>OY757911.1:7463507-7543507 GCA_963585895.1 Sepioteuthis lessoniana
TTCATTTATTGGTCGGATAGAATTATTAGTTTGGATTCTTTATTTTAAGGCATATCAACTTTCGTGCGTTATTTTATGCCAAAGCTATCCTTATAGAAGAACAGATATAATATTTAACCAATAGCTGAAGGATAAGGGGACTCAATAACTTTCCCAAAGGTATTAGTCCAAAAGTGAACATAATAGCGTGACTAGAGTTCGAAGTGATTTACGTCAAAGCCGCTGTTAGACACTGACGTCATTTCGGCACGGGGACTTCCACCAAATAGATCTATTTAAAAAAAATCATTTGTATTCGATTGGAGGTGCCCGTGGTGTAATGGTTATCGTTGTAGGAAATGGACACGACGATACGAGTTCAAATCCTGGACGAGAGTGATTGCATTTCACATAGCACTAGTACCCTTGGGAAAGGTATGAATCCAATTATTCTCCCTCCAGCTATGGGTAAATAGTAGGACAGATTAGGTTCTTCAGCCTTGGTGAGGCAACTAGTCTAGGAGAAGGAAAACTCTGAATTCAAACCTGTTAAACTCCGCTTAAAAATTGACCTTGTGTCATATCCTGCCCGAGCGGAGGGGTTGGGTAAATATGGTATTCGATTGGGCCGCATGCAAAAAAAGACCCTCATAAAAAAAAAACAACAGCACAAAATGTAAATATGAACGAATAATGAATGCGAATTCTTAATTTCTAGGCATAAAATAACCCAAGACAGGTTGACGTGCCGTTAGAATCAATTTATGAATGAATCAAAGAGAAAGGAAACTTATACGTAATTCCAGTGTGCTTGTGAGCACTTACAAATACATTTACTTTTCACAACGGCTGAAAGCAATATAGGTGTTCAAACCAGAGCAGAAGCCAGTATATTTATGCTGATTTTCTTGGCAGGTCCTTCACTCTTGGAAAATTAGACAAACCCTGTTTTTTACCACTGTTCTGATTTGACCTTGTTTCATTGATTGAGGGATTTACTTTAACAGTGTGTCAACCCATCTCGGGTCATTTTATGCCAAAATGTTTGGGAATTGTGTACATTGTAGACTTATCATAAATTTATATATCATAAATACAATTGCGTATTATTAGGATGAAGAAAAGGTCAACAGGATTCATAACGTTAAAAAAAATTCATAAATGTGATTTAGATAAAAAAAGAAATAAATAAAATCATGGAGAATGTCGCTTAAATAACTAAGAGAACTGAGATATCGGTGGTGACGTAGTTTCGGTTACAGGGAGAAATTATAATAAGATAATCAAATAAAAAGTGCTGTTTCGAATAAAAAAGAAAATGATTGCAATGGAACGTTGAAAATATAAATACTATGGTGAGTCAAAAGTGTTACAATATTTTGGTAAGTGCTCGTTTGCGGCATATATATCACGTTAGCGAAGCAGTTCAAACTGAGGAATGTACCCACTATAAACCTTTAACAATGTAGTGTCGTTCGTCTACTTTAAGACGTCGGCAACATTATCCGTAGATGTTGAATTGTGCGTCACGTATCCCAAATATTGCAAAACTTTTGACTTACCCCATAGATAAATTTATAAGAAAGACGGCGTCTCAAATGGACTGGTAAATAAATTGCGAAAATACAGGAGCAAAAATAACTCATTCTCGAGCCTTTTTTTGTAAAAAAAAGTTAATACTTTTTTTAGTATGGAAGTCAATTGATTTTCCATATATATATATATATATATATATATAAGGTATTCTTCAATCCAGTAAATCTGGAGTAGGAACAATTCCGTCAGGACAAATGAATTATTCAAATTTCGAAAATTTAAATATTCCTGGTAAAGAGCTCAATGTAAATAAATTCACAAAGCAAATAATATTATTTCAAGAAAAAAAACAATATTCGGTCACGTTTGGATAATAAATTTATTTCCATCCTGTTAAGAGTATTGATAAGAATTAAAGACTCTAAAATCATTTTTAACAGGACTTCATCAGATCCTTTAGAAAAATAAAATACATTACAACCAGATAGAAGGGATAGAGTTTTTGATTCATATCAATGCTCTTAACAGGATGGATAAATCTATCATCCTAATGTGACCGAATATTGTTATTTTCTTGAAATTATATATATATATATATATATAAGATAGCCCTATTAGCTGCAGAGGCGTAAAACTTCCCAAACGAGTGTCCTGTTTGTGACAGTAAACAAACTGATGGTGAGGCTTCAGTAATGCTGGAGCTTTGGAGAATGCAGAGTACCCCTTTATTTCTATCGCTCCCAGGTCTACTCTGGCCGGGATTGGTAGGGTCCAATCAATGGGTCAAATAACACGTCACTTAATAAGTCCAGGGCCTAACATATAGATGGCGCTACTAATAAAAAATCCTTATGATTTTTATAAAGTACTAACCTTCAAATGACACTTGTCAAAATTTGAGCCCAAATGGGTAATTAGTTTTCAATCTAGTAATAGATAGCAATACTTGAAACCAGTTAAGGTCCTTAGTATGACATTAAATTGCACCTAATGTTGATTAGAGTTTGGGGAATGAGGAGTATTCCTTCATTGATATTACTCCCGGGTCCACTCTGACCTGGAATAGTTGTACCTGTTTGGGACTCATCTATAGATCAAATAGAACTGATGAATATTTTACAGGAGATTATAATTACCTATGTGCGGATTGTTTGTATTTGAAAGATATACTTGATAAAGTAATCACTAATGTTAAATAACAATGCTTGAAACTATTTAACTGTGTGCAAATAAATGATTATGGAATTATTAGTGTTAAACAGAAGTACTTGAAACCATTTAACTGAGTGCAATCAGTTGGTTCTTATTAAATAGAATTATTAGTATTTGATAGCAATACTTATAATCATTTAACTGTGTTATATATATATATATATATATATATATATATATATATATATATATATATATATATATATATGCCCGTGGTATAATGGTTACCGTCATAGGAAATGGACACGACGACACGAGTTATATATATATATATATTTATATATATATTACTCGTGTCCTAGTGTCCATTTCCTACGACGATAACCATTATATATATATATATATATAACTCGTGGGTATATATATATATACACACGAGTTATATATATATATATATATATATATATATATATATATATAATGGTTATCGTCGTAGGAAATGGACAAATATATATATAGGAGAAGGAAACTCTGAATTCAAACCTGTTAAACTCCGCTTAAAAATTGACCTTGTGTCATATCCTGCCCGAGCGCAGGGGTTGGTATATATATATATATAAACTGGATTTGGCATTAAATAACCAACTAGGGTTGTTAAGCCTTGAAACACCATTAACCATCATTTCTACTCGTCTTTTTTTTTTATGTCTATCTATAAGCATTTCTAAGCAAACCAGCATATATAAGGTGTCTCAGTCAGTGTTAAAAGTGTCGGCTAAGTCAGATTAAAGCATTAGTAGAGCAGTAACTAAGATACCGATTGCAACAGTGCGCGAAGACAAAGAAGCCCATCAGGAAATTCCCACGGTCTTCAATAACTCCAGCTGAATTCTGAGATCCTCAGGGCGGGGATTTAAGTAACAGAAATCTTGGAGTAAAAAAAAAAAAAAAAAAAAAAAACTGGAGTGGAAGAAAGAAGGGATTGCCTTGATCAGATAAATTGCCTCATTCTCCTTATCAGCCTCGAATTTCTATCGATATATTGACACCCTCTTCTCGATGTCATACTTGCCTTGGGTACGTCAGACACCCAAGCTTACTTCTTTGATGGTATCCTGCATAAAATCGTAGAAGATTGATTGAATTTTGATAAATACGATCCTATGATGATATTAAGAGCCAGTGATTTCAAAGAGGAAAAGATGAAACAATTTTAAAATGTTATCACTCACAGATACATGCACAAATTTATATAACATCTTTAAGCACCCCCCCATAATACTCATACCTATCTATATATATATATATATATATATAGGTATGAGTATTATTTGGCCCGGTTAAACCGGAGTTGGGGTAATTCCATCAGGACAAAAAAACCATTCAACAGTGAACATTTAAATTTTCCTGGTAAAGAGCTCAATGTAACTGATATTACAGAGCAATAATTTCTTTAAGAAAAAACAAAACCCGGTCACATTAGGATTATAAATTTATTTCCCTCCTGTTATGGGTTTCATATAACTCAAAAACACCAAAAATAACAGGACTTCTTCAGATCTTATGGATAAAATAATTCAGAACAGACACAGGAAAGAAGGGTGGGGGTAGAAGAGGGGTGAAGAGTTTTCTCCTCATTTAGCCCTCTTCTGTTTTTTTTTTATTGTCGGTTGGAATTATAGTAAATTAATTTTTTAATTTTTTTTATTTTTTAAAATCTAAATACATTTCGACATAAAACTCCAGATTTAACACTAATTTAGATAAATACAACTTGCTTTAATAACTTTACGTAAGGATACAGTAATACTTATATTGAATTAAATTCAAAATTTAAAATTCAAATTTTAAATTTTAGATTGTGTTTTCGTGCCAATTAATTCCATTGAAGAGTACGTACACATCATATGGTTTCTTCGCATCTTTCTTATTTTTTAAATTTTTTATTCATTTCACCTTAAAACTCAATTTAATCCTATGTTTTTTTATCTAAGCATTATCTCTGATAATTTGTCTATAGTTTAAATTTATTTCTATGTCTACATCTAGCTATTAATTCACAACGCTGATTTAAGAATTTTTCAGGGTCTTGGTTTATCATTATTTGTATTTTTTCCTCTATATATATGCGTTTGTGCAGGAAGAGAGAGACAGAGACAGAGAGAAATAACAACGTTGTTTTCTTTAGATATATACATAGAGAAAGAGAGAGACAGAGAGACAGAGAGAGAGAGACAGAGCGAGAGAGACAGACAGACAGAGAGAAAGAGAGTAACAAAATTGATAAGACAAGAATACTTCTTTGTATTTGTTTTGATACGTTGTTTTCTTAATTTTTTTTTTGTTTATTTATTTATTTATTGTTCACAACTAGTTTTGTTCTTAGGTCATCGTCAAGAAAAAAGTTATTGCGAGGGAAAAAAATGAACCCCCACCTCATATTTTTCTAAGATTCGAACTCGGTTCGCCGATTTCATTTTACTACAACGATAACAGATACGCCATATTTATCTATGTACACATCTCCCTCTCTCTCTCAATCTCACTTTCTTTCTCTCTCTCTCTCTCTATATATATATATATATATGCAGTGAGAGAGAATTGGGAGAGCTCTCTCTCTCTCTCTATATATATATATATATATATGCAGTGAGAGAGAATTGGGAGACAGAGAGACAGAATAAAGAGTTGAAAGAGAAAGACAGAGGGGAAAATAAATAGAAAATGAGGTCACCAACTTTAATTATATACATTTGAATATATATATATATATATATATATATCTTTGAATATATATATATATATATATATGTATATATATTTGAATATATATATATATATATATATATGTATATATATATTTATATATACCTACACATATATGATATCTATAAATAGATATGAAATTAAATAAAATTGGGGACTGGAGTCGACGGTGACCCGAAGGCTCCCTTTTCATTAGCTACTACACTGAGGAGTAGAGGAGAGCGCTACTTCTATCCCATAATTGCTCCACTTTACCCTTAAAACGTAACTTTTTCAGTCTTTGGTATGACTCGACCTGAGAATGAGCCACGGTCTCCCGGATCATTGCCGAACACTCTACTCACTAGGCCACTGGGCATATATATATATATATAGCGAGAGAAAGAGAGAGAGAGAGAGAGAGAGAGAGAGAGTTTTTCACCGCTCCCCTCGAAGATTTTCATTTTGCTCGCTCCATTTTATTTATATAAAGATCAGTAGACACTTTCCCCTGACAATAGCAAAATCTTCCCAGTACATCTTGTTCTTCCACTCTTGACCGCCGCTCCAATTCAATTCAAACCCTTTTCATTCCATTCTTTCAGCGCCGACCATCTCTTCACTATTCTCGACGCCATACAAGACTTTTGTTCAAAGCCCATCCTTTTGCGTCAGCCATTTTTTTTTTCTTTTCTTTTTTTTTTTTTTTTTTTGCCTATTATTTCTTATTTTTGGTTTCATGCCCTAGCACATGTCTTGCCCAAAAGCTAGACGGGTCATACCTGCCACAGTGGAATCTCACGCTCGCTCGCTCGCTCAGTTTAATCATCCATTGTTATTTCTTCTCTCTCTTTCCTTTTCTCTCTCTCTCTCTCTCTCTCTCTCTCTCTCTCTCTCTCTCTTCTGATAAATTCTTCCGGTTTTTCTTCTATTCTCGCTTTGATTTCTTTATCGCTTTCTTTTGGTCTCGAATTCTCTCTAATTCCCATTCTTTCTCTCTCTCTCTCTCTCTCTCTCTCTCTCTCTCTCTCTCTCTCTCTTTCTGTTAATTTCTCATTTTTTTCTCACTTATTCTCTTCTTCATTCATTCTTTTGCCCAGTCGGCTGGGGCTGTAAAAAACATTGACTGCACCTTTGCAGAGGGGTAAGACCCCCCCTCCAATGAGTGTTCTGGATATGACACTAAACTATCTGATGGTGAGGTCCCAGTAATGCTGGGGCCTTAGAGAGAACGGAGCACCCCTTCATTGCCATTGCTCCCAGGTCCACTCTGGCCCGGAGTGGTAGCACCTGATAGGGCCCAATCTATGGGTCGAACAGAACTAACGGCATACTTATGCTAAACTGAATTGTTTGATTAAACTGAATAGCTTAAAACAGAAATGTTCTTGACAGTTAAACTGTAATTACATTTAAACTGCGTGCTTATGCTAAACTGAATTATTTGAAATGGAACTGTTTTTGACATTGAAACTGTACTTACACTAAACTGAATTGTTATATATAACTGCTTGAATAAACTGAATAGTTTGAAATAGAAATGTTTTTGACAATTAAACTGTGTACTTATGCTAAACTGAATTGTTTTAAATAGAACTGATTATTTACATATAAAATGGATCTGGCATTAAAGAACCTGCAGGATTGATATGCCATAAAACCCAACAAACCAACAAACCAAACCAATCATTCATTCTTTATTTATTTGTTTATTTAATTATTGATTAATTTTTCTTTATTTTTTAAAATTTTTTCTTTCTTTTTATCTCTCCTTTTTTTTTCTAATTTTTTCTTCCTTAGTTTCTTTTTTCTTTTTCGTTCATTCTCTTTTTCTTTCCTTATTTCTTTCTTTTACGCTTTCATATTCTCTCACTTTTTCTTTCTCCCTCTGTTTGTCTATCTGTCTGTCTCTATCTCTCTCACTGTTTTCCGTACATTCTAATTCTTATTCTTCTCTTCCTTTTCTCAGTTACATTCTCTCTATCTTTCTTTATTTCTTTATTTCTTTCCTTTTATTTTCCTTTCTTTTTTTCTTTCTATTTCTCTTTTTATCCTCTTACTTTTTCGTCCTGAGTGTCTCTCTCACAATCTTTGTCTGTCTTTGTCTCTCGTCCTTTATGTTTTCTCTCTCTATCCTTCTTTTATTTCTTTTTCGCCTTTCTATATTTTCTTCTTTGTCTTTCTTTCTTTCTTTTTTGTTTTTTTTTATCTCCCTCTTTTTCGATTTTTCTTTCACACCTTCTCTCATTTTTTCTTTCATTTTATATCTCTCTTTCTTTTTTCTGAGGTTTCTTTTTCCTTCATCTTTTTCCTCTCTCTGTATTCATTTTTTTTTCTTTTTTCACTTCTTCGTTCTTTCTCTCGTTCTCCTTATTCTTTTTACTTGCTTTTTCTTTCTTTCTTTCTTTCTTTCTTTTTTATCTCCCTCTTTTTCGATTTTTCTTTCACACCTTCTCTCATTTTTTCTTTCATTTTATATCTCTCTTTCTTTTTCCTTCATCTTTTTTCTCTCTCTGTATTCATTTTCTTTTTTTTTTCCACTTCTTCGTTCTTTCTCTCTTTCTCTCTTTCTCCTTATTCTTTTTACTGGCTTTTTCTTTCTTTCTTTCTTTCTTTTTTGTTTTTTATCTCCCTCTTTTTCGATTTTTCTTTCTCACCTTCTCTCTTTTTTCTTTCATTTTATATCTTTCTTTCTTTTTTCTGAGGTTCCTTTTTCCTTCATCTTTTTCCTCTCTCTGTATTCATTTTTTTTTTCTTTTTTCACTTCTTCGTTCTTTCTCTCGTTCTCCTTATTCTTTTTACTGGCTTTTTCTTTCTTTCAATCTTTCTGTTTCTTTTTTTCTCACCCTTTATTTTTTTTCATTTTTTCTTTATATTCTTTTAACTCTTTTTACTCCTTAATATTCTCTCATTTTGTTCTTCTTCTGACGGTCTCATTCTCTTTTTTTTAAGTTTTTCTCTTCAGTTATCTTTCCCTTTCCCTTTTTCCCCCCTTTTTTCCCCTTTCTTTCTCTTTCTCCCTTTCTTTTCCTCCTTTTCTTGCTGTCTCTTTCTATTGCGCTTTCAATTTTTCTCATTTTATCCCTCTTTCTCTTTTTTCTTGTGGGGAAGTCCCCGTTGGGTAGTTGCTAACATATTTGACTGCGACATCCTAGTAAGCGAGATCGAACTCTACTGGCCCAAGTACACTTTCGGACTAATCACCTTCAGAAAGGATTAAGCTCCTTTATCCTTCCACCCGCTATGGTTTAAATAGTACCACTACTGTTCTTCAACAAAGATGAATTTGGTATTAAATAACCCACGAATGTTGATGTGCCTTTTAATAAAGAAACGGAAACCCAAACTCTTGTGTTCATTCATGTTACGTGGTGCATTCAATAAGTTTCTAAACTTTTTATGTGCAAGCACTTCAAACTGTTTTAGACACTTAAAAATTCAGTATGTTATTGCCATACATCTTATGAAATGACTGACGATTTTTTATGATTTCTGGACGTGAGGACTCTTTAGAAGAACGATATGCAATAAGATTGTGTTTTAAACTTGGAAAAAATGATGCCACAGAAACGTATAGAAAGCTTCAGACTGCTTTTCGAGCATCTTGCATGAATCGAGCATCAGCTTTTGAGTGGCGTAAGAGATTCAAGATAGGTAGGGAGTCTGTGAGGGATGATGATGAGAGGTGTGGGAGGAGTAAGGAAGTCAAAACACCTGAGTTGATTGGCCAAAGGGTTAGGGTTAGGGTTACTATGTTGAGGTTGTAAGAGAGTTCAGGAAGAGATTCGGTCGGCACTCTTCAAATCGGGTCAGTGGCCTTTCCACTAGGACAATGCACCAGTACACAACTCCATCCTTGTCACAGATTATTAGACCGAGATGGGCATCAAGACAGTTCCTCAGCCTCCCTATAGTGCAGACCTTGCTCCCTGTGACTTTTGGTTATTCCCTAAGCTCACAGGCTGTCGTCGTTATGAGACAATTGTGGAGATGAAAGATGCTGTGACGAAGGCCATTGACACGCTCACACAAGAGGACTTCCATGGGGCCTTCCAGAAGTTTTTGGAACGGTACAACAAGTGCATTGCAGCCAGAGGAGATTACTTCGAAGGGGACTAGAGTTTCATGCGTGTACTATCAATAAAAGTGGCCATACGAAAAAAGTCTGAAAACTTATTTGATTATCCACGTATTTCTTCTCTATCACATTATTTTTCTGTGACTCTTTATTCAAACTGTGTTTGTTCACTTGGTAAAGGCACGAATCTCTTTTCCTTGCTATCTTTGATAAATTTTTAAAAAGTGTTCATTTCTGGCATGTCACGATCTTTGATGGGCAACCATCCAGTCAGATAAAATATATTTTATTACTATGCCATTTAATCAGTTGTTTTTTGTTGTTGTTTTTTGTTTTTGTTTTTTGCCTCATCATAATTAGAGAGAAAATCGGTGCTGCCAAGAATCTTCCTTTGCCTTAAAGATATCATCAAGTGTCCTGCATGAAGTCCCAAATGATGCCCGATATCTAGGGACCGAACTATAAACCAAAGTTTCAATTTTGTTTACATTTTTAATAACATTATTTATTGTGTTTTTTTTTATTGGTTAATACATATGTTAGTTTAGTATGACTCTAGGATTCAAATTTAAAGTATTTGGTAAGGACCAAATTGGAGTAATTTGGTAAGAACTAAACTTGGAATATTTGATAAGGACTAAACTTGGAATATTTGATAAGGACCAAACTTGAAGTATTTGGTAAGGACCAAATTTAAAGTATTTGGTAGAACCAAACTTGGAATATTTGGTAAGGACTAAACTTGGAGTATTTGATAAGGACCAAATTTGAAGTATTTGGTAAGAACCAAACTCTCTACAATAGAAAAAATCTGCAATATTTTGTTACTACCATTACCACTATTACATTTTTATCGATAAAGCGCAGTGACAGATAAAAAAAGGCTTAAACTAAAAACAAAGAAATATAGTATTTCAGTCAAGAAGCTGATTACCAAAAACCATAATTATTTAGTGATGTTGGGTGTATAAGAAAATACAAAAAATTCTCTATAGAAATATAAATCTCTCACACTTTATTTTCGAAAGGGTGATCTTTGTTATGTGTGAGAAATAAGTGGAAACAAGAACGGACTACAATATTGACCCAAGTTCTTTCTCGATCATAGCAGCACTTCTTTTGCATCTTGGCTTGTGTTGCTCAACCATGAGTCACTGAGGGCTGCAAAGCCCTCAGTCTGCAAGCTGGTTCTCACTTCAGTATCCTGTCTTCAACTGACACGAATCGCCCCGGTCGAGGGTCAATATATAACACTATCACTCTGGGTCAGAGGGGACCTGGCAGTAAGTTAATGAAAAGGTACACGATTTCTCCAATACTTCATAAATAGACCATCACCATCGAATGGTTTAGAATCATATCCAGGACACTCGTTTGCAGGTCTTACCTCTTAGCAGATATGCAGTTGGCGTATTCAGCAATCCCAGCGAACAGGGTTTGCATTAGTGAGGGGGGATAAACGCAGTAAACATGTAACAGTTAACAATATCGGCCGTGAATAAGGGCTCCCTTATTTTCTTATTTAATCAAATTTTTGTTTAAATCAAAAATAAAGTAAGTAGATTTGGTGACCTTTGTCGAGGGTGACCCGAAGGCTCCCTTTTCAGCAGATACTACACCGAAGTGTCGGGGAAAGCGCTACTCAATTCCCTGGATTGCTCCCCTTTAACCTTGATCCTAACTTTATAGTGCTGAGTGTTAAGCACGGCGGAATCAAGTAGCATTTTTGAGTCTTTGGTATGACTCAACCTGAGATTCAACCTCAGTCTCCCGGACCTATGGCCAAAGGAGGGCGCTACTCCATTTCCTAGATTGTTTCATTTTATCCTTGATACGTACCTTATAATGCTGAGTGTTAAGCAAGGCGGCATCATTTTTGAGTCTGTGGTATGACTCGACCTGGGATTGAATCCCGGTCTCCCGCACCATTGGCGAACACTCTAACCATTACGATTTCAACTGGGACAGTATACAAGAACTGGCCAACCGGGTTTCGGCTGGGCCACCTTTGGGTGGGCGATGATGACCAGTATAGTCAAGCAGGGTTCGAGTCTCGGCTCGAACCCAACCCTCCCCTCCTTCAACCCCCACAATAATCGACCTTCGGATCATTGACCTTGTATCAAGTCCTGTCTGGTGGGAGGCAGAGACAAATGTAAACTGGGACTGTATACAACTGAAAAATGATATTAAATATCATTTATTGCAAAATCCTGCATCACTACAATACCAAAAATAAAATAGCAGCGCCACCGTAAATAATATATATATATATTTTTTTTTTATCGTAAAGCTCCACGTATGAATTGAACACTCTGGTATCCGGTAAGGCAAAATGTAAACAAACGAAAGCTACGACATAATGCCTTCTTATTCCCGAGCTGATGTATGTCGACTGCTGGCCGAGTGATATGATTCTGAGTCTAACGTAAAGTTGAGCGGTTTTCAATCCCAGCTTGAAGCGTCCTGCGTATCTAGCCACTCTTATGAGTTGTGATACAACGAAAAATAAATAAATAATAACACTAAGGAAGTAATTTTTTTCTTTTTGTCTTTATATGAAAGGAACTTTTAGCTCTGCACGTAGAGTGTTGATATATTATTATATATTATTACTATAAAGTGTTGATATATTACCAATTATACATCAACAGCCGTTGTCTTTGAGCACTCAAATTGGATATTCCTATCTCTTGGATTTCCTCCTTGGATCATATATATATATATATATATAAGTATTTTGTAGTTTGCTTGAAACATTGAACAAATTATTCTATTTTATTATATTGTATTGATTTAATGATTACAACACCCAACATGACATTTTAACACCTCACGTGACATCATGTTAACAACGTCCAAAAATATTTGAATATCCAACACTGTGTTCATTTAAAACAAAGGTCTCTGATGATGAAGTTTTTACATCGAAATTAATTAGACTCAAATAATTATTATTTCGCAGTGCAATAACCCTCTAAATTAATTCAATAAAATAAAATACATACATTGTCATCCAGACAGACTGTTTCGTTATGTCACAACTCTTCAAAGTGGCTAGATACGTAGGATACTTAAAGCTGGGATCGAAACCCGCCCAACTTTACGTTAGACTTAGTATCAGACAGCTCGGGGAACAAGCGTGCAACGGCGACCTGGGAATTATAAGGTATTATGTAGCAACAGCAGCAGCAGCGTTCATTTTTTTTTACATTATATATATATATATATATATTAAACGAAAGATCGCAGTTGGAGGCGAGATAAAAGTATTTGCCTTCTAATTTTACGCTAGAATGAAGCAAGTGATTTATTATGCCATCCACGTTGTTGTCACGTGACTCAAAAAGAGTATAAAAGTTTACTAAAACATTGAAATATGAGATGTGTGGATTACCCGATTACCTGATGATCGAATTCGTGAAACTCCTCGTTATTACCTTGACTTACATTCTTTTTACGTAATTTGGAGGAGCTTCAGGCGTTGAATTCTATCCATCTATCTATCTATCTCATTTTAAGGGACTTAGAAAAGACAAATAAAGCAAATAGACTATCTATCAATTAATTACTACAGTTAAAAACACCCCATTGAGAACCCCCTAACACACCCACTTCCTCTCCTTTACGATTCCGCTAGGCACGCTTGCACTCGAGCCCGTTCTTATAATGAACGTTTCGATTGCAAAACTCTGCGCATGCGCCCTGCTGCGAAAAATACCGTCGCTCGCAACTTTACGCGAGCCGATATGCGATATACGTAATCCAAGCGAAAGTCGATAACAGCACCTCGACGCGACCTCCGTCTGTTCATACCTACACGCTTCTCCCTACCCTTCCACCTTCCAGCAATCCACTGATTTTTAACCTTGTCGACAATCTCTCTCGGAACAAACACAACAGCCAGTTTCCGGTGTCTGTGCCCCGCTGGATCAAAATTCTGTCGCCAAATAGATAAACTTCTGAACTAACGAAAAATGGCGTTACGCATCGACGACGAAAAGAAGGCAAAGGGAATATATTCGCTTTAAAGAGATTGAAAGATTACATTGGATTAGAAATACATTAAAAACGGATGAGAAAAAGTCAAATTTTATCGATGATATACTGATAAATTATTTCTGATGACGATTACGCCAATACACAATTTGAATTTAATTGATGTGTAGATATATATATATATATATATATATATGAGACAAATCCATTTTCAAAGTTATCGTTTATCAGGTATCAATCGATCCACATACAGCTAAAATTTTCATTATATTTATTTGCATGGGGGGGATGTGTGCTTGTAAGTATGCACTTACGTATCTATGTAACCATAGCCCTTCAAAAATGAGAGATTTTTATGAGAGCAATACACTTACACTATAACAATTTGAAGAATAAAAGGAATTCCAGTTCAGTTTGCAACTAAATGGTAATTTTGTGCGATATCCGTCACGATAAATGTCATTTTTATACACTCCAAATTCTCACTATAACAGAAATAAATATAAAATGGTAATTGGAATTCTTCATTTTTTTTCCTAAATAGTTGTATCAATATCATCATGGACTGCTGTCTTGCAACAGGAACCCATAGATTCATGAATTGTCTAATACATTACTAAAATTCTCATTAAGCTTACATATATATATATATATATATATATATAACCCATCCACACAAGCTGAATGCGACATAAGGTCAATTTTTAAGCGGTGTTAAATAAATTTGAACTCAGAGCTTTCTTTCCCTAAAACTGGTTGCCACACAAAGGTTAAAGAAATCAGTCTGTCCGACTATTTAACCATGGCTAGGGGCGCCTCTGGTGGTGTAATGGTTTACAAGCTCGACTAGCAAACCTGCATGAGTGAGTTCGAGTCTGGTTGGGTGCCCCATTCATATGGCCTTGTGCCACATCTAAGTAAAATGCTTAGTAAATTACAACCATGGCTAGAAGGAGAATAGCTACATGCATACCTTTCCCAATGGTATTAGCGCTATGTGAAATACAAACAGCATCGTCCGGGATTTGAACTCGGGTCACCGTGTCCATTTCCTACAACTGTAACCATTACATGAACACTTGTTTATATATATATATATATATATATATATATATATATATATATATATATATATATATTTAACGGTAGATGCAATTTATGCTTAGAAGAGAAAATATATATTTTATTATATAAATGCCCGGATACGTTTCTAAATAAGAGAAGTGAATTAATAGCTAGATGTAGACATAAGACTAGATTTAAACTATAAAAATTTAAAACATAGAAATAAATAGTGAAACCAGGTAAAAAAAAGTATCCAACATATACACTAAAAAAAATAGGTAGCTAATTAAATGGTATCGAAATTAATATAAGCATTAATATTTCTCTTAAAAGTTAATTATCGAACTTAACATAAAAAGAAAATAAACTAAACAAATAAATAAAAAAGTTAAATTACCGTAATTATAACTGACAGAAGAAATTTGAAAAATTAAAATAAAACGGAAATTCAATAAAACGAGGAGGTAACTCCTTAATCTCGTCCCCCCTCCACCCCACGAGTTTATTCTGGTTTTAGTTAATTATCCATTGGATCTGAAGAAGTCCTGTATAAATTTTTTTTCTTCATGTTTTTGGTTCACACCAGAAACTGAAAATACAGGATGGAAATAAATTTATAATCCTGAATTAACCGGTCTTTGGTTTTTTTCTTAAAGATATATATATATATATATATATATATATATTGATAGATCTAGATCTTTTCGGTCAAGGCTCGATCGTTCGCCCATCTAAATGACCCGGCTCATCACTATTCCACATAATTAGGCATTCTTCTAAATGTACAAAATCTGGCAACTAATCTATATTTTTGTTCTGAAATAAAAAGGAACTTAGTAAATTTCCTCCTCCCCTCCCCACTGTTGACCCCCCAATACTTTTATGGACCCTTAGAAATTTTTATTCAACCACAGCTGTGTTATATACAGCTATGTAATGTTTACGTCTTTTTCTTTTCGGTCAAGACTTTATCAAAAGTAAATCATTTCGTGTCGTATTTTTGATATCCACTACCCGAACGTTGACTGGCATAGGCCACTCTAGGGTCTCAGTACTCCGATCACGTTGGAGATTGGCTCACATCACTGACCTCTTAACCAAATTTTCAGACAGCTTATGTACACTTCCCACACCTGACCGAACACCTGATAGATTTTAAGTCATGTCAGAATTCCTAACTTCCAAATAAGATTGCTTGCCCAGTCGGCTGGGGCTTGTAGAATACACCGACTGCGCCTTTGCAGAGTGGGTAAGACCCCTCCAAAACGAGTATTTTGGTTATAACACTCAACAATCTGATGGTGAGGTTCCAGTAATGCTGGAGATTTGGTGAATGCAGAGCACCCCTTCATTGCCATTACTCCCAGGTCCATTCTGGCCCGGAGTGGTTGTACCTGATAGGGCCTTATCTATGGGTCAAATAGAACTAAACTGCCTACTTATGCTAAACCGAATGACTTCAAATAGAACTGTTTTGACATATAAACTGCGTCCTTATGCTAAACTGAATTACTTGAAGTGGAACTATTTTGACATGTGCTTAAGCTTAACTGAATTGTTCGAAATAAAACTTTTTGACATTTAACTGTGTGTAAACAAAAAGTATACTAAAACTAAACTCAATTGTTTGAATTTGAACTGTTTGACTAAACTGAATTGCTTGATATAAAAATGTTTTTGTACAATTAAACTGTATACTCATGCTAAAATGAACTGTTTGAAATAGAATTGATTATTTGTATAAAAATGGATTTGGCATTAAATATTCTACAAAGATTAATATGCCATAAAACCCAAATAACCAAGCAACCAAAAAAATGTCTGTAACTAGACACGTTGAATAAACAAAACTAACCAAAGCATTCATCAATTACCAAGCTACTCGTGGGTGACAAATTTGGAAAAGGACAAGTTCTGCCATCATCAACAACAACATTAGTCAACAACTCAAGCCTTTAAAAACCCTATATGTAGATCTGATGATCGAGATTTGTCGTTTCCAATGTACTACACTATGGGACAAACTTGGTAACTATTGCAATAGTTTACATGTGTGGCATTGCAGGGCCCTCAAAGGACTTTTACAGAGACACCAGGAAAAGGCATAAGTCAGACATGTGGTCACAGAAAAATTCCACTCATTTTATTAACGATATTGCAACTGGACCAGTATCAAAAACGTGATGTGGTATTTTCGAATAAATGAAAGGCAAATGTTTGACAAACTGTAGTGGGATGGTGGTGGCTTTGCAAGTCATTAAAAATTGGTCGTTATTTGTTGCTCTACCAGTTGCTGATTCTGGGTCTGAGACTTTTTTCAAAATCCCCAACTCTCGTGTGTAACCATTTCTTACACCTATTGCAAGAGTTGATTCTGGTGATTCCGTTTTCGGTCCCTCAGACAATTACCAGGTTCACTAATGGTGGAAGGTGGCAACTTCATTACACATGCTGTCAGTGGTTATAAGATATATTAGCGGTACCGTACGGGAATTAGAAGTATTTTAAACATAAAATTAGCGATATATTTAAATAAGTTGCCGTCCTGTGAACAAAAGAAAGGATGCATCTTAAAATCAAAAGAAAAATACTCATGTATTTGTCTGATTTCCTGAACGTGTGATTCTTGCGGCTTAACGCTCAGGATTGTCAGTTCGATCGGGGAACTACTGCTGCTCATCTATAAGAGTGGCTTCTATAGATGAGAATAAAAGCAGCCATCGAAAGATAACCATGACTCATACTCAAACCACAAAAGCAAGGACGAGCTCATAAGTGATGTACTCCTATGGACCCCCACATATGGCCAAGCAAAAGCAGGACGACCAGCTCGAACTTACATACAGCAGCTATGTGAGGACACAGGATGTAACCCAGAAGACCTGCCAGAGGCGATGAATGATACGGAGAAGTGGCGAGAGAGAGTCAGGGATATCCGTGCCGGCGGCACATGATGATGATGATGATGATGATTTGTCTGATAATACTCATGTATTTGTCTGGTAATTATCTGAGTGACCGAAAACAGAATCACCAGAATCAACTCTTGCAATAGGTGTAAGAAATGGTTACACCGGTTTTTTTACTTCTTTTTTCTTAAAAATTATGTCTTTAAAAATCAATCGCCGTTTAAATGGGTCTTAAATTACGCCGTCTGCATCCCCTGCAGAAGAGTGACACCCTGCACTTGCACACCCCAAAAGAGGGTGTCCTGGTTATGCTACTAAACTGTATTTGATGGAAACACTCCAGTTCTACAGAGCTGGGGAATATGAGGCACTCTTTCATTGCCATTACTCCCAGGTCCATTCTGACCCAGAATAAGAGAATATGTTTGTACTTTCTCTGGGTCCAAAAGATCTGTTGGAAAATTACTTGATGCCGCCGTGCTTAAGACTCGGCATTATAAGGTAAGAATCAAGGGTAAAGTGAAGTTATCTAGGGAATAGAATAGCGCCCTCCCATACACCTCGGTGTAGTAGTTATTGAAAAGGGAGCCTTCGGGACACCCTCGACTACGGTCGACAACTTTACTTTATAATTGTTTTCTAATAAATTTTGTTTGGGTTTTATGGCATATCAACTATTGTTGGTTATTTAATGCCAAATCCTCTTTATACTTATATAAGATTTAGTTTGGTTTGGTTTAATGGCATATCAACCATTGTTGGTTATTTAATGCCAAATCCTCTTTATACTTATATAAGATTTAGTTTGGTTTGGTTTAATGGCATATCAACCATTGTTGGTTATTTAATGCCAAATCCTCTTTATGCTTATATAAGATTTAGTGTGGTTTGGTTTAATGGCATATCAACCATTGTTGGTTATTTAATACCAAATTCTCTTTATGCATATATATTAAATGTGTATGATTTGGTTTGGTCGGATTTTATAACATATTAACCATTGTAAGTTATTTAATACCAAATCCTCTTTATATATATATGTTAAATATATAGGATTTGCAAACAGATTTTGTTGATAACATTTTTAAACGAATCTGAGCTCATTATTTTGCACTGTTAAATGGTTTCAAGTATTTCTATCTCACGCGAATAATACTATTCAACATTAATCCTTCGTTTGCGCACGGTTAAATGATTTCACTTGTTGCTAACACTAATTATTTTCAACACTATTCGTTCATTTGCACACAGTCAAATAGTTCCAAGTATTTCTATGGAAGTAAATATGGAAATAAATCCGACTGTACGAAGAAAATAAACAATGTATTCTAAATTTTATGAATTTATTATGATGGTAAGTCAACGTTAAAAGTATCAGTTTTGATAACTTTCATCAGGACTTTAAGATGATGAAAAATGTCTGAACAGCGATGAATATTTTTTAAATAACAGGAGAAAAAGTATTTCAATAAGAACAATAATTCAATTAATACACCAAGTGAAAGAGTTTCAAGTATCGCAATTTAGCACTAATAATTTTATTCAACATTACTCATTTGTTTGCACACCGTTAAATAATTTCAAGTATTGCTATGTATCACTAACAATTCAAATAAACATCAGTCATTTTTTTACACACAGTTGAATGCTCAAAGAGTTCTATTTCAAACAATTCAAATTAGCATAAGCTATTTATTTGCACTCAGTTTAAATATCAAACAGTTCTATTTGACCCATAGATAGGACCCTATCAGGTGCTACCACTCCGGGTCAGAGTGAACCAGGAATCAACGGCACTGAAGCGGTACAAGACAGTCTCAAAAACTCCTGCATTACTGGAGCCTAACCATCAGATTGTTCAATGTCGTATCCAGGACACTCATTTGGGAGGGGGTCTTAGCCCTCTGCAGAGATTTAGACGGTATCTTCCACAGCCCCAACCGACTGAGCTGAATTGTCTATTAAGGTTTTTTATAAGTTAATTGAAACCATAAACAAATGACTATTACAGAATAGAAACGATTATTTGAAACTATATAATTATTATAATTAGATAGGAATACTTGAAACTATACAACTGTGCGCATATTATTTGTATTGGATCGGAATACTTTATATCGTATAACTGCACAAAAAACCTTTTTAGAAACAGCTACACAAAAATATAAACGCAAACTGACAAAGAACGTGATTCCCTAACATCTAAGCGTAAAATAAGCCTAGACCGATTGTCATGCCGTTAAAATCAATCAAATAATCTATTTAAAAATCAACTTGTACAAAAATATATAAGAGAAGGCGCTGAAAAAAAACAAAATGGAAATTACTTCGAGTCTCGTGGTGTCCCGTACTTTGGGGCGTTGTGTCAAAATAAGTCAAACTTCATACGTCAGTCCGAAAGGTTCATGGCCCAACCAACAAAGGAATGACCCAGCGTCATATTCTGCAATAAAACTCACTTGATATACCATTCCTTAAATTTCTTTGACCATTCCAAAAAATCAATCGTTTATTCAAAAATAGTTATTCCGTTCTTTTTTTTTTTTTTTTTTTTTTTTTCGGAAAACTGTTCAGTACTTCCGTAAATTTGATAGATAGATAGATAGATAGGTTAGAAAAACATGCTGTGCCAAATAGATATGAACGCGCTCAGGGAGATAGACAGACAGATAAACACAAAGTTACTTATTTCAAGGTTACAATAATGTGCTGTGTCAGTTTGGAATTGCCCGCCATGGAATTAAATCTTCAAAATAGAATCTTTACATGGACTCTAACTTTTATCACAGAAGAATTTATTTCTGGAGCATGCTAATAGAAAAAAATTATTTACCGATAAATAAAGCTTATTATAGTTGCAGCAGAGGTGCCCGTGGTGTAATGGTTATCGTCGCAGGAATTGGACACGGCGACACGAGTTCAAATCCTGGACTGAATGCATTTCACAATGCACTAATACCCTTGGGAAAGGTATGAATCCAATTATTCTCCCTCCAGCTCTGGGTAAATAGTAGGGTAGACTAGGTTCTTCAGCCTTAGTGAGGCAACTAGTCTAGGAGAAGGAAAACTCTGAATTCAAACCTGTTAAACTCCGCTTAAAAAATTGACCTTGTGTCATATCCTTCCCGATCGGAGGGGTTGAGTAAATATGATTATAGTTGCAGCAGAAGGTTACATGAATGGAACACTTAGTTAGAACCGAACTCACTAGCTATGGTCTGCTAGACAAGCTCACTAACCATTACACTCCGGGAATCATACTTTTAAAGTAATCATAACAACTATTTAGCACAAGGTCAGAAGTGAGACGTACCCAGTAAGCATAAATTTTGCAAAAAAAAAAAAAAAACTGCAAGAAAGGTTGAGTAATTGGTTGATTTTAACGGCCCGTGAAATCGTTAAGGGTTATTTTATGACTTGATCTTAAAGAAGAAGCCATTTATTAAGCTTAGCTTGGTTTTGCAGAAGATCAGAAGAATGGGACACCCAGTGTGATTCGAAGTTACAAGTAATAGTCTGCTAGCCTAGCTCACTAACCATTACCTTACGTGATTAGAAAAGAATAAGCGTAACTTAAATTTAACACATGGACACAATTATATAGTACCAAGTAATCGTAACTGAGGGTTGGTTGGTTGGTTGGTTGGTTGTTTGAGTTTTATGGCATATCAACCTCTGTTGGTTATTTAATGCCAAATCCATGATTATGCAAATGAATAATTCTATTTCAAACAATTTAGTTTAGCATAAGTACACAGTTTAATTGTCAAAAACATTTCTATTTCAAGCAATTCAGTATAGTCAAACAGTTCTATTTCAAACAATTCAGTTAAGTATAATTATAGATTTTGTTTATACACAGTTAAATGTCAAAACAGTTCTATATTACACAATTCTATTTAGTGTAAGTACAGTTTCAATGTCAAAAACAGTCCCATTTCAAACAATTCAGTTTAACATGAGTACACAGTTTAATTGTCAAAAACATTTCTATTTCAAGCTATTCAATGTAGTCAAACAGTTCTAATTCAAAGAATTCAATTTAGCATAAGTATACAGTTTACTTCTATTTAATCCATAGATAGGACCCTATCAGGTGCAACCATTCGGGATCAGAGTGGACCTGGGAGCAGTAGCAATGAAGGGGTCCTCCGCATTCCTCAAAGCCCCAGCATCACTGGAACCTCACCATTAGATCGTTTAGTCTCATATCTAGAATACTCGTTGTTGGGAGGGGGGTCTTACCCCTCGGTAGTAAAGCAGTCGGTGTATTCTACAGTCCCAGCCGACTAGGCAAAACTGAGATTTAGAAACAAAAAAAAATTATGGGACACCTAGTGAGGATCGAACTTACTAGTAATGGGGTGCTAGCCTAGCTCACTAACCATTACCTTACGCGATTACAAAAGCGAAGTTTAAATTTAACACAAGGACACAAGTATAAAGTACCTTGTAATCGTAACTTAGATATCGCAAAAAATAACAATGGTACACCAAGTGAGGATCGAACTCACTGCTCTGTAGTAACTGAACACCACTACAAAGTTCCTAGGTACTCGTAAATTATCTAGCAATCGAAACGTGTTAAAACGATCCGATGATCTATTTCAATCTCTTCGTATTAATTAATATGGATCATACTGCTGATAATCCATATATCTATCTAACGATCGATTGACTGATCGATCCGTCTCAATCGTTTAATATCTATCCCAAAATAATCTTCTTTTGATTCCTATTCAATCCGTTATTCCTTTTCATATTTGGCTCTTGATCGATTATCGTGAATGAATCGATATGCGTGATAGGGAAGACTTTTCGAGCTGAATGTTCCTCCCATGCTGGAAGCATTGAACGAAATGCTTCCACTCCGGAGGATGACGTCACACGAACAGAAGAACGTTTGTCTGACAACCAACCAGTTATTACCAACATTCAAAACACTTTCTTATCAGCCTCTCTCGACTTTTATTTCTTTTCTCTTTCTTTTTCTATTTTTTGACTTACTCCCTCAATACCAAAACCATGTCGTTCTCTAACGCCTTTGTTTCCTTCCTTTTCTCTCTCTCTCTCTCTTTCTCTCTCTCTCTCTCTCTCTCCCTTACCCTTCCGTGTTTTTAACTGCTTCCCTTCGCCTTCCTTTTTTACCTATCTTCGACGTTTTTCTCTCTTCCTCCACACCATATCTATCTATCTATCTATCTATCTATCTTTGCCTTTTAGTATTTCTCACTCCCTCTTATTGTAGACTGCATCTGATGGCAAGGCTCCAGCTATCGAGAACTGGGGAGGATTAAGAACTCCTTCATTGCCATTACTCCCAGTTCCACTCTGACACGGAGTGGTAGCATCTGTTAGGATCCCGTCTATGTGTCGAATAGATCTATTAAAAAAGTATACGTATTTGATAGGACTGTATGCGAAAAAAAAAAAAAAACAAAAAAGAACAACGAAAATATATAAATATGAAGTACAATGAACGCGATTCCCAAACCTTTAGACATAAAATAAACCTAGAAGAGTTGATATGCCTTTAAAATCTATCAATCAACTAAATTGCTTCTGGTAGTGACGCTCCAGTTCTGGAGATCTGGGAAGTGTGGAGTACATTTCCATTGCCATTACTGCCAGCTCCACTCTGGCTCTGAGTGATAGTACTTGTTAGGATCCCATCTTTGTGTCAAATAAACATATTTAAAAAGAAATCCAATCCGATAGCACCCTGTACAAGGAAAAAACTTAACACAAAATATATGTGATCGTACAATGAAGGCGATTCCCAAAACGCACAAGTGGCATAAGAGATTCAAAGAAGGCAGGGAGGGAGTCTGTGAGGGATGATGAGAGGTGTTGGAGGATTAAGGAAGTCAATACAGCAGAGTTGATTGGCCAAAGGGTTAAGGTTAGGGTTATTGCTTTGAGGTTTTAAGGGAGTTCAGGAAAAGATTCCTAGGGAAGAGGTCAGAACTCTTCAAATCGGGACAGTGGCATTTCCACCAGGACAATGCACCAGTCCACAACTTGTCATAGACTATTAGACCAAGATAGGCATCAACACGGTTCTTCAGCCTCCTTGTAGTCTAGACCTTGCTCCCTGTGACTTTTGCTTATTCCCTAAGCTGAGAGGTTGTCGTTATGAGACAATTGAGGAGATTAAAGAGGCTGTGACGAAGGTCATTGACACGCTCACACAAGATGACTTCCATGGAGCCTTCCAGAAGTTGTTGGAACGGTACAAGTGCATTTTAGCCGGAGGAGATTACTTCGAAGGAGACAAGAGTTTCATATGTGTACTATCAATAAAAGTGCCCATACGAAAAAAGTCTGGAAACTTATTTAATGATCCTCGTATCAAGACTCCCATGAAAAGGTCAATTTTTAAGGAGAGTACTGCTAGTTGTCAAAGTTTTCCTTCTTTTTGAGTAGTTGCCGTACCAGCTCGACAGGGCCTAGTCTGTTTGACTATTTTACCCATTTGGGGCAAGAAATCTACTTAATGCCTTTCCCAAAGATGTTAGCCCAAAACGAAGCGAATCGCAAACAACTTCGTCCAAGGATTGAACTTTTCTTGTAGAAGTCAGCAGTGGATTCGAACTGAAAGACTCATCAATTATAATGTAATGTCAATCCAGTGTAAGATGGCAGGGCCGGACAAAAATCACTTGAGGTCTGGATGTGACCCGCGGGCCGGGACTAGCCGACCTCTTAACTAGATTAATGATAGTGAAATCTCTGAGGATTATTATCATAAGTTTCTTGAAACCATTTAACCGTTTGCAAACAAATGATTTTTATTTGGTAGAAATAGTTTCTTTAATCAATATGGCGGAGTCTCCGTAGTGTGGTGCCTAATGTGTTGGACTCGTTCGCGAGTTCGAACTCCAGTTGCGCTATTACGTACACTTTCGAACAAATATCTTTGAGAAAGGTATAACCTCCAGCTTTGGGTTAAATTGTACCAATGCTGTCCTTCTAAAGGATGCAGTTTGCATTAAATAACCCATGGAGTTTGATATGCTCTTATAACAAAGAAACCATATAATTATGAATAAATCTGTACTTGATATGAAGACTTGATATCATGTAATAGTGTGCATAAAATAATCCTAGGTAGGTTGACATGCCGTTAAAATCAATCAATCAATCAATCTAATAAATATTACTTTAACAAGTGTAACATAACCAGATATGAATACGTGAAATGTACATATAATGTTCATAACTCATATATTGATAACATAGGAATCCCGAAACACGAAAAACACTTGACGACTTCTTAGTTCAGGTACGAAACTTTTTTATTACCTTTGAGTTAAAAGGTTTTTCTACATAAAGATATAAGGAGATACACCTGACTTTTCCATCGGCCCCAAACCACGTGCGCACCCGAAAGTCAAAAGTCTTCCTCGGACCTAGAACTCAACTAACTGACTTTTCTCAATTCTCAGCCCACGCTTCCGGTGCGTGACGTCACTCACATCCCTGGTCATATCCCCTATCTGGGATTTTTATTGTGACATCTCTGAATGACACGTCCGCTCCACGCACGTGCGTGAACACCTGCGCTCATGTTTGCACCTAACTAACCCAAGCACTGAGTCGAAAGGTTCTCAGCCTAACTAAACCCAAAGGCAAGATATATAAAACGAAATCCCTCGGCCATTATATTACACAAGTTTTGGATTGAGGCAGTAATTTCATTTTGCATAAATTACCCAATGGACATTCAAAGTAATTATCTATATCAACTCAGTACGGACACCGGAGGCAGCCTAGAAGGTCTGCCAGGAGCGATGCATAATAGGGATTGATGGTGAGAAAGAGTATGATAAATCCGTGCTGTCGGCGCGAATTGATTATATATATATATATATATATATATCTGTGGGCTTGCGTTTGTGTGAGTGTGTGTGTTCACGCGAATGTGTGCGTATCCACGTGTGCGTCCGTTTGGTTTGGTTTGCTTTGGTTTGATTTTTTTGTTTAATGGCATATCAACCTTCGTAAGTTATTTAATGCCAAAGCCATTCTCCTAGAAGAACTATTTAACTCATGGATGGGAGGATAAGGGGGTTCATACCTTTCCCAAGGGAAATTTACCGAAAGTGAACGTAATTGCGCGACTGGAGTACGAACTCGCTTCCTACGATTTTGCAGTCAATTGCTTGATTTTTAAATGAACGATAAAATGTTAGTATCTTTGTGTAAAAGGATATTTACATAGATTTTAGTTTAAGCAAAAAAATTCAAATATACAAATGTATGTGTGTGTGTGTGTGCGTCAGAAGTGCTTTGTTTTAAAGGAAAACCTTTTTAGCTATTTTTTCTTGTGGTCTTTGGTGAGTGCGAGTTGCATCCAAATGGAATCCATTTGTAATATGTTCACCCCACCGACCAGAAATGGAATCGGTGTAATATATCACGGACAAGTCCTATGGGCGCTGGTTTTAACAGTTGAACGAAACGAACCCATGGTCCTAAGTAAGCCTGGGGTTACCCATAGAAAAAGGAAACAAAGAAATAGGAAATTACCATTAAGTTCCTGTTTCTCGAATATTGTAGAATTGTCTGGAAGATTCTAAAGAATTCTACACCCTAATGAGGGTCCCATTCCCGGAGGGTAGTTTTTACCTATTCGTGCGAGAATAAGTTCCCACCAGATGATTAGAGCAATTCCTGACCTAACGATCGTAGTCAGGATTTTTTCTCACTAAATTCAAAAAGAGACAACCTGTAGCGAGGAAGAATACAATGAACATCTCTTCGGTGTCCCTGCATTTCGGATACCCACCTCGGTAGCAGCAACTTCACATTAGAAAACAAGACACAATTCAAATACATAACCCTTTATCCCATTATTGGTTGAGTTGCCTGATGTTGTTCACATCGCTGGCCCCAATGTACTTTTATTCCGTTCCTGACCTTGCCCTTCTTCTCATCTTTACCCGAATTTCATCTTCCCGTCGCCGTCAAGCTCTTTCAAAGTGATCGTTTCCAATCTCTCGCATTCTACACAATAACTTTACGAGTCCACCTGTTGTCTATGAACCCTGCGATGTTTCCGGCCCAGCAGAATTTCTGCTTTAGGTACTCCACGATTGCGTCCTTCATTCCGCTCCACCCCCGAATTACCTCGCTTCTGAGGTACTTTTGCAGCGATATTCCCAGCACTGATCTTTTATTACTTCCAAGCGCTATATGGTCCTGTGTAACATCTTAAGTTCGCATGTATTTAGATTTTGTTTGGCTAGTTTTTATAGCACATCAACCACTGAACTTTATCTAACGGCAAATCCTTTTTATTCATATATATTAAATATATAAGACTTGGTTTGTTTTATTGTCTAACGAGCCGCCTGTGTGCTCAGACATTCTGGTTAGTATTTACATTCATTGCATCAGTTTTTTGGTTTCGTTTCGTTGGGTTTTATGGCATATCAACCATTGTATATTATTTAATGCCAAATCCTCTTTATACATATATATTAGATATACAAGATTTGGTTTAGTTTGGTTTTATGGCATATCAACCATTGTAGGTTATCTAATGCCAAATCCTCTTTATACATATATATTAAATATATATGATTTGGTTTGGTTGGGTTTTATGGCATATCAACCATTTTGGGTTATTTAATGCCAAATCCTCTTTATACATATATATTAAATATAAAAGATTTGGTATGGTTGGGTTTTATGGCACATCAACCACTGTCGATTATTTAACGCCGAATCCTCTTTATACATATATATCACATATATAGATTTGGTTTGGGTTGGTTTTATGGCTTATCAACCATTGTAGGTTATTTAATGCCAAATCCTCTTTATATATATATATATATGTTCTAAACATATTTAGTAGAAAACATTTTTAAACGAGTCTGAGCTCATTATTTTGCACACAGTTAAATGATTTCACTTATTTCTATCAAATACAAATAATTCTATTTACTATTAATCATTTGTTTGCACACAGTTTAATGTTTTCAAGTATTGCTATTTAACACTGACAATTCATTTGAATATCAGTCATTTGTTTACGCACAGACATAAAAACAATTCTATTTCAAATAATTCAGTTTACCAAAATTAAACAGTTTAGTTCTATTTGACCCATGTATAGGGCCTTATTAAGTGCAATCACTCCGGGACAGAGTGGACCTGTGAACAATGGCAATAAAGGGGTACTCCACACTCTCCAAAGCTCCAGAATTACTGGAGCCTCACCATTAGATTGTTTAGTGTCATATCCGAAAAACACATTGGGGGAGTCTTACCCTTCTGCAGATATGCAATCAGTATATGCTGTAGGCCTAGCCGACTGGGCTACTCGCTGGGGGAGTCTTACCTCTCTGCAGAGATACAATCTGTGAATTCTGTAGCCCTAGCCGACTGGGCTACTCGCTGGGGAAGTCTTACCTCTGCAGAGATGCAATCGGCGAATTCTGTAGCCCTAGCCGACTGGGCTACTCGCTGGGGGTGTCTTACCTCTCTGCAGAGATGCAATCGGTGAATTCTGTAGCCCTAGCCGACTGGGCTACTCGCTGGAGGGGGGTCTTACCTCTGCAGAGATACAATCTGTGAATTCTGTAGCCCTAGCCGACTGGGCTACTCGCTGGGGGAGTCTTACCTCTGCAGAGATGCAATCGGCGAATTCTGTAGCCCTAGCCGACTGGGCGACTGGCTGGGGGAGTCTTACCTCTCAGCAGGGATGCAATCGGTGAATTCTGTAGCCCTAGCCGACTGGGCTACTCGCTGGGGGAGTCTTACCTCTCTGCAGAGATACAATCGGCGAATTCTGTAGCCCTAGACGACTGGGCTACTCGCTGGGGGTGTCTTACCTCTCTGCAGAGATACAATCGGTGAATTCTGTAGCCCTAGCCGACTGGGCTACTCGCTGGGGGGGGTCTTACCTCTGCAGAGATACAATCTGTGAATTTTGTAGCCCTAGCCGACTGGGCTACTCGCTGGGGGAGTCTTACCTATGCAGAGATGCAATCGGCGAATTCTGTAGCCCTAGCCGACTGGGCTACTCGCTGGGGGAGTCTTACCTCTCTGCAGAGATGCAATCGGTGAATTCTGTAGCCCCAGACAACTGGGCATTTGAGCATTGTGTAGTATCTGTTAGCATGAGTTTTATATGATTCAATATTCTAATTATAAGAAGTGAATTAATGAAATAGTTCAAGTATTGCTATCTAAAGTTTGTATTTTGTAAAAGGATTTAATCTTGAAACTGGAAACATTTAAAAATTCAACCCCAACCCAACTCATCTATCCCATTAGAGAATCGTTAAAGAATTAAAGATATTTTTGCATTTATAGTTCTATAATTGTTTTCTTGTGTAACCTTTTTTTAATTGTGGTAAATTAGTGATGTTTTGCTATTAGATATTCAATTAATTTTAGCATTTGATTTCTGTTTCTTTTTTTAATGGCATATCAACCTTCGCAAGTTATGTAACGCCAAAATCATCCTTGTAAAAAAACAGAAAGAGATATTATTTAACCAATAGCTGGGCAGATATTATGGAGTTCATAACTTTCGCAAAAATAAACTTAATAGCGCAACTGGAATTCGAACTCGATTACAAAGATGTTGCAGTCCTGCACATTAGCCACTACACCATGATTACTCCTCATAATTTGTTTTGGAGGAAATTGAAATTAACTCTTTTTCAAGGAGTGAACCAAGTAAAAAGTTTAAGGACCCTTTATCAAGAGATCATTTGTTAAACATAGCCCCTTGCCTACGATGATTAAAAGTGACAGAGACCGCGTGTTTAAAATGTACATCTTTTTTTCTAAAGTAAAAAGTATCCTGATTTTGATGCAGAGGTCAGGATGTTCCGTCCACTTTACCCCTTAAGTATAATGAAGAGTCGTCGTCCAAGAAATTGATATTGACCAAATAAACTCTATTTTTATGCCGAGAAGATGAAATGTCTCAAACTTTTCAAAAAAATCATTTTGAAAAAGGGTGATCGTTGAGCCAAAAAATTACCAGCATCCGTCGTACAAGGTTGCTTTTTTTATTTAACTCGCACAGAAAAGCTCATTAAAGCAACAATTTCAAAGCGCTTATTCTGGTTGCAATACCCATTCAAAAACGTTATCTATATCGACTCGCAAGTATATGTTAATCAAACCCTTCGTCCATGGGAAGGATATGACCCAAGAGTAGAATTTAACCGGAAGACAACTAGTTTGAATTCAGAGTTTTTCTTCATATTTTAGTTACCATACCAAGTCTGGATAAACAAGTCTACGCTAGTGTCCTTACAAAGGCTTCTATATTAGTTACCTTACCAAGGCTGGATAACCCTGTCTATGCTGGTAACCTTACCATGGCTTCTATACTAGTTAACTTACCAAGGCTGGATAACCCAGTCTATGCTAGTGACCTTACCAAGGCTTCTATACAAGTTACCTTACTGGATAACCCAGTCTCTGCTTCTATTTACCCATTGCTGGGATTACCAAATCCCTCCCTCACGAGCAGGATGTGACGTTAGATCATTTCAAAAAGCTGTTTGAATTCAGTTTTCCTTCTCTTAGACTGGTTGCTTTACAAAGGTTAAAGAGGAAAGTCTCTCCTGCAGCTACTTATAGCTGGGAGGTGGGAGATAACAGCTGGATTAATACCGCTTCTAAGGATGTTAGCGCTTTAAGAAATGAAAACAGCTTTGTCCAAAATTTGAAGTTAAGTGACCGAGTCCATTGCCTACGATTCGCGATTATAGAGTTATGCTGTGACTGAAGACTCTAGTGCCAGACTAGGCTAAATTTAGAAAATAGTTTTACTATCCACATTTTGTAAATTTTCTTTCTTTCTTTCTTTCTTTCTTTTATACTGATGAGTATTTTTGAGTAAAAATATTGCCAATCTCTGTAATGACCCATTAAGGTTTCAACGTATCAAACGCTTGATCGATCTTCTTAGTTGTGTAATTATTTTTCACTTCTTCTCTTTCGTCTTTCAAGGGAAATATTAATACAAGTAATGCAATATCAGAGAGTACGAATGAACGACATTAGGGGAGGAGAGAAGCCGCAGCAGTGACATCTGGAAGAACGACAGAGTAAAAGATGGGAGAAAAGAAGTAGAAGGAAAAAGCCAGCAACGGCTGTTACATCTTCGTTCGACTACTGAATGACAACTGTTGTCGAAGAAACTTCTACGTCATTAGTGACGGCTTTCCCGTGACGTAAACGTTTTCGTAAATCATAGTTGATCGATCCGAGTAAGCAAAAAAAAAAAAAAAGAAAGAAAGAAAAAAGAGAAATAATAATCATAATAAAAAATAATAACATTTTTTTTTTCTTTTCAATACGGCACTCTATTTAAAGCAACATTATTTCTCGTTCGTTAAGATAAGCTCAGGCTGGAACTAAGCCACAATTGTGGGACGCCAGATGGGATCGACCTTACAACCCAGCAGTCGACTTACCTAACTCGTTAACCATAAACTGATGACAAAATATGAATGTACTTTCATGTACATAGGTCTCTACATCGATAGACCCACAATTATACATGATTACACACACTCACGCACACACACACACACACACACACACATATATATATATATATATATATATATATATAAAGAGAAAGAGAAATAGACAATTAGACAGAGATCGAAGACTCAAATATGTGAATCAAAGTACCATTGTTAAATAAATCTAAGTTATTGTTAGTTTCCGTTTGAGATGCTTTGTGAAGTATCTACCTCTCTCTCTCTCTCTCTCTCTATATATATATATATATATATATATATATATAATGTATGTAATTAATTGCATATGAGATGGATTACACATAATAATCCTTGCTACTAATTATAAAAATTATAGAATAATTATTATAATTTTTAGAATTTATATATATATATATATATTCTTTCTGAGATAATGGTTTACAAATTGGTCACATTACCGCGTCTTGAATTTGATTCTCATATTTATAGATTTGTGCCCAAATAAGCTAAGCTTTAAATAAGATATTTTAAAAACTCTTAATCTTTCTCTCTCGCCATCCCTATACATATATATATATATATGTAGTGACAAAAAATATTTCGTGAGTCAGGAACTAACCTACTACAGTTTCGCCTAAGCGGCTCATCAGGGTACCTAATCCCGACTGTCATATATATATATATATATATATATACAAAAAGGAATACGGAATTGTTTTTTAAAAAAGTTTCCCGAATCAAAAACGTGTTCAATTGCTGACCAGCAGAGTATTATGAAACTAAAAGTACCATAACCTTAAGGTCCATTCTAATCTGGAGTGGTAGAAATAGATCTGTTTAAATATTTAACTGTGTGCAAACAAATGACTAATATTTAATTGAATTGTTAGCGTTAACATGCAATACTTGAAGCCTTTTAACTACATCCCGTATCCTCACATAGCTGCTGTATGTATGTTCGAGCTGGTTGTCCTGCTTTTGCTCGGACATAAATGTTTGTGTGTGTGAGTATATATATATATATATATATATATATATATCCAGCCCAGTCAAGTGGGGTTGTAGAATACATCGACAGCATCTCTGCAAAGGGGTAAGATCCCGCCCCCAACGAGTATCCTGGATACGACCCAAGACAATCTGATCATGAAGCTCCAGTTTTTGAGCTTTGGGAAATGTGGAGTACCCCTTTAATACCATTACTCCCAAGTCCACTTTAATCCGGAGTGGTAGCACCTGATAGGGTCCTGTCTATGGGTCAAATTGAAGTGTTTCACATTTAAATCGTGTGCAAACAAATGACTTATGCTAAATTGAATTGTTTGAAAGAGAACTGTTTGCATTTAACTGTGTGTGAATGAATGACAGATGTTTAATGAAATTGTTTGTGATACATAGCAGCACGTGGAACCATTAAACTGTGTGAGAACAAACAAGTAATGCTGAATTGAATAATTAGTGTTCAATAGCAATACTTGTAACCACTTCACTCTGCGCAAACAAATGATTAAAAACAAATAGTATTTGTATTTGATAGAAATGCTTCAAATCTTTTGACTGTGTGAAAAAAAGATCGGACTCATTTTAAGATGTTATGAACAAAACGTGTTCACAAAACATATATTTGATATATACATATAACAAATCATATATTTGATATATATATATAACAAATCATATATTTGATATATACATATAAAGATGACTTGGCATTAAATAACCTACAATGGTTGATATATCCAACCAACGAAACCTATATATATATATATATATATAATCATGAAGTTGTGCTGAAAACACGACGTTCCCTGACTCTCTCTCTCTCTGTCTTTCTCTCTCTCTCTCTCTCTCTCTCTCTCTCTCTCTCACACACACACACACACACACACACCACCTGTCCATCCCTATCATCAATAGTTCATAGCAGGTCTTCTAGAATGCATCTGGCGCCCGTACACAGCTGTTGCGTGTAAATCTTTGTTGGTCAGCCGGCACTGACATACCAAGGAGTCCATAAAAGGACGTCACTTATGAGTTCGTCTTTGCTTCTCCACCAGTACCCCGCATGTCTTGTTCGTCTCACTTGGTTTTTGAGATGAGAGGTAGGTGGCCGTACAGCTCTGGTGTTTTTGTATTTTTCGTGAGTTACTTTTCCCAGGATTTGTCTTAGACAACAGGCAGCATTCTCGTGTAGTTTCCATCTAGCCTTTTCTCTTCCTCCAATTTTTTAGCGTCTTTGTGGTGCATCCATTTAGTAATATGGACACTGCTACAACTTGGAAAAAATCCCGTTTTATATTATCTGATAGATCCATATGATCGATAAGCGGTCAACAGCATTCTATGCCCTTGCTAGACGTAAGTTGGTTTCACCATCTGTAGATAAGATGTTGCTGCTGCGGTACGTGAAATGTTCTACTGATTATAGAGGACATGGTTCGTTTTTATTTAAAACACATATTTATGTTTGATACGTGTATGCTACCCTAAGTAACGGACTGAGTTCAGTTGGAATATATTTCAGTATTGTAGATTTTAAACCCTCTCTGTTAAAATGAACACTTTTTATCCAACTTTTCTTTATTGTATTTTATCTCCATTTCTTATTATTTTCTATCAATATCAATATCAATATCAATATATATATATATATATATATATATATATATATATATATATATACCTGAAACATACGTGTGTCACGTCAGTAGTGTAATTCTGCGTGGATTTGTTAAATGAAAAAGATACCGTGAAAGAGAAAACTATAAACTATATTGATTTATATTATACGGAGATAAAACCATAGATGGCATGCGCATGCGCGTGTGTATGTGTGTGTGTGGATGTGTGTGTGCGCGCGTGTCCTTTATTTTCTATTAAGAAGTATTTGTTCAAATAGATACGTAGTTTTTCAAGGACATATTTAATTCAACTCGGCTGCTTCTCAACTACAATAACTCTCTCTTTCTCTCTCTCTCTCTCTCTCACTCACTCACTCACACATACACACATACACACACACATTCTTCTTCTTCTTCTTCTTCTTCTTCTTCTTCTTCTTCTTCTTCTTCCAAACTGCGTAGATGTACGTGCTTAAGTATATTTGCTTAGAAGAGAAGAGCAAACTTTTCAGTGACATTTTCTCTCTTTTTTTTCTTCTTCTATCTGCACCGATTTAAAACGATTTGTAAAGTGGTATGCAGAGAGTAAAAAGAGGGAGGAAGATAAGAGAAATGGTGAAGGAGAGAGACAGCGTGTGTGAGTAATAGATAGAGAGAGAAAAGAAGGGAAAAAAAGAAGGAAAACAAGAAATGATGTAAGAAAAAACAAAGAAAAAAAAAGAAGAGATAGAGACTATTGATTCTTAGCACAGCCAATTTTATCGACCGCAAATTTTCTTCATTTTCAAATTTTGTAATAAGTGTAAATAATAAAATTTTTGCTTTTTCTCGTCAAATCATTTTCCTCATCAATGACATTTTTTTGTGTCTAGAGATGGTTAGATTCCTTTATTGAAATAATTTCAGTAAAATGTTTAAGAAAAATTTATATTATTTCATAATCAAATAGTTTGACCAATTCCCGTTAAAATGATCACACTTTTTAACGGCATGTGTAGAAACAACCCAAAATTCTATGTTTTATTTGTTTTCTGGGGTTTTTTTTTCTTTTCTTCTTTTAACACATGTAGATATGCCGTTTACTGGAAAAGAAAAAGCGTTTATACATTAGACATAGAAATTCGTGTTGTTTCCACACATGCTGTTAAAAATTAAGATTATTTGAGATATGCAGTCAGTTTCCAGAAAAAACTGATATTATTTTATAATTTAATAACTTGACCAGTTCTGATTCAAATAATCTCAAATTTTCACAGAATGTGTACAAACAAAATTCCGTTTTATGTTTGGCTTCTTTGTTTAAAAGCATATCGACCTTCGTAGGTTATTTAATGCCAAAGCCATACTTCTAGAAGAACAGCAATGACGCTATTTAACCCATAACTGGGATGATAAGGGGTTCATACCTTTCCCAAGGGTATTTATCCAAAAATGAATTCGATGGCGCGACTGGAGTTCGAACTCGTTTACTACGATTCTGCAGTACAGTGCTTTAACCATCACCCGACAAGGACACACTCTTCTGCTTTTTTTTGTTTGTTTGTTGTTGTTTTTACTTTTACTTTACTTTTTTTTCTTTTGAAGTATAGAAATGCCATTAACAGGGAAAGGAAAAGGTGTTTAAACATTTTGGGTTGTTATTATACATGCTGTTGAAATCTGAGTTCTTTTGATTGGTTTGGTTTGGTTTGGTTTTATGGTATATCAACTATTGTAGATTATTTTATGCCAAATCCATTTTTATCCATATAAACAGTTCAATTCCAAAACAGTTCAGTTTAGCATGTCAACAAAGTTAAATGGTTCCAAGTATTGTTATGTGTCACTAACAATTCAATTAAACATTTGTTTACACACAGTTAAATGAGCAAACAGTTCTATTTCAAATAATTCAGTTTAGCTTAAGTACAGTCTTTTGTTTACAAACGGTTATATGTAAAAACAGTTTATTTAATACAATTCAGTTTAGCGTAATTACACAGTTTAGTTCTATTTGAATCATAGATAGGTCGCTACCAGGTGCTACCACCCCGAATCAGAGTGTACCTGAGAACGATGGTAATGAAGGGGTACTCCGCATTCCCCATAGTACTTGCATTACTAAAGCCTCAACATCAGATTGTTAAGTGTCATGTACAGGACATTCGTTGGGGGAGTCTTACCTCTCTGCAGTGATGTAGTCGGCTTATTCTGCAGCCCCAGCTGACTGGGTTAAGATCGTTTGAACGAGAATTGGTCTGGTTATGAGATAACAAAACGATTACATATTTTCTGAAACACCCTGTACATCTTAAATGATATCAACTATTTTGAAACCATCTGTATTTTTACCGGATTTTAAAAAAATAAATCATTGTATATCGGTTCATTCAGATTGATGTCTACATTGACAATTATCATAACGTTTTGGCCACATTATCCTCCAACCTTTTATTTGGATGTATATTATTCGTGAGAAACTGAATCTTAATCGACGCTAGAGCTTCTCAAAGCGGTCCATTTACACAAATGGGACGGAATACAATTTTGAAAGGCTGTAGGAAAGCATGGGGTACGTTGTGAGTGAATTTACTTATTTGTATTCATAAATCTCTTTATAACAGAACTAAAATCGATGGATCGTGTTGACTAGTTGCCAGATATAGTACACCTAGCAGAATGCCTGATTGGGTGTTAGGGCCACATACGACCTGATCAAAGCATGCGGTTTATTTGAATGAACGAACAATCTGGCTGTGATCGAAAAGATCTAAATCTTTTCCGTGTCATTAACTACGTATATAATCATATTTTCTTGTTAGAAAACATTTTATAAAACATTCATATTTTAAACGAATTGTTTTATAAATATTCACAATTCTAAAATATCCTTTTTTTGTCTAAATTTCTGAGATGAAACTTGATAATTTTTATCATTTAATTCGGACTCTTGTCTTCATTTCATTTCATAACGGATGTAAGCGTTTGGTTAAAGTGCTTCTAAATGAAATCATCTGGAGGTTGCAGGTTCAATCCAAAAAACAGGTAGGAATAACAAAGAATATTTTCTATCCCTTACACTTGTACCCGGTTATGGTTAAAAGAATTAAAAGAATCTACCCCCGTGGATAAAATAAAGGGTTCGGTTCAAAGTTTCACGTAGGCTTCCGAGTTTGACGAGAAACATCTGAAGAAGGCCGTAGGACGCATCGGCCGAAATATCGTGAGTATAACAATGAAGATGAAGACAACAGTTCGAATACTCTAAAATATTTCTTTTTATAATAGGTTATGAGATGTCTTTGGAAAAAAACAATCTTTTTTTTCCAAAAGACATCTCATAAAGCTACGAAGATGGCTTAGACATGGCAACGCATGAAGGTAGACATACCACTGAATAAAGAAACCATACCAGTTATGTGTAAATAGTAGAGCAGGCTGTTTTCTTTGGCCTATAATAGGCAACCAGTCAAAGTAAAGGAAAACTCTGAATTCACACCAGCTTTACTCCGGTTAAAAATTGACTAATGTCGCATACTACCTGTGACGGGGGTGGGTAATTCCTTTTTTATGGCATTCATATCTTTCCAAAGGGTATTTGTCTGAAAGTGAAAGTGATAGTACAGAAGAAAATCAAACTGGTTTATTTCGAGGCTGCTGATCACCACGTTAGTCATTGTGCCACGAATGAATATATATGAAATCTGCTTTGCACTTTTTTGCGCAACATAAATACATTTCATTTTTTGTCGGACTGAATAGATTTGTTTGTTTGGTTTTTTTGGGGGGGGTAACAATTTGTAGATTCCAATCGCACGATCACAATCATCATAGAAAATGCACTTAAGGAGCCAAGTTCCAGTCTTGTTTCCGTTTCACAGTCATCGTAGTGGTACAGCCGGAGCTAGTAGCTGTACCACTACGGTTCTAAAGAGTCTATGAGAGTATCACAACCACTTAAATTTCAGTCGGACCTCACCGTGAGAAAAAGTGACGAACACACAAAACACCGTCTGTTGGTTCGCAAATACAAAAGTTTATTTGCTACTACCCCTCATTCGTAGTCGTCGAAAAGAGAGAGACAGAGAAATAAATAGTCACGAGAAAAACAGATACAGACCTTGATATTCACTTTTTCGTTTTTTGTTGTAGTTCTCGCACATGCCTGCTCGAGAATCTGTCTTCACAGCTCCGCGGCTCTACTACAACTAACTTTCTTTCCCTGTTTTCAATCTCGTGTCCATTTTTCCCATAGAGTTTCTTTCAACCAATCACCGAATCAGACCGTATTTCAACTGATACATTTTTATTTTCAACTTAGGCTTCGGCTGATATCCTGACCTGCACTTGGGGGTGGGGAGCTCCCTTTCCCTTTCCTATTCGTTTCTCCTTTATAGCCCTCTCTCTCTCTCTCTCTCTCTCTCTATCTATCTCTCTGTGTGTGACTTTTATTATCATTTATCTCTCTCTCTCTCTCTCTCTCTCTCTCTTTATTATTGCCTCGAATCTCTTTCTCATATATGTCCCTCCTTTTTCACTCTCCTCTGGTTGACCTCTAAGTCTAGCTAAGAAACAACTTGCCACAAAAACAATCAACCAGAGCCCTTAATTATAGCTGATGGTCTTTCACTGGAGTCTGAGTAGCAGAAAGTCTTCTCAAGTCTCCAGGATTCTCCTCAGTATTTTGGCCGATGCTGTAGTCTGGATGGTCTATACTTGTCCTCTGATTTCCAGATCTTCCAACCCATTTGCCAAGCCATTGGGGATTGTTTCAAGTGCACCAATTACAATTGGTATCACCGACAGGGTCATGTTCGATAGTTTGTTTTTTTTTGTTCTTTTTTGGGGGGGTGGTCTCTATCAACGTGTAGGTACTTATCTTTCTTCTTGCTTTCTTTTATTTTTACTCTATGGTTCGCCGTAACGGCAAAATCCACTATTCGGCTGGTTCTCTTTTTCTTTTCTTTTTTTTTTTCGCTGAAAATCAATAGGACTGGTCGTCTGGGCAAGAATAGGTGATCTGTTTGTATCTCAAAATCACAGAGAAGTTTATGCATTTCATTCTCCGGGGCGGATTTTCAGTTATTATTATTATGTTTTTATTATTACTTCTTTGAGAGTTTTTCACACCAGTATTAGCTGATGTTTTTTTTTTTTACTGGAGTTTAAGTGACAGCAAGTCAGTCTCCTTAAGTCTCCAGGAGTCTTCTCAGTAATCTTAGTAATACTGTGATCAGAATGGTCTCTACTTGTCCTCTGATTTTTATGTCTTCTTATTCCTTTATCAATCCTTTAAGGATTGTTCCAAGTGCACAAATTCAAATTGGTATTACCGTCACCTTCGTATTCCATAGTTATTTTCAGTTCTCTAGCAAGGTCTTGATATGTATCTCTTTTCTCTTTCTTTTAATTTTACTCTACGGTCTTCCTGGACGGCATAGTCCACTATTCGACAGGTTTTCTTTTTTGTTTTTTTTTGTTTGTTTGTTTGGGTTTTTTTTTGTTTTTGTTTTTTGCTGACTATATCAAGGTCTGGTCACCTGGCCGAGATTAGGTTATCTGTTTGTATTTCAAAATCCCAGAGAACTCTGTATGTCTCATTCTCTAGGATAGAATCCGAGTTGTGTATATAACCCTTGTCCGTGTGATCAAATTTAAATTTCTTGCACAATTCCTAATGGATCACCTTCCACACCCAATCGTGCTTGGTCTTATGCTCTTTTTGCGCTAATTTCACTGATCGCTTCGTCTCTACCACGACATAACCAACACTTGTTATTTTGTTGAGTCCGATCTATTTTTGCTTTATCGTAGTCTGTCCTTAAGGCGTTATTTTATGCTACTATTAGAAGAGATTCATTTTCTCTCTCAAGTTTTTTTCTTTTTTAGTCATGACCAAGTCTTTTCGTACAAGATTTCGCTTGTTAGTTGCTTAAAATATCCATATAATTGATTTCTTCCCATTTTTGTTTTCTAGTTATTGTTTTTCTGTTGATACTTGTGTTGGTTTTTTTGTTGATTCTGCTCACTGTAATTTGTCTCTTTCTGCTCTGTTTTATTTAGACTTCAAGTCGTCTTATCGATATATCGACGCTAACAACTCCTCTTCTTCCTTTTCTTGTACATGTCATCTGTGGGATGTAAGGCCTAATGCATCATTTTTCTTGTCATCTCTGGTCCGTTTGCTGAAGTTCTTCTCGCGTCCACATCAAGAATGGTCCTGAGTATCTTATGAGGAGAACAACACGGGTGTTCATCTTTTTAAAGAGTTTTCTGGCAGAAAGTTTGGTTTCGAGTAGTTTTCTCGTTCTCCTAAGATACTCTTTTTAAAATTTTTCTTTCATGTTTGATAGTGTCCGCTTCAAATATTCCCAAGTACTCGTAAGTTTCCTTTTCTCTGAGCGTTCTGATTTTTCTTGAATTGGTAATTCGGTTCCTTTCGTCATTTGTCGTTTTCTGCTTCTAATTAACGTGGCACTTTTCCAATTCTTTTTTTATTTGAGGCAAATAGTTTGATATTGATTATTATTATTATTGCAAGAGTAAAAATTTTAACAGCTAAAGATATAAAAAATATACAGATGTTATTAAGACTAAAATATTTGAGTATTAACTTGCAATTCTTCGCACGATGTAGACTGCAATCATCAGAGTCACTGAGGCGGCAATTTCTTTACATTTATAATAATTCATACGGGAAAATTGACAACAAAAATAGAAAAGAAGAAAGAAAGGAAAACATCCAAAATGATAGACCATTGAAAGTGTTGGGTGGGTTGTGCCACAAAGTCAGATTGGTGGCAGATGCCATTACAGAAACTTTAAGTGATGTCTGCACTTTAACGTCAATTCAGTTCATTGTTTGAAAATCTTATCACTGTCCTTGAATTGCTCTCCAAATTTGACCTACATTTATTTCCACTCCAGCCTAATTTATGTGCTTTCTCTATAGAAAATTTTATTTAGTTTGCAATTTTATTCGGGGAAACATGCCTGTTACTACTTATGTCTTTTATTCATAATCAAACAGCGTGGTATTATTTTCACATATTTTATTTATTTGTGAGCCTCAATCTATGAGATAGATAGATAGATAGATAGATAGCAGAGAAAAAAACATAATACAAATAGGTGAATATATTATGGTGTAAAGTCGACGTTATATATTTCTCCTTTGCTCTTGTCATCTCAGCAAGCATCCATCGCTATGTGAACGTGACAGACACGTTCTTATGACTTTTGAATTATGAACGCTATGTGCACGTTTATGTATCTTTTCGTTGTATATTTCTCATTTGCTCCTGTCATCTCAGCAAGCATCCATCGCTATGTGAACTATTTTGATATCCAAATCCTGATGATGGTTACTGAAACCGAAACGTTAACGTCGTCTTTACATTATAACATATTCACCTATTAGGATTATGTTTTTTCTCTGCTACCTTCATACTGTCGGATTTTATCCATATTTACTTTCATAGATAGATAGATAAGTATCATCATCATCATCATGTCGTACTGGTAGCACGGATATCCCTGACCCTCTCTCGCCACTTTTCCCTATCGTTCATCGCCTCAGGCAGATCTTCTGGACAACATCCCGTATCCTCACATAGTTGCTGAATGTATGTTCGTGCTGGTAGTCCTGCTTTTGCACGGCCATGTGTGGGGGTCCACAAGAGTACATCACTTATGAGTTCGTCCCTGCTTCTCCAGCAGTGTCCTGCATGTCTGGTTTGTCTAACTTGAATAGTTTTCGTGATAGGAGACAGGTGGCCGTACAGTTGGTGTCTTGTGGGGTGTTGCCGCCAGGACTTGTTCAAGATTGCTCGCAGCATTCTTGTGTAATTGCCGTCTAGCTTCTTCTCCAGCCGTTTTGTTATGTCCATATAGTTCATCCATATAGCAGTATCGATGCGACCGCTGCCTGGAAGAAACTGCGATTCATTTAATCGGTTAGGTCTGATTTCCATATAATCGATAACTTATCTATAGCTGTCCATGCTTTCGTTAACCTTGTGTCGATGTCCTTTTCGGTTGATTCAACGCTGCTTCCTAGGTAAGTGAATTTGTCTACTAGTTTAAGAGGGGTTCCGTCTAGAGTGGAGATGTCCCCCGTTTGATTATAGCACATATATTCCGTTTTGTGTGCATTGACATAGAGGCCTATGCCTGCGGCGGCTCGTTCCAAACTATGCAGTAGTGTTTCGGCTTGGTTGTGTGTATTTGCCAGTATCGCTATGTCATCGGCGTAGTCGGCGTCGGTAATTGTTTTTGCGGGGTACCTTCAGCTTCTTTTCTTTGTCAGCTCGAAGCCGTTCTCTCTGATTTTGTCAATCGATGTTCTAAGTACGTAGTCTAGACAAATGATAAAGAGGTACGGAGCCAGCGTGTCCCCTTGTAGTACTCCTGCTGCAATGTCGAAGTATTCTGTGTCTCCATCTGGTGATCGTACTTTTACTTTGGTGTTCCTATAGAGAATCGTTATTGCTGCTACGGTTTCTTTAGGTATGCCGTATGCTAGTTGATAAGTATAACTAATACAAAGTCTTTCAAATTAGATAAACAGAAGAAAACAAACCAAGATAGATAGATAAATATGACTGCTTACAGATAATGAATAGACAACTATATGAAACTATTATTTCACTAAAAAGAACGAGAGACATATATTTGAACACATACAACTTTGCCCAAATTATTTTGACTACATTCCTATAATAAAATCATTCACAACACCTGTAATATAATGGCGGAGGGGTTTCGTTTTATATATCTTGCCTTTTGGTTTAGTTAGACTGAGAGCCTTTCGGCTCAGCACACGGGTTAGTTAGGTGCAAACTTGAGCGCAGGTGTTAACGCGCACGCGGGGAGGATGTGTCGTTCACAGATGTCAAAATAAAAATCCCTGGACTAGGGAATGTGAATGACGTCATGCACCGGAAGCGTGCGCAGATGATTTTGGGGGATTTAAAAAAAAGTCAGTTTAGTTGAGCTGAGAACTAGAGACCGAACGAGAGGGGTCGACTTTCGAGGCTCGCAGAGGCCAGACGAATTTGCGCGCTACGGGCACCGTCTGAGATGGGGCGCTGATGGATAAGCCGGAAGAGAAAGAATGTGTATCTCTCTCCTAATGTCGAAGAACCTTTAAACTCAAAGGTAATAAAAAGTTTCGTATCTGAACTAAAAAGTCGTAAGTGTTTTTCGTGTTTCGGGATTCCTATGTTCTAAGTATATATGTTATGAACATTCTGTCTACGTTTCACATATTGATGTATGGGTATGTTACACACTTTTATATTATGAATTTTGAATATAACAATGAATTGTGTCTGTTAGAGAAGCTCCCGTTCTGGGAGTGTGAAGTTACACTATTGTTGCCATTACACTCTAACCTGGGATACCTGTTATATCAAATAGATCTACCTGAAAATTATTCCTATTGATAAGAAAACTTGAAACAATATTATTGTGATCAAATTATTTATATTAGTAAGGAATACTTGAAAACATATAACCATATTCAAATAAATTATTATTATTATTGAATAAGTATAGTTTTCTTAAACCGTATAAGTATATATAAACTATCTGTTTTAGATGTGAATACTTATAACCATATAAAAGTTGGCGATCGTAGACGAGGGAGACCCGAAGGCGCCCTTTTTAATAGCTACTACACCGAGGTGTAGGGAAGGTCACTACTCCTTCCCCCGGATTGCTCCACTTTACCCTTGATACGTACCTTATAATGCTGAGTGTTAAGCAGGGAGGCATCAAGTACCATTTTTTAAAGTCTTTGTTATGACTCGACCTGGGACTGAACCCTGGTCTCCCAGGCCATTGACGAACACTCAACCCACTAGGCCAATGAGCGAGTAGACCACATTATTTAAATTAGATGGTAATTGTTTTAGAAATAGTTAATTGAATCGATGAATTGTTTGTGAAGGGTTATTACTTTTAGTTACTTCGAAAAGATTACTTAAAACCACATAATTACGTATAAATTATTTGTATTAGATGAGAATACTTGAAACTAAATAATCACGTGCAAATAATTTAAATCAGATAGGGAGTGTTTAAAAAATAGTTAATTGAATCGATAATTGTTTACAAACGGGTTATTACTTTTAGTTACTTCGAAATGATAACTTGAAACCGCATAATTGCGTATAAATTATTTGTATTAGATAAGAATACTTGAAGCCAAATAATCCTATTTGCTAACCCCTCCGCTCGGGCAGGATATGACACAAGGTCAATTTTTAAGCGGAGTTTAACAGGTTTGAATTCAGAGTTTTCCTTCTTCTCGACAAGTTGCCTCACCAAGGCTGAAGAACCCAGTCTGTCCTACTATTTACCCATAGCTGGAGGGAGAATAATTGGATTCATACCTTTCCCCAAGGGTATTAGTCCTATGTGAAATGCAATCAGTCTCGTCCAGGATTTGAACTCGTGTCGCTGTGTCCATTTCCTACGACGATAACCATTACACCAAGGGCACCTCTACAAAAGCCATATAATTGTATAGAAATCATATAAATCAGATTGGACTAGCTTTAAAAATAGTTAACTGAATCGATAATTGTTTAGAAAGGGTTATTTGTATAATCTACTTCGAAATTATTACTTAAAACCTTATAATTGTGAATAGATTATTTGTATTAGATAAGAATACTTGAAACCATATTGTGTACAAATTAAATGAATTAGATAGGAACTGTTTTAAGAATAGTTATTTGAATAGTTACTTGAATCAATAATTGTTTACCAAGTGTTAGTACTAGTTACTTGAATCAATAATTGTTTACCAAGTGTTAGTACTAGTTACTTGAATCAATAATTGTTTACCAAGTGTTAGTACTAGTTACTTTGGAATAATTACTTGAAACTATATTATTATTTAGTTTTAGTTTGGTTTGGTTTTATGGCATATCAACCTTTGTAGGTTATTTAATGCCAAATCCATTTTTATGTAAATTATCAGTTCTATTTCAAACAATCCAGTTTAGCATGAGTACAGATTTTGTTTACACGCAGTTAAAGGTCAAAACAATTTTACGTTAAAAAATTCAGTTTAGTGTAAATACAGTCTCAATGTCAAAAACTGTTCTATTTCAAATAATTCAGTTTAGCATGAGCACGCAGTTTAAATTAAAGTACGGTTTAATTATCAAAAACATTTCTATTTCAAGCTATTCAGTTTAATCAAACAATTCAGTTTAGCATAAGTATGCCGTAGTTCTATTGAACCCATAGATAGGACCCTATCAGGTGCTACCACGCCTGGCCAGAGTGGACCTGGGAACGATGATAATAAAGGGTACTCCGCATTTCCCAAAGCTCCAGCACTGCTGGAACCTCATCATCAGATTGTTTAGTGTCATATACAGGACAGTCGTTAGGGGTGGGGGTCTTACCGCTCTGCAGAGCCGGCTGGACAACTATATAATTGTGTATTAATTATTTGTATCAAATAAAAATACTCAAGAACCATACAACAGTTAGCAAATTATTTGTATTAAGACTATCTATTTGAAGCAATAAATTTTTAAAACTATTATCTTTAGTTGCGGTGGGGGGGAAGACCCACATATGCATAATTGATCTAATGAGACCGGGGTTCAATCCTAGGTCGAGTCATGCCAAAGACTTTTAAAATGGTACTTGATACCTCCTTGTTTAACACTCAGTATTATAAGGTACGGATCAAAGGTAAAGTGGAGCAATCGAGGGAAAGGAGTAGCGCCCTCCCTTACACCACGGTGTAGTAGCTATTGAAAAGGGAGCCTTCGGGTCACCATCGACTAACGTAGCTAACAATGCATATATGCTATAACCAATGTGGGTCAATGGTTAAAGTGCTTGACTGTGGAAGTGTAGTAAGTGAATTCTATTTCCAGTCGCTCTGTTACGTTCACTTTCTGGCAAATACTTTTAGGAAAGGTTTGAGCCCCATTATTTCCCACTCCCCCATCTCCAGGTATGGGTTAAATAGTACCACTGCCGCTCTTTTAAAGGTTAGATTTGACATTAAAAAACCGAGAAGGTTGATATGCCTTTAAGAACAAACAAAAGATGAGTCGTTCATATAGTTTTTTTTTTAATTATTATTTTGTTTATTTTCATTTATTTATTTATTTATTCATTTGTTCCTTTTTATTTGTTTATTTATTTGTTTATCCATTTATTTTTTTATCTTCATTTATTTATTTTAATTCATTTATTTGTTTTTCATTTATCTATTTGTTTATTTCTATTTATTATTTTGTTTATTTATTTATATATTTATTTGTTTATTTTTATTTGTTAATCTATTTATTTATTATCTTTTTATTAATTTTATTTATCTATTTATTTTTTATTCATTTATTTATTCATTTATTCATCTATTCATTTATTTGTTTATTATTTATTTATTTTGAATTTTTACATAAATCGTAGTTTGTATAACAAGCTATTCATCAAGCACCTGCCACCTAAAGGACAGTTCTGTTCATCAATTACATCCAGGCACACCATTATTGTTTTGCGCTTTAAGAATGTTGGCATTGTGATTTCGGATTATTTTTTGTGCGTGTTTTTAACAGCAAGCAAAACTGACGATATCATTCGACATTTAATGAGAAAGCAATTTATTCATTTTTTTTTATAAAAATTCGCACGGAAAAAAATCTGCAACAAAATAAAAAAAAAGGGGTGAAAGAGAAAAACAGAAAAACAGACATGCATATTGCAAATCCTGAACAATGCTGTTGGCATTTTTCACATGAAGCTAATACCCTTGGGAAAGGTATAATTTCTCCCGCCAGCCAGAAGAGAAGACTGGGCTCTTTAACTTTTATATAGAAACCAGTCTAGGAGAAGGAAAATACTAAATTCAAATCTGTAAAACCACGCTTAAAAGATGATCCTCTGTCACATCCTGCCTCTGACAGAGACGTTGAGTGAATGTATACATATAAGTAGGAGCGTACATATACACACGTGCACACATCTCCTTTATTCTCTCTCTCTCTCTCTATATATATATATATATATATATATATACGAGGATCATTAAATAAGTTTCCAGACTTTTTTCGTATGGGCACTTTTATTGATAGTACACACATGAAACTCTAATCTCCTTCGAAGTAATCTCCTCATGCTAAAATACATTTGTTGTACCGTTCCAACAACTTCTGGTAGGCTCCATGGAAGTCCTCTTGTGTGAGCGTATCAATGACCTTCGTCACAACCTCTTTCATCTCCTCAATTGTCTCATAACGACAGCCTCTGTGCTTAGAAAATAACCAAAAGTCACAGGGAGCAAGGTCTATACTATAGGGAGGCTGAGGAACTGTCTTAAAGCCCATCTTGGTCAAATAGTGTGTGACAAGGATGGAGTTGTGAACTGGTGCATTGTCCTGCTGGAAATGCCACTGACCCGATTTGAAGAGTGCTGGTCTCTTCCGACGGAATCTTTTCCTGAACTCCCTTAAAATCTCAGCATAGTAACCCTAACCCTAACCCTTTGGCCGATCAACTCTGCTGTATTGACATCCTTACTCCTCCCACACCTCTCATCATCTCTCACAGACTCCCTGCCTTTCTTGAGTCTCTTATACCACTCAAAAACTGATGCTCGATTCATGCAAGATGCTCCAAAATCAGTCTGAAGCATTCCATACGTTTCTGTGGTATCATTTTCTTCAAGTTCAAAACATAATCTTATTGCCTATCGTTCTTTTAAAGTGTCCTCACGTCCAAATTGCATTTTTGAAATTCACCAGCTGTGACAATCGGGCTTTAGTAGGGTGCATTCCACTTGCTGCTTTAGCTGTCCATTTGAAGCTGAAATTCTAAATATTGGTCAATCATCTCATAAGATGTATAGCAATAACATAGTGAATTTTCAAGAGTCTACGACAATTTTAAATGCCTGTACAAAAAAGTCTGGAAACTCATTGAAGGCATCACGTATATTATCAAAATTAAGAATTACCACTAAAACATCTATGACACGAAGGCTGGGTGTTAATAACCGGGAGAGAAAGAAACAAGTTCGTTTTACTTTCTTATGTGTTTAATATGAGATCACTATTGAAGATGTGGGGATGTGATCAAAAGCCACAAAAAAGACGTCATGTTTTTGTTTTTTTAGTACGGCCTAATTTTATGTCTGTCGCCTCATGAAAAATTTAATATCCCGGGGTTGTGAGTGGGGTTGTTTAAAGATTTTTAAATAAATAGCAGTCAGTCAGTCAGTCAGTGGGGTGCGTGCTACGGAACAGACAGTTTTGGTGCATGCTTCGAGACAGTCGATTTGGTGTGTGGCACGAGGGTAATTTGGTCTGGTGCGTGCCACCAGTGACTTCGTGTGCTATTCACACCGAGAAAGCCGAGGTCGGTCTCACCTAAGTCTGTCGAGTTTACAGTGGACTTCTGTTGTAAATTCGGATTAGTATTATAGTCACATGTCTGTCCCCAACGTTGAGCAAAATAAAGAAATCCGTTCAAATCGTGTCTTTCTTTTTTAAACTGTTCATCTTGTGGACGCAGCCTGAAACTTTGGCAGTTTCCTACCAACCCCGACAACATCACAGCGTGCGAAAACGGCCGCCGGAGAAAATGCTCTTGAGCGATAGGCTTGGGTCTCACACATCACCAATCAGTAAAATACAGTGTTCTTTGCCCAATAATGCAGAGCAGCATCAAATTATTTCAATTGTAAAATATAGGGTGTCTCAATATACATTGTTATATAGGGTGTCTCAATATACATGCTAATATAGGGTGTCTCAATATATACGGGACACACGATAACAGCTAATAACTCTGCTAATAATAATGTGTGCTTTTTTGTTTCAGATTAGAAAATAACAACTCTATATCCTCAATAACAATGCCTAGGACAAGATATGAAAAATATTTTGCGTCACTTATTTGGAGTCAAAATCATTCAAAACTCTCAGAATAGATTCAACCTATTAATATGATCAGGCAGTTTAGTGTCATCTTCAGGACACTCATTGGGTGAGGTTTTACCCCTCTGCAGAGGTGCAGTCAGTGTATTCTACAGCCCCAGCCGACTGGGCAACCATTCACAACTATTATCATTAATCTTGGTTGGTTTTTCCCACCAGTTTTTAATGGTAGTCTTTCACTGGCGTCCGAGTGACAACAAGTCTTCTCACGTCTTTAGGACCCTTCGGAATATTCTAGCTAATTTCAGCTATGCTGTAGTCAAGATGGTCGAGATTATTCCATTTATTCTCAGTTCTTCCAAGCCTTTGTAGACCGTTCCAATATTTCAACTACAACTTGTTCCACCGTTACCTTCATGTTTCACGGCTATTTTTTTTAATTCTTTGGCAAGGTGCAATTATTTGTTTATCGTTTCACTTTTTTCATTTTCACTCAGGATTCTGCAAGAATGGCAAAATCCACGATGAAAATTTCTTACTTTTTTTTCTCGATTAACTCTAGGTCTGGCCTTTCGGTCACGATTTACGTATGACTGTTTTATATGAAGGCACAAAAGTGGTCACATTTATATCGTTTGAAATAGAACAATGTTATCAAAGTTTTTTTTTTTTTTCATTTTATCGTAAAAGATAAAACGAAGCCGTCTTTTTCCCCTGTACCCCTGATTAAAATACTTCATAAGATAATAGAAATACCAACTACAATGCCTTCTTTCTCTTTGTTCAGCACATACCTAAACTACGACGTAAAAATACAAACGCTTTTTATTTAATAAAATAGGAAAGCTTCTCCCAAACCGTTAATACAACATTAAGTCTCCTTTTTTGAATAAATTCATCTGTGTCATTTGTTCCTTCTCGTGGAAAGAACAGTTATCCCTGTTGTCGACGTTGGTCGGTTACCCTTATTCTTAAAAAGAGAGACATAATAAAACCCTTTTGTTTTCGGGAGATTTTTGTTGTTTTTCTCGAATGAGTTTCGATGCTGAATACTAAGTTTCATTCGCCGACTGGATTTGAAACTGAGGATTCGTTATTCAGACTATGGCTTTACTATATTTACCCAACCCCTCCACTCTGGCAGGATATGACACAAGGTCAATTTTTAAGCGGAGTTTAACAGGTTTTAATAAAGAGTTTTCCTTCTCTTAGACTAGTTGCCTCACCAAGGCTGAAGAACCTAGTCTGCCCAACTATTTACCCATAGCTAGAGGGAGAATAATTGGATTCATACCTTTCCCAAGGGTATTAGTCCTATGTGAAAATGCAGTCTCGTCCAGGAATTGAACTCGTGTCGACCAATGTTATATGCTTCTTGAGTATTTTTATTTGATACAAATAATTTATACACAATTATATAGTATCAAGTAATTTTTCCTAAGTAATTAGTACTAACACTTGATAAACAATTATTGATTCAAGTAACTAGTACTAACACTTGATAAACAATTATTGATTGAAGTAACTAGTACTAACACTTGGTAAACAATTATTGATTCAAGTAACTATTCTTAATACAAATAATTTGCTCACTGTTACACATATTTACCAACCCCTCCGCTCGGGCAGGATATGACACCAAGTCAATTTTTAAGCGAATTTTAACATGTTTGAATTCGGAGTTTTCCTTCTCCTAGACTAGTTGCCTCACCAAGGCTGAAGAACCTAGTCTGCCCTACTATTTACCCATAGCTGGAGAGAGAATAATTGGATTCATACCTTTCCCAAGGGTATTAGTGCAATGTGAAATGCAATCAGTCTCGGCCAGGTTTTGAATTATGGCTTTACGTTGCATATTGGAAGTGGCTGATTAACTAATTAACTGTCACGTCATATCAACCTGTCAAGGGTTATTTTATGCCTTGCGTTTAGGTAATCACGTTCATTTCACTTTTATATTTATACCATTTGGATAGTTGGTCCTTAAGGCGTTTTTGCACATAGTTGTATGTTGTAAAGTATTCCTATCTAATATAAACAATTTGCGCTCAATTGCATAGTTTCAAGTATTCCTATCTAATACTAATAATCATATGGTTCCAAGTAACTATTTCTATTTAATCATAGTCATTTGTTTGCACACAGTTGCACGGTTTCAAGTAACAAATAATAATCATTAGTATAGCTTCTAGTAACTATTTTTAATACAAATAATTTACACAGTTATATGATATCAAGTATTCCTTTCTAATACAAATAATTTGAAGACAGTTACATTTGACTCTTATATGGGGTCCTTACGTTTACTAACACTCAGAGTGAGAGTGGAACTGGAAGTAATGGCAATGAAAGGATACTCTACACCCCTGAATCCAAGAACTAGATCCTCAACATTTGATGCAGTTTAATGTCATACTAAGAACAGCCCTTTTTTTTAGGAATATTACTCCTTACAGGGGGATACAATCCGAGTATTCTAAGCCTAATCGATAAAGTTGCTGTTTGAAGTAAATAATTTTAGATAATCTATTGTAGTTTTTGATGTGCAAGATATACAACTTTTGTCCCTCATATTAGAAACAGTAATATTAGATAGTTTTATTTTCTACGATTGTGACAATCTATCTTCTACGGATTTCTCGATTTTAACAAATTTAACCTTGAATGTATGTATGTGCATTTACGAACCCCACCTCAAAGCTGGATGTGACACAAGGTCAGTTTTTAAACGCAACTTAACAAATTTGAATTCAGATTTTTCCTTCTAGACAAGTTGCAATGGATTAAATAGTATCATTGCTGTTTTACTAGAAGGATGGCTTTAGCATTAAATGCCCCACGAAAGTTGATATGCCATTAAGCGAAAAACAAAGCAAACCAAACTAGAGATTTTGTTTGAGATGTATTAGCAAGAAGCGCGTGGTCATCGGCGTAGTCTGCATCAGTAATAATTTCTGTGGGATATCGTTTACTTCCTGCCTTTTTTTTATGTGAAAAGAAAATGGTTTCTCATAGTTGCAAGCAGCCTCAAAATTCCAGTTTGAATTTTGAAACGTAAACATAGTTGTTTGTACACTGTCATCTGCCACTCAGCGACTTAACATACGAGGTGAATACGATAAGTTTTCAGACTTTTTTCGAATGGGCATTTAAAATTGTCGTAGACTCTTGAAAATTCACTATGTTATTGCTATACATCTTATGAGATGACAGACCAATTTTTAGGATTTCAGCTTCAAATGAACAGCTACAGCACCAATTGGAATACACCCTACTAAAGCCTGATTGTCACAGCTGGTGAATTTCAAAAATTCAATCTGGACGTGATGACACTTTTAAAGAACGATATGCAATAAAATTCTGTTTTAAACTTGGAAAAAATGATGCCACAGAAACGTATGGAATGCTTCCGACTGCTTTTCGAGCATTTTGCATGAACCAAGCATCAGTTTTTGAGTGGCATAAGAGACTCAAGGAAGGCAGGAAAATTGTGAGGGATGATGATGAGAGGTGTGAGAGTAAGGAAGTCAATAGACCAGAGTTGATTGGCCAAAGGGTTAGGGTTAGGGGTAGGGTTACTATGTTGAGGTTTTAAGGGATTTCCGGAAGAGATTCCGTCGGAAGAGGGCAGCACTCTTCAAATCGGGTCAGTGGCATTTCCACCAGGACAATGCACTAGTCTACATTTCCATCCTTGTCGCACACTATTTGACCAAGATGGACATCAAGACAGTTCCTCAGGCTCCCAATAGTCCAGACGTTGGTCCCTGTGACTTTTGGTTATTCCCTAAGCTCAGAGGCTCTCGTGATGATACAATTGAGGAGATGAAAGAGGCTGTGACGAAGGTCATTGACACGCTCAGACAAGAGGACTTCCATGGGGTCTTGCAGAAGTTGTTGGAACGGTACAAGAGCATTGCAGCCGGAGGAGATTACTTCGAAGGGGACTAGAGTTTCATGTGTGTACTATCAATAAAAGTGCCCATACGAAAAAAAGTCTGGAAACTTATTTAATGATCCTCGTACATACCCTAAGGGAAGGTAGGATTTGTGGTCTTCATCTCTTGATATCTGGACGAATAAAGGTCTTGTTACTGACATGTTACACTTGGAAAAACAGGGTATCCGTATTTATTTAGTTGTCCAAGCAATAATAGAAATATCCTGTCAAAAGATATGATCCCCTACATAACCCCGACTATGAGCTGAATATTACAATTACTGTTTTTCAACAAGTAATGGCTTTGTAATTAAATAACCCATGAAGGTTGTTATGACATTAAACAAAGAAATCAAATCAAATTAAACTTATAATTGGAAAAAGGAATCGGTTAAATAAGAAGCCTGTTTATTAAATATGGGCTCCACATTCAGCTGTGGTTGGAAAATCAATGTTTCACTTTCACATGACACCTTAATAATACCTCTTGATGTCAAAACTATTTTTTCTAAAAGCGGAAATTCTGATTTTATGCGAATGCAGCATCTGTCTAACCTTTGATCTTGTATTTTTTTTTTCAATATATTTTCTCTTGTTATGACAAGTTTGGTTGTATATTTCAAAGTTAAACTGGCTATAAAACCTATTCGATCGGAAATGTATTTGTTTCCCGGACATGTTTACCGCTATTTGTTTATATTTTCGCAGCCTTTGGTCAAAGATCCACTCAACGAATCGATATGAACCTTCGATACATATTAGAAGACTAGTTGACAAAGTCGGCACGCTGATCAGTTAAGATGATCTCGGCTCAAAAAAGCCGAGATGTTTTTGTTGTATAAGCTATTTACCTAATGATGAGTGTAATGCAACTGATTGAATGAGTACTTTGATATATGCGTGAATAGATAGACCGGCGCCATATTATTACCTTTTTATCTTTGTTTTTTTCTTTTTGTTAAATTAAAAAAAAAATTCTAAATGACAGGAATTGCTTTTGTCGCTGACGAAAAACGAAATACCGAATGAAGTCAATAATATGTTAAATCCTTGGTCTTTGTCCTGAATTAATGCTCTAAGGACACAAAAATATAATCTCTCGTAAATGAACATTTTTCATCGGCATATATATGCATAAATTAAAAACGATGTTTACCACCATTGCAACAGGTCTGCTAATGGATAAATGTACCATATGCCTCATCTGTGTGGGATCTATATATAATGCATCTGCATATAATACATCTATATATACTGTATCTATATATAATACATCTATATATAATGTATCTACATATAATGCATTTAATTTTTTTTCATCATACAACGTGTGAAAGCACGTGCGATACCCTAGCCTCATCAGCCGCCAACCAGGGTGATAACACAGCTTCAGTAGCTCAAGGCGGTACTTCCACTCCTGGCGCTACCGAGCAGCTTTTGCCACCGGACAGGGTATTTAAAAGAAATATATATCTATGTATACACAAGATCAACGAAAAGCAGACATTACATTGGACGTTCGTTCATCTTCATTTTGGTGCAGTTTGTGATTTAAAAATGCGTTTACTTACGGCCGTAAGATGTCATAGCAACCGATTCTTGATTTTGCGTAATTACACGAGAATGGTGGTTCCACGTGTATAACATTCGTGTTGAAATCCTTTCTATATCCGTTATCTATTCGGTTCGTTTTCTTTCATTTGTGCGTTACTGCCCAAAAGCACTCGAGACAAACGTCATATATAATTCTGCTGAAAGATTTTATTTGTTGATCAATGGGCCCTCAAGATGGGTGGTGAGTAAAAAGAAAGCTCCTGGTCTCAGTTGTCCAGGTAGCTATCTGATTACCCTTGGGCCACTAAATTTTTGGCTGTTAAAAAATGTCTCCAGGACGCTGATGGTCAGCAATGGGCTCGTGAATACTGTGGGGGTAAACCTGATTCATAGGCCCATCATTCGATTTACATTCCCCGGCAGGAGAATTACGTTCTTCGCACCAGCGCGCCTTGTGGATTCGTGATCCATAATGCATCAACATATAATGCACCCAAATATAATGCATCTACAGATCCCATTTCATAGTAAAAGTAACTTCCTTTATTTATCTGTAGACACAGAGAGAGAGAGAGAGAAAGAGGTGGGTATTTGTTTAAAGGTATATCAACTTCTAATGGGTTATTTAAACCCGAAATTTGATTCATTAGAAAATATTTGTAATCATAAGTATACCATTAATTCTCATTTGCATTTTTAAGAATTGCATTTCTTTATTCGCCTAGTTGGTAGAGTGTTCACCAGTGGTCCGAGAGACCTGGTTTCAATCTCAGGTCATGCCATACCAAAGACTTTAAAAATGGTACTTGATATCTCCTTGTTTAACCATCATGAATATAAGGTATGTATCAAGGGTAAAGTGGAGGAATCCAGAGAAATGAGTAGCGCCCTCCCCTACACCTTCGTGTAGTAGCTATTGAAAAGGAAGCCTTCTGGTCACCTTCGACTAGGGTCGTTAACTTTACTTACTTATTTTTTTATAGTCACTTATTCACACACAGGATTTTTAAATCGCCCTTTTAAAACATTTTCACGGTTTTGTTTTCAGATGTTCTCTTCTAATACATATATTTTAATAGTAGCACAAGTGCTCTTCTGCCAGGATGACTTTGACATACCATTCAACCAAAAAACAACAAACAACATTTTTTTCCTCTTAAGGATAACAACAGTTGGTCTTTTGGCCAGGACTAGGTGATCGGTTTTTATCCCAAAATCCCAGATAATGTTATTTATCTTATTTTCTAGGATAGATTCAATATTATTATAATTATTATTATTATTGTTGTTGTTGTTATCATTATTTACTCCTTTTCGAGTTTTCCACACCAGAGTTAGCCGATGGTTTCGCACTGGAGTTTGAGTGACAGTAAGTCCCCTTAAGTCTCCAGAACTCTCCTCAGTATTCTGGCCTATTTTAATAATACTGTTTTTGAATGGCCTCCACTTGTCCGCTCTTATTTCTAAGTCTTCCAGTCCCTGTGCCAGTCCTTTGGTGACTGTTCCTAGTGCACCAATAATTGGTATCACTGGTATCACTGTCACTTTCTTCTTCCACACGTTTTTCAATCCTCTAGCAAGGTCCAAGTACTTATCCTTCTTTTCGCATTCTTTCAATTTTACTCTGTGGTCAACCAAGACAGCAAACTCTGCAATTCGGCAAGTTCCCTTTTTCTTGTTGATTATTACTTGGCCTGGTCGTCTGGCTGGGATTAGGTGATCCATTTTTTCTCAAAATTATTATTATTATTATTATTATTATTCCTTGTGGGTTTTTTTACACCAACGTAAGCTGATGGTTTTTCATTGGAGCCTGAGTGACAGCAAGTCTCCTCAGGTCTCCAGGACTCGTCTCAGTATTCTGGCAGATTTTAACAATGCTGTAGTTTGGATTGTCACCACTTGTCTTGCGATTTCCAACTTTTCCGCCATCAACCCTTATCAAGTCTTAGAGGATCGTTCCGAGTGCACCAGTTACAATTGGTATCACCGCCACCTTCATGTTCCATTTTTGTTTGTTTGTTTGTTTGGGGTTGGTTTTTTGTTTTTTGTTTGTTTGTTTTTTCTCTGGCATGATCTAAGTACTTGTCTCTCTTTTCGTTTATTTTGGTTTTTACTCTGTGGTCTACCGCGGCAGCAAATTCGGCTCTCCCCTCTCTCTCTCTCTCTCTCTCTCTCTCTCTCTCTCTCTCTCTTTGTTATTATTATAGTTATTATTTTGATGATATTGCCGTGTCTCCTAATGCTGTCTGGACTCAGTCTTCTGAAATTTAGCCATGCAATTGCTTGGCACGTGTCTGTGCACGTTTGTGCACACAAGCAGGTGCCCACTAGCAGGTGATACTGTGTTGGGAGGCAGAGGAACAGACCAACAACGAATCAGTAGAAATGTTAATTCTAGACAAGCACTGCTCAATGGTCATTTTCTATTTTGGCTAGCTGCCCAATTTTTTTTTTAATACGATGTTTGCGTATTTTTTTGTTTTGTCTTTTTCTTTCTTCTCCCACCTTGACTGGCCCAAAGCCCCTCTGCTTTGAGCTCTTTCTTCTCAAATCAGTTAAGGACAAATCAATGCTTTTAATTTGATATAAAATAGAAATAAAGGGCTTTTTTTTCTCTCTTTTTCCGTATCTAGATGAGTGTTTCTGGGAAAATCAGTTTGTGTCTGCGTACGGAGGCATATGGATGAGTCATATCTGTTGGAGAAGAGACAAGCACAAGGCCACTGTAATGAAAGTGCATGCAACGATTGAACTAAAGAAATTATTCAATTGGTCGGCGAAACTGACTTGTTAACCATTACCATAATATATAAAAGACCAAATAAAAGGGTCATGGTAATGAAGAAATTCATGAGATTAGCGAATTGGTTCACGAGGTAATTTGCTAATTATAACATGCACTCCATGGAAACACACACACACACACACACACACACACACATATATATATATATATATGGTGCCTTTAATAGGTTTCCAGACGTTTTTGTACGAGCATTTAACATTGGCGTAGACAGTTGGAAATTCACTATGTTATTGCTGTACATCTTACGAGATGACTGAATAATTTTTAGGATTTCAGCTTTAAATCAACAGCTACAGCAGCAAGTGGAATACATCCTACTAAAGCCTGATTGTCACAGCTGGTGAATTTCAAAAATGCAATCTGGACGTGAGGACACTTTAGAAGAATGATATGCAATAAAACTGTGTTTTAAACTTGGAAAAAATGATGCTACAGAAACGTATGGAATGCTTCAGACTGCTTTTCGACCATCTTGCATGAATCAAGCATCAGGTTTTGAGTAGCATAAGAGATTCAAGGAAGGCAGGGGGACTGTGTGGGATAATGATGAGAGGTGTGGGAGGAGTAAGGAAGTCAATACACCAGAGTTGATTGGCTAAAGGGTTAGGGTTAGGGTTATTGTGTTGAGGTTTTAAGAGAGTTCAGGAAGAGATTCAGCACTCTTCAAATCGGCTCAGTGGCATTTCCACCAGGACAATGCACCAGTCTACAACTCCATACTTGTCACAGACTATTCGATCAATATGGACATCAAGACAGTTCCTCAGCCTCCCTATAGCCCAGATGTTGGTCCCAGTGACTTTTGATTATTTCCTATGCTGAGAGACTGTCGTTATGAGACAATTGAGGAGATGAAAGAGGCTGTGACGAAGGTCATTGACACGCTCACAGCAGAGGACTTCCATGGGGTCTTCTAGAAGTTGTTGGAACGGTACAACAAGTGCATTGCAGCTGGAGGAGATTACTTCAAAGGGAACTAGAGTTTCATGTGTGTTTTATCAATAAAAGTGCCCATACGAAAAAAGGTCTGGAAACTTATATAATGATCCTCGTATATATATATATATATATATATATATATATGCGACACATGCGTCAGTTTTTTAGCGGATATTAACTGGTTTGAATGCAGTTTTCTTTCTTCTGGACCGGTTACTCTACCAAGGTTGAAGAACCTAGTCTACCCAACAATCTAGCTATAAATGGAAGAATAATTGGATTCATACCTTTCCCAAGAGTATTTGTGATATATATGTATATATATTGCGATGTATATAGCGATATAAATATATATATGTATTTTTCATATATATATATATATATATATATATATATATGTGTGTGTGTGTGTGTGTATATGTAAGTGTATAGAGAGGAAAAGATACAAGATCTTGAGGGGCATGATTTTATTCTTAGAAATATTTGCCAACGTTAAACGTTTTAACAGCGCATGTAAGTTACTAAACTAAACGGAAGCGATAAGAACGGTGGTTCGAATTTGCGTGATGCAACTAGCCTTCCAAAATTCATCAAAAAATCAATATCACATCAGTCTATCTATCTATTTATCTACCTATCGATCAAATCTATTATTAATTCTCATATAATTTAGTTCATATCTATCTATCATGAATATTCCGTGATATCATTGTTGATCTTTCTATCAATATAAATTTAATTAGACTATATCTTTTTCTATCTTTCAAACTATAGCTAAACGTTAGAAGTCGAATTATTTTACTGTAGAAATTTTTGTGACTTTTCAATACCAATTTGATCAGTTTAGGAGACAAGTTGAAAAAATCCGGTCTCTGTTCGATAATTTTGCAATTTGTAGTGGGGCTAAATTCCAGAACTTTTGATGTTTTTTTTTTATATTATGCTAATTTATATACAATAATGAAAACCCCGGAAAAGTGTTGAAGTGACTTGGTGTTTCTCAGATTCCAATGGAAAACCGCCAACTAACGCCGGCGAGAAGAATTCCCAAGGAGTGAAATAATAAATAAAAATGCAAGAAAATGAGTTGGGCTTAATTTATGCCCAACCCAATTAATAAATCAACAGATCTCTAAATTAATATAATATGTCCACGTAAATAAGCACGCAATGTAACTTAGAGTCCCCCAGCTAGAAGGTCCCACATGCTGTATATAAAGGAATGCTCACCACTTGGGGGTTACTTGGTCTAATGATCACATTGGCGAGAAACTGAGTAACCTAAGCTCTCTGTGTCTTCATTAACCTAACTTTTATATATGTATGAAATATATATATATATATATATAGTAGGATATTTATCCATTGGATCTGAAGAAGTCCTGTTATATTTTTCTTCGTGTTTTTGGTTCACACCAGAAACTGAAAAACAGGATGGAAATAAATTTATAATCCTAAATTAACCGGTCTTTGGTTTTTTCTTTATATATATATATATATATATTGTCATCCACAGACAGATTGTTTTGTTGTATCACAACCCTTCAGTGTGGCTAGATACGTAGGACGCTTGAAGCTGGGATCGAAACGCCCCCAACTTTAGGTTAGACTTAGTATCAGACCGCTCGGCCAAGAAGCGTACCACGTCAGCTCGGGAATTATAAGGTATTAAGTGGTAGCGTTCGTTTGTTTACATTTTATACCTTACCGGATACCAGAGTGCTCAATTCGTTCGAAGAGCGTTGCACTATGCGAGCGGCAGCCGTAAATTCCTTCGCCAGAGTGCTCAACCCCTATGGGGGAGCGTATATATATATATATATATATATATATATATATATATATTCATGATCGCTGAGTCTGATTTAACGTTCCAATAATGCACACGTGTGTCGATTCAATTTATTCCAGTTATGAGTTTTATGGGAAAAAAACTTAACATCGACCAATACATAATTAACAATTTTGAAAGGTTGAAATTTGCAAATAATGAGATAGTTCAGATGCAATATTTCCCTTCAAAAATTAATTTTCATGAAATAAGATCGATTTAAACACAAGTATATCAGGTGCGCTTGGCTAAACGGTTATCGTTGTATGGAAATGGTTGGGTTTTATGGCATATCAACCTTTTTAGGTTATTGATGTGGACCCAAAGTTGGTACCACGAAAGGAAAACATGGAACACGGGTTAGAGGTAAGAAAGATATATTAACAAAAGTTACAAAGGATAGTGTAAGGGTAAGCGGAGGTTACTATCCTGTGGCCTCCAATATTGGTAGTACTACTAGTACTCCTGTCTAACATTGGTCCAATATTGGTAGTACTACTAGTACTCCTGTCTAACATTGGTCCAATTTTGGTAGTACTACTAGTACTCCTGTCTAACATTGGTCCAATATTGGTAGTACTACTAGTACTCCTGTCTAACATTGGTCCAATTTTGGTAGTACTACTAGTACTCCTGTCTAACATTGGTCCAATTTTGGTAGTACTACTAGTACTCCTGTCTAACATTGGTCCAATTTTGGTAGTACTACTAGTACTCCTGTACTATTACGGTATTAGGATATTACTACTACCCTGAGAGTGTTGTCTCACATAGTAATATAGTGCTGGAAGAGTCCATGATGCAGGTAAGTTTCAGTCTCACAACAGTTATTTAATGCTAAATTCTGTCTATAAGGGCGCCTCTGGAGGTGTAATGGTTAGCAAGCTCGACTAGCAAACCTACACGAGTGAGTTCGAGTCCAATTGGGTGCCCCTTTCATATGGCCTTGTGCCACATCTAAGCAAAAAGCTTAGTAAATTTCCTAAATTCTGTTTATAAATATATTAAACCTAAGATTTCTAAAGGAATATTTAGGAAGATAATATTTTAAACGTGCCAGAACTCATTTGTTTGCACATAGTTAAATGGTTTCAAGTATTGTTATCTATTCAATATTAATCATTTGTTTGCACATAGTTAAATGGTTTCAAGTATTGCAATCTATTTAATATTAATCATTTGTTTGCACATAGTTAAATGCTTTCAAGTATTTTCAATTTAATATTAATCATTTGTTTGCACATAGTTAAATGGTTTCAAGTATTGCTATCTATTTAATATTAATCATTTGTTTGCACATAGTTAAATGCTTTCAAGTATTGCAATCTATTTAATATTAATCATTTGTTTGCAGATAGTTAAATGCTTTCAAGTATTTTCAACTTAATATTAATCATTCGTTTGCACATAGTTAAATGCTTTCAAGTATTATCAATTTAATATTAATCATTTATTTGCACATAGTTAAATGGTTTCAAGTATTGCTATCTATTCAATATTAATCATTTGTTTGCACATAGTTAAATGCTTTCAAGTATTGCTATATAACTCTAAGACTTCAATTTCAAACACTGTCGTTTGTTTAATGCCAAATTCTGTTCATGCATATATATTAAATAAACATGATTTGTAAACATTTTGCTGGTAACATTTTTAAACAAGCCTGTGCACATTTTTCTTCACAGCAAAAGGATTTCATGTATTTCTATCTGATACGAATCATTTATTCTATTTACTTTTAATCATTTCCTTGCACACAGTTAAATGGTTTTGAGTATTGCTATGTAAATGTGTACAAACAAATGACTGGTGTTAAATTGTTACAATTTAACATCAGTCATTTGTTTGCACATATTTAAATAGATATACATGATATGTAAGTGATTACTTGATTGGTAATTTCATTTTTACTTTTTAAGTAGATGGTTTGTGAGTAACATTTAAAAAAAGGGATTGAGCTCATATTTGCGCAGAGTAAAATGGTTTCAAGTCTTGTAGCTTTTTGTTATATCTTCTAGATTGAGGTTGGAAACTATGCGATCAGTGTCACAATCAAGACTTTCTATACAACAGGATATTTGTCGAATCCTGAGTATTGCATTCTTTATTCTTTCTTATAGGTGACTTTGTTCTCGATATTGAGGGTACAGTATCAAATTTGACTAAAGGCATGTTGAATGAGCATCCTGGTCTTTCATTGTTCTCTTTGATGTTTATATGTATGGTTTTTGTTTAAGTTTTTCCGGCATTTTGGGAGACAAGATTTTTAGTCAGTCTTTGACAGTTTTTTGGTGACGATTTTTGGAGGTTTATGTAAGAGCTATTTTGTTGATGAGACTTTGCACTTTTAGAAGGAGTTGTTCGTATTTGAGAGGTCGATTCTCTGTGTATTTGGCTTAGAGTACCTCAAGAGGATTTTTCATTATTTTCCACTTGTTGAGTTTGTGCTTTCTAAAATTAAGGTCGAGCGTAGTTTTTTCAGGTGCTCCTGAAACTTTGGTCAATTATTTGGCTCCAAGCGGGTCATTTTCTCCACAAGAGCTTTGTAAATATTTCTTCTTTTTTTTTTTTTTGATTGATTGGATCCTCTTCCTCTCTCCGGTCAGCAGAGGCGTATCGGACCCCACTATTTTCCTTGCTTCCAGGAAGGACACATCCCTCTTGTGTTTTACTTCAAGTATTTTCTTTTCTTTTTTATAGACGTCACGAGATCTTGCGTAAGCCGGATGGTCTTGTCGACAGTTTGGACATCTAATTTATTTTAAGCAGTCTTCCTCCAGATGGTCCAGGTCCTTTTCACTGAACTTAGCAAATGTCTGTCGTCCTCAGCAGGCTTCCCTAAAGTATCTATATTCTTGGTATTTGAATCATTTCATGGGTGCTGGGATATACATTTCAATCCTCTCAAGGCATTAGCTGATCTCTTCCTGCTTGGGAGTATGGGTCTGATTAAATGTCTGGATGTAGGTGCTAATCTGGATTTGTTCTTCGACTTTTTTAATGGAGATTCTTCTTTGTAATTACCTGTTTTCCCAGCGCTGTTGTCATCTTCTCTGCTGAAGCCCAGGCCAACTCCCTACTTCTGATAACGCCTTTTGATGTGTTTAATCTTAATGCTCAGCATTTGGTAGTGTGGAAACTTTTCACTTTTTGGATGTTTTCTGCCTTCTTCCGGCTGTCCACATCGACAAGCAAGTTTCCATTATTTGTTGATTTTTTTCCGGTTTCTTGAAGTAGCTCTAGTTGATAATACTTTTTTCTATTAGAAAAGGGGAGAATTTAGCTTGGCAGATCACCGCCAAAGATTTCATGACTAGTCTAATTCGGATAAATTTCGTTTTGTATGGGGTTTTTTGTTCTTGTTTTTTGTTTTTTTGTTATTTTGTTTTGTTAGAAAACGTCATAAGTGATGTTTATTTTTCGCTGGCCCTGTGCTCCATCACCCACCAACTCGAGTTGGGAATATACCAAGGGGAAAACGCATTCGCCTTGCTTAAGATGGGGATACTCAACCAGAATTCTCGAGCTGGGAGTAGGTTTTCCAGCCCTTTCCTATTTCAGGTTTTCAGCAGTGATCAAATCCCTATTCTCTTAACGCAATTGACTCTCAGCCAACGCCCTCTAGCACCTAAGAGATAAGGGTTGGGAATCTGTTGCAAGTGCAGATTGAAAAGTACTGTCAGAATAAAACATATAGGCGCTAGAGCTTGACACGACCAGCCGATTGTTCGGATCTGGCCTATCCGACCGCCCGTCTAGCCCAGTAAAAGTCAAAGTGGTGCATTGCAAGTGACTTGACCACTCGGTTGCCGGGCCAAGAACGGCTCAACCACCAGGATCCCATCCTTAAGCATCACGGGTCACCACACACGGTCAACAGTTGGCCTTGTTGGGGTGGGGGATCTTACCCCACTGCAGAAGTGCAGTCGGCCTATTTTACAGTCCAGCTGATAGGGCGATGTATGGAACTGGAATCGACTGCCTAAGTTCAAATCCTGGATATCGACTGTTTGTGTTTCCCTCCGTGATAACGCCCTTGAGAAAGGGAGGAATCTTTTTCCTCTGTCACCCAGCTATGGCAAAACAGTAGGACAAACTTGGTTCTTTGGCTTTGATTAGGCAACCAGTCAAGGAAAAGGAAAACGCATAGAGATTTATCCTACCGGTGGTGTTTGGGCTGGGTAAATACATATATAAGGTATGATTTTGTATATTTGTTTTATGCAAGCCAATCATTATACAGCTACTTTGCGTGCACCTGATATCTGATCTATCCAGAGTCAGTCTGCCGGATATTTCTCCCAACTGAAAAAATTGTTATAAGAAGAAGGTCTCCGTGAAACGTTCTCTTTTAGCTGATATCTGATACCATTTACCTGGTATGTAATACCTTTTAGATGGCATCTGATAGCTTTTACCCGGCATCTAATAACTTTTAACTGATATCTGGTAAAGGTACCAGATACCTAATATATTTACCTGGTATCTGATATTTTTGTCAGGTATCTGGTATTATTGTTATTTTGTTTCTTGCGAATTTTTCACACAAGCGTTATCTGGTGGTCTTACACTGGAATCTGAGTTACAGTAAGTCTCCTCAGGTCTCCAAGACTCTTCTCAGTATTCTGGCTGATCTCAATGATGCTGTAGTTCAGATGGTCTTGATTCGTCCTCCAATTTTCAACTCTTCCAGCCCCCTTTCCAAGCCTTAGAAAACCGTTCCATGTGTACCAATTACAATTGATATCACAGTCTCCCCCATGTCCTTCAGTTTTTTATTGTTGTTTTTTTTTTGTTTTGTTTTGATATTTTTTTTTGTTTTTTGTTTTTTTATTGCAGTTTTAATAGTTGGTCTTTCACTGGAAATGTACTCAGCTCTCTAGAACTCTTCTCAGTATTCCAGCCAATTTCAACAGTGCAGTGGTGTGGATAGTCTTAACTCTTCTTCTTTCTGGTCTCCTGTTACTTCAGTCTCTTTTCCAGGCCTTTGGGGACCATTCCAAGAACACCAACAACATGTGATATTATCGTTACTTTCATGTTCCACAGCTTTTTCAGTACTTTAGCAAGATCCAAGTATTTGTCTATTTTTTCATTTCATTTTATTTTCAGTCTCTATTGCGCTGGAACGACAAATTCCTTTAGAAGCCCAATTCATAACTTCTTGTTAATCAATATAGGTCAGAATAACGTGGGATATTTGTATTTCTAAGTCCCAGAGAATTTGATACGTTTAATTTTCTAAAACAGGTTCTGGTTTGTGCATATACCATTAAGTGGCATGGTCAAATTTTAGTATCTTACACAATTCCAAGTGGGTCACTTTTCCTATCTTGTCGTGTCAATTCTTCTTCTTCTTCTTCTTCTTCTTCTTCTTCTTCTTCTTCTTCTTCTTCTTCTTCTTCTCTAATTATTATTATTATTATTATATGATTTTTATCTCAACACTTTTTTTTAATTATACGACCACCAAGTAAGAAATGTTGGTCTAAAATATAAAATAGACAAATGGCGAGACTTGAAATCGAACCCTTCATAACTGGAAGCTTGTCTTATTGGTAAAATGATTCACCGATTAGGTCACGAACACCTTAACACTGTATGTCTTTCAAATAATAAGAGCAATAACCCTTTCTTTTCCGATGTCTAAATTATTTTTTTTTATAAACAAATAATGTAAATTTTAATAACATCAACTCAAAATTAACTTAATGAAAAACGAGAGGTGGCATCTACTAATCTTCATTGGCACAAAGCCAAATGAAAATGATTGAAAGATAAAAATATTGTTCTGCCATAATCTTCAATGGAGGAAATATTTGCCTGCTTTAAAAATCTGTATTAAAAATCGTGTCTTGCTTTGCTCGAACACCGATCTCTAATACTAGAATAAAATAGGTAATTATTTCAGTCACAAGATCAATCCAACGATTTGTTTTTTGTTTCTTTTTTATAGTTGTTTCATGTTATTTTTTCTTTTGGGTGGGGGTCTTTTTTCTTTTTTTCTCTTATTTTGTGTTTTGGCGGGTTGGGAAGTGTCTTTTTTCAATTTAAAAGCGATTATCCAGTCGTTGATGAATGATCAGGGTAATCAACAAAAAAATTAAATTGAAAACGGAATATTTAATCTTGGATTACTGAGATGATTTCTTTTGCTACTTTCTGATTATCGCAACGATTTGACCGAAAACTCTGCAGCTTTCTCTCGTTACCCAATCATGACTGAAAGTTTTCTGCGTTCTCTTTTGTGGGTAGTTCCTCGCTGGGTAATAAAAACTCCCACCTCCAATGTCAGGTTACATTATATCTAAATAAAAATGACTTAGATGAGCGCGAACAGAGAGCTCATACTATGATTAAATAGCGAATTTGATCAAAAATATTTATCCAGTAACCTGGTTTGGTGGTCACAGCGTCTTCTCATTTAGTGTGTTTGGGGCAGGAATAGTCTAACCCATCCAACTCCAGATCGATGACTAGTTATAATTCAGAATTTTCCTTGTGCTAAACTAGTTACCGTTGCAAGATTTAAGATTCCAATCTGTCCAACTATTTACTCATTGTTGGAGGGAGAATAACTGGATCCATACCTTTCTTTAAGGTATTAGCGCGATGTGAACTATAGCTTCGTTCAGGATTTGAACACGGGTAGCCGAGTCCACTTGCTACGACAGGCGTCTCCAAATTGGAACGGATACTTTCTTCTCTAAATTATAGCGTTTTAATGATACTGAACTAAACAAAATCTCGTTATAATGTGCGGGTTTTTTCGACTAACAGCTTTGAGAAAACCGGATCACTTTCATATAGATATGGATAAAATAAAGAAGTTCCGTAGTGAAGGGAGATTGATTAGCTTTGTATGTGTGTGCGAATTTGTGATTGGTCTAGAGGAGCTTACGTGCTTATTCGTGCTTTGAAAATGGCGAACAAATACGATGAGAGGTTATGAATCTAACCGAGAATAAGCGTAACTTGGAGTAAGCCAGAGCGATGGGCGTTGATTGTAAGTAATTTTGCAAGTGATGACTGACAACCAGCAGGGTCAATAATTTTTTCTTTCTCCTTTTTTTTACAACTGGACTCGATGCCCAAATAAACTGATTCAGGAAACAAAAAGACAGAGAGAGAAAGGAGAGAGAGAGAGAGAGAGAGAGAGAGAGAGAGAGAGAGGTTAGGGAAGAACCTATCAGTAAACAACGTGTTTTGACGCAAGAAATGATAAATTCTTCGCGCAGACAAGCAGTAATTACATGTTAGTCGCACAAACACGCCAAATTGCCACTAACGCTAAACTCTTCGTATTTCAAGAATCAATTCTTTCCAACGTCTGCAATGTGTGCCAAATTATTATGCAAACATGTTTTGTCTCTCCTTAATTCGTATTGGGTTGGTTGGTGCTAAGGAGAATATTTAGCCGAGTCCCCACCAACCAATGTCCAATATTAGCATTAGTACATCCAATGATACACTAACACCGAATAAACGGAAGGAAAGACGTGATATGTTCTTTTACATACACAGAAATATTTGATATATGCATAACTAACATACAATAAGTATCAATAAAAACATAAAAAGCATCCTAACAGACAAATGTGCACATATTGTTCAATGAACAAGTAGTATATGACAGGGGTACAGAAATGGTAACGCTTTACTTCTTGAAGGTGAGTATAACAATGTACATACTGGTTATATATTCTAATGACGAGATGAGAGAAAACGTCCATCGCCGGATGGCGAAAGAAAATCCCTTCGGTTAAAGGAACAGATTTAAAAAGGTATATTTCAACTTTTTAAAGAACAGGGGAAAAACAGCCCCAGATAATTTCTGGGAATCTCATGGGACCACGAGCTTTTTTAAATGACATGCTCCCAATATTCAAGGAAAACAATAATCTATTGTCTCCAAACAACATATTCAGAATCAATTCTTTCCAATGTCTGCAGTGCGTGCCAAATTATTATGCAAATATTTTTCGTCTCGTCTTAATTCGGGTATACTGGAAGATCTTAGATAATTTTCGAACAGACATCTGAAGACTCTTATAAAACAATGGCTGAAAATATTAAATGTTAAAGTGGTTTGGTTTCTTTGTTTAATAGCATATCAACCTTTGTAGGTTATTTAATGCCAAAATCATTTTCTTAGAAGAACAGAAGTGATACTATTTAACCCTTAAATGGGAGGATAAGGGGGGGTATACCTTTCCAATGGGTATTTGCCCGAAAGTGAACGTAATAGCACGACTGGAGTTTGAACTCGATTAGTACGATTCTGCAGTCCATTGTTTTAACCACTACACTACGAGAATACCCCCTAAATGTTAATGTACTGATGATGAAGAATATAAGATTATAAGCAAATCGGGTGGCGTTTGTGGCGTAACGTTTATAATGTAAATGTTCTGAACTTAGGTTCTTCTTTTTTTAATCAAATTACTCAAGGGTTATTTTAAACGTTAACAAATATATAAGGAGATTAGTTCGTCATTTCGAAGCTTTCTTTCTTTCTTTCTTTCTTTCTTTATATATATATATATATATATATTCCACACAAACAGACATACATATACAAACACAGACATATATACATATTCACATCCATACTTGTATAGACAGACACACGCACGTATACAAATATACGAACACCCTCGATACACACACACACACACACATATACACAGACATAGATAGATAGATAGATACGCACACACACATATACACACACACACACATATATATATATACGTAGATTCAGATAAAAATACACACGTACGTAAGTTTGTTCAGAAGTGTCTATGTCACACAAAGAAACATTTTTTTTAATGGAATATCAACCATACTGGGTTACTGAATGCAAAAGCCATTCTTGCAGGGGCACAGCAGTGATACTCTTCAACATGTGCGTCGAATACCTCACCCCAAGGGTATTACTTCGAAGCTAAATATAATAAGGAGACTGGAGTTCGAACTCTGTATCTGTGGCGTAATGACTGCGGCTTCAAAGTAAATGTGTTCGAACTCCAGTCACGCAATTACGTTCACCATCGGACGAATGCACTTCGGAAAAGCATGAACGCCCTTACCCCTTTAACTAAGGGTTAAATAGTATCATTGCTGTTTTTCTCCAAAGATTGGTTGGGCATTAAATAACCCACGAAGGTTGATATTGTTGTATATTGACCTTTGACCGAGCCGTCAATCAGAGACTCACCTGTGTAAATAAGCGGAAGCAGTAAGGTGGTTTATCGGAAGTCGTGGGCGTTATGAAATGATAGATGCAGATGTCACGTGAGGGCAGGTGGAGTCAGTTAGACGCAGTTTGAATTAGTACTAGTTTGCAGTCGCTGAAACTGAGCATCAGGGCCTCCGGTTAAGTACTCCTCTCTAAGAAGCAGAAGAAGTGCTAAGTTGTGCCTTGAAAATAACATAGCGTGCTATGGTCAAGAGAAGGAGTTATGTGTCAATATAGCAATCTTTGTCTCCTTCCGTCCGTCCGCCAGTCTCTCACACTCTAGAAACTTTGAATCCAAAAAGAATAGAAAGACTAATATTTTTATAGAAAAGTTTTATAATTCTTCCTTAATCCTCCATTATGAGTAAACAACAGTAAGCCATCAAAACAAAAGACGTGACGTGAGAAGATAACAAAAAAAAAGGAGCCATAACAAACAAACAAACAAACAAATAATAATAATAATAATAATAATAAGAAGAAGAAGAAGAAGAAGAAGAAGAAGAAGAAGAAGAAGAACAACAACAACAACAACAACAACAACAGGTAGAACAAGAAGAACAAGAACAATAATATCAAAAGAAATAATAATGACGGAATAGAACTACCAAATCAAGACAAGATCAGAACGCTCGCAGAAAACGAGATCTACAAATACTTAGGAATCTTGGAGGCTGACACTATAAAACAAGCCGAAATGAAAAACAAAATTCAAAAAGAATATCTCAGGAGAACTAGAAAACTACTCGAAACAAAACTCAATAGCAGAAACCTTATCGAAGGAATAAATACTTGGGTTGTATCCCTCGTTAGATACTCGGGACCCTTTCTCAAGTGCCAAATTTCTGATTCACATTTTGTTGTTTAAAAAAAAAATGCCTTGATTTGTGTAATGACTAGCGAGCTAGGTTAGCAGAGTATAGTTACTGAGTTTGATTCTCACTGCGGGCCCTATACTTGTAACTTTGACCCAAATCGAGCTAAGCTTAGCAAATTACCACAGCTCAATTTTCTCTTTATTTACCTCAATGACCAATTTTTTTTTCGCATTTACCATAGATGCAATCCATTAATATGATACTGATTTATTATTGAGACATGCACAATGGCGGTCATTTGGAACTCGTCCAGTGAAAAATGCATCCTTTGAGCTAGAGACACTAAACTAATATTTTTTTAATTTTTATTATATCAACTTCCAGGACATGCAATCTTTTTTGAGTTTCTTGTCCCAGTAATAAATCATTATCATATTAATGAGTTGCATCTATTTTGAGACAGTTTTGAATGATTTTATCTTTAAATAAGTAGAGACGCAAAATGTCTTTTTCTTCTCTTATCCAAGGCATTGTGATCAAGGATTAATCGTTGTTATAGTATATTACTTTCAAATCTGAAACAGAAAAAGAACACAGCATTATTACTAGTAGAGTCATTAGCATTCAATGGGTCCTATGTATATAGAGACATCCTATATTTCTGTCTTGATATAGTTTTAGTATTACATAATTATAAGACAGGGACTTTCCATTGTGTAATGGTTAACGTGCTAGACTGCTGCCTTGATGTAAGCGAGTTTGAGAACCAGTCACGCAATTACGTTCACTTTCGGACAAATGCCCTTGGAAAAGGTATGAACCCCTTATTCCCAGTTGTGGATTAGACAGTATCACTGCTGTTCTTTTACAAGGATGGCTTTGGGGTTAAATTACGCAAGAAGGCAGATATCCTATTAAACGAAGAAACCAGACCATAATAATACAGTGATAGGTATTTAGTCCGATTTTCTTGTAATTTAACACAATTTAATCGAAATATTTACTTTTTTTTTTTGTTATCAATCTTTGATACAGGTAAAAATCCTATAAACTAAATCATTTTAAATCCGACCAAAATTTGATGATTGGATTTAATTCAGATCTATTGTTTTTCAAAGGTAACTGCTTTCAAGCAGCGAACAAATTTGCGTTCTTTGTTTCTTTTCCACTCATGAAATTATTCCGTGTTGGTATGATATTTAATTCCGTGGTTTCTGACCAATTAAATCCATACTCAACAGCAAAAGATAAAACGATTTAACCCCCACCGAACGATATTTCCCCTCCTCCGTTCGCTGGAAAAGTGACACCCATTGTTCAAAGTTAAAGACCAAAAGGCAAGGAAGCTTGTCGGTTTCATAATAGAAATGATGATAGACTGGTGAAGACCAAAACTGTGGAAACAGCAATAAATAAATTTCATATATCTTGACCAATAAAATAAAACGCAGTTTATTTCAAGCAGCAGTCGTGTCGATACTGCTATGTGGATGCTCTACATGGACGCTAACTAAACGTATGGAGAAAAAGCTCGACGGCAACTACACAAGAATACTGAGAGCAATATTGAACAAATCATGGAGGCAGCACCCCACAAAGCAGCAGTTGTACGGCCCCTTACTACCTATTACGAAAACTATAAAAGCTAGACGAACTGGACATGGGAGACACTGCTGGAGAAGTAAGGGTGAACTCATAAGTGATGTACTCCTGTGGACCCCTTCACATGGACGAGCAAAGGCAGGACGACCAGCTAGAACCTACATACGGCTGCTCTGTGCTGATACGGGATGAAGCACTGAAGACCTGCCGAAAGCAATGGACGATAAAGAAAGGTAGCGAGAAAGGTCTGGGATATCCGTGCTGATGGTATGACATGATGATGATGATGATGTACAGCACGAAGGTGAGTCCCCGTGGCGTTGTGGCCAACGTGTTAGACTGCAGTATCGTAGTCAGAGAGTTCCAACTCCAGTCGCTCTATTGAGTTCACATTTTGACTAATACCCTTAAGGAAGGCATGAACCACCTTATCCCTTAGCTATGTGTTATATAGTACCACAGCTTCTACAAGGATGGCTTATTTAAACCCACAAAGGTTGATATGCCATTAAAGTAGGAAACCAAATAAGCCTTTTTGTTTGTCTTTTTATCAATCCCTTCGATTTAAAAGCCATTGTGGGTTTAAAGAAAATCAAAATATGCAGCCCTAAAGACACATTTTAAGCCCCCATATTCCAATTTTGCATCAACAGACAATTATATTTAACAGTTGAAATTACTGCGTCTTACGCAATCTTTCAAGCATCCATTCATTTGCGCAGGTGTCATGTCGTTTTGCAACGACACTTAATTCCTGATTTTGTAAATAACTTGTTTCAAAACAATCAAACGTGGAGAAAGTTCTCTGGGGAGATTCGTATATTCTTCAGCTTTTCCTTCTCCACTTTCTTGTGCTTCAGTGACATCTCTTTTTCAATTATTCTATCCTCTCAGAATTGTTTCAAACACGTCAATAAAAATGAGTTCACGTGTAACCATCATAGATTGATTCGTGGTTGTTTGGTGTTTATCGCATATCAACCCTCGTTCATCATTGAATGCCAAATCCTGTTTATATAAATATACATATATGAAATATACATGATTTTTAAATGGATAGTTTGTTGATAACATTTTTTAAACGAGCCAGAGCTCATTTGTTTGCATACAGTTAAATAGTTACAAGTATTGCTGTGTAACTCTAACAATTTGATTTAACATCAGTCATTTGTTAGTACGTAAAAAAGTTTATACATATAATTTGTAAGTGTATAGTTTGTTGGTAATCTTACTGTCAAATGTGTTAGTGTTAATATGTTTTCCCGCAAGTATTGCTATTGTTGCATACGGTTAAATGGTTTCAAGTATTGCTGTCAAAGACCAATAATTCTATTTGATATTAACTATTTAACCATTAACCACACTTAAATCTATCGATTATTTGCCATTTATTTGTACACAGTTGAATGGTTTCAAGTATTGCTGTCTAATACCAAAAATTCTATTTAATATTAGTCATTTATTTGTACACAGTTGAATGGTTTCAAGTATTGCTGTCTAACACTAATAATTCTATTTAATATTAGCCATTTATTTGTACACAGTTGAATGGTTTCAAGTATTGCTGTCTAACACTAATAATTCTATTTAATATTAGCCATTTATTTGTACACAGTTGAATGGTTTCAAGTATTGCTGTCTAACACTAATAATTCTATTTAATATTAGCCATTTATTTGCACACATTTAAATGGTTCCAAGTATTGCACATGCTCATAGTTTTATTTTAACATGGTTAAATGGTTTTAAGTATTGCTTTTTAACCCTAATTATTCTATTCAACGCTGTTCATTCATTAGCACACATTTAAATGGTTTCTAGTACCGCTATGCAATAGCAAAAATTCAATTTTTGTACACGGTTAAAGGTTTTTAAGTATTCCTATCTAACACTAATAATTCTATTTAGTATTAATCATTTGTTTGGACACATGCCTATATAGCTTCCAATATTGCTATGTAAAACCAATAGTTTTATTTGCACACAAAGAAATGGCTTCAAATTTCGCTCGGTAACACAAACAATTCTATTTAACCACAGGTTTGGGGGAGGGTGCCCACAGTCAAATATAACCATTATAAATATTTTATTACTATTTTACTCCTTGTGAGATCTTTAATTGATTATTTTCACTGAAGTCTGAGTGAATGCAAGTTATAGGTCTCCAGGACCTTTCTAAGTATTCTAAATTATTTTAAAATTGCTTTGGTCTGGATGGTCTCGATTTCTCTTATAAGCAATAGTTCCCGTGGCATTTTTTTCTAAGCCTTTGATTCTATTTACCAACCTCTCCGCTCGGGCAGGATATGACACTAGGTCAATTTTTTAAGCGGAGTTTAACAGGTTTGAATTCAGAGTTTTCCTTCTCCTAGACTAGTTGCCTCACCAAGGATGAAGAACCCAGTCTGCCCTACTATTTACCCATAGCTGGAGGGAGAACAATTGGTTTCATACCTTTCCCAAGGGTATTAGTGCTATGTGAAATGCAATCAGTCTCGTCCAGGATTTGAACTTGTGTCGCCATGTCCATTTCCTACGACGATAACGATTACACCACGGGCACCTTTGATAGCCGTTCAAAGAACACTAACTAAAATTGGTACCATCATCACCACAGTTTGTTTTTTTCAGTTCTCGAGCAAGATCCAAGTATCTTTTCGTTTCATTTGATTTTTCTTCAGTGGTCTGCTATTTCACAGCTTTTCAGCTCTCTAGAAAGACCCGAGTATTTGCCTATCTTTTTGTTTTCTTTTATTTTTGCTTCTGTGGTCTGCTTTCACCTTCATATCCCACAGCTTTATCCGCTCTCAAGCAAGATCTAAGTATTTGTCTATCTTTTCGTTTTATTTTATCTTTACTCTGTGGTCCGCCAGAACGGCAAAATCCGAGATGGCAACTTCTTTTCTTTTTCTTTTTTTTTTGTTGACGAACACGAGGTCTTGTTATTTAACACTAAGCCTTATTAATTAAACCTGGTTTGATCTTCTAACCGGGATTACGTGATCAGTTTGTATCTCAAAATCTAAGAGAATTTTATGCGTCTCATTTTCTTGAACAGTTTCTTGTTTGTGCATATACCATCTGGTAGTATGGTTAAATTTTAATCTCTTGCACAGTTCCCAGTGGATCACCTTTCTCACCTAATCTTATATTTCTTTAGTGCAACTTCGCTGCATTCACTCATAATGTGATTAACCATTTCATCTCTATATCCACATAACCAACACTTGCAATCCTGAAGAGTATTATCGATTTTTGCTTTGACATAATTGGTTCTTGTGTCATTATTTTAAGCTGCTATGTAAAGAGATTCAGATTTCTTTTCAGGTTTCCTTTTCTTAGCCATATTCAGATCTTCTCGAGTGCAATCTCCTCAATTTGTCTCTTGAAGTATCTATACAATTGTTTCTCTTCCCATTTTTGTTTTCTAGGTTTCTTTTTAGTTTTTCTTCTCTTTTTTTTTTTTTTTTTGTAATATTACGCATGGGCGCCGTCATTAAATTGCAGCGGTCTCAAGGTTAAAGAACATTCGAGCACATCAGCTGTCATCAGTCAGTGGGTACATTGGTCTGACGATCAAAAATGTCACGAACCTCGCTCGTGCAGGTAGAGTGACCTATAGAGTTCAAGCATGATTTTAATATAATCACACCTGAACTTTCACGTGAGGCACTACTGTTCCACTGGTGATCATCGAACCTTCAGGAACCTTCGAATTGATCTATCAAATCGCTATATAAGAAAATCAAGTAGCGAGTTTTTGGCAGTTCAAGACAGGTTTTCAAACAGGTTCCAACAGAGGCGCACGCCCCGACCCATGTCATAGCAATCCGACTGATATGATAAGTATCAACAGGCCGACGATAACAACGCCGCCGTCATCGCCAAAAAGAGGAGGGTGAACCTTTTCTACGTACGCTAGCTGAAGTGCGCGGAGGGAAAGGGGACGTTTGATAGCGACAAAAAAAAAAGAGAAGGCGAGGAAGAACGCTATTGAACGAACTTTTTAACAACAGTTCGCTTTAATCCCCAAAAATAAAAGCGACTACTATTTTCTTCCTTGAGATTCAAGTTTTGAGTGTTTCTTTTCTGCGAATTCGTTTCTTTTTGACACATCGTTTTAATTTTTTTTTTTTTTTTTGGTCCCATACTACATTTTGTTCAAACTGTTTGGTCTTTATATTGCCATTGCTCTTACTAGCTGCAGTAAACAGTCTTTCTTTGCTCTTTTTTGTATATTCCTCGGGTCCCAGAATTATTGCAGCACCGTAATCCTCAATACGGATGAGTCCTCTTCCTTCTTCGTTTCTCGACACATCGCGTCTATGTCATCTATCGGATGAAACTCCTAATGCATCGTCATCAATTCCTTTGTCTTCTGGTCCATTTGTCTAAGTTACCCCATTATCCATTTTAAGAATGATCCTGGATATCTTACAAGATGAACAGTTCATGTGTTTCTTCTTTTGATGCAGAATTCAGTTTCGATAAATTCTATTGTTCTTCTAAGTTAATCTTTTCTTACTTTTCGTTTCCTTTTTTTTTTTTCATCTCTGTTTGTTTAATGGTGTCCCCTTCCAATATTAATAAGTACTGATAATTTTCTTTTGTCTCCAAGCGTTTGTATACTTTCCTGATTTAGTACTTCTATTCCTTCCGTTCTTTTTTTTTAAACATTTTCATTATTCATATTTACCAACCCCTCCGCTCAGGCAGGATGTGACACAAGGACAATTTTTAAGTGAAGTTTAACAGGTTTGAATTCAGAGTTTTCCTTCTCCTAGACTAGTTGTCTCACCAAGGATGAAGAACCTAGTCTGCTCTACTATTTACCCATAGCTGGAGGGAGAATAATTGGATTCATACCTTTCCCAATGGTATTAGTGCTATGTGAAAGGCAATCAGTCTCGTCCAGGATTAGAACTCGTGTCGCCGTGTCCATTTCCTACGACGGTAACCATTACACCACGGGCACCTCCTCCTTTACTTTAAATATTTTGATTATCAGTATAGCACATTTTAAATCCCAAATTCCATTCCTACATCCTGGCTGTATATTCTTCTAGTTTGTATAATGGTTTCTAGTTCATTTTCATTTTTGGCAAATATATTGATATCATCTATTCCTTTATATTATTATAATTATTATTCTGTTGTGGCGGAATCACCAACTAATTGACTCAACCACTCTCCATAATACCGGAAGATGCAGCAATACGAAGTCAGTCTAGATACGGAAACTAACCTCGCCCCCGCGCGGTTTGCGAACTAGCTTACCGTCCTCTTTCCTTGTAAATATATACTTATACTATAACCGTGGTGTTCTGTTCTCTTTGTGACCCCTTCCAGAGCCATAACAAATTCCTTGCAAAATTTTCACACAATCGTTAGCTGATTGTCTTTCAATGGAACCTAATTGACAGAAAGTCTCCTCAAGTCTGCAGGACTCTTCCCTGTATTCTGGCCGATCTTGGCCATGCTGTAGTTTGGAAGTTTCGGCACATCCTCCGATTTCCTACTCTTCCACCCCCTTACCAAGTCTTTTGAGACTGTTCCAAGTGCGCAAACTACAACTGGTATCACTGTCACCTTCATATTCCATTGCATTTTTAGTAATGTCCAAATACTTCTCTCTCTCTCTCTCTCTCTCCCTCTCTTCGTTTTCTTTTATCCTTATTTTATTCTTTGAGAGTTTTTCACACCAGTGCTAGCTGATAACTTCTTACTGAAGTGACAGCAATCCCCCTCAAGTTTCCAGAACTCTTCTCAGTATTCTAGCCGATCACAAATATGCTCTAGTTTGGATGTTCTACACTCGTTCTCTTTTTTCCCAGTCCCCCATTTCCTGTATTAATCCTTTAGTGACTTTACCAATAATTATTATTATTATTCTTGTTATCATTATTATTCAATGGATTTGTATTCTCATTCCAAAATATGTCTCGTGGTTACCGCTACAGATTGAGTCCTTTCAAAAGTCTTAAACCTTTTTTTTTCAAATTCTCTAAAACCGCAACACTGCTCCCGTTTGAAAAGTTTCAATTCTGCTTTGAATTTATAACTCATCCTCTCTCAATTCCAATGTCTTTGACACTGTTCTATATGTGCTAAGTACTTGGGGAAAGACTCCCACTTGTCTTCGTTTTCTTAGTTCTTAGAAGAGGTATTGGCATTTTTAAAATTCATTTCGTCTTCATTTTGTGAATCCGAAGGTAAAGCTACATCCGAAATTTCGCAGATACTTTTCTCCCTTCTCAGTTACATCTCGTTTGCATTTCGTTGGTCGAATTGCATACAAAAAGTGTATTTGGTTGGTCCAGTTGTATACCGAAAGTGTATTTGGTTGATCGAATTGTATACCAAAAGTGTATTTAGTTGGTCGAATTGCATACTAAGTGTATTTGGTTGGTCAAATTATTTACAGAAAGTATATTTAGTTGGTTGAATTATATACCAAAAGTGTATTTGATCGATTTATATACCAAAAGTGTATTTGATTGATCGAATCGTATACCAAAAGTGTATTTGGTTGGTCGAATTGTATACCAAAAGTGTATTTGGTGGATCGAATTTTATACCAATTCTATTTTTGCGGAGATCCGATATTTGTGTGGCAACTTAAGATATAAACAGGATCATCATTTAATTATGCCTTTTTATAAAAAGTTTAAATTTTGCCCTTAGAGGTAAAAATGTGAGCTGTGACCAACTGGACCCCCTATGTAATAACAGTCCATGATGATACTGATACTTATTTCCAGAGGAAAACAGTTGTATTCTCAAAGTATTTTAAGTACATTGTTCTAATAAAAATTAAACTTTCATATGCCGTTTTTTCCGGGATTACGGTTGTAACATATTGACCTTCGACCCAGCCATCAATCGAGGAACAGGTGTAACACACACGTGATGAAAAAGAAAATAAACTAAAAAATAAGTGATAAAGAGGGAAACTACAGAAAACTTGAATAAAAGTTAATTTTAGTCAATGGCCTAAATGAGTAGAGTGTTCACCACTGGTCCGGGAAACTGGGGTTCAATCCCAAGTCGAGTCATACCAAAGACTAAAAAAAATGGTACTTGATGCCTCCTTGGTTTAGATGTGACGCCCACAAGAAGCAGGTGGATTTCAAACAATTATATAATCCGGGGTCACAGACAGGTTCAGTTAGTTGGAGTCAGTCAAGTTGGAGATAAGATGCTGTCGAGAGAACCAGCACCCAGCAGAGGGCTATGGGACCTCAGAACCCCCGATTGAGCAGCCCAACAGAACGAGAAAGAAGTGCTGCTAAAAACAAAGGAACTGGGGGTCAATATGTTGCAGTTTGTTCAGTCTCCAACTCAGCTCTCACATATAACCATTTCGCAACCCATTCGAATAAAGTGTGAGAGGTATATTTTTCTAAAGAAGGGTGTTCGTTCGTCTTTATTGTTGATTGTGTCTCCGCATCCCTATGTATTATGTGGCTATGTTACACGGTTACATACAAATATACATATATACATAAGACATGCTAGGCGTAAAGTTTATCGTCGGAGGAAATAGAATCGTCGTCTTGAGTTCAAATCATGGACGAGGCTGCTTGCGTTTCACTTTGCGCTAATGACCTTGAGAAATGCAGGACTCCATCTGTTATTCTCTTAGCTATGGATACATAGTTGGGTAGACTATGTTATTTTGCCTAGTCTACGGGAAGGAAAACTCTCAATTCAAACTAGCTTTACTCCACTTTAAAATTGATCTTGAGTCTTTAGCGAGGGGTTGGGTAAATACATACATGCTTTTTTACATAACCACTCATATAGAGGTACGCCTCTAACAATTTTTTAAAAGCTGAAATGTTAATTTACTTCTGAACCACATATAAGTAGTTCAGTTAGCCGAACGTGTTCAACGGCTACCCAACGGCTCCCTTTTCAATAGCTACTACACCGAGGTGTTGGGGAGGGCGCTAATGTTTTCCCTGTATTGCTCCATTAACCCTTAATCCATACCTTATAATGCAGAGTGCAAAGCAAGGAAGTATCAAGTCTTTGATATGAATCGTCCTGTGATTGAACCCCGGTCTACCGGACCATTGGTGAAACTCTAACCATTGTGCCAATATTATTATTTCTAGTGGATATGTAATTAAAACATATACTGTGGGATATTATTCCTTATAAAAAATTTACAGCATTAAGATTGTTTCTTTGTTTCCATTGCATATCTACCTTCGTGGTTTATTTAATGCCAAAGCCATCTTTTTAGAAGATCACGAGTGATACGAATTTATCCCATTTGCCCCGTCGATGGTGAGGTTCCAGTAATGCTGGAGCTTTGGGGAATGCAGAGTACCCCTTTATTGCCGTCGCCCCCAGGTACACTCAGGCCCGGAGTAGTAGCACCTGATATGAATCAAATAAAAATAAAACTAAACAGTGTACCTATGCTAAACTGGATTGTTTGAAATAGAACTGTTTTGACAGTTAACTGTGTGTAAACAAAAACTATACTTACGCTAAACTGAATTGCTTGAATTAGAACTGATTGATTGGACTGAATAGCTTGAAATAGAATTTTTTTTTTACCTTTAAATTGTGTACTTATGCTAAACAGAATTGTTTGAAGTAGAACTGTTTATTTGTATAAAATGGATTTGGCTTTAAATATCCTACAAAGGCTGATATGCCATAAAACTCCAACAAAAACAATTTACCCCATCATTATCATCATGACGTGCCGCTAGCGCGGATATCCCTGACCCTCTCTCGCCACTTCTCCCTATCGTTCATCGCCTCTGGCAGGTCTTCAGGGCTACATC
>OY757911.1:7548507-7663507 GCA_963585895.1 Sepioteuthis lessoniana
AAACCTTGAACTAATGGTATCCAATTGCCTCTTCTCCAGTGAGTGGAGGAGGGGTAATATGGTTAGGTGAAGATTAAATTATTTTATTTGTTGCTGCTGCGAGGTGTGTACTCATAGTGTAATGGTTAAGCCGATAGGCTGCGGGATTGTAGTAAGTGAGTTCAAACTGCAGTCGCGCTATTACGTTTGCTTTCAGACAAACACCTTTGAGAAGGATTCGAACCTTTTTATCCGGTCGGTTAAATAGTACAACTTCTGTTCTTTTAGAAGGATAGCTTTGGTATTGAATAACCTACTAAAGTTGATATGCCATTAAATAAAGAAACCAAAACTATAACTGTGGGATATGGGCTAGAATTATCAAAAACCACCGAGCTAAATATCATACCAACACGGATTAATTTCATATGCGGAAAAGAAAAAAAAGAACATAGATTATTTTCAACTGAATTCCTTCTTTTGTTGTTTCTTTTTCTTTACCAGTCCATAGAGAATTGTACATGGTGCATTCAATAAGTTTCCAGACCTTTTTGTACAGGCATTTAAAATTGTTGTAGACTCTTGAAAATTCAGTATGTTATTGTTATACATCTTATGAGCTTCAAATGAACAGCTACTGCAGCAATTGGAATACACCCTACTAAAGCCTGATTGTCACAGCTGGTGAATTTCAAAAATGCAATCTGGACGTGAGGACACTTTAGAAGAACGATATGCAATAAAATTCTGTTTTAAACTTGGGAAAATTCCACATAAACGTATGGAATGTTTCAGACTGCTTTTCGACCATCTTGCATGAATCTAGCATCAGTTGAGTGGCATAAGAGATTCAAGGAAGGCACAGAGCCTGTGAGGGATGATGAGAGGTGTTGGAGGAGTAAGGAAGTCAATACACCAGAGTTGATTGGCCAAAGGGTTAGGGTTAGGGTTACTATGTTGAAGTTTTAAGGGAGTTCAGGAAAAGATTCCGTCGGAAGGGGCGAGCACACTTCAAATCGGCTCAGTGGCATTTCCAGCAGCACCAGTCCACAACTTCATCCTTGTCACAGACTATTTGACCAAGATGGGGATCAAGACAGTTCTTCACCCTTCCTATCCTATTTACCAACCCCTCCGCTCGGGCAGGATACGACACAAGGTCAATTTTGTAAGTGGAGTTTAACAGGTTTGAATTCAGAGTTTTCCTTCTCCTAGACTAGTCGCCTCACCAAGGCTGAAGAACCTAGTCTGCCCTACTATTTACCCATAGCTGGAGGGAGAATAATTGGATTCATACCTTTCCCAAGGGTATTAGTGCTATGTGAAATGTAATCAGTCTCGTCCAGGATTTGAACTCGTGTCGTCGTGTCCACATCCTGCGACAATAACCATTACATCATGGGCGCCTCTTCTTCACCTTTCCTATAGCCCAGATCTTGCTCCCTGTGACTTTTGCTTATTCCCAAAGTTGAGAAGCTGTCGTTATGAGACAATTGAGGAGATGAAAGAGGCTGTGACGAAGGTCATCGACACGCTCACACAAGAGGACTTCCATGGAGCCTTGCAGAAGTTGTTGGAATGGTAGAACAAGTGCATTGCAGCCGGAGGAGATTACTTCGAAGGCGACTAGAGCTTCATGTGTGTACTATCAATAAAAGTGCTCATACGAAAAAAAGGCTGGAAACTTATTTAATTATCCTCGTATTATGTAGCAATTATTATGATTTTTTATCACTACTTGGATTTTGCTCATTCTCTTTTGTCACTGCCTCCCACCAGACAGGACTTGACACAAGGTCAAAAGCGATATTTGTCGTTGCCTTCCACCAGACACGACTTGACACAAGGTCAAAAGCCCGAAGGCCGATTAAAGTGGGGATAAAGGGGAGGGGAAGGTCGGGAACGAGCCGAGACTCGAACCCTGCTAGTCATTGACCCACTAAGTGCAATGTGGATCTAATGAGTCAAGCCGTATCACGGACCTAAATCTAGGTCCGGGCACGTATGCCCGCATATAGCTTGAACTAGACCGTGAGGTCTAGTGCTATACAAGGCGTGCATACGGATCTGAAAAGCAGCTCGCCCACCCAAAGGTTGCCCAGCCGAAACTGGGGGCCTATTCGGCCCCGAGTCTGCTCTTGGTTTCGATCGCCCATCCGGCACGAATGCCAGACGGCCCAGCCAAAAGGCCGAAAGCAAACCTGTCACTCAGTATTTCTTTTGTCTCCATCACTTCTTACCCCCCCTATATATATATATATATATATATATATCGAAGAAAGTTGAAAAAGCAGAATGATCCAAAATTTGATTAATTTATTACGAAAGTCAGCGTTGAACACTTTGGTTGCAATAACCTTCTTCTGGACTTTAAATTCTTGAAATAGTGATGGAAGATTGATGAAATATCAGGAGAAAAGAAAGTGTAACTCATCAAATATCCATCGCTATTTTAACAACATTTTTCATGAATTTAAAGTCCTGAAACGTTCAACGTCGACTTTCATAATAAATTCATCAAATTTTGGATTTAGGAATATTCTGTTTTTCAACTTTTTTTCATACTGTCGGATTTATTTCCTTATTTACTTCCATATATATATATATATATATATATATATATACTTTCGCCCAATTTTTGTTTTTTTTTTGTTTTTTGTCTAAGGCTTTCTTAACCACCTTTTCTCCTTCATACTTTTTGTTATCTTTCCTTCATATTCGGAAGGTGGGGTTCCCGTGGCATATTGCTTACGTGCTGGACTGTGACATATAAGGACTCGAGTTCGAACTCCAGTCGTGTTAATACGCTCACTTTCAGACAAATATGCATAGGAAATTATGATCCTCCTTAATCCTCCTTAATCCTCCCACAGCTGGCGATTAAATATTACCACTATTATCCTTCTGCAAGGATGACTTTGGCATTAAATTACTCACGAAGGTTGATATTCCATTAAACAAAGAAAACAAAGCCAACCTAGAAGAAGAAGAAGAAGAAGAAGAAGAAGAAGAAGAAGAACTCTGTTGGTGGTGTCAGCGTTAGCAATGGCGATAGTAGCTAATTCTGTCTCCCGCGGAGAACACAAAAACACGAGAAGGCAAATAAAAATCGTAAAATGAAAATTTTATGCTGAATGAGATCTTTAAAATGGAACAGCAATTTAAGTACTTCTTTAAGAACTAATTCTTCAAAAGAATTGTGCCAATTCTGTCTGTAAGAGAGAACAATATCCGAGTTTTTTGTTTTTTTATTGTTTTTTTTTTTTGTTTTTTTTTTTGTTCTTTTTTTTTCAGAGGAAAGACCTTCACCATTTTCATGAACATTTTTTTAGATTGTGCCGTACTTGGCATTATTTGATGCATCATAATTATACATAATCTAAACACCATCTTATCACGGATTTCTGAATTGGGGTTTATAGGATATATTGTCAACTCCATAATATACAAAGACGGTCCATTTAGTAAAGATTACATCATCATCATCATCATCCAGGCATTCCGACTGAACAGTTTCTTTTGACTCACACTCGACATTCATCCTTATCGGTCATTGCTCTTGCTAAGTTTTTTAGACCAGTGCTTCTCAAACTACCTAACCAGCAGAGTATTTTCCAAATGTGAACTGGCACATTTGTGCCATAATTTATTTTTAAGAGGTGCTCATCCTATTTACCCAACCCCTCCGCTCGGGCAGAATATGATACAAGGTCAATTTTTTTAAGCGGAGTTTAACATGTTTGAATTCAGAGATTTTCTTCTCCTAGACTAGTTGCCTCACCAAAGATGAAGAACCCAGTTTGCCCTACTATTTACCCATAGCTGGAGGGAGAATAATTGGATTCATACCTTTCCCAAGGGTATTAGTGCTATGTGAAATGCAATTAGTCTTGTCCAGGATTTGAACTCGTGTCACCGTGTCCATTTCCTACGACGGTAACCATTACACCACGGGCAGGTGCTCATGGTGTAATGGCTATTGTCGTTGGAAATGGACACGGAGACCTGAGTTCAAATCCTCGACTAGGTTGTTTGCATTTCACATAGCACTAATACCCCTAAGAAAGATATGCATAAAAGTATTCTCTTTCCAGCTGGGAAGGCTCTTTAACCTTGGTATGGCAAGTGTTTTAAGAGAATGGTTTAGGTTGGTTTTATATGATATATCAACCATTGTAGGTTATTAATGCCAAATCCATTCTTATTCATATAAACAGTTCTATTTCAAACAATTCAGTTTAGCATAAGTATACAGATTCAATGTCAAAACCAGTTCTATTTCAAACAATTTTATTTAGTATAAATACAGTTTTTGCTTACACAGTTAAATAACAAAACAATTCTATTTCAAACAATTCAGTTTAGCATACAAAACACTTTTTTCAAACAATTCAGTTTAGCATAAGTACACAGTTTCAGTGTCAAAAACATTTCTATTGAAACAATTCAGTATAGCATAAGTACACAGTTTTAATCTAAAAACAGTTCTATTTCAATCAATTCAGTCTATCGTAGGTTTAGTTTTTTGTTTGCACACATTTGATGTCAAAACAGTTTCTATTTCGTACAATGTAGTTTAGCAAAAGTACACAGTTTAGTTCTATTTGACCCATAGATTGGACCCTATCAAATGGATCAGGCAGTTCCTTACAACTGAATACTGATGGAAACAATACTTATGGTACCTCACAAACAAAACAAAGGAATAGTTCTATAGTCATTATAACCAGTTCTAATCCAAGTATTAATTGAACATACATTGTTTAAAGATGCTATAAAGTTGTATACAAATAAGGACTTTACACAAAAAATTAAGGACTTTTAAAGAATATATATATATATATATATATCAGGCAGTTCCTTACAACTGAATACTGATGGAAACAATACTTATGGTACCTCACAATCAAAACAAAGGAATAGTTCTATAGTCATTATAACCAGTTCTAATCAAAGTATTCTTCTCTTACCCGACGTAGACTGGTATTTCAACTACTAATAACATATGAAAATGATTATATAAAAACTTGCTATGACTCATTTATGAGTGACAAAAAAGTTACGATATATTTAGCCCCGGGTAGCAGCAGGTACATATATATTTACCCAAATCCTTCTCTGTGAGAAGGATCCATGCCTTTCTCAAGAGGATTAGCACAAACTCAAGTGCAAACAACTTCATCCAGGATTTAAAATTGTGCAGCGACACGTACCACTGCTAATTCCCGATATTTTATGCAAAAAAACAATCTTTGAGACATGCTGATTTATAATTGACAAAGTACTTCGGCTTGCATATATATATATATATATATATATATATATATGTATATTTTGTGGCGTACAAGTTGAGGTGGGTTATGAGTTGATCTCAAGATTTTTACCTCAAATTCTGACTTGGACTTATATCTGCTATATAAGTCGACCCCAAGACATACAGAAGGCTAATGGTTTTGGTTTCGTTTCGTTGGGTTTTATGGCATATCAACTATTGTAGATTATTTAATGCCAAATCCTCTTTATTCATATATACTAAATATATATGATTTGGTTTCGTTGGGTTTTATGGCATATCAACTGTTGTAGATTATTTAATGCCAAATCCTGTTTATACATATATGTTAAATATATATGATTTGGTTTCGTTGGGTTTTATGGCATATCAACTATTGTGGATTATCTAATGCCAAATCCTGTTTATACATATATGTTAAATATATATGATTTGGTTTCGTTGGGTTTTATGGCATATCAACTATTGTAGATTATTTAATGCCAAATCCTCTTTATTCATATCTATTAAATATATGATTTCTTAGCACTTTTCGTTGTTAACATTTTAAAGGAAGTTGAGTTCAGTTTTGTTTTTGTTTTTGTTTTTTTCGCACAGTGTGAGATGGTTTAACATAAAATATTCGATTCAACAACATTCATTTATACACACTTTCAAATTGTTCAAAGTGTTGCTATATAAATCTAATAATTTCATTTAGATAGACAGTAAAAGAGTTTCAAGTATTGCTATTTAAAACTAATAATTCTATTCAACATTGCTCGTTCGTTTGAACACAATTAAATGGCTCCAAGCATTGCCATGTGTCACTAACAATTTTATTAAACAGCAGTCATTTTTTTACACACAGTTAAATGATCAATATGTTCTACTTCTAACTATTCAATTTGACCCATATTTACCCAACCCCTCCGCTCGGGCAGAATATGACTCAAGGTCAATTTTTAAGCGGAGTTTAACAGGTTTAAATTCAGTGTTTTCCTTCTCCTAAACTAGTTTCCTGACCAAAGCTGAAGAACCTAGTCTGCCCAACTATTTAACCATTGCTGGAGGGAGAATAATTGGATTCATACCTTTCCCAAGGGTATTAGTGCCATGTGAAATGCAATCAGGCTCGTCCAGGATTTGAACTCGTGTTGCCGTGTCTATTACCTAGGACGATAACCATTATACAAGGGGCACCATTTTTACAGGACACCATTGCCCTTGTCTCTAATAAATCATTATCATATTAATGGACTGCATCTATTTTGAGACACCCTGTATTTAATCATTTACTACACTTGAAACTACTTTACTGCATCCAAATAAAACCATTAGTGTCAAATAGCAATACAGTTTAAAAATTGACCTTGTGTCATATCCTGCCCGAGCGGAGGTGTTGGTAAATATGTAAAAATGTATCCTTTGAACTAGAAACATAAATTTATGTTTTTTTAAATTGTTATTATATCAGCTTTAAGGACGTGTAATCTTTTTTTTTTTCTTATTTCAGTTATAAATCATATTAATGGGTTGCATCTATTTAGAGAAAGTTTTGAATGATTTTGACTCCAGATGAGTAGTGACGCAAAATATCTTGTCAAAGGCACTGTGATCGAGGATTAATAGTTTTTATTGAATACTATTCTCAAATCTGAAACTAAAAAAGAACATTATTATTAGAGATATTAGCTGTCACATGGGTCCCGTGTATATTGAGACAGTCTCTACTTCTATTTGATTCAAAGATGAGACACTAACAACTACTACCAATCCGGGCAGAGTGGATCTGGGAGTAATGGCAACAATAAGGTTCTACACATTCCCAAAACTCCAGGACTCGAGCCTAATTATCAGATGTTTTAGTGTCATATCGAGGACACTCGTTGGAGCAGGTTCTTATCTCTCTACAGAATGCAGTCTGTATATTCTACAGTCCCAGCCTCCAGTGCTGTAGAGTTATGGTCAGTGGTATATATCGATTGTTCCTCTAGTTATCAAGGCTATGGTAAAGGTTTTGATTTTAACCCCTGCCGTATAAGTCGACCCCTGTTTCTGTAGAGATTTTTTCACGCTCAAAAAGTCGATTTGTACGCCCCAATTTATATATATATATATATATATATATATATATATAAAGAGAGTTAAAGAGAAAAAGAGAGAAAGAGAGAGAGATTAAGAGAGAGATAAGTATGGAGATGTATGGCTTGTGTATCTTTGATGGACATAAAATACATCTTTAAATAAACATAGAAGGAGATGTTTTAGAGTTTAATCATCCATTGTAGCCAATTTACGTGGAATGAAAACCTAAGTAGTTGTTATCCATGCAATGTAAATAAAGTCCTATCATCAGAACACATTAATTCCCATTTATCTTGGCTGCTCAATAACATTTGATGGCAACAGATATATATATATATATATATATATATATATATATATATATATATATATTGAAGGCAGAGGGGCTCCAGTCTAATAATAAAGCCGTGATAAAGTTAACCCTTTTAGGGGAAGTTAACTCTAAAATCAAAATTGGAAAAAGAAGCTCCAACATAATCTATTCACCCACACACACACACACACACACACACATATATATATATATATATATATATATATATATATATATAAATTTACATAAATTTTTACTTAGATGTGGCACAAGGCCGTATGAATGACTGAATGGCTATATATATATATATATATATATATATATATATATATATATATATATATAACAGACAGGACGTGGCAGAAATACCTGCTACATTCTAAACTGTTACCGATGTTGTAGAAGTTAATTCTAAAATCAAAATTGGAGTAAGAAGCTCCAGCATAATCTATTTATCTATCTCACTTTATATATATATTGTAATTTACAAAGGTTTTTGCTTTGATGTGGCACAAGGCCGTATGAATGGCTATATACATAGAGAGAGATAAATAGATAGGATTCAACGGAAATACATTCCAATCTATAACCTGTGTTGTGCAAATGAATTGAGGCAAGTGCCAATGGTAGCTTCATCTACCTAATGTCTTACCATTTTTTTTAGGTAACAATCATGACTTGGACCGGTGCACATTGTGTAGTTGCTGTTGAAACTTTGGTTGTTTTAACTGAGGAATCTGTAATGGCTGCACAAGAAAGCCTTTCGTGCTCATTTTATTTTACGTCAGACTGATGCAGTTCCAGATAGAATTTTCAGTCTATAGCAATATCGATTTTCTATTCGGAACAGTATCACTTCGAAGTAACATGAAATGAGCTCGAAAAGGTCTCTTGTGTAACAATTGCAGATCCACTTGTTTAAACAACTTTTGAAAAGCAATTTCCTTATATGCTCCGGTCCAAGCCCTGATCGAATCTGAAAAAATAATAAATATTAACTAGATGGAGCTACCATTATAACTTCCCCAAGTTTACTTTCACGGCACCGGTAACAGAAAAAAAATGTGGGACCTATTTCTGCTTAACCATATATATATATATATATATATATATATTAAAAGGTCCGCAAATAATTTCAAATTTTGTCTTTAGGTTTTTATTATTTCATATACTTGGGCTCTGCATGTGTTTCAAACAATACATCTTCGGGAGATTTAAAAGGCCAATCTAAATTCTTTCATAAAAAAAAGAGAATTTAGATAGGGCATTCTCAGATACGAAAGCTGAAATCCAACAAAATTACAACCTATCAAGTAAATGTATACATACACATAGAATATATACATATATATATATATATATATATCCTTCCGTGCAGACAGAATGTAACACAATGTCAATTTTTAAGCAAAGTTTAAGAACTTTTAATTCAGGGTTTACCTTTTCTTAGACTGGTTGCGTAACCAAGGATAAAAAGAACCCAGTCTGCACTTCTATTTACCTATAGGTGGAGGAAGAATAATTGGATTCATACCTTTCCCAAGTTGTATGGGAAATGTAATCCCCCTCGTCCAGGATTTGAACTGGTGTCACCGTATCCATTTCCTGCGACGATAACCATTACACAACGGGCACCTACATACTCTTATATACACAAAAAAATATTTACCTTGACCAGAGGTCAACACTGACAATCAGATGCAAAAACATGAAATTAAACTATCAAGAACTTCTACTTTTCTCCAGTTGGACGAACAATACTCTTTATATATATATATATATATATATATATATATATATATATATATATATATATATATATATAATGTAACTGGAAGAAAACTCAAACCAGGTTAAATTGTCATTGTAAATTTATTTCGGCGATGAATATTATCATAATCTTCGTCTCTTCAGATGACTTACACTTAATCAGGTTTGAGTTTTCTTCCCGTTACTGTATGAGTTTTATAATATAAACCTGAAAAGGAATATATAATAATAGCCACACATTGAGCACTCCCATAGATTTATATAAAATTCCTATACTCGAATAATCCACACCCTTTGTCTTCGGACGCCACTGGATATTACTGATATATATATATATATATATATATATAGAGAGAGAGAGAGAGAAATACATTTCTAAACTCACAAACATCTTTCTACAATTCCAAGTTTCACGAGACCGATTTTCGAGTAGGTAATGAGATGAATGATGAAGTAATGCTTATCATTAACTTAAAACTTTGTCGTTTCATTCATCTCATTACCTGCTAGAAGATTGAAAGATTAGATCCGCGAAACTTAGAGTAATAGAAAAATGATTTGATGGTTTCAAAATTTTAATATTACATTCATATTGCTCTACCTGAGAAGTATTGAACACTTTCTGGGATTTTACGGAGTGGGTATTACCTCATTATATATATATATATATATATATATATATATATATATATATTCTAGCAGTAATACGCGTTGTTGACTGGCTTCAGAAATAGCTTTCAAAAATTGTACTCTATTTTATAAAAGTTACTGCTTTGATATTATTGAATGTATTGGAGTGGAAATTTCACAAGCTCTTCTGAGCAGGCTTCGACTAAAATATTATGATTTAATCTAATATACAATTGAATACTATACTCGTTTATCCTTATTAAAATATTGTAAACAATCATGTAAATTTTAAATCTATATCCATTCTTGTAACTCAAAAGAAAGGAATGCCAGTTTTGTGTCAAAGTGGTGCTGCCTTTAAACCAGATACAATTATGGTTACATATAAACTTCTTATTCTTCCATTCCATATTTTGGTTCATAGATTGAAGCAGCCATCACTTAGACTATGGCTTTTGCATGTAATATGCAAGTAAATAAAAAGCTTGTGGAAAATTGTAAAGACATACATATTGCATTGTTTATTCAAGAATCACAACAAACACTAACAATTAAAGATATATTCAAAAGCTATTACACCAAGGTGTAAGGGAGGGCGCTACTCCTTTCCCTGGATTGCTCCACTTTACCCTTGAAACGTACCTTAAAAAGCTAAATGTTAAACAAGGAGACATCAAGAACCATTTTTTGAGTCTTTGGTATGACTCGACATGGGATTGAACCCAGGTCTCCCCGGACCCTTGGTGAACACTCTACTCATTGAACCAATGGCTCGGTTCTTCTTCATAATAACTATTCATAATACTAAACAAATCAATTATGATGCTGGCAAATTTTATATCAAGGAAATGGCTGCATAAAGATATGAATATGTTAGATATGAATACAAAGATGTTAGATATGAATACAAAGATTAAAGCAATTCGAAAAGAAAAATGAGGAATTAAAACTCTGAAACATAATGATTTATCAAATCAGGTAACATTTGAAAGATGTGATTCAGCATTTTTCCTTGTTGTCAATAATCAAATAGGTGTAAACTCCCGGATAAAGATCCTGACTTCCTGTAATCATCTGTAATATGGTTTTAAAGAAATTAAAATCAAAGGTATTTGCATTTTCCCCAGGGGCGTTTACCCCTTTTAAGCCCCTTAACCACACTGGAAAGTGAATTTCACATAGTTCATTGTCTTTCTCGTAAAATTTTACTATATAATACAAAATTTGTTTTTATATATCTTCCATTAAAACTGGATGTTTCTACACTTTCATCGGAATTCTGCGCCGTATTATCAACTTCCTTATAGCAGTTATTTTTATAAGATGGTGAAATTTTACATATGAATATATACTTTGTTTTAATGCATCTTCTATTCCGTTTCGTCCTATAGATGTATAGACACATACAGAGAGGTTGAACTTCATTATACACACACATGTATGTATATATATATATATATATATATATATATATATATTATTTCAAGAAAAAAACAATATTCGGTCACAATAGGATAATAAATTTATTTCCATCCTGTTAAGAGCATTGGTATAAATCAAAAACTCCAAAAGAATTTTAACAGGACTTCATCAGATCCAACAAAAAAATAAAATACAACTAGACAGGAGAGAGAAAGAGGAAGGAAGAAGAGGGAGAAAGGAAAGCCATTTCACCTATGTGCAGGCCTTTTCCCATATAAAGTTATATCCGGTCTCTTCTCATTTCAGATTAAGACAATAACAAAGACAATAAAAAAACAACAATTTAACAATTATAGTAATACATGTTCAAATTTCAAATTTTTTCTAACAAAATTATTAATTTTAATTTTAGTATGTCATTTTTTTTTCTTTAAAAGGTACCAAAACCCAGCCCGTTAATTGTAAGACAGCTTTAACTATGTTAAAATATCTATACCAATTTAATAAATTATAGTTGAATATCAAATTTGACTATATACTAAATTTTCGACTATAGTTTAAATTTATTTCTATGCCTACATCTAGCTATTGAATCACATCTCGAATTTAATAGTTTACCGGGATCGGGGTGAATATTATTTGCTCTGGGAATTCATTTACGTTGATCCTGTTACTAGGAATATTTGAATATTCGAAATTTGAACAATTTATTTGTCCTGACGGAAGTGTTCCCGACTTCGAATTTACTGGATTGAAGAATACATATATATATATATATATATATATATATATATATATATATATATTTAAAATACGAAGGGCCACGAAGAGATTTGTATTCAAAATTACAAATATTTTTGTGGACCTTCCTATTTTAAATATATCCTTATTCTTTCTTTGGACCTACATCAACCATCTTTAAATATATATATATATATATTGACATAAATAGATCCGTAAATCAATCTGAACTTGGTATTTAGGTTAGGTTTGTATTATTTCATACATTTATAATAAAAGTGGAAATGCAAAATTTAGATTCATTTGCGAACCAATTCATTTTGATATATATATATATATATATCGTTTGATGATCGATAAGAAGTTCAAGAAACTCTGAACTCTTTGTGTGTTTCAATGATTCCTCTCGTGCATTTTCTTGTGGGGGATATGATGGATTTTACAAGCACTAATCAAATCACTTCGGGACTAGATTTTATATATTTACTAATCTTCAAGGTTATATTCGTAGATATCCCAAAGAATGCCAAACTTACTGTCAACTGCGTGAGTGCATTTCTTAAAGATTATATTCTTTTTCTAGTTTAAAAAATAGTCAACGTCATATCAGTGGTAATGAGCCTTCTCTGTATTCAAAGATTACTTACCTGGCCTTTTGGCTAGGCCGTCTGGCATTCATGTCGGATGGGGTATCGAAATCAATGGCAAATTCGAGGCCGAAAGGCCCCCAACTTCGGTTGGGCCACCTTCGGGTGGGCGAGCTGCAACCTTTGTCCCCAATATATAGCACTAGACCTTGCTAGATATTTTAAAATAGTTAAAGAAGTCTTACCATTAACGGGCTGGGTTTTGGTACCTTTCAAAGAAAAAAAAAATGACATACTAAAATTAAAATTAATAATTTTGTCAGAAAAGATTTGAAATTTGGACATGTATTACTATAACCCGGCATACGTGCCCGGATCCAAATTTGGATTCGTGAAACTGCTTGCCTCATTAGAGCCACATTGCACTTAGTGGGTCGATGAGCAGCACAGACCAGCAGGGTTCGAGTCTAGGCTCGTTCCCGAACTCCCCCCCCCCTTTATCCCCACTTTTATCGGCCTTCGGGCTTTTGACCATGTGTCAAGTCCTGTCTGGTGGGAGGCAGCGACAAATACAAATAGAATAGATTACAAGTTGTTTTACTGGTTGGCTGGCTGGCTTTACGTCATGTTGGGAGTAGTCCTTAGATCGTAGTGGATAGTGTGCAAGACTATGACATCGTAGTAAATGAGTTTGAATTCCAGTTGTGTTATTACGTTCACTTTCAGACTAAAACCCTTTAAAAAGGCATGAACATCTTAAAGAGTGCAACTAATTCTACAAAGTTGGCTTAAGTATTTAACAACCGATGAAGGTTGATATGCCATTTAAAACAAATGAAATTACGTCATGATAACCCTAGTGGCACCGGATCTAACGAGTAGAGTGTTTGCTAATGGTCCAGGAGACCGGGGGTCAATCCCTGGTCAAGTCATACCAAAGACTCAAAAATAGTACTTGATCCCACCTTGCTTAACACTCAGCATTATAAGGTACGAATCAAGGGTAAAGGAGAGCAATCCAGGGAATGGAGTAGCGCTTTCCTCTACACCTAGGTGTAGTAGCTATTGAAAAAAAAGCCTTCGATTAAGGTCGCCAACTTTACTTTTAACCCTTGTTGTATTTTTAATTTCAAAGAAATTTTTTTTCCTAACGCACGTAAGTATATGTTTTCATTTGTCAAGTGTTATAGGGTTAAGTTTGATTTTTTTTTTCAATGGCATCTTAGTGAGGTATTTACAGCCAAATTAACCCTTGCAGAAGAACCAGTGATACTGTTTAACCCATAGCTAAGTGAATAAGGGGATTTATACTTTATCAATAAGTGATGTACTCCTATGGACCCCAACAAATGGCCGAGCAAAAGCAGGACGACCAGCTCGGACATACATACAGCAGCTATATGAGGATACGGGATGTAGCCCTGAAGACCTGCCAGAGGCGATGAATGATAGGGAGAAGTGGCGAGAGAGGGTCAGGGATATCCGTGCTAGTGGCATGACATGATGATGATATTTTATCAAAACGTATTTGTCCGAAAATGAACGCAGAGGCGTAACTTGTGTTTGAACTCATTCACTTCGAGGCCGCAACACAGTACATTAGCCATTGTGCTACGAGGACTCCCCCAAACTATAGCAATAACTTGAAGTAAGTATTTTTTATACAGATAATTTGTATACGAGAATATGGTTTCAAGTATTTCTATCTGATACAGCTAATTTTCAAACAGACCTATTTTGCTTATACGTGGTATCCTAACAAATACTACTACCCCGGTCGTAAGGCAACCAGTCAAGAAGAAGGAAAACTCATTACCAAACCAGCTGTACTCCGCTTAAAATAAAACTCGTGTCACATTCTGGTCTTGATAGAGGGGATCGGTAAATGCATATTAGTCTGAGTCAAAGAGGATCTGATAATAATGGCAACGAAGGAGTGACACCGCAAACTGGTGCCTCACCACAAGATGTACCTTCGTGCCACACTCTGAGCACTCCCTTTTTTTTAAAGGGATCTTACCCCCTTTTCAAGGTATATAGTAGTTATATTCTAAGCATTGCCAACAGGTTGACTTAGATGACAACTACTTGAATTAGGAAACCTCAAAAATGCTATCTACAAAATGTATTTAGGTTTGGTTTGGTTTCTTTGTTTAACGGCATATCAACTCTTTTTAGGTTATTTAATGCCAAAGCCATTCTCCTAGAAGAACAGTAGTGATACTATTTAACCCAAAGTTGGGAGAATAAGAGGGTTCATACCTTTCCCAAGGGTATTTGCCCGAAAGTGAAAATGTATTTACAAATCATATGTATTTAATATATATGTATAAAGAGGAAACCTTATTTAATTTTTCTAAACAATGTCGATTACTCAATATTTATTATCCATTAAAATTTTTCACCAAATCGTTACATATGGTAATTATTGCTATAAAAATAAATCCGCATTTAGCATCAAAGAAACATATCAATAATATGTGTTTCATATCAACGAATTAATCATTTCTTGGTTTGTTTTTGTCCGGCTCGTTAATCCTAACTAATAATACCAGCTTAGACAATTATCTGCTTAGTAATGTTTGATTAACGTAATTATTTGTGTATAACATACTCTGATTTATAATACGCACCCTTAACCTTGTGCAACAAAATTCCGGAAAAAGATTCTTGTGGATAATACGTATCGACTTTTTAGAATTTATTGCAGCTGAATTTTAACTAAATTTAGTATAGTTCAATTTTTCATCAATTCTTACAGACTAAAAATAAGAATTTTTATAGTCTACATTATGTCTTAAAATACAAAATTTACACAGCATTTCGAGTAAACAAACTGACATGTTCAAACAAGACTGAAACAAGCTTGCAATAAAAATAAGTTCAATTTAGGAGAAACAGTATTATAAACAAACACACATTCCTGTTGATATTTCTTTGTAACGGCGTAAAACACTTTATTTTGGTCATTCCGTCTCAAATATGGTAAAGAATGTAGCCAGAAAAGAAGTTGATTATATACTTCCCGTGTATAATACGCACCCATACTTTTGGGCAGAAAATCGGGAAAAATACTGCGTCTTATACACAAATAATTGTGGTAAATGTGAATAATTATTTTCGCAAGACAATTCATTAATTTTTCTCTTCTTTGACGTTTGCCAGTTAAAATCATCCACAAATAGTTACGCCTTGCAGCAAGATGGTTTCTTCTAATTATTGTAAGAGAATCCCCTCTCTTAAACATAATGGATATTTTCTTTCGTTAAAGCATCCCCCGCCCCCGGTTTTCCAAGTACGCAAATTTGGTAGATTTTCACCAAGCTGTTTTGTCACCATTAAACAACAATAATCCGAATTATCAATTTAGATAATCAAAAATTGCTTACCAACTGACATTCCTTCATATTGATTTGGCTGAATTTGTAAAAAGTTTACATAAAAATTACCATTCAAACCAACCGTTGCTTCGATCGTAAAGAACATTTCACCGTTTCAATTTTAAAATATCTGAATTGATCCAGCAAAATGAAAACGGTTCAGCATATTACTATGGTGAGTCAAAAGTCTTGCAATATTTTAGTCACATAAAAAACAATTCGCCAGCTTTCGCTGAGGTGGCTAAGGTGAAGAACAGCACCGGCCAGTAATATACAGAGCTCACCTGATACTCTCTCGATGCTACTCGCCAGATTTGCTATTATGGCTTGGAGCACAGCCTCGGCAAGAATACTACACATGTATGGGTGAAAAAAAAAGTTATTTGACTCCATCGACATTGCCCTTTAAACGGGTCTCAAACATAAACTATTGGCTTCGATTTGGTCGGTAGTCCTCAACATTTTCAGCTCCCGGACCACAAAGGTTAACTCCGGAGGGCCCGAAATCCCGATCTTAAAAGAACAGAAAAAAAAAGTTAAGCAAGATAACAATTAAAATTTATTAATGAGACATCTAATGTTTTTACACTCACAAAACGGTGTTATACTAAGGTTAGACGAAGGGATACATCAGACAAGTGATGATATGACAAGTGCGAACGCAGCATTCTCTTGGCATGCTTCATTTTGAAGAAAAACTATTTACCGCGTTATGGAGCGCTAAGCATTCTCCCTACTTACTGATTGTGTGTGATAATGTTGTGGAATCGTCTTGACGGAAGCAGGTAGTTCTAAAAGAAATCGAGAATGTACTAAGCAAGAAACTTGGACTTCGAATCTTCTGAAGACTGAGGATCAACGATTTCTACCTGCAGTTGTAATGGTACTGGTTCATAGTTAATATCAAAAGGCTAAGAGAAAGTTTTGAAAGCTTTTGGGCCTTGAGAACCGCATGAGGCTTTCAGGTTGCGAGTTGGGAACACCCAGAAGGAAGTTTGTTTGTTTTTTTTTTTTCGGTCATTGGCGGTAATAAGTAAAAGTTAGATTGAAACAAACGCCTGATGAAGATCGGAAAGCAATGTTGGGTAATCATAACAGACTGCTACGATGTCGTCGGGTGGGGAGAGGAAAATATAAAGACATATAACTCTGAAGCGTTATGACCATCTCACTTTATTTGCTCCGTTCATTTTCTGTGACAAAGGAAGCAGAAAGAAACGGATAACGGACACAACTCGTGGAATTAGTCTTTTTGTTTTTGTTGAAAGCGTCTCTTCTTGTATCTCTGATTCGTTCTTCGTTTTCCGTTCTCATAAACGTTTGACTCCTCGTACCCCAGCCACCAAGCGAAAAAAAACAATGCAGAATCATGAAATCCGTCGTCTTATGGTGGGGTTCACAGGACACAACACCCTCACTTCCGCCTCGAGTGGGTGACATCGTATCGCAAGCTCCCGTCACTGCTTAAATAACTGAGTGCTGGCAAACTCGGCGAGACCAGGTTTGGGTGCTAGATTAGACGATCTTGTCGTACCTAGCCCATTGGAAGAGATGTTGAAATTTGTCAGCTTGTTTTACTTCGGGTTTCTGGTTGTTTTATGATGTCTATTCGCGCCCCGGTGCCATTTGCTTACAACGTTACAGCAAAATGAAATCATCTCCATCATCATCAAGGAATGCTGGCGGCGCGGATTCCCTGCACTCTCTCTCTCTCTCTCTCTCTCTCTCTCTCTCTCTCTCTCTCTCTCTCTCTCTCTCTGACACACACACACACATACTATGTGTCCCTGTTGGCCATTGCTCTTGTCATGTCTCCAAGACAGAATCCATTATCAGCACACAGCTGATGAATGTAGGTTTTGCTGGTTGGCCAACACTGGTGTGTCCATGTGTGGGAGTCCATAAAAGAACATTGCTTTGTGCCAGAAGTGGAAAATCAGCATGGACCTTTTACAACCGCCAACACAAATGTTCTGGACAAGCGATGTCGAAGAAAATTTCAAAATCTAGTTCCAGAAATTTGAATTATACTTTGTAGCAGTAGAAAAATGTCAAAGTTCGATAACATTAATTGCGCACTATTCTTACACATAGCTAGTAAAAAGGCAATTGGAGAATACAACACAATGTCAATTAAATGGTGTCAGAAGTAAAGAAGCAGCATGAACTTTTTACAACCACCAGCACAAATTTCCTGAACAGGAAAGGTCGAAGAAAGTTTTAAAATCTGGTTCCAGAAATTTGAATTATACGCCGTGGCAACAGAAAAAAAAACCCAGCGAAGCCCGATTGTATTAAATGCGTACTAATCTTACGTGTAAAAAGGCAATCGAGGAATATAATGCATTGTTATTTACTGACACAGAAAAAAGGTAATTACAATGCTTTGTTTTGCAGGTTCTCCAAGTTTATTGAGGATAAAAAAGACTTAACCCATGAACAATACTTTTTCAACAACAGAAACCAGAAAGAAGGCGAAACATTCCAGTCTTTCTTGACAGACAAACTGTAAAATGTGGCTTTGAACAACTAAAGGATAGCATAATACATATTTACCAACCCCTCCGCTCGGGCAGGATATGACACAGGGTCAATTTTTAAGCGGTGTTTAACAGGTTTGAATTCAGAGTTTTTCTTCTCCTAGACTAGTTGCCTCACCAAGGCTGAAGAACCTAGTCTGCCCTACTATTTACCCATAGCTGGAGAGAGAATAATTGGATTCATACCTTTCCCAAGGGTATTAGTGCTATGTGAAATGCAATCAGTCTCGTCCAGGATTTCAACTCGTATCACCGTCTCCATTTCCTACGACGATAACCATTACACCACAGGCACCTCCAGGATAGCATAATACGCGACCGAATAATATCGGGTGTATTGGAAGAAGGAACCAAGTAAAAATTGTGAGGCCTTATTGACCCGAACCTGAATACAGTGATAAGACTGTACACAAAACAGAGAGGACTTAACTGTACACAACAAAAGGTCTAAGGCGATGATACCCGCAGAAAAAGAATTTCTATAAAAACAACCACGGGACTGACCTAGAGAAAAAGGAGCACGTGCGTCGAGATTTTAAAAAAAATAGAAAGATGCGGCTAATACCATATGGATTAAGCATGCCCTGCTAAGGGACAGATATGCAAAAATTGACAAAATGTTTGCCATTTTAAAAAGATGTCCAATATGTTAACGAGTCGCAATCGGCACTGAGAAGCTACGATGACTATGAAGATGGCTGCCACGATTACTTTATTGTCGACAGAGTTGGTGAAGCTCATCTTACAACACGTGGTGGCCGGTGAACTTGACATTAGAAAGGTTAACAGTCCCACTGAAAACTGATACAGCTAACGACGTCAACATTCTACCGATGTCACATTACAAAAAGATAAAAAGAAAATCAGAGATAAAGCCGACAAAAAGGCAGCTGATATAAAACACTGGCGATGGGATTATTACTACGGGAAAAACAAACATTACCTTCAAAAGAAAAGGCACGTTGCACGAACTATGCTTTATCATAACGCCAAGAAACGTCCAACCTATACAAGGCAAAGACACGTGTAATAAACAGAACCTAATTAGGCGAGTAAAAACTATCCAAAACTTGGACAAAAACAACATACTATCTACCTATGGAGAGTTGTTTTCGAGGACGTCTACCGAGATGAGTATACATAAAACTCACACAGGAAGTTGTACCCGTTATTGAAGCATGCAGAAAAATTCCGTTCGCTATGATCAACGAAGTCTAAAGAGAAATCAGCGGATTGGTAGAAGCTGGAGTTATAAAAAAAAAGCAACTCAGTCAATAGAATTGACGAGCGCGATGCATAACGCGTACAAATCAAATACAAAAACTAGGGATCTGCATGGACCCACGAAACTTGAATAAAGCAATCCGTCGCACACACTTCAAACTACCAACACGTGAAGAGGAAATAGCAAAAATTTCAGGAGCAAAAATATTTTCCAACTTGGACTTTTCAAAAGGATTCTCGCAACTACAACTGGACAAAGAAAGCTTCAAGTTATCCACCTTCATAACACCGTTTGGGATATCGTCAGCCACCGCAATATATCATAGCTATATACCATAGCTACAAATGCTGTTAAAACCGGGTAATTCATTTCAAATACGAGACCCTATTAAAAAAAAAAGGTAGAGCGAGACTTACACTGTAAGAGCTGAAGTAGCATCACACCGATTTACGGTGTTAACAAGCTCTACTACAATGTAATCGTAGGTACTTGCTAAAAATATCCAAGCATAACATACCCAAAGAAACATCATGGATCCCACCACCACAAGAGAGTGTGGAAACCAGAAGAGCTACTTTCAGATAGTGAAGCAGAACAAGAACCTACTCTTCCCACTGTAAGGTAGACTTCAGTGATGCATCGAGACGCGGCAGGACAACTGTGACGATCCGCTCGGAAAGTACAACCGCCGCAGAAAATGAACTTATAAACAGAAAATTGAACTCTGTTACTTAGATTAAAGTAATTAAAAAAATAAGGGTGGAGATGTAATAGTTAGTCATAAGAAATTATCTCCCTTTATTGGAACTCTTATCGAAAGAAATTGAAACGAGGCAAAAAAAGAACAGCGAGCATTTTTAAAAAAATATATTTAGTTAATAAACGCGTATTTTGTCGTGATTGCCGTTATCAGCCAAATCCCAATACATCACACTTGTGCTACATCTTAATCGTGAGGAGGGGCAGTTATTGACTTACATGAGCTTCTCTGCTCGAATACAGAGATGCTTTGATGGCCTGTTGTAGGTGCACTCGTAGAAAGCAAGTGACTTGTGGGATACCCACAGATGCAGAAGCTACAGCTATCAGAGGCCACCGTATCAAAACAGAGTCAGTTCTGGACTTGTGAGCCTTGGAATGATTATAGCACCGAATACTCACTTTGTCACCTTATTCCATTTGGTGTTAACTAGTGCTGCATCGTAAACGAATGGAAGGAAATTTGTAGGTGGAGGGTTTACACGCGACAATGTCAAATGAGGGCTCATCCCCAGCTGCCCGCACCGTTAGATGTAAATCAAACATCTTGTCTACAAACAAACATCTTGACAGCAAACATTAATATAAAAATGTATCGTTTACTTTCGTAAATCTCGATATATTATTGCTATGCCGACTTTTCAAGTGGCCTGATCGTAATAACTTTGTTTTATTTTATTTTTTTTTTTTTTTTAGCCTTGAAGATATATTGCCTGGGAAGCAAGTATTACTGCCCTTTTTATATGCGTTTGAATGAACACACAAGACAGCAGTAATGTGGGGGGGGAATTTACTAAGCTTTTTGCTTAGATGTGGCACAAGGCCATATGAAAGGGGCACCCATTGAGACTCGAACTCACTCGTGTATGTTTGCTAGTCGGGCACAAGGCCATATGAAAGGGGCACCCAATGAGACTCGAACTCACTCGTGTAGGTTTGCTAGTCGGGCACAAGGCCATATGAAAGGAACAAGACAGCAGTAATGGGAGAAAAGAAAATAACAATCTGAAAACAAACTCTTAATATATTTAAATATCATTATTTAAATATTATCTAAAATATTATGTGCAATAATTCATTATTTGAAATATCATCACTTAAAATATCATTGTTTAAAACATAATTCAAAATATTATTCAAATATAATTTGAAATATCAAAATATATTTATTTTGAAAAGAAACTGTTAATGAATGAACAATATCAAAATTATCCTATAAATACTGTCACTCAGATGTGGATATTCAAAATAAGCCTGGGATAAAATCCCAGAAGAAGAGCCAATCAAAAAGAAATCCTGGGAGCTGGCTGTAGAACAAGTTGGTTGCTTACAACAAACCAAGGAGATATATCTATAAGCTTCTGTTGTATTAAAGCATAAGAAAGATGAAAGAAAAGGTGGAGGGGGACACAATTGGATTCTACATAAATTGAAATAAGATCAGAAATGACGTTGTTTGGATGCGTTCTCATTCACTGCCTAATCATAAAAATAAGGAATCATTTCCGAAACGTTCTCCTTCTGTGCCATAGCCATTATATGCCTATGTGTGAAACGTACATCGAATGTCCATGAAGATAGAACATAGGAATCTCGAAACTCAAAAAACACGTAACGACTTCTCAGTTCAGGTACGAAACCTTTTATTACCTTTGAGTTTAAAGGTTCTTCGACATAAGGAGAGAGAGGCACAATCTTTCTATTCTTGGTTTTCCATCTGCCCCACCCGCCACAAAGGTCTCCGCGAGCAAGCCAACCGTCTTCTCCCGAGGCAGGTCTCAACTCTACTAAATGACTTTTTCAAAATCTCCCAAAATCCTCTGCGCGCTTCCGGTACGTGACGTCATTCGCACTCTCTAGCCCCCGTTTCCCATCTAGGGCTATTGTGACATCTCTGAGTGACACGTCTGCTCTGCACGCGCGCTCGTGCGTGAACACCTGTGTTAATGTTGCACCTAACTAACCCATGTGCTGAGCCGAAAGGTTCTCAGCCTAACTAAACCCAAAGGCATAAACCGAAATCCTTCGGGCATTATGTTACACTTCTGTGCTTTGAAAATGGATCCTCTACAGTGTTATATTAGTAAATTATTGCTTGGCTTATTTGTATTTTATGAGGAAAACAACCCTATAATTAATTTAATGCCAAATCTTGTTCACACACACACACATATATACATATATATATATATATATATATATATAACAGAATAGTTTGTAGGTAACATTTTTGAAGGAGTCAGAGCTCATTTATTTGCACCTTGTTTAGCTGACAGTAGTTGAGGGCGATCAGAAGGCTCCCTTTTCAATAGTTACAACACCCAAGTGTTGGGGAGAGCTATACTTCTTTCCCTGGATTGCTCCGCTTTACCCTTGATCCTTACCTTATAATACTGAGTGTTAAACAAGAAGGTTTCAACTACCATTTTTAAAGTTTTTGTTATGACGCGAACTGGGATTGAATCCAGGTCTCCCAGATCATTGGCGAACACTTTATTCACTGGGCCAATTTAATAATAATGATTTACTGGTACACAGGTAAATGGTTAAACAGCTTTATTTGATCTATAGAAGGCACTCTAACAGGTACTAAGTCTTCAGGTTAGTGTGGACCTGGGAGTAATGAGAATGAAGGGGTACTTAACATTTCCCAAAGTTTCAGGATTGGAGTTTGACCATGAAGCATTTTATCACAGCAAGGACACCATTAAAGATGGGAGGACCTTTCTCCCCAACAGAGATACAGTTTGCGTGTTCTACCGCTCCGGCCCACAGAGCGAAATAAATTATATCTAGTTAGCCTAGGTTTGGTTTGGTTTCTTTGTTTAATGGCATATCAACTCTTTTTAGGTTATTTAATGCCAAAGCCATTCTCCTAGAAGAACAGTAGTGGTACTATTTAACTCATAGCTGGGAGGATAAGGGGGTTCATACCTTTCCCAAGGGTATTTGCCCGAAAGAGAACATAATAGCGCGACTGGAGTACGAACTCGCGTACTACGATTCTGCAGTCTATCGCTGTAACAATTACACCACGAGGACACCCCAGATAGATAGATAGATAGATAGATAGATAGATAGATAGATTTACAGGAACAAGAATTAAAGAAAGGTGGAGCTAGAAAGTACATATATATACATATATAAATATACATATGTGTGGAGGGTGTATGTGTATTGTCTAGATATCTATATATATATATATATATATAGATAGATAGATAGATAGATAGAAGTTTTAGCTAGAATATATTTATGCATTGACAAACAGACAGACAGAGAGACTAGAAAATTAAGCAATTAGGCATGACATACTTTTGTAATGTTATGTTTTGACAAACACTCCTGCAGAAGACATAAAGAATGGGTAGACACAATTATCATAATTATACATACATAAATACACACACACACACACACACACACACATATATATATATATATATATATATATATATATATATATATATAACTTCAATTAAATTTTATATTGTCGATATATCCTAATATATGATAAAAAGATAAAATAAGAATTGAAGCTGGAATATATATATATATATATATATATATATATATATAGAGAGAGAGAGAGAGAGAGAATGAGATATTCAAGACAGACAGAGAAATGAAACTATAACACATGACATACTTTAGCGATGCCATGTTTAGATAAACACTCCTGCTCAAATAGTGTAATATCATGAGCAATTCGATGGTCACAATTTATATAAGCTTACATAATAGTGTCACACTATCGTTTGAGTAAACTCTCTTGAGAGTATCAGTTGCTGTTCAAGTAATAAAGCTCCCCAATGAGTGCTTGCCAAGTTACGCCAACGCTGCACTACTGGTCTTCGAGATATTTAAAATGGCTGGATGCTTTCTGAACTGACCTTGTCCGCGCAGACATGTGTATATACACTCACACGTACTTACATATATATATATATATATATATACTCATACAAGCACATGCACACACACACACACACACACACACACTCACACACACACATCTATATATATATATATAGAGAGAGATGTGTGTGTGTGTGTGTGTGTGTGTGTGTGTGTCATCCCAAAAGTTTTTACTTCGGTCTATTGTCGGTCTCAAGCCGGCCTCAATGTCGGTCTCTAGCCGGCCCCAATGTCTTACAGATCTTGTGAAATAACGGGCATTAATCTGCCTCGCTGGGTCAGGACAGGTTGATGGAGCATTTGAATCCAAAGTTTTCCTTCTCGTATACTGGTTGCCTACAAAAATCTTATCAGAATTTATGTTTTTATCAAGGGCATCTGTGCAAAGATCGCAAACAACCTCATCCAGAAATATGAAATAAAAACCAGACTCGTATATATATATATATATATATATTAGTCTGTTTCTGTTTTTCTTTTTTAATCTACGTATAGAATAAATGTTCCACTCTCAAAAGTGTAAAAAAAAATTGAAAACATTATTTTTAGAATGTTGCATTTGTCTGCTGATTTGAACATTTATATTAGCAAAAAATGAATAAGTAATCAGATAAATAAAAGCAAGAAAATCTTTCCTGAGAAGAAAGAAAGAAAGAAAGAAAGAAAATTTCCTTCTGGCGTTTCTATTTTGATTATTATTTTTATTGGCTATTTATAAACGTTTCCTACGTTTTAATATTTGTTTCTATTTCATGCCTTATTCAGCTTTATCCGACTTTCTTTTCTCATCCAAAAATAGCGTTTTTTTTTCTTTTATTCATTTATTAAAACCATACGTTCACACAGCCTAAAATGCTTCTTCTTCTTTTTTTTTTTTTTTTTTTTTTTTTCGTTGTCTTTTTTAGCCTGACTCAGTTTTGACTTCTGCTGATTCTTTAAAACAAAAAATCTGCTTCATAATGCATGCGACCAGTCTGCTCGTTTTAAGAGTCGTTTAGAACTTCTTACGCGAAACGTTTTTTTCAAAGAAATTAACCTCGGAATTAATTTTTTACATACTGATGGTGAGTTTCAAAAAGCAGACCTTTACAATATGGTCGGCTCATAACAAAAAAAAAAAAAAGATTGATTGATTTTTAGTGGCATGTTAACCATCATCATTATTGTTGTATATCCATAATACAACAATAGGCAGAAACATAGTCAACAATAATGACGAACTTCAATGAACGAACGAACACACTTCTTTATAAAAATATACCTCTCACAGCACTTTATTCTCGAAAGGGTTGATGTTGGTTGTGTGTGAGAGGTGAGTTGGAGACGTGGACAGACTGCTACATATTGACCCCAAAGTTCTCCTGACCATAGCAGCACTTCTTTCGCTTTCTAGCTGGGCTGCTCAACCGTGGGTCACTGAGAGCCCAATCCCTCTGTCTGGAGCTGGTTTTCACTCCGCTGGCACCCTATCTCCAACTGGAACTGGAACTGACTCAAGCCGTCGGTGGCACCTGGTTATATTATTGTCTCACGTCCACCTGCTTCCTGTGGGCGTACGCATCTGCCACCATCACCGAATTCAACCACGTCCACAGGTCAAGTTGATATTCCGATATCTTCAACCGGATGCACCTGTTTCGCTGTTCTTCCGCTCATTTACACAGGTGCATCTCTTGATTGACGGCTCGGTCGAGGGTCAGTATGTTACATCATCATATCGTGCCATTAACACTGATCTTCTTGACCCTCTCCCGCCACCCCTCTCTATTTTCCATCGTTTCCGGTAGGTCTTCAAGGCTACATCCTGTATCGGCACAGAGCTGTTGTATGTAAGTCCTAGCTGGACGTTCTGCCTTTGCTCGTCCATATGAGAGAGTTCACAGGAGTACGTCACTTATGAGTTCATCTCGGCATCTCAAGCAGTGTCCCGAAAGTCGTCTGGTTCTTCTAACTTGGATAGTTTTCGTGATGGGTGGGGTGCTGCCGCCAGGACTTGTTCAATATTTCTCGCATCATTCTTAGTTGACGTCAAGCTTTTTCTGTTGTGTAGTCACACAATAACCATGACCATGATTAACTATACAAACACATAATACATATACATATGCATACAGAATTGTTATATTCTTACTAACGCAATGATAATGAGAGACGCAGTAATAAACGACGTAGGAAGACTTCTTTATAAAAATATTTACCTCTCACTTTATTGCAAGGGTTCGAAAAGGTTGTGTGGGGTTTTACTGTGAGAGGGTGCTGGAGACCGAACATAACTGAAATATTTTGACCCCAAACTTACGGCCCTCACGTTATGTCTTTCTTGTTCTTCTGATGCTCAATCGGGGCCCTGGGGTCTACTCTGCTGGGTGCTGGCTTTCTTTACTGCATCTTATCAGCATCTTCTCTGGACCCCAATTCATCAGGGCCCCAAGCCCCTCCGGCCTGGTGTGGCTTTCCTTACCACATCTCCCCCTCCACTGGAACTCAAACTCCACTGGCTGGAACTCTACTCAACTGCCTCGTCGAACTCAACTGAGTTATATAATCATTCGAAGCCCACTCGATCTTTGAAATCGAATGTTTAATCGTCATCAAGCGGAAATAACTGTCATGCAGTTCAGAGGTCACTCTCTTCCGGTGCATCACTCTGTAGTGGCACAGTGGGACCTTCACCTTGACCCATATTATCAGCCTTAATCCACCCACGCGATCCCTTTCGATTACTGGCCATTGGAATGTGTCACTTCCTTCCGGTGCATCACCTTGGAATAGCATTTTTGGACCGGGTCGAAGGTCAAAATATTACAGAATCATAATGGCACAATAATAAAGACGAGCGAAGAAATATACCTCTCACTTTATTTAAAAGGGTTGTGTGTGTTAGAGGGAGCTGGGGACCGAACAGAACTGCAACATATTGACCCCCCACTCTTATGGCCATCAGCGTTGTGCCTTTCTCGTTCTCCAGAGCTGCTCAACCGGGGGCCTGGGGGCCCAGCCTCTCTGGAACATGTTCTTATCCCAGCATCTTCTCACCAACTGGTCTCCAAACTCAATCGGGGGTCCGAAAGGCCCCTTCTGCCAGGTGGTGGCTTTCCCTACCACATCTTGTCTACAACTCATCTGGTCCCTAACTCACTGACTTCCTGTCTCACCGAGTTATATAATCGTTCAATCTTTGGAATAGCATGTTTGATCGTCATCAAGCGGAAATAACTGTCATTCAGTTCACAGGTCACTCTCTTCCGGTGCATCAGTCTATGAGTGTACCATGGCATTCTACCTTGTCCCATATCGTCAGCCAAGCCCGCCTACGCGATTTCTTCTCATAACTGCCATCGGAATGTGTCACTTCCTTCCGGTGCATCACTTTGGAATGGCATGTTTGGCCGGGTCGAAGGTCAATATACAACATTTCTCCATGCGTTTTGTTAGCGTCCATGTAGTGCATCCATACAGCAGTATCGACACGACTGCTGCTTGAAAAAAAACTGTGTTTCATTTTATCGGCCTGGTCTGACTTCCATATGACCAATAACCTAGTCGCGTGTTGATGACATTCTCGGTTGATGAGACACTATTTCCTGGATAGGTGAACTAACCAGTATAGGGTTATTTTATGCCAAGAGGTTAGTAAATCACGTTCATTGTACATTCGTATTTACATTTTTTGTGTAGTTATTTCTCAAGATTGTTGTACACACAGTTATATGATATCAGATACGAGGTGCGTACAATAAGCTTCCAGACTTTTTTCGTATGGGCCTTTAAAATTGTCATAGACTCTTGAAAATTGGATATGTTATTGCTATACATGTTATTAGATGACTGACCAATTTTTATGATTTCAGCTTCAAATAAACAGCTACAGCAGCAATTGGAATACACCCTACTAAAGCCTGATTGTCACAGCTGGTGAATTTCAAAAATGCGATCTGGACGTGAGGAAGAACGATAGGCAATAAAATTGTGTTTTAAACTTGGAAAAATGCCACATAAACGTATGGAATGCTTTAGACTGCTTTTGTACCATCTTGCATGAGTCGAGCATTAGTTTTTAAGTGGCATAAGAGATTCAAGGAAGGTAGGGAGTCTGTAAGGGATGATGAGAGGTGTGGAAGAAGTAAGGAAGTCAATACACCAGAGTTGATGGGCGAAAGGCTTAGGGTTAGGGTTAGGGGTACTATGTTGAGGTTTTAAGGGAAATTCCTTGGGAAGAGGCTTGCACTTTTCAAATAGGGTCAGAGGCATTTCCACCAGGACAATAAACCAGGCCACAACTCTATCCTTGTCACAGACTATTTGACCAAGATGGGCATCAAGACAGTTCCTCACCCTCCCTAATCCTAACACCTTCTATAGGGCCTTTCAGAAGTTGTTGGAACGGTACAACAAGTGCATTGTAGCCGGAGGAGATTACTTCGAAGGGGACTTGAGTTTCATGTGTGTACTATCAATAAAAGTGACCATACGAAAAAAAGTCTGGAAGCTTATCATATGCACCTCGTATGTTTATATATATATATATATATATATACAAATGATTTGAATACAGTTGTATAGTTTCATGCATTCCTATCTAATGCCAATAATTATATGGTTTCACGTGATTATTCCAGTTTAATAATAGTCATTTGTTTATACAGTCATATGGTTGAAACAGTCATTTGTTTATACAGTCATATGGTTTCAAGTAACAAATGATGATAATCCATAGTATACAATTATATCTTCAAGTGACTATTCTTATCACAAACATGTTCTATGGTATCAAGTATTAAACAGATCTGTTCGCAAGCCAGTCGGCTGAGGTTTTAGAATACACCGTCTACATCTCTATAGAGAAACAAGACTAACCCCCGCCCCGCCAACGAGAGTCCCGTATACATATTTACCAACCCCTCCGCTCGGGCAGGATATGACACAAGGTCAATTTTTAAGTGGAGTTTAACAGGTTTGAATTCAGAGTTTTCCTTCTCCTAGACTAGTTACCTCACCAAGGCTGAAAAATACAGTCTGCCCTACTATTTACCCATAGCTAGAGGGAGAATAATTGGATTCATACCTTTCGCAAGGGTATTAGTGCTATTTGAAATGTAATCAGTCTCATCCAGGATTTGAACTCGTATCGTCGAGTCCATTTCTGCGAAGATAACCATTACACCACGGGCACCTCCAGAGTCCCGTATATGACACTAAACAATCTGATAGGGAGGCTCCAGTATTGAGGAAAGTGGAGTAACTTTTCATTACCATTGCTCTCAGGTCCACTCTCTCCCGGAATGGTACCACCTGATAGGGTGGCATCTATGGGCCAAATAGAATTGTTCGACATTTGAATTTAGTCCAAGCAAATGACTTATGCTAAATGGAATTGTTATGCATAAAACTGTTTGATTATTTAACTGTCAAAAAAAAATGGCTGAAGTTCAATTGAATAGTTAGATAGTAAGTTGACGACCGTTGTCGAGGGCAACCGTTGTCGAGGGCAACCAGAGGGCTCCCTTTTCAATAACTACAACTCCAAGGTATAAGGAAGGGGGGCACTACTCCTCCCCCCGGACTGCACCACTTTACCCATGATATGTACTTTACAATGCTGAGTATTAAGCAAGGAGGTATCAAGTACCATTATTTGTCTTTGGTACGAGGCGACCTGGGAATGAACCCTAGTCTGTCGGGCCATTAGCGAACACTCTATTAGAAACAAAATGTGTGGAAAAATCATATTCAATATATATATATATATATATATAAACTGGATTTGGCATTAGATAACCTAAAAGGGTTTATATCCCATAAAAGACAGTCAAACTAAATGATATATATGTGTGTGTGTGTGTGTGTGTGTGTAAAGGATTTGGCATTAGATAACCTGCAATGGTTGATATGACATAAAACCTTACCATAGCAAATCATAGATATTTGATAGTTGGTGACTGTAGTCGAGGGAGACCAGAAGGCTCCCTTTCCAATAGCTACTACACCAAGGTGTAGGGGAGGGCGCTACTCCTTTCTCTGGATTGCACCACGTTACCCTCAGTACGTACCTTATATTGCTGAGTGTTAAGCAAGGAAGTATCAAGTACCATTTTAAAAGTCTTTGGAATGACGCGAGCTGGGGTTGAACCCGGGCCTCCCAGATCATTGGCAAACACTCTACCCACTGGGACAAAATATTTATAAAGTGGATTCGGCATTAAATAACCTACAATGTTTGATTTACCATAAAATCGAACCAAACCAAACCAGATCTGTTTAATCTATAACTTGGACCCTAACAGACAGTCCCTCTCAAAGTCAGTGTGGACTTGGGTTTAATGACATTGAAGAAATACGTCACGTTCTCTAGATCTCTGAACTGGAGCCTCACAATCAGATTTAGTTTAGTTCAATAACCCCCTTTTTTAATTGGGGAGTGTTTTTCCCCTTTTCAAAAGATCCGTGGGTGTATTCTAAGCCTCGCCGACGGGGTATAAAATAGGAATCAAGGTGCCCGTGGTGTAATGGTTATCCTCGCAGGAAATAGACACGGCGACACGAGTTCAAATCCTGGACGATACTGATTGCATTTCACATAGCACTAATACCCTTGGGAAAGGTATGAATCCAAATATTCTCCCTCCAGCTATGGGTAAATAGTAGGACAGACTAGGTTCTTCAGCCTTGGTGAGGCAACTAGTCTAGGAGAAGGAAAACTCTGAATTGAAACCTGTTAAACTCCACTTATAAAACTGACCTTGTGTCATATCCGGCCCGAGCGGAGGGGTTGGGTAAATATGATAAAATAGAAATCAATTGTTTCATAGGTTATACCTTTGTTTAAATAATCCATTTTTCAGGCTAGAGTTGGAAGAAAATAAACTGTAATGAGTGTTACATAAAAAAAAACTTCTACCTGTAATATTTGCCTTCATTCCTGACCAGTGACAATGCTTTTTAACAGTTTCAATGAATTTCTCGAGTAAAAATAAATTACCATTCATTTATACAATAAAACATTGTAACAAAAGAGTAATTATATGCATAATAACCCCATTTTGTCATTAATTCCTATCCAATGACACTTTCTTTATTATTCATTTATAAAACAATGCTAGATAAAAAATTATATATAATTCAAATGTATTGGAGAAGTCTACAAACAAAAGTGTTACCTTTAGCTATTTTTGGCACGTACTCCTTCAATCATTCGACGAATCATCAGAATCTGGATCCATTTCTCAAAGAGCCGATCTGACTTTTCAAAAGAATTTTCTCAACTTCAGTTCGGATACGACGGAGAGGCCTGGTCATCATAAACGTTTGCAGTTATGGCAATTAGAGTTATGCTTCTGTTGTTCTTTGTGATTCCCAAGTCACCTCTCTTCTGGAAAAGAGAAAATAGTTGAGTGGACGATATCCCGCAAAATCTATCACGGCTGAAGACTATGTAAATGATCAAGTACTTCTTGCAAAAACAAACACCCAATCCGAATCTTGCTGAATTGCTAGCAGCTAGCAACAAGAAGCATTGGCGATTACGTGAACTCAGATAAAAAAGATTTCCTTAAACAAGATAGAGATGTGCCCTCATTAAAGAAAAAGCTTATAAAATTAGTAGACCAGTTCATAAACCTCGGTAGCAGTAGCTTATCTACTAAAAGCAACGTCAATATACGCACGGAAAAGACATGGACAGCTGTTAAAACATTTGAAATCAAATAGAAATTTAATATCTCTGATAAGATGAAACGGAATTTTTTTGGGAGGTGCCCGTGGTGTAATGGTTATCGTCGCTGGAATTGGACACGGCGACACGAGTTCAAATCCTGGACTGATTGCATTTCACATAGCATTAATACCCTTGGGAAAGGTATGAATCCAGTTATTCTCCCTCCAGCTATGGGTAAATAGTAGGGCAGACTAGGTTCTTCAGCCTTGGTGAGGCAACTAGTCTAGGAGAAAGAAAACTCTGAATTCAAACCTGTTAAACTCCGCTTAAAAAAATTGACCTTGTGTCATATCCTGCCTGAGCGGAGGGGTTGGTTAAATATGATAAAACGGAATTTTCTCCAAGCTTAGCCATGTCAGAACTACTATATGGCCATATGACTTTGACTCTAACTAAACACTTGGAGAAAAAGTTCGATGAGAAGTACACAAGAATTGTGTATGCTCTTTTGAACAAATCCTGGAAACAGCACCCCACAAAACAGCAGCTATATAACCACTTACCTCCCGTCATAGAAACCATCCAAGTAAGACGAATAAACTATTCAGGATACTGATCGAGAATCAGGGACGAACTCATAAGCGAGGTTTTCCTGTGTCCTTAGCATGGACGCACCAGTTTATCACGACCAGAAGAAACTAATATTCATCAGCTCTTTGCAGACACTGGATGCTGCTCTCCTTGCTATCCATAATGCTCTCCTAGAATTAACCGGTAGTTTCGATGTTAAGCCTGCTGGAACTAGCTGGAGATTTTGGAATCTACATAGGAAAATCAGGGATTCGTCAATTGTGCTAATATTTTATTTTGTCTTTCTAATTGTTTCCATTGATACATTATATCAGGTCCGTACCGAGTGGATAGTATTTGTGTAAATATTTTAGACCAAAGGACATATCGGCCGAAACGTTGTGATTATAACAATAAAGATGGGATCAATAGTCTGAATATTCTAAATAATAACAGTATTACTGCTGTTCTTCTACAAGGATGGCTTTGATACTAAATAACCCATGAAGGTTGATATCCCATTAAACAAAGAAACGTATGACGTACGTCGAAAGAAAATTTACTTGGACAAATAATTATTTGTTCAATGGCCTCCTTGCATGCATTCGTACGTTTTGTATACCATGTTATTTCTGATATCTCTAATTATCGAATGTTTCGGCTTACGGCTTGGACTGTAGAATATAGCAACTGAAACCCTGCAAAGGAGTAAGACTTCACCAACAAGTGTCTAGGAGACAATCAATAATGAAGCTGTTAACCAAAAGAAGTCAGAGAAAATAGTCCGTTAGTACTCACAAAATGAATACAAATTAGAACGAATTGCTTTGAAGAAACAGTCTACCTGAAGAGACTCTTGCCCAGTCGGCTGGGGTTGTAGAAAACACCGGCTGTAAGACCCCCCGCAAACGAGTGTCCTAGATATGACACAAAATAATCTGATGCTGATATTCCCGTAAGCTTTGGGGAATGCAGAGAACCTCTTTATTGCCTTCGCTCCCAGGTCCACTCTGACCGGGAGTGGTAGAACCTGATAGGCTCCTATCTATGAGTTAAATAGAACAAAACGGTGTACTTACTCTAAACTGAATTGTTTAAAATAGAACTATTTTTACATATAAACAGTATGCTTATACTAAAATGAATTGTTTAAAACTGGGCTGTTTTTCATTTAACTATGTGTAAACAAAAAACTATACTTATGCTAAACTGAATTATTTGAAATAGAACTGTTTATATGTATAAAAATGGACTTGGCAGTAAATAATCTACAATGGTTGATTTGCCATAAAACCAAACCAAACCAAACAGAATTTGGCATTAAATAACCTACTATGGTTGAAATGTCATAAAACCAACCTACCTAACGAATGCTTAAAACATTGATCCATAAAAAAATGAAAGCCCATTTCCATATATATTTCAATTGCTGGATTTACCTGCCCTTGCTTGCAAGATTTTCACACACAAAACAAAAATATTAAAGAAACATTTGCGATTCAACCTAATTTTGTCCATTTGAAGTACCAAAGCCAGTCACCGTAAAATGCGAAAACACGGACATACGTATTGAGATCTCCGCAGCCCCAAAACTTGGTAAAACAATAAGTGTCGTCAATAAATCCCGAGGGATAATCCATCACTTAGTCGATAGGCGTCATTCCACCACGCGCAAGACTTGGATGACCGGTCCAGAAGACAATCAATAATGAAGCTGTTAACCAAAGAAGTCAGAGAAAATAGTCCGTTAGAACTCGCAAAATGAATACAAACTAGAACGAATTGCTTAAAAGAAACAGTCTACCTGAAGAGACTCTTGCCCGGTCGGCTGGGGCTGTAGAATACACCGGCTGCACATCTGTAGAGAAGTAAGACTCCCCCTCGCGCCAACGAGTGTTCTAGATAGGACACGAAACAATCTGATGGTGAGATTCCAATGATGCTAAAGCTTTAGGGAATGTTGAGCACCATTTCATTGCCATTGCTCTCAGGTTCACTTTGGCCCGGAATGGTGGCACCTGATAGGGCCCTATCTGGGGTTTAATAAAACTAAACTGCATAATTACACTAAACTGAATTGTTGGAATTAGAAATGATTTTGACAATTAAACAGTACTTATATTTAAACTGCGTATTTATGCTAAACTGAATTGTTTGAAATGGAACTGTTTTTGTCATTGAAACTGTACTTACACTAAACTGAATTGTTTGATATAGAACTGTTTCGACATTTAACTGTGTGTAAACAAAGTCTATAAATATAGTTAACTGAATCAGGTGAATTAGAAGATTGAATAAATTGAATAGCTTGAAATAGAATTTTTTGACAATCAAACTGTGTACTCATGCTGAACTGAATTGTTTGAAATAGAACTGATTATTTCTATAAAAATGGATTTAGCGTTGCACAACCTACTAAGGTTGATATGTTATAAAAACTCTCTATAGCCGAAACACGTGTTGTAGAACGAGTAAAATGAAAAATAAATAATCATAAAAGATATTTCGCTCGTGGATTTTTGTTATATAGGTTTGGTTTGGTTTGGTTTGGTTTGTTTGGTTTTATGGCATATCAACCTTTGTAGGTTATTTAACGCCAAATCCATTTTTATATAGATAATCTGTTCTATTGAAAACAGTTCAGTTTAGCATAAGTACACAGTTTAATTGTCAAAAACATTTCCATTTCAAACTATTCAAGCAGTTATATGTAATAATTCAGTTAAGTGTAAATACAGTTTTAATGTCGAAAAACAGTTCTATTCTGGGCAATTTTGTTATATAGACATAGATATAGATAACACTAATATATATATATATATATATAGAGAGAGAGAGAGAGAGAGAGAAAGAAAGAGAGAGAGTTTTTTTTTTTTAGATTTTCGAGCACAAATTATGTCACATACATTTTGAAACAGAACGCCCAGAATTTTCTTATTTTTTCGTTTAATTTTCTCATTCGAATATAATTTTTGGATGAGACATGTTACATTGCATGTTAACATCGCCTTGAGGATGGTTTACAAAAAAAAAAAGAACTTTGGCATAAATTCATAAATGAATACGTTTTTTGAATCTCTATTTTTTTGGCATAAATTCATAAATGAATACGTTTTTTGAATCTCTATTTTTTTTTTTTCATAATTTATATCCCCATACCGTCGGATTTATTTTCATTTTTCTCTCATGAATGCATGTATGCTTGAAATTTGCCTCTGAAACGGTCTCAATCGGTAAAATAAAGTACTCTACGCAAAAGAGTGCAGAGCAATATCACAAAATAAAATAACGTAAATTCACAAACTATTCAGATGAGCTTGTTTGGTTTGATTTCTTTGTTTAATGGCATATCAACCTTTGTAGGTTATTTAACACCAAATCCATTTTTATGTAAATAATCTGTTCTATTGAAAAACAGTTCAGTTTAGCATAAGTACACAGTTTAATTGTCAAAAACATTTCCATTTCAAACTATTCAAGCAGTTATATGTAATAATTCAGTTAAGTGTAAATACAGTTTTAATGTCGAAAAACAGTTCTATTTGAAATAATTCAGTTAAGCATAAGCACGCAGTTTAAGTGTAAGTACGGTTTAATCGTCAAAAACATTTCTACTTCAAGCTATTCAGTTTACTCAATTCATTTTAGCATAAGTATGCTGTTAGTTCTATTTAGCCCATAGATAGGGCCCTATCAGGTGCTACCACTCCGGACCAGAGTGGACCTGGGAGCGATGGCAATAAAGGGGTACTCCGCATTCCCCAAAGCTCCAGTACTGCTGGAACCTCACGATCAGATTGTTTAGTGTCATATCAAGGACACTCATTGGGAGGGGGTTCTTACCCCTCTGCAGAGAAGCAGTCGGTGTATTCTACAGCCCCAGCTGACTGGGCCATGTTATATAGACATAGATATAGATAGATAACACTAATATATATATATATATATAGAGAGAGAGAGAGAGAGAGAAAGAGAGAGAGATTTTTCTTTTAGATTTTCGAGCACAAATTATCAACCTCTGTAGGTTATTTAATGCCAAATCTATTCTCCTAGAGGAACAGTAATGGGACTATTTAACCCATAGCTAGGAGGATAAGGGGGTTTATATCTTTCCCAAGAGTTTTTACCCGAAAGTGAATGTAATAGCGCGACTGGAGTATGAACTCACTTACAACGATTCCGCAGTCCATCGCTTTAACCATTACACCACGAGGACATCCCTCAGATGAGCTTGTGTCAGCAGCTGAAGATCGGACGCATGAAACTCAGTAAGAACAACATGGAAATAATAATACAAAACCACAAGTAAAAAAGACACAACTAAATGATTACTCAAACTGTCTGTTTTATTGTAGAACAAGGGAGTGTTAATTACAGAATGTCTGACGAAAAATGTGGTCTACCAAGCAAGGGTTAGAGCTGGCAATGAACTGAAGAAGATATATATAGAATCGACAGAACGATCGTGAAAGGAGTGCTTTAAAAACCACTAAACTTGTGCTTAGGGTATAAAACTATCCTTATACATCAAAGATTACAAAAGGAATGATGGGAAAAGAATCTGAAATTGAATGGTCGATCCTTAAAAGAGCGATTAATGAGAGTCCGAGAAATAATAAGTTGCGCGAGGAATAGAAATTTTATATTAAAAGTTCTCCAGACTCAAATAAATTACTTGACAAAAGATCCAAGTAGGTCGCGAGATGCCTCCACGACACGAAGTATTTGTTCTCCATTTTGCCGCCAGATGGAGCCACAAGACTTTTTTTTTTTATCCACACTGTAGTCACATGACTCAAAAAGGATACCAAAGTTTTCCATATTTACCAACCGCTCCGCTCGGGCAGGATATATTCAATCCCATTTCCTACGACGATAACAATTATACCACAGGCACCTCCAAAGTTTACAGTATGAAAAAATCAGATGTGTCGATCATTAGCTTATCTATCTATCTATCTATCTATCTATCTATCACAGTTTTTAATATCTATATCCCTCAGTTCCTATCTATCTATCTATCTATCTCAGCCTTTTGATATCTCTATCTATTAAACAAGATATATAGACGTGCTTAGAACTTCGATCGACAAAATCAGAGAAAATTGCTTCGAGCTGACGAAGAAAAGAAGCAAAAGGTACCCCGCAAAAACAATTACCGACACCGACTACGCCGATGATATAGCGTTACTGGCGAATACGCCTAACCAAGCCGAGACACTACTGCATAGTTTGGAACGAGCCGCCGCAGGCATTGGCCTCCATGTCAATGCACACAAAACTGAATATATGTGTTACAACCAAACAGGCGACATTACCACACTAGACGGAACCTCTCTGAAACTAGTAGACAAATTCACCTATCTAGGAATAGCGTCTCATCAACCGAAAGAGACATCGACACACGACTAACGAAAGCACGGACAGCTATCGATAAGCTATCGATCATATAGAAATCAGATCTGACCGATAAAATGAAACGCAGTTTCTTCCAGGCAGCGGTCGTATCGATACTGCTATATGGATGCACTACTTGGACGCTAACTAAACGGCTGGAGAAGAAGCTAGACGGCAATTACACAAGAATGCTGAGAGCAATATTGAACAAGTCCTGGCGGCAACACCCCACAAGATACCAACTGTACGGCTACCTGCCTCCTATCACGAAAACTATTCAAGTTAGACGAACCAGACATGCAGGACACTGCTGGAGAAGCAGGGACGAGCTCATAAGTGATGTACTCCTATGGACCCTCGCTTATGGCCAAGCAAAAGCAGGACGACCAGCTCGAACATACATACAGCAGCTACGCGAGGATACGGGATGTAACCCTGAAGACCTGCCAAAAGCGATGAATGATAGGGAGAAGTGGCGAAAGAGGGTCAGGGATATCCGTGCTAGCGGCACGACATGATGATGATGATGATAAACGTATAGACAAAATAAAATAGAAGTTAGAATATATATAAATGTATATAAATATATATAAATGTATATATGATAAAATTTTAATGTTAAAAGCGTTTTTAATCCATAGAATTGTGACAAAACTTCATACACAAATATGCGATCAATATTTCTCTCCCCTCTGCTCACGCCTATGAATGAAAGAATTGTTAACTTTGTAATTTGATTTCCACTTTATGTTTTTTTATCTTTATTTTCTGATTTTTAATTTTATTTTTTTGGTTTTTCTTATTTTATCTTTTGAATACGAACTGTAACTCCTCATTCGCATCTCTGGGACAAGACAGAGCATGTAAAAGAGTCATCTGATGAGACGGAGAATATACCAACAATATTCTCCGCCGAAATAAATTTATTATGACGGTTTAACCGAGTTTGAGTCTCCATTTAATTGTACTATATATAATCAAATAAGAAAACAGGATAGAAACTCATGACTCAGAGTTTTACGTTGTCGATCATCTGATTAGATAGTATTCAACATGTTAAACGAATACTAGCTTGCCTGAGGATCGAAAACGTGAAACTCTGAGTTGTGAATTTCTATCCTGTTTTATTATCTGTTTATATATATGTATATATATATAACATCATGAATACAGAAGACAAATATCTCTGTTTGGCTGGTGATTTTACAAACGAGGCGAGGAGTTTGAGGAAACTTTTCAACATGGTGTGACACCATGTTGAGGCAAGGAATTTTTTTTGTAGAATTCCTCGCAGTTTTTGCTTTGAATCTTGTACTAAAAGAAGTATCATTTATAAGCTTAGAGACTATCAGGGTTCCCAAAAATCTGAAAAATATTTCAAAGTCTCTTTCAAGCTTCAAAAAACAAAAGACAGTCGTGGTGGGTTATGTTAGACAAAATATCTAAGTTTCTCATTGAAACTCGAAGTAGTTTATTTTGGAAAAGAACTATGAAGCCTTTATTTCTTTCTGTTCTATTTGAGAGTTGACTATATAACGCAATTTACGCGGCGTTCCCTCTCTGAACACCTGTGTCCTGTTTACTTTAGGTAACAGGTGCATTTCCTGTTATTTCTATTTAACCACAGTCGGATTTCTGCTGCTGCATCGACGGATGTCAAAGGGGTCTTCAAGTTATTATCCAACATTATGACTGAGATGGGCAAATCTTGTAACAGTTTGCTGAGCATTGTTCAATCCCAGGTCGAACCGGCTTATTGGTGTAGTGGGTAGAGTGTTCGCCAATAGCCCGGGAGACCAGGGTTCAGTCCTAGGTCGAGTCATGCCAAAGACTTACAAAATGGTAATTGATACCTCCTTGCTTAACACTCAGCATTATAAGGTACGTACCAAGGGTAAAGTGGAGCAATCTAGGGAAAAGAGTAGCGCCCTCTCCAACACCTTGGTGTTGTAGCAATTGAAAAAGGAGCCTTCGGGTCACCCTCGACAACAGTCACCAACTTTACTTTAAATATAATTGTTTATTAAGGATACTAATTAGTTACTTAAAGCCATATAACTGTATGCAAACAAATGACTCTCATTTAATAGGAATAATTACTTGAAACCATATAAATATTAGTATTAGACAGGTATATCTGAAATCATACAACTGAGCCAATTATTTGTATTTGGTAGGAAGAATTAACATCCTATAACTATGTGCAAAAAACTAAGAAACAGCTGCACAAAAATTTAAATATACATGTACAATGTACGAGATTCTCTAACCTCTAAATATAAAATAACCCTATAAGAGTTGAAATGCCGTTGAAACTTTTCAATCTTTCTCTTGTTCTCATTTTTTTATTTTCTCGATTTCCCTTATTCTTTCTTCCTCTCACTGTCTCTTTCTTTCTCTTATTCTCTCCTCCTCTATATTTCTCAGTTTCTCTTTTATCATCTCTCTTACTGTATATCTCTGTCATTCCAAATCTTACCCCCCCTCTCTCTCTCTTTCTCTTGTGTAATGTTGAAATGATACTGGAGACATTATTTTTGGAACGACCCACTTTCCAGCGCAGCATTCGGACTCTTGTTCGTCGCTGAAGTAAATACAGAGTCAACGGTAGTAAAGATGTGAAAAAATAATGTTTGGTAGCAGAAAAATTGCTCTATTCAAATGTGTTATAGTGTGCACTTTATGTTGTTGATTTTAATAATAAGGCTTTACTTTCGGAACACTCTTTAAGGCGTTTAACGACGGAGAAAGTGGAAATTGGCGATTGGAGTTCAAATCCTGGACAAGGCTATTTGTATTTCACTTCATGGAAATGCACTTAGAAAATGCATGAATCCATCTCTTATTCTCTCAACAATGAATATATAGAAGAAGTTGTTGCCGAGGACGACCAGAAGGCTCCCTTTTTAATAGCTACTACACCGAAGAGACATAAAAAATGATAATAATAAAATTCTCTGGGATTTTGAGATACACACAGATCTCCTAATCCAGACCAGAAGACTAAACTTAGTCATGGTTAACGAAACAAGAGAACCTGATGAATATTGGACTTTGCCGTCCTGGCGGATCACAAATTGAAAATCAAAGAAAACGAAAAGAGAGACAAGTACTTAGACCTTGCAAGAGAACTAAAACAGTTATGGAACATGGAGGTGACGGTGATACCGATTGTATTTGGTGCACTTGGAACGATCCCCAGCTGCTTGGTAATGAGGCTGGAAGAGTTGGAAATCGGTGAACAAGCCGAGACTATCCAATTCACTGCATTGCTAAGAACGTTCAGGATACTGAGAAGAGTCCAGGAAACTTGAGGAGGCTTGTGATCACTCAGACTCCATTGAAAGACAATCAGTTAACGCTGGTGTGAAGAAATCCAAAAGGGCAATTCCCCCTTGTAAGATATTTGGGACCATTATTAAAGGAAACTAAAAAAGAACTCCAACAAATTGACCAGAGAACGAGAAAATGCATTACGATGCATAAGATGACGTAGACATACAGTATGTGCCAAGAAAATAAGAAGGAAGAGAACTTGCCAGCATTCATGATAGCGACGATTCATCAATACAACGACTTACAAACTACATAAAACGCGCGGAAGAAGACTGATTAAAACCACCAGAAACAATACAGGCATCAACAGAGCAAAAATAACCAGAAAAAAAATTGGGAAGTAAAACAATTGTATGGACATTTCAAGTGACAAACAAGCGAAATCTCACACGAGAGGGTTGGATATGGCTCAAAAAGGAAAAACTTAAGAAGGAAACTAAAAATCTTCTGAGAGCAGCACAAAACAATGCCATAAAGACTATCTAGGCAAAAACAAGACTAGACAAGATGCCACAAAATAGTAAATGCAGACTCTGTGGTGACAGAAACGAAACGATCAATCACATAAAAAGGGATGTACTCGTGGTGTAATGGTTATCGTCGTAGGAAATGGACACGACGACACGAGTTCAAATCCCGGACAAGACTGATTGCATTTCACATAGCACTAATACCCTTGGGAAAGGTATGAATCCAATTATTCTCCCTCCAGCTATGGGTAAATAGTAGGGCAGACTAGGTTCTTCAGCCTTGTTGAGGCTATTAGTCTAGGAGAAGGAAAACTCTGAATTGAAACCTGTTAAAACTCCGCTTAAAAATTGACCTTGTGTCATATCCGGAGGGGTTGGTAATTATGATAAATCACATAAAAAGCGAATGCAGTAAATTAGCGCGGATGGAGTATAAGATGAGACACGCCTGGGTCGACAAGGTGATCCACTGGGAAATGTGCAAGAAATTTAAATTTGACCATACGAACAAATGGTATATGCACAACCCAGCACTTGTCCTAGAAAATGACACACATAAACTCCTATGGGACATTGACATACACACGGATCACCTAATCTTGGCCAGAAGACCAGACCTAATGATAACCAAAAAAAAAAAAGGAGAATATGCAAAATTGTCGACTTTACTGTCCCGGCTGACCACAGAATAAAACTGAAAAAATGTGAAAAGAAGGATAAGTACGTCGACCTTGCTAGGGAATTGAAAAAACTATGGAACATGAAGGTTACAATTATACAAATTGTGATTGGTGCTTTTGGCACAGTAACTAAAGGATTACTAAAGGGACTAGAGGACTTGGACGAGTGAAGACCATCCAAACGACAGCATTATTGAGAACGGACAGAATACTGAGAAGAGTCCTAAAGACTTGCTGTCACTCAAACTCCAGTGAAAAACCATCAGTTAACGCTGATGTGAAAAACTCTAAAGGGGTAAATAATAATAATAATAATAATAATAATAATAATAATAATATGAGCACAAGAAATAACTGCATGGGTGAAGACCATTGAGATTGGCCAGAATACTGAGAAGAGTCCCGGAGACTTGAGGAGACTTGCTAACGCTGATGTAAAAAAACTCTCAAAGATTAACTATAATAATAATAATAATAATAATAATAATAATAATAATAATAATAACGGATCACCAAATCCCGTCCAGAAGACCAGACCTCATAATAATCAACAAAAAAAAAAGAGAATCTGCAAAATTGTAGACTTTGCTGTCCCGGTGGACCACAGAATAAATATGAAAGAATGTGAAAAGAAGGATAAGTACCTCGACCTTGCTAGAGAATTGAAAAAGCTGGGGAACATGAAAGTGACGATTGTACCAATTGTGATTGGTGCTTATGGCACTATATCTAAAGGATTATTAAAAGGCCTGGAGGACGTGGAAGTTGGCGGACGGGTTGAGACTATCCAAATAACAACATAGCTGAGAACTGCCAGAATCCTGAGAAGAGTCCTGGAGACTTGAGGAGACTTGCTGTCACTCAAACTCCAGTGAAAAACCATCAGCTAATATTGATGTGAAAAACTCTAAAGGAGTTATAATAATAATAATGATAATAATAATAATAATAATAATAATAATAATAATAGTAATAATAATAAAATCTTATGCAAATACGTGACTCCTTTTGAAAACTAAGAATGAATATAATAAAATATATTTACTTTTAATAGTTTCAATACGACTTCTAATCAAATATCTTCTAAATTAGATCTTTATGGGAAACAACAAACACGTTTTTTCTAATATAAAAATAAAGATAAAATAATAAACTAGATTCAACCCAGCTCAATTCCGCTAAATAAAACTGACCTTGTGTCATATCCTGCCCTTAGAGCATTCTTCATCCATTTTTTTTTTCGATAAACTCAGTCTAAAAACTTTACAATTAGATTCTTCTAAATTCTTTGAAGCACGGTTATTATAAACAACACAACTGGTTTCCAGGTTTTTTCTTGACTTTTTTTTTATTTTTTAATCTGTGAACTAAAAATACATGAATATCTGCCAACAAACAAAACGGAAAGAAATGCCGAACACATCATTCACTGATAGGATTTGATGAGATCGATCAGCCGATTGAGAATATTGATATGCGCTGACGAAAATAAATCTGATATTTTAGCCTCAGCGTTTGATAAAGGTCAGAAGCAGTTTTTACTCCCTTATTTTTCTCCTTTTTACTTTTTTACGGAAATACTATATGAAAGTTAGAATCTCTTTTCTTCAACTTAGTACCATTTTTGTTCCTTTCAGGTGCCCCCTATTGATATCGATTTGCCACTGTGACCAATATGTTTGTCGTTCATCTGAATCTCTCTAAGAGGGGAGATTTCTTGATGGGCATAGATAAACATTAAAAAGTGATAGCACCACACACACACATACACACACAGATACACAGACAGAGCCAGACTTATTTTTGATGACTGGGTGTGATGAATTAATAATCCCTCAACAGCAACAATGTCGTTATCAGTTTCTGGGGTGCATTATCACTTTTTAGCCTGGGAATTTTTTTCAAAGATATTTTTATCAACAGGTCAATTTGAATGATTAATAGATAAAAGATAAAACACTTAATAACAGTAAACTATTTACAAATCTAAAAAGAATTTGAATCGGAAAATTTTATTTGTCAGTGTACCGTGGTTTTTTTTTCTTGAGTAGGTTACAAAAAAAGAAACTGTCAGCCGAATTCTTCAAGTAAGAAGAAGAAGAAGAAGAAGAAGAAGAAGAAGAAGAAGAAGAAATCTAATAATAATAATAATAATAATAATAATAATAATAAGAAGAAGAAGAAGAAGAAGAAGAAGAGTGGTGGGGGAGGAGGAGAAGTGAACAAAAGAAGGAGAACAAGGAGCTGGTGCAGGAAGGACAAGAAGAAGTGGTAGATGAGGAGAGGAAGAGATGGAAGAAAAACGAAGGAGCAGGTGCAGAGAGAAGAAGAAGAAGAAGAAGAAGAAGAAGAAGAAGAAGAAGAAGAAGAAATGGAAATAGCACCTGGAATTGTGTGCATATTATCTTCATAATTCAGCAAATCCTCCGAATACATTTTTGGGTTTTTTATCAAATTTTCGAAGAAAGTTCTGAAGATAAGCCTCTTTTTTGTTTTCTGTGTATGAGGTACAACTCAAAAATTTGAAAGCCACAGTCTTTCAATGACTTTCGCAAAAACAGGATAAAATTGATAAAAAAAAAACAACGTTCTTTATTTGTCTGTGGAGTGATATCAAGAAATATGAAAAAGATCAGATGAAACACAAAAATTACCAGGTAACTTAATAAAGAAATTAATTGATCTGTTTATAATTCCCCGACACGTGAATAACATGCGTGTGCTTGTTTATTTACGTGTTTTTTAGTTTGTTCATTTGTTTGTTTTTGTGGGTGTGTGAAAAATAATGGAAGAAAGTCATAGTTTGGGGTTCTTGCTGGGAAATTACAACTAGATGTCAAATGTATACAATAAAATAAAAAAATAAAGACACAATTTAGTTAAACCGACGAACACAAATCAAATACATAGTTTAGCATTATACCCATCGAAGCCCTTAAAAATCGAAGCCCTTAAAAATCGAAGCCCTTAAAACTAATGTTATCGTCATGCCCAAAAGGATACGTTAATAATCACCATAAATTTAGTGGTTATAGATCGAACTGTCCTTCAGTTATTTGATGATAGACGAACAAAAATGTCATTTAGTGACGCCAACTAACAGTCACTTTTGTGATCAAAAGCATATTCAAATTAAGTCTGATTATTGATTAGCAATCAAAAATTTCCTACTGTGAAATGTATTGGTGTGGAATGGGGTATTGGTTACCAGTACGGAAAACAAAATCAAATTTTGGCAGAGGTTGCTCATGTTTATTTTACTTGCGCAAAGCATGGTGTAATGCTCATGGTGTAATGGTTATCGTCGTAGGAAACGGACACGGCGACACGAGTTCAAATCCTAGACTAGGCTGATTATGTTTCACATAGCACTAAAATAAACCCTTTGGAAAGGTATGAATTCAATGATTCTCCCTCCAGCTATGAATAAATAGTCAGGCAGACTGGATTCTTCAGCCTTGGCGAGGCAACTAGTCTAGAAGGAAAACTCTGAATTCAAAACTGTTAAACTCTGCTTAAAAATTGACTTTGTGTCATATCCTGCCCGAGCGGAGGGGTTGGTTAGGAGGTGCCCGTGGTGTAATGGTTATTGTAGTAAGAAATAGACACGGCGACACGAGTTCAAATCCTAGACTAGGCTGATTGCATTTCACATAGCACTAAAACCCTTTGGAAAGGTATGAATCCAATTATTCTCCCTCCAGCTATGAGTAAATAGTAGGGCAGACTGGATTCTTCACCTATAGCTGGGAGGATAAGAGAGTTCACACCTTTCCCAAGGGTATTTATCCGAAAGTGAACGTAATAGCGTGACGATTCGTAGTCCATCGCTTTAACCATTACACCACAAGGACATCCCCTAAGACAGGTTATTAGGTAATATTTTTTACTTTAATGGCACATCAACTCTTGATGGCTATTAAATCCCAAATCCTGTTTATACACGCATTATAGAAGGAAGTTACTTACCAAGTAACAGAAACTCACCAAAAAGTGAATGGATAGAAAACGCTCCTTTAGCCATTCTTATTTCCGCCGAGCAATTTTAACTCCATGTTTGTTTTGGAGTTATCAGGAGGGAATTCGCACCGTTTCGGGGTTTTCCTCTCACATATGATTTTTAAATGAATAGTTTGCCAATTACATTATTCTTTAAGCAAGACCAAGTTCATTTGATTGTATACAGTCAAATGGTTTCAAGTAACGCTATTTATTGTTTGCACTTTTTTAAAGTATTTCAACTATTGCTATCTAACATATATACGAGGATCGTTAAATAAGTTTCCAGAATTTTTTCGTATGGGCACTTTTATTGATAATATACGCATAAAACTCTAGTCCCTTCGAAGTAAGCTCCTCCGGCTGCAATCCACTTGTGTACCGTTTCAACAACTTCTGAAAGGCTCCATGATGTCCTCTTGTGTGAGCGTGTCAATGACCTTCGCCACAGCCTCTTTCATCTCCTCAATTGTCTCATAACGACAGCCTCTGAGCTTAGGGAATAACCAAAAGTCACAGGGACCAAGTTCTCGACTAGAGGGAGGATGAGGAACTGTCTTGATGCCTATCTTGGTCAAATAGTCTGTGACAAGGATGGAGTTATGGACTGGCGCATTGTCTTCCTGGAAATGCCACTGACCCGATTTGAAGAGTGCTGGCCTCTTCCGACGGAATCTCTTCCTGAACTCCCTTACAACCTCAACATAGTAACCCTAACCCTAACCCTTTGGCCAATTAACTCTGGTCTATTGACTTCCTTGCTCCTCCCACACCTCTCATCATACCTCACAGACTCCCTGCCTTCCTTGAATCTCTTATGCCACTCAAAACCTGATGCTCGATTCATGCAAGATGGTCGAAAAGTAGTCTGAAACATTCCATACGTTTCTGTGGCATTATTTTTTCCAAGTTTAAAACAGAATTGTATTGCATATCGTTCTTCTAAAGTGTCCCCACGTCCAGATTGCATTTTTGAAATTCACCAGCTGTGACAATCAGGCTTTAGTAGGGTGTATTCCAATTGCTGCTGTAGCTGTTGATTTGAACCTGAAATCATAAAGATTAGTCAGTCATCTCATTAGATATATAGCAATAACATAGTGAATTTTCAAGAGTCTACGACAATTTTAAATGCCTGTACAAAAAAAAGTCTGGAAACTTATTGGAGGCACCACGTAGTTCTATTTGCCACAACTAAATGGTTTAAAGCATTGCAATCTAATACCAATTATTCAATTTAATATTATTTGCTTGCACACAGTTAACTGGTTCCAAGTGGAGTAAATTATTAAACAGTTCTATTTGACCTATTAATGGTGCTTCCAATCTGGATCGGAGTGAACCAGGGAATAATGGCAATGAATAGGTACACTATATACCCTAAAGCTCCAGGACTGGAGCCTCACCATCAGACGCAGTTTAGTGTCGAATCAAGGACACTCTTTGTGGCAGGGGACTTACCTCTCTGCAGAGATGTAAACAGAGTATTCTACAGCCCCAGTCGATTGACCTACAAGACAAGAGGAATAAAAGGTTGTTACCCTTATAGTCAGCCTTGACAGAGCCTGAAATGAACCGTCAAATATGTGACAAAGAGACTGTCAAAAGAACTGAACCCGCAGAGAATGAGTGAGTGATCATTCGAAAGGATCACTGACTTGGTAAAACAAGAAGAATCAAAAAGCTGCTACCCTTATAGTCAGCCTTGACAGAGCCTGAAATAAACAGTCAAATATGTAACAAAGAGGCTGTCATAAGAATTGAATCTTTTATCTTTTGGCTTCCAACCAGCCAAAGAACCAGTGCGCATGACACGTTCGAAATAGGATTAAAAAGTTTGTGATTGAGCTCTCATATGTATCATCGTCTGCCTTCGAGTTTTCAATCAATCAGAATTATTTTAATTATCGATTCTTTGCCGATATTCATTTCTCGACTCTAAAAATTGAAGGTCAGCTTCCCTTTTTCTTATCTATGTAAGGTTGTTTTTTTCTTCTTTGTTGTTATTGTTGTTGTTTTGGGCGCTCAGCTTTCAAACGAACGTTTCCGACAGCAGGAGTCTTTGCTTCCGAGACAGAGATGATTCAAACGGCCGGCCGTTGTACAAGCTCAAAAAGTGGGATGCTCACAGCAAATGCCGTTGGTGATCCCCGCATTGAAAGCTGGTCCCCCATCCCCGGAGAAGATGATGTGACGGCAGGGACCTTCTTATAATGATTCGAAAGATAATCGATAAACGGCCAAAAGTGTTTTGAAATAGCAGAGGTCGAGTTATAAAGGGGGTGCAGTGTTGAGAAAAAGAAGAAATCAAAAACAAATACAGTGCTGATTAATAAAATCTGTTTATCAAAATCTAATAATACTTTGGATTTGTCTGTTGTTTATTAGATTCAAAAATACAAAACTTTTCAACATAGACAAATTAGCAAATCAAAAGTTTTCTCATGACAATCTAAAAGAACGCTGCTTAAGTTAGCTATAAAAATCCTGTTTGTTTGTTTGTTTGTCAGTTTGCTTGTTTTTTTTATGGCTTGATAAGTCATAAGTTATCTCCTCCGATGTTATCTCCGAAGTTATCTCCTCCGGCTGCAATGCACTTGTTGAACCGTCCCAACAACTTCTCGAAGGCCCCATGGAAATCCTCTTCTGTGAGTGTGTCAATAACCTGCGTCACAACCTCCTCCGTCTCAATTGTCTCATAACGACAGCCTCTCAGCTTAGGGAATAAGTAAAAGTCGCAGGGACCAAGGTCTGGACTATAGGGAGGATGAGGAACTGCCTGGATGCCTATCTTGGTCAAATAGTCTATGACAAGGATGGAGTTGTCGACTGGTGCATTGTCCTCCTGGAAATGCCACTGACTCGATTTGAAGAGTGCTGGCCCCTTCTGACGGAATATCTTCCTGAACTCTCTTAAAACCGCAACATAGTAACCATAACCCTAACCTTTGAAGGTTATTTAATACTAAATCTCTATTTATGCAAATAAAGAGTTCTATTTCAAACAATTCAGTTTAATTCAAACACAATTTAATAACAAAAATATTTAGATTTCAAGCTAGTTTAGTTTCAAGCTTAGTTTAGTCAAACAGTTCTAATTCAAACAATTCAGTTCAGAGAATTATTTTTTATTTATTGCGGACTTTTTGTCCTCATCTTGGTAGTTTTTTTGTTGTTTCTTCTCACGACGTTTCGGCCAAATTTCACCTCTGGCCTTCTTCAGGTGATTAACTGCGACCTCGGATAGGAATGCTGAGTCTTGTAACCGTATCCCCAGTAATTACTACCTTCCATAGTTGTTGTCTATCGCATTACAAGACTCAGCATTCCTATCCGAGGACAGCTTGGACAGCTATCGATAGGCTCTCGATCATATGGAAATCAGACCTGACCTATAAAATGAAACGCAGTTTCTTCCAGGCAGCGGTCGTATTGATACTGCTATATGGTTGCACTACTTGGACGCTAACTAAACGGCTGAAGAAGAAGCTAGACGGCAATTACACAAGAATGCTGAGAGCAATATTGAACAAGTCCTGGCGGCAACACCCCACAAGACACCAACTATACGGCCACCTGCCTCTCGTCACGAAAACTATACAAGTTAGACGAACCAGACACGCAGGACACTGCTGGAGAAGCAGGGACGAACTCATAAGTGATGTACTCTTATGGATCCCCACATATGGCCGAGCAAAAGCAGGACGACCAGCTCGAATATACATACAGTAGCTATGTGGGGATACGGGATGTAGCCCTGAAGACCTGCCAGAAGCGCTGACTGATAGGGAGAAGTGGCGAAAGAGGGTCAGGGATATCCGTGCTGGCGGCACGACATGATGATGATGATGATGATGATTTGTTAAAAAGCGAACTTAATAGCGAGACAGGAATTCGAACTCGCTAACTGCAGCAGTCCAGCACTTTAGCCATCAGAATGTATCTGTGAATAAGTTGGTAGTTGATATATATATATATATATATATATATATATATATATATATATATATGTGTGTGTGTGTGTGTGTGTGTGTGTGTGTGTGTGTCCGCAGACAGACTGTTTCATTGCATTACAATTCATCAGCCTGGCTAGACACGCCAGATGCTTCAAGCAGTGATCGAAACACGGATGACTTCACGCCAGTCGGATATCTTACCATAGACTGTCGGCAACCTCAGCGTAAACGAAGGAATCTTATTGATATGTATTATTTTTCTTTTGTTTGCATATACGCTTAACGGCTACCGAAGTACTCAATTCATTAAAAGAGCCTTTCATTACGCGTGAGTGACGACCGGTAATTCCTCGCGTGAGTGCTCAACTCTCGGGGGTAGCATAAAAAGTTGTTATTTATATATTACTGAAATACTCATAATAATTGTATATATATATATATATATATATATATATATACTCGGGACATTGGCCCAGCGGTTAGAGTGTTCGCCAATGGCCCGGGAGACCTGGGTTCAATCCCAGGTCGAGTCATACCAAAGACTTTAAAAATGGAACTTGATACCACCTTGCTTAACACTCAGCATTATAAGGTACGGTTCAAGGGTAAAGTGGAGCAATCCAGGGAATGGAGTAGCGCCCTCCCCTACACCTTGGTGTAGTAGCTATCGAAAAGGGAGCCTTCGGGTCACCCTCGACTATGGTCGCTAACTTTACTTTTTTATATATATATATGCACCTGCGTGTATGTGTGCTCACTCACGTATGTGTAATTTGTTATATATATATATATATATAAGTATACTCTGAATAATTTTACGAAGTGTGTGTGTGTGTGTGTGTGTGTGTACAAGTTGGTAAATGTTATATATATATATATATATATTGTAAGTATATATATATATATATATATATATATATATATACAAACGAATTTGTTTTGGGCATGTAAATAATTATATGAGTATAAACCAGAATATTATGTTCTAGGACTTTGTCTTTCCTATTCTATGTTCACACAGCTCCGTCGTCTCTGTCCAAGCAAGAAAACCGGTCCTTCTTTCGTATTTTACGAAACAAGGGAAAGAGAACAAGCCAGATGTCACTATACGAGCGGACACAGAATTGAAAACAAAGATCAGAAAATACTTGAAAAGTATCAGAACCTCGCTCAAAGTCGATTAGATTTACGATAACTTAATCATTGTAAGATTAGTCAATGCTGACGTCAAATTTTTTGCAAGTGTGTGTGTGTGTGTGTGATTTCAAATAACTAATGATAATGACATTTAAACAATAATACTTTCAAGTAACTATTATTAGTACAAATTATTTGCACAGTTAGATTGTTTCAAAGACTAATAAATTATTCTCAATTACATAGTTTCAAATAACTATTACAATCATTTATTTTCACACAGTCATATAGTTTCACAAATAGCTATCTAATACTAATCAACTTCAAAGGGTAGCTGTAGTAGCTTAGTAGCTAAAGCGCTTCACTGGGACATCTTAGTTCGAACAGTTCATGTAAAATACGAAAGAAGGGCCGGTCTTCTTGCTTGGACAGAGACGACGGAACTGTGTGAACATAGAATAGGAAGGACAAAGTCCTAGAACATAATATTCTGGTTTATACTCATATAATTATTTACATGCCCCAAACAAATTCGTTTGTATATATATATACGTTCATTTTCAGTCTAGTGTCCTTGGGAAAATTATGATGAACACCAGTGATACTATTTAACTTATAACTTGGAGTATAAGAGAGTCTTATGCCCCAAGTTATAGGTTAAATAATATCACTGGTGATGGCTTTGGCATTAAATAACCCTCGAAAGTTGATATGCGATTAAACAAAGAAAGCGAAACAAATTAATTTCAAAGATATCTATTTTTGGTGAAACCTTAACCTTTCTGGGTCAGGATGGACCTGGCAATATAGGAGTGACTCCATACTCTGCAGAGCACCAGAACTGGAGCCTCACCACCCGAGACAGTTTAGAGCCTTACACAAGAGACCCCTTTTTTGGTTAGATGTGTTTCTTATCACTCTGTAAGAGATGCAATCTGCGTATTTTTTAGAATACCTCGACAGGATGACAAAAGTTAAGAAAACTATGGGATATGAAAGTGATCAACTCTTTAAATTAAGCATTTTTGCAATATTATAAGAATTTTTTTTTCTTAAAGTGGGTTAAAATTTTATTAATAGACACGCAATGGAAAATTTGAAATTTCTCAATTCAAACGATCACAAAAATAATGGTAATAAAAGCTCATTCTGTAATAGAAATTTCATCTGAAAATGAATGACCATTTATATCTGCCCCAAATAACAAATTATCAGTTTTGATCATAATTTCTGCTTAGTCAAAACTTTATGCCGAAAGAGGATTCTCAAAAGCAAAAATAATCATTTAACAATCTGAAAAAGACGATATTAATTTTGTAATCTTCAATTTGATTGGTTGAAAAATCTTTCGCCCCGAAAATAAAATTCTGACTGAATAGACACGAATACTTCTTGATTCTACACTTCGTCCAAAAATAAGCATCTTAAGCAAGTTTCTGCGGCAGTGAGAGTAGCGAGAATTCATTATCCTGTAGAAATCAGTTCCCTCAAAGAAGAAACCTTCATCAATTTGACGTGTCGCCAATCAAATAGAGGATGTCTTTTTTGGCGGGGGGTCTGCAATTTTCTAGAAAGTCAGGAAGACAAGCAAAATTTTCGCTACATATACTCTTCAAATAATTATAAGCAAACACTCTTCCAGAAGGTATTTTCGGAAGAAGCACCTTTTAACTACAACAAAACAATACAACTTTCTCCAGAATATATTTCTGGAATAAGCACCTTTTGACTACAACAAAAGAATTTAACTTTCTCTCTGAGGTATTTCTGGAAAAGCACCTTTTGACAACAATAGATTTCAACATGAGATATTTTTTAAGAACCCCCTTTGACTATAATAGAATTCAACTTTCTTCTGGAGATATTTATGGCAGCCTTCAAGATATGAACTACTCAACAAGTCTCAGTTAATAAGGAAACTTTGCTCTGAGAATGTTGTGCAAATTCTCAAATCAACATGAGAAAATAAAATGTATTCCGAAAAGAAAAAAGGCGGCGAGTCCATCGCTTTTAACTGCTTGTAATCAGTAATCGAGAGTAACCTTCCTTATTCTATGGTTACTTCCTTTCTGGGGAACTCTTTAGTTAAGTACCTAACTATAAAATCTCATTACACGTATATCAGTTATTCTAAGTAGAACAAAGCTTTCTCATGCCTTACTGTTGTTCACGTTAGTTCTTGTACTGTTTTTTTTTATTTTTTTACTTTGAATCAGATATTACATCCTACCTACATTTTCCTTGTTTTATTATAGTAATTTTTTTTTTTACTTTATACATTAAGCGTATTCTTTTTTCTTTACTTTTTTCAAAATATTGCTTTATTTGGTCAATCTTCCCATATAAGAGATATACAAATATCTTAAATTACAGTTTTTAATTTGCGGTACAAAATTATCATTTAATATCGTTATAGTCAATCTCCTGAGCGATTTTTCTGATTCAAAACAAACGACTTGCAAGTCTATTAGAAAATCTGAAGAAACATATAACAAAGCAATTTTCAGAAATGAATAATTCGCTGACAGAAGATCAAGAAGATAAGTAAAACATTCAGATGGATAACTATATCAGACTACTCTAAGCAAAAAAGAGGTATATTCTAAACCAACCTTAGAAAAGAGAAGGCACAAACGTCTAGGACGGGACTTTTATAACATTTTTTAATTTTTTTTATTTTTCTTCTTTTTTCTTTTTTTTTTTTTTCGCCTTTAGGCCGACCTTTGGGCATTTGTGCCGAGTGGCTAGAATTGTCCTTGAAAACTTGATCTTTGGGCTCTTTCCCAGGTTTTATCTGCTTTGCAGGGTTGGGTTTCTTCCTCATCTTCTGATGTACCCCATTAAGAGAATGCCGACGAGGCCAAGTATTTTTTGCACCTGCCGCGCATGTCTCGATTCATGCATGATCCCCTCGATAAAATGGTCTTATGCCACATTTTGGCTTGGTAGTAGGATAGATATATACCAACTTTTATTATAACATTACAATTACAGTTTACGTATACTTAGAGACCACTAGTCGACAGTCGAGCGGCAAGGAAGATACGAACGCAGAATACCAAAATTATAAGAACATAAAATTCTATTTTTACTACGTCAACGTGGCAGTAGAAAAGTGTATGAGAAAACTTATTAGTACTCATTGGTAATTCTCATATTGAGATTATCATAATCCTCTTTGTTTTCGTTCGTCCTTAACCAGATTCTAGTCGCCATAATAAGCTTCAGTTCAGTACTATTCATAGTCAAACAGTGTAGATGAACTCAATGCAAATGTAATTTTATGACGAATATTTGTCTCTTTAATCTTAAAGAGCATAAAAAGGGCGTCTGAAAAGCCAGCTGTTAAAAGGTCGGGCGCATTCGGTGTAGAGAGGTCACAATACTTGAAAACAGTGGTCACACAGTAGACGTTGACGTCAATCAAGTCTTTGAATCGAAAAAGAGGAATTCTCACTCACTTTTTTCTTTTTTTTTTTTTTTTTTCTTGACGCAATTGTTGACTGAAAACTGATACATTGACACACAACTAAACAATGGGCAAACAGAAAATTAAATTGAACATTCTTTACATTGCGATTTAAAAAAAAAAAAAAAAGAATTTTTTTAATAATGTCTGTATTACTCTAAGAGACATTTTGCGGTACCTCCTATCACTTTTGGCAACTTACGGCTCACACACACACACACACACACACACACACACACACACACACACACACACACACACACACACTCGCCCATACATGGGCACCTCTGGTGGGGTAATTGTTCGCAAGCTAGACTAGCAAATCTATACGAGTGAGTTCGAGTCTTATTATGTGCCCGATTCATTTGGCCTTGCGCCACAAGCAAAGAGATTCGTAAATTACAACATTCATGCATACAGATGCATAGAAGCATACACACTCACAAACGCACACATACAGACAAATAAAGCGCAAACACATACATTCACACAAATACATACTTAAACACAAGCACGTGTATACATATATGCATACACATACACAGACACACATAAACGGGTATACACACACATGCACATACACTTAGATACACATATGCACAAACACACACACATAAACAGAAAACACACACATATATTCACAAGCACACACACACACACTCATGTAAACACACTCATACATACAAACGCGCAAAAACACGCACTAACGTTTGCTTGCAGTATACACATTAAATTTGCAAGCTCGTTTATCGTAATGGTTATCGACGTTGAAACCGGAATCGGTGACCCGAGCTCAAATCATGGACGAGGCTGTTTGTGCTTTTCTTCATGCTAATACCCTTTAGAAAGGCATGAATCCACTTGATCTCGCCTTTCCCCAGCTATGGGGGAAAAGTAAGGCAAGCTCGATTCTTTAAGCTTCGTCAGGAAACCAGCCAAGAAGAATAAAAACTCTGAATTTAGACCTGCTTTTCTCTGCTTAAAAATTGATCGTGTGTCACATCCTGACCATGGCAGAGGGGTTGGGTAAATAAATACTTATTCACATTCCTCAAACACGCACTATAACAACGAACATACTTTTTTATGTTTGGGCGTCAATCCGAGAAGTAATAGTTAGTTAACAAACCATTCTTGTAGATCATCATTAAAAATAAAAGGTCCATCCTCATTCAGTCGCGTACTTAGGGCCTTGTGTCAAACTAAATGAAGATTAATAAACTATTAAAAAATCTTCGTGCGTGTATGCGTGTGTGCTAAGAGTCCCTGATCATAGATTGAATTTTAAAAGTTCATATTCCAGCATATATATATATATATATATATATATATATATATATATAAGGATGGTTTCTAATATAGGGAGTTTGAGCCTCTCTACTTCTCCATTAAACTTTTCAAAGTTTTCCAAGTCTCTTTTTCATGTGCTTTTAGATTGTTCCAAGAACTTATTCATGGTCGGGTTGTCCCTGTGGTGTAGAGACCAACGAGCTCTTCTGCAATATCGTTTGTTTGTTTGCTTAGGTTTTATGGCATATCAACATTCATAGGTTATTTAATGCCAAATCCAATTTTATGCAAATAAACAGTTCTATTTCAAACAATTCGGTTTAGCATAATTACACATCTTAATTGACTAAACTGAATAGTTTGAAATAGAAATGTTATTGACAAACCTGTGTCTTTAGGTAAACAAATTACAGCGGAAATTTTTGACAAGCCGGTGTTTTAAGATAAACAAGGGACAGCGGAAATGCCAAGCGAATTGTGGGGGAAGGGTGCGTGGGCGCCCGAAAAATATATAATGACAACATTTTTCAACCCCAAGCAGTCAACCGACTTAGAGTAAACAGTAAGCAGTGACAACAGATTTCACTCCGTTTTGAGCGCTAATCCGGAGGGGCTGGGACAGACGGTCCCAGTTTGAGAGGTGGCCCTATATCAGTCTCCCGTGAAAGAAGCACGAAGAAGAAACGAAGATGATTGTTTTTAAGTTGGTCCTGTGCTAGCCTCGTGGAGACAAAACGAAGAAATATGACTCTCTGAAGATATCGTATCTAAACGGTTTCCTGTCTATCCAACTCTCTCTCTCTCTCTCTCTCTGTCTCCCTCTCTCTCTCTCTCTCTCACACACACACAGCATGCTCGTCACCTTTCGTAATAAATAAGATATATCATATTTTTATAAACGAGTGCTATTGCCTTCTCACTCCGGGCACACAACAATTGATCAGTATGGTCAAACTTCAAGCAGCCGTGTCAACAAAGCTTAGAAAACGCCGATTACGTCTTCTGCAGAGGTATAGAGCGTCTACCCACAAGAGGTACCTGGGTATGACAGTAAACTGCATCTAATGGAAGGGGTAACAATTCTGGAACTATGGGGAATGTGGAGAATCCATTCATTGCCACTATTCCTCGATTCACTCAAACTCAGAAGTAGTATATATGATTCTCTCATTTATGGGTCAAATAGATACGCTGGGAAATTATTAGTATTGGATAGGAATACTTGAAACCACATAACTATGTGAGCAGATTATTTGATTTGGTTGTGTTTCATGGTATTTCAACCTTTGTGGGTTATTTAATGTCAGATTCTGTTTATATATATATATATACGTGGTGCATTCAATAAGTTCACAGACTTTTTTGTACAGGCATTTAAAATTGTTGTAGACTCTTGAAAATTCAATATGTTATTGCTATACATCCTATGAGATGACTGATCAATTTTTATGATTTCAGGATCAAATGAACAGCTACAGCAGCAATTGGAATACACCGTACTAATGCCTGATTGTCACAGCTAGTGAATTTCAAAAATGCAATCTGGACGTAAGGACACTTCAGAAGAAAAATATGCAATAAAATTGCGTTTTAAACTTGGAAAAAATGCGCAGAAACGTATGGAATTCGTCAGACTGCTTTTCGACCATCTTGCATTAATCGAGCATGAGTTTTTGAGTGGCATAAGAGATTCAGAAGTTGTTGGAACGGTACAGAAAGTGCATTACAGCCGGAGGAGATTACTTCAAAGGGGACTAGAGTTTCATGTGTGTACTATCAATAAAAGTGCCCATACGATAAAAGTCTGGAAACTTATTTAATGATCCTCGCATATATATATATATATATATATATATATATATATATATATATAATTTGTAAGTAAATAGTTGGTTGGAAACATTTTTAAACGAGCCAGAGCTCATTTATTTGGACACCGTTGAATGGTTTCATGTATTTGCTATATAACATAAACAATCCAACATCAGTCATTTGTTTGTATATCGTTAAAGGTTTAAACAGTTCTATTTAGATCAGGGAGTAATGGCAGGAAAGAGTTTCTCCACATTACCAAAAACCCAAGGACTGGAGCCTTACCATTGGATGCAATTTAGTGCCATACCCAGGACATAAGTTCTATTTGACTTACAGATAGGAATCTAACAGGTTCTACCTCTCCGGATTAAAATAGACCAGGGAGTAATGGAAATGAAGGCGTACTCTAAATTCCCCAAAACTCCAGGACTGAAGCCTCGCCATTAAATAGTTTACTGTCATAAACATGACACTCGTTGAAAAGATGGTCTTATCGTTCTGCAGATCTGTTCTCGGTGAATTGTACAGCCCTAGCCGAATGAAAGAAGACAATGGATTTACATTGAATAGAATTGTATCAATGTTTGATAAGATAACTTGAAACTATGAGAATTATTTGTATTTAGAATAGATACTTGAAGTTATAATTGTTTATTGAAGATTATTGTAAGCTACTTATAACCATATAATTGCTTGCAAATATTCAGTGTTAGGAATACTTGTCATGCAAACAAATTATTATTTGATAGGTTTGATTTGGTTTCAACCTTTGAGGGTTATTTAATGCCAAGCGAATCCTAGTAGACGAATAACAGTGGTACGAGTATTTCGCCCAGAGCAGAAAGGTATTAGTCCAAAAGTAAACATAATACCACGAGTAGAGTTTGAACTCACTAACTGCGGGTTCGCAATTCAGCATGTATGCAGCTACAATACGGGGGTCCCTTCTATTAAACAAGAATAGTTACTTAAAACATAAAATTTTATATAAATAATCAGTATCTGATAGGAATACTTGAAACCATATATACGAGGCACATACGATAAGTTTCCAGACTTTTTTCGTATGGACACTTTTATTGATAGTACACACATGAAACTCTAGTCTTCTTCGAAGTAATCTCATCCGGCTGCAATGCACTTGTACCGTTCCAACAACTTCTGCAAGGCCCCATGGAAGTCAACTTATGTGAACGTGTCAATGACCTTCATCACAGCCTCTTTCATCTCTTCAATCGTCTCATAACGACAGCCTGTGAGCTTAGGGAATAACAAAAAGTCACTGGGAGCAAGGTCTGGACTATAGGGAGGCTGAGGAACTGTCTTGATGCCCATCTCGGTCAAATAGTCTGTGACAAGGATGAAGCTATGGACTGGTGTATTGTCCTGCTGGAAATGCCACTGACCAGATTTGAAGAGTGCAAGCCTCTTCCCTAGGAATCTCTTCCTGAACTCCCTTAAAACCTCAACATAGTAACCCTAACCCTAACCCTTTGGCCAATCAACTGTGGTGTATTGACTTCCTTACTCCTCCCACGCCTCTCATCATCCCTCACAGACTCCCTAGCTTCCTTGAATCTCCTATGTCACTCAAAACTGATGCTCGATTCATGCAAGATGCTCCAAAAGCAGTTTGAAGCATTCCATACGTTTCTGTGGCACTTTTCCAAGTTTAAAACAGAATTTTATTGCATATCGTTCTTCTAAAGTGTCAGATTTTATTTTTGAAATTCACCAGCTGTGACAATCAGGCTTTAGTAAGGTGTATTCCAATTCGTACTGTCGCTGTTCATTTGAACCTGAAATCATAAAAATTGATCAGTCATCTCATGAGATGTATAGCAATAACATAGTGAATGTTCAAGAGTCTATGACAATTTTAAATGCCCATACGAAAAAGGTCTGGAAACTTATCGTATGCACCTCGTAATTCTGTATGAATTATTAGTATTATATTGCAATACTTGAATATCCAGCCCCGTCGGCTGGAACTGTAGAATACACCGTCTCTGCATAATGGTAAGCCCCTTCCCCCCAACAACAAGTGACCTGGATATGACATTAAATAATTCAATGCTGATCCTCCAGCGCTTAAGCTTTGGGGAAGGCCGAGTACCCCTTCATTGCCATCACTCCCAGGCTCACTCTGACTCAGAGTGGTAGCTCCTGATAGGGTCCTATCTATGGGTCAAATACAACTGTTTGACATTTAAACTGTGTGCAAACAAATGATTTATGCTAAATTGAATTGTTTGAAATAGAACTGTTTGATCATTTAACTGCGTGTAAACAAATAACTGATGTTGAATTGAGTTGTAAGTGATACATAGCAATACTTGGAACAATTTAACTCTGCTCTAACGAATGGGTAATTTTGAATAGAATTATTAGTGTTAAATAGCAATACTTGAAACTCTTTAACTGTGTGCCTGAATTGACTTGTAAGAGTCAAATAGCAATGCTTGAAACCATTTAACTATGCGGAAATAAAAGGATTTATGTTAGCAATATTTGAAACAATTTAAGTGAGGGCAAATAATTGATTTATACGAAATAGAACAAGCCATGTTAAAATATTTGGAACTATTTATCTGTGTGCAAACAATAGTAATACTTGTGATCAAGTAAATTAGCTCTGACTAATTTAAAAAATAAGAGTAGTCACAAACTATTGACTGACGAATCGTTTGTATAAACATTTAACTGTATGTAAACAAATGACGTACGGCGACGTTTAAAAGATATTTTCCTCAAACTATGCGTTTACAAATCATATATAATATCTATAATGAGGATTTAGCATTAAATAACCTACAAAGGTTGATATGCCATAAAATCCAACCTAACCAAACTTAACACTATACCACTGTGCACAAATTATTTATATTAAGAATACTGATATCATGCGCAAACAAAACGATTATAAACAAATGAAAAAAAAAAATGATTTACAAAAAAATCAATTTTTTTTATTAAATGATTCATAAAAAAATTGATATGCCGGTAAACAAACTCGATCAAATTTCTTTCGTTTGCACAGTTTCCAGTAGATCATCTTCGCCCAGATAAGTCGGCTTTTGTACTTCTTCTGTGGCAGTTTGTTGCATTTACTTATTATGTGGTTGATTGTTTCATCTTTCTCTCTCTCTATCTATCTATCTATCTCTCCTTGTTATTCATTTGAGTTATCTATTTCATGTTATTGGTCCTTATGGCGTTGTCCTGAGTTGCTGTTAGGCGTGATTCCATTTTTTTTTCTGCCCATCACATTTCATGAGTAACATCTTAACTTTGTCTTCTGAAGTGTCAATGGATTTGTATCTCTTTCATTTTCGTTTTCCAGATTTTTTAACTCGTGTTTTTTCTCATTGGCTCTGTTAATTTTGTCGCAGTCTTTTTTTTACTGTTGCGATCCGTCTATCTTTACTGTGTTTTGTACATTCTTCAATTCCCTCAACTGAATCAACACAATTTTCGATGCTGAGTATGACCTTAAACTGCATCTGATTGTGAATTTTTGAGATCTGATCAGTGTGACGTTACTCCTTCCTATCCATTACTCCGAGGTTCACTCTAATCCGGAGTGGTAGTCTCAGTAAGGATCCCATCTATGAGCCGGTTAAATCTGCTCAAAAAATTGTTCGTATTAGATAGGAATACTTGATACCATATAACAATGGATTATTCTAATTAAGAATAATTACTTGAAGCTATTATTGTTTACTAAGGATTATTATCATTAGTTACTTGAAACTATCTGAGTGCAAACAAATGACTATTATTAAATTGAAATAATTACTTGAAAAAACTATTCAAGTTAGACGAATCAGACATGCAGGACACTGCTGGAGAAGCAGGGACGAACTCATAAATGATGTACTCTTATGGACCCCCACACATGGCCGTGCAAAAGCAGTACGACCAGCACGAACATACATTCAGCAACTATGTGAGGATACAGGATGTTGTCCAGAAGACCTGCCTGAGGCGATGAACGATAGGGAAAAGTGGCGAGAGAGGGTCAGGGATATCTGTGCTACCAGCACGACATGATGATGAATGATGATGTAAGAATTAATATTAGATAGGAATATTTGAAAGCATACAACTGTATGCAAATAATCTGTATTAGATTGGAATACTTGATATCAAATGACTGTGTGCAAAAAAAAACTCTAAAGAAACACTTGTACAAAAAAAGTAAATATAAATGTATAAGGAATACAATTCTTTAACCTCTAGGCATGAAATAGCCCTAGACCGGTTGACATGCCGTAAGGATCAATCAATCCTCTTTTTCTTTTAACAAATAATTTTTGAAAGTCAATTCTCGAGTTTGGTAAAAAGCCTTGGGTATAGACATTTTTTTTTCTTTTTGTAGTCCCGGCTTCTAAACTCCTTTTTGGCCGATTTAAAAATAGTCCAGAATGCCTGACCTGAGAGACTGCCCAGTGATTGTAATTTACCAAGCTTTTTGCTTAAATGTGGTACAAGACTGTATGAATGGGGCACCCAATGAGACTCGAACTCACTCGTATAGGTTTGCCACTCTAGCTTATTAACCATTACACCACCTGAGGTGCCTAGAGAATGCCCAGGTATTTGTTCCTTTGATTAAGTTTTTCACAAGGAGTTTGTTTTCTAGAAGTTTCTTTGTTCTCCTGAGATATTCCTTTCTAGCTTCTTTCATCTCTGCTTGATACTGTATCCCTTTAACATCCCCATATATTTGTAGTTGTTATCTCTAAGCGTTCTTATGCTTTCTTGACTAGGTAGTTCTATTCCTTGTGTTGTTTCTGGTTTTCCCTTATTCATAGTTACTATCATATTAGGTTGTTCGGAAAATTCAGTCTGCTTTTAGAATCAACTGAATAAATTCTGTTCTAACATATTTTTATAGTAGTTGTACAAAAAAGTCAACATTCTGAATGATTAAAGTGTCGTCTTCATTAATTCCTTATCCATTCTTTCAGAATTTAATTTCAACTGTTAGATATCTCTAATCATAAACATGAAAAAAGAACTGATGTATTTACTCTTTTTTTATGCATAAGTCCAAAAGTAGTCATAAACCCTCTGAAACAGCAGGAAATGGACACGGCGACACGGGTTTAATTCCTGGACGAGACTGATTGCATTTCACATTGCACTAATACCCTTGGGAAAGGTATGAATCCAATCATTCTCCCTCCAGCTATGGGTAAATAGTAGGGCAGACTAGGTTCTTCAGCCTTGATGAGGCAACTAGACTAAGAGAAGGAAAACTCTGAATTCAAACCTGTTAAACTCCGCTTAAAAATTGACCTTGTGTCATATCCTGCACTAATACCCTTGGGAAAGGTATGAATCCAATTATTCTCCCTCCAGCTATGGGTAAATAATTGGGCAGACTAGGTTTTCAGCCTTGATGAGGCAACTAGACTAAGAGAAGGAAAACTCTGAATTCAAACCTGTTAAACTCCGCTTAAAAATTGACCTTGTGTCATATCCTGCCCGAGCGGAGGGGTTGGTAAATATGATAAAGCCTCTGAAACAGCTGCCAATATCAACAGAACATGAGGTGAAAGATTCACTTGTGATCGGACAGGACAGGGCTGGTTTCAGAAGTTCTGTACTGAAGATATGAATCATGAAGATCAAGAAGGAAGACAACGTCCATGCACAATTGATGATCAACATCTTAAAACACTCGTGGAAGAAAAGACACGTTAAAGTGTTAGAAAAATGTTTCGAGCAATGGGTGTCAGCATTTCAACGATATCTGATTCTTTGCAGAAAATTCGATAAATTGGTTCCACGTGAACTCAGTGAAAGTCAGAACACGACATTTTGATGTGTGTTCTATGCTGTTTCTATGGAACTCGAAAAATCCATTTCTTGATCGAATAGTGACTTGTCACGAAAAGAGGATCTTTTATGATCATCATTAACGATTGGCTCAATGGCTTGAATATGACGAAGTACACAAACACGTTCGAAAACTAAAATCTCATGTGTTATATCGCCATAATGAGGGAAAATACACGAATGGAGAATGGCCATTACTCTTCTTTATGAGAATATAACTCTCACACTTTATTTTCAAAAGGGGTTGAAGCTTCTATAGTGTGTGAGACAGACAGAGACAGGGACAGATTGCTATATTGATCGATAACTTCTCTTGACCATAGCACGCTATGTTATCTTCAAGACCCAACTTAACACTTTTGCTTCTCAGCCGCTTATGCCCAATCGGAGGCTGCTGAGGGCAGCGGCTCCCAGCGAGGCCCTCTCACTGACTGCAAGCTGGTTCTGACTCTGGCCTTCACTACCTCCAACACCTACTGACTCAACTACCGTGGGCATCTGCATATATTATTTCATAACGCCCACAAACTTCCGAATCGATCACGTGATCTTCTTCCGCTTATTTAAACAGGTGCGTCTCTGATTGACGGCTCGGTCAAGGGTCAATATGCAACACATGAAGAGAAGATTCTGGTGACTATCTGATGGTCTGCCATTGGGGATGTCCATTACAGCTTTCAAGAATCCAACCAGAGCATCACTTTGAATGTTTACTAACAGCAACTGGATGAAATGTAAGTTCACCTAAGCAAAATACGACGGCCACTAGTTAATTGACGAGGTTCAATTTTGATCTGTGACAACACTCGGCTACATGTTGCCTCAGTGACACTGCAGAAGCTCTTTGACTTGAAATATAAGATAGTGTCACCTCCACTAAATTCTCTTGATCACTCACTCATCGACAACCATTTTTCAACCATCTGAACACTTTTCTAACGCCAAAATACAATTCCATTCCAAAAGAGAAGTAGAAACAGCATTTAAAGATTTCTTGGCATCAAAACCCTCCAGAGTTTTATCGTTCATGCATAGATAATCATATTTTGACTGATTAGAATCATTGTTTGAATTACTAATTCATGTTTTAAAGCGTATTAAAATATCGAACATTATTTTTCGAACAGTCTAAGATATTTCTTGATACCAAAGTCTGACCCTTTGTCTTCACTGAAAATTCGAACCGTTTGTATTAGTGTTTCCAATTGCTTATTGTTTGGGGTAAAAATCCTTACATCATTCAAATACAAGAAGTGGCTTATCTTTTCCTGCAATGTTGTGAATCTATATTCTCTTTTATAATTTCTTAAAATATAATTCAGCGGCATCATTGTTATAATGAACAGTAGTGAAAATAGTGACTCACAAGAGAAGATGTCTGTTTGTATTTTTATATCTGCTAGGCGTTGTCCTCCCGTGTTTAGTTCTACTATCTGGTTTTTCATTGTTTTCTTGATGACATTCTCTACTAACTTGGAGATTACGAACATTTTTAAAGCTTTTATTATATTACTTCTAGCGAGTTTTTCAAACAAACGTTAGCTGATGGTCTTTCACTGGGGTTTAAGTGACAGCAAGTCTCCTCAAGTTTCCAGGACTCTTCTTAGTATTCTGGCTGTTCTCAATAATGCTGTAGTTTGGATGGTCTCCACTCGTCCGCCAACTTCCAAGTCCTCCAGTCCCCTTAATAATCCTTTAGTTACTGTACCAAAAGGTCCAATCACAAATGGTATAATTGACACCTTCATGTTCCATAAGTATTATTATTTACTCATTAGAGTTTTTCACATCAGCGTTAGCTGATGGTCTTTCACTGGAGTTTGTGTGACAGCAAGTCTCCACTGGTCTCCAGAACTTTGCTCAGTATTCTGGCCGATCTCAACAATGCTGTCATTTTAATGGTCTCGGCACGTCCTCCGATTTCTAACTCCTCCAGACCCTTTACCAAGCCTTTGGGGATTGTTCCGAGTGCACCATTTACAACTGATATCACCGTCACCTTCATGCTTCATATCTTTTTTAGTTCTCTGGCAATGCTTGTTTCTATAATTATTGCTATTATTATTTTACTTCTTACAAATTTTTACACCAGTTTTAACTGGTAGTCTTTCAGCAAAGTCTAAGTGACAGCATTTCGTCTCGGGTCTCCAGGACTCATCTGAGTATTCTATCCGATCATAACAATGCTGTGGTTCGGATGGTCTCGATTCTTCTGCTGATTTACAATTCCGCCAGTCTTTTTTCCATGTGTACCAATTACAATTGGTATTACCGTCACCTTCAAGTTACACAGTATTTTTTAGTTCTCTGGTAATGATCGAAGTATTTGCCTACCTTTTCGCAATCTTATTTTCACCCGGTGGTCAGCTGGTACAGAAAAATCCATTAAAAGACTTCTTTTTTTCTTCTGGTCTAAATTAGATGATCTACTAGAATCTGAAAATCCAGACAATTTTTTCTATTTCATTTTCTATTATAGATTTTTGTTTGTGCATTTACCTTTTCTTAATATGATCAAATTTTAATCTCTTGTTCAATTCCCATGGAATCACCTTTCCCACCCAGTCGTGCTTAGTCTTGTCCTCCTTTTGTGCAAGTTTGTGGTATTCACTTATTTTATGATTAACCGCCTTTTCATTTCTGTCACCACATAATTTACATTTACAATTCCGTTGCGTATAATCCATTTTCGCTTTTATATAACTGGTCCTAATGACATTATCTTCAGCTGCAACAAAAAGAGATTAAGTATCTCTTTTGATGTTTCCTCTTCTTAGTCATGTCTAGATCATCTCGTATGTAATCTCCTCAGACGGTCGCTTGAAATATTCACTCAGTTGTTTTTCTTCGCATTTTTATTTTTTAGATTTTGTAGTTTTACTATTTGTCTATATACTGACATTACTGAAATTATTTTTTCTTTAATCGTTTTTGTGTATTTCTTGAGTTCTTGCCAGAATTTGTCTTTCTGCAGCTAATTCTAATTTTTCCATGGTTTTCCTCATGAAGCTTATGACTTTGTCGGATATTTTGAATATTTTCTGGCATTCTATAATCCAGCTTTGCAGAACAATATCATAAGCGTTTTAGTTATCCATCCATAGCAAGGTTACATTTTTCGCTTTTTTTACCTCCTTGATGATATGTCAGTCTTTATATATGAGGTCATCTGTTCATTTTGTTCCCTTGAGGTATCCTTTTTCTTCTTCTGAAAATACGGCACAGCATCCAAGCGTGTATAAGTTTCATCCCTTATATGTGCGGTTAGGATCTTCCAGATCATAGACACTTTTAAAATTTGGTTGGAATGATTCATTTTGGGTGTCTTTCTGCATCATTGTACTTCTGGAACTGGGATCAATTTGAGTATTCTTCATTGCCACACTAGACGGAGCCTCTCTGAAACTAGTCGACAAATTCACCTACCTAGGAAGCAGCGTCTCATCAACCGAGAAAGACATCGACACACGACTGACGAAGGCATGGACAGCTATCGATAGGCTCTCGATCATATGGAAGTCGGACCTAACTGATAAAATGAAACGCAGTTTCTTCCAGGCAGCGGTTGTGTCGATACTGCTATATGGATGCACCACATGGACGCTTACGAAGCGGCTGGAGAGGAGGCTGGACGGAAATTACACAAGAATGTTGAGAGCAGTATTAAACAAGTCCTGGCGACAACACCCCACGAGACTCCAACTATACGGACACTTGCCCCCCATCACGAAAACTATAAAAGTTCGACGAACCAGACACGCGGGACACTGCTGGAGAAGCAAGGACGAGCTCATAAGCGATGTACTCCTGTGGACCCCCACACATGGATGTGCAAGAGTGGGACGACCAGCACGAACTTACATACAGCAGCTATGTGAGGACACGGGGTGTAACCCTGAAGACCTGCCGGAGGCGATGAATGATAGGGAGAAATGGCGAGAGACGGTCAGGGATATCCGCGCTGGCGGCGCGACATGATGATGACTGAGACAATCTGTTGTGGATGAACGTGAATTTTAAAACTAGAATCCATGTATGTCATCATGGCTTGGTGTTTTTCGGTTTGGTAATTTCTTGAATGTTTCTCTTAGTGACTCCAGGTGTATGTTAACCTGCAGGGCTTCTTCATGTCCTTGATTTTTTTTATGTTATTTATCAGTTCGGCATTTCAAATTATGTTCTTTTAGTTCTCGTAACTTTTTCCCGAAATTTTATGTTTCCTTTAAATCCGATTGTTCATTTGTCTTTTTTCTTTCCCCACCGAATTGCCGGTGAAATTTTCTTTATTTTGAAAGAATCTGTTTTGCTTGAATTACTTGATCCTATCCCGTATCTTTTTTGTCTCCCTTCTTTCACCCATATTTTCTAGTTTACTTCCCCCAGTTGTGTAGTATAGTCTGCTGCTGTCCTTGTTTTGTTTTTGTTTTTTTCGTTCTTTTCATTCCAGTCTATCCTAGTGTATTTTTCTTTCATCAATTATCTTGTAGTTTTCTCGTTGTTTCTTTATTTTTCCTTCTATCCTCATTTTCCATCCAGTTTTTTTTTCTAACTTCTTTTTGGGTTTCTTAGTAGGATATCAATTTTCTCACTGACAAATTTTGCACCTGCATAAATTTAGTCATTCAATTCGGTGATGTTACTTGGGATATTTTTTTTTTATAATTCGTAAAGTTAACCTTTTTTAATTTGATTTTTCCAAATGTTCGTTCCTTATGGGTGGTAATGCTTCCTTCTCTTTGGTCATGATTCTTTATTAGTCCTTGATTGTTTCTTACAATTTGTGTTAACATTGGTGCTGTGGTACTGGGTTTTGTTAAGTTTTGGTTTTCAGTATATTGTGCTTCAGCTTTTTGGGATTGTTTTGGTTTGCTTTCTTTGTTTAATGGAATATCAAATTTCATGGGTTATTTAATGCTAAAACCATCCTTGTAGAAGAACAGTGAAACTATTTAACCCATAGCTGGAGGGATACGGGGGTTCTTACTTTTCCCAAGGGAATTAGTCTAAAAGTGAACGTTATAGTGCGACTGGAATTCGAAGTCGCTTATTTCGAGGCTACAATCCAGCACTTTAACCATTACGCTAAGGGAAATCCTCTAGCTCTTTTGATGATCTCTTATTAGTCATTTCCCTCATGACTTACCTGATCACATATTTCCATTACCTTTAGGTCAGAAAACATCCAATCTTTAAAACTCTCTTTGTTTGGTCTGCAAGTTTTTGACTTGTACCGAAATGAGCAGATTCTTCCCAAATTTCTTCCTTTCATTTTCCGATAACCTCTTTGTACGGGTTTGTTTTTAAAATAGCTGTGGATAACAGTTTTGTTGTTTTCTCTTATCCGTTTTTTCTTATATTTCTCTGACGTATCACGGCTTTGGAAATTGTTTATGTAACGGAAATGAGAACAGCCAACATTCGCTGGATGACTATTGATTCACTAATGTTGGCTAATCAGGGGTCCTGCCGATTATGAATCTCAAGTTTGAGTGCCACGTTTAATTGTATTTCTATTTGGCTTTTCTCATGATGAGTATAAAGTGGCTATGCCAGTCGCAAGAGGTGATTATAATAGGTGTTCCTGTCACAGATGGTATTGAGTAAAGAAAAGAAAACACTCTTTCTTTTCCCATGAATTAAAACTAGAGATGTTCTTGTGAACAGAATTTGGTGATCTTTTTTTTATAACACAGTACCCTCTCTCTCTCTCTCTCTCTCTCTCTCTCTCTCACTCTCTCTCTCTGCTTCCCTATGGTCCATCGCTCCAGGCAGCTCATCTAGACAGCATGCAGCGTCCATACAGAGCTGATGTATATAAGTTCTTACAGGTCGGCCAACACTGGTACATCCATGTTTAGGAGTCCATCAGAGAACGTCACTTATGAGTTTGTCCTTTCTTTTCCAGCAGTGCCCAAGATGTCTTGGTCATCTTACTTGAGTGGTTTGTGAGATGGGAGGCAGTTGACCGTACAGCTGCTGTTTTGAGGGGTGCTGTTTCCAGGATTTGTTCAAAATAGCTCATAGCATTATTGAGTAGTTCCCATCTAACTTGTTCCTTATACGCCAAGGGGATGCCTCCATACAATAAAAGTGACACAGCCAACTTGGAAGAAACCCTGTTTTATTTTATCCGCAAGATCAACTGAGAATTTCTGGCTCTTATTTTCTTGGACAATTTCTGGTTTGTGCATGACCCATTTTTTCAATTTTATTATTATTGTTGTTGTTGATAATGATGATGATTTAGTAACTGTAATGGTATGTGATAGATACTATCTTTAATAGCCTCATTTTAATATCTTCCACAAATATTATCTTACGGTGTTGATGTAGTAGATTGGCTACTAATGATAACACGCTTGTTGCTATTACCTCTTTTTGATAAGCCTTTCGATTTATCACATCCGTGTAAACGTCTTCGTCAGCATGTAATTACACAATTTATCTAGCGACAATTGCTGCCTTCAAGTATAGCGGCGGCGAAAACGTGCGCCCAACAATTGGCCATTGCCTTCCTACATGGATTGTCGTTGCGCTTTTAAACACAGGTTTGCTGATAATTGTCGCAAAATAATTGCCATCTCCTCTTGCGTTTGTGTTGCCCAGATTCTCTCCTACCTACCTATTTTGTTTTCATCTGTCCTTGCCCAAGCCCCACCATTCACTTCTTTAATCGCTGACATACCCTTAATAACCAATATAGCAATAATAATTTCACATAAGCTGTCTATATGTAGAGTCGTCAACTTATATGATTGGATGTGTAAGAAAATTATGAGTAAAATTCTATAACGTCTTAATTTTTTTTATTTTATTATTGGGGGGGATATTTATTCATTTAAGGATTTCGTTGACTATCGGCATCACTTAGTATTATTTGTTTTGGTGTAATGGTTATCGTCGTAGGAATTGGACACGACGACACGAGTTCAAATCCTGGATGAGACTGATTACATTTCACATAGCACTAATACCCTTGGGAAAGGTATGAATCCAATCATTCTCCCTCCAGTTACGGGTAAATAGTAGGGCAGACTAGGTTCTTCAGCCTTGGTGAGGCAACTAGTCTAGGAGAAGGAAAAACTCTGAATTGAAACCTGTTAAACTCCGCTTAAAAATTGACCTTGTGTCATATCCTGCCCGAGCAGAGGGGCTGGTAAACATGATTACTCCCAAGACCCTTCTAATCCTGAGTATTCGTTTCCGTTAGAAATAAATTATGCCATATAACTGTAAATTATTTGTATTAGGGATAGTTACTTGAAGCTATAATCATTAAGTAAGGATAAGTATTTTTACTTGAAACCACGTGTGCACACACACACGCACACACACACACACATATATATATATATATACTTAACTCCACACGAGTTGGATGCGACACAAGGCCATTTTTAAGCAGAGTTTAATAGATTTGAATAAAGAGTTTTCCTTCTTCAATACCGGTTACTATATGCTGGTTTAAGAGCCTCGTCTACCCAATTGCTTATCCATAGTTGGAGGTAGAATAAATAGATTCATACCTTTCCCAAGGGTCTTAGAGCTGCAAAAAGCCTCGTCCAAAATTTGAATTCAGATCGCTCTGTTCCTTATCTACGACGATATCCATTGCAAAACACATTCCTCTTACTTAAAAATATATGAATGTGTGCCAACGAAGGATTATTGTTATATAATAGCCGAGGGATTTCGGTTCATGCCTTTGAGTTTAGTTAGGCTGAGAACCTTTCGGCTCAGCACATGGGTTAGTTACGTGCAACATTGAGGCAGGTGTTAACGCGGGCGCGCGCGGGCGGATTGAGGTGTCACTCAGATGTTATAATAGTCCGAGACGAAACGCGGTGACAGGGTGCGGGTGACGTCACGCACCGGAAGCGTGCGGAGGTTTGTGTGAGAATCTGAAGAAAGTCAGTCGGGTACTAGACGCCAAACGAGAAGGATCGACGTTTTGAGCTCGCAGGCGCGAGGTGAACGTGCGCCCTATGGGGGCCGCTCGAATTGGGGGCCAAATGAATAAGACAGCATAGAAGATTGTGTCTCTCCTCCTTACGTCGAAACCTTTAACTCAAAGTTAATAAAAAGGTTTCGTACCGGAACAAGAAGTCGTTACGTGTTTTCGAATTCCGAGATTCCTATGTTCTATCGTTACGAACATTATATGTCTATTTCCCAAATGGCTGTATCTGCTGATGGTACATTATCATTAAATAAAAACCACTGAATTTCTAGTATGGGAGAGGAATACTTAACACCATACATTTGTTTACAGGTCAAGGTTTTTAACTTTATCAACACGTCCCTCTTCCGATTGCTGACTGTTTTTAGAAATAACTTATCTTTTCGCACTGTTACATAGCCATACACGAATATGTGAAATGTACATAGAATGTTCATAACGCACATATATATAGAACATAGGAATCCCGAAACACAAAAAAAAACACTTACGACTTCTTAGTTCAGGTACGAAACTTTTTTTATTACCTTTGAGTTAAAAGGTTTTTCGACATAAGGAGAGAGGCACAATCTTTCTATACTGACTTTTCTATCTGCCCCCCATCACGTGGTGCCCGTGGTGTAGTCGTTATCGTCGTAGGACATGGACACGGCGACACGAGTTCAAATCCTGGACGACACTGATTGCATTTCACATAGCACTAATACCCTTGGGAAAGGTATGAATCCAATTATTCTCCCTCCAGCTATGGGTAAATAGTAGGACAGACTAGGTTCTTCAGCCTTGGTTAGGCAACTAGTCTAGGAGAAGGAAAACTCTGAATTGAAACCTGTTAAACTCCGCTTAAAAATTGACCTTGTGTCATATCCTGCCCGAGCGGAGGGGTTGGTAAATAGTATCACGTGCGCCGCCCCTTGCGCACAAATTCGTCTGGCATCGCCCAGGTTTCAATCTCAACTCACTGACTTTTCTCAAATCTCAGCTCACGCTTCCGGTGCGAGACGTCACTCACATCCCTGGTCACATCCTATCTCTGGGATTTTTATTTTGACATCTCTGAATGACACATCCTACTCGCGCGCGCGTGAACACCTGCGCTCATGTTGCACCTAACTAACCCATGCGCTAAGCGAAAGGTTCTCAGCCTAACTAAACCGAAAGGCAAGATATATAAAACGAAATACCTCAGCCATTATATTGCAGCACCTATCGATTCCTTAGCTTTTGCTCTAGTTTACCATATCAGAGAAAGTCGGATTTTTTCCCCTTATTGAATTTTCCAAAGTTTGCTTTGTTTATCACCCAGAATTCAGATTGCTTACGGTACTTGCTGTTCTTACGCGGACACCCATCTAACAACTGACCAGTCTTGTCACGGCTTAACTCCTATGATCTCATGAGGTCTGTGGGTTTAATTGTGACCTTAAGTTAAATTATGAGCTTGCCAACATTCGAACAGGAAATTTTTTTTTCTTTTTTTTTTTTTAGTGGGGTTACTTACTTCGCTCTCTGCTTTATCCCTAACACATGCACACGGAGAAATACCATGAGACATACTAGCACAAAAGAGTGTGCTCGTTTGTGCATATTCGCTTTCAATCTGCCATCCAAAATTTGAAGTAATAAAAACAGAATTATCAATCATTTTTTTTATCTGTTACATTTACTAGATTTTGGAGGCGTGCTTAACGGAATGGTTATCGTCAGAGGAGATGGAATCAGAGACCCGAATTCAAATCATGGCCGAGGAAGTTTGCGTTTCACTTTACGCAAATACCCAGACCAATTGTACAAAATGGAATGATCTAATTTGTATAGTTTGGGGAAAAATTAGGCCATTAATTCAATCTACTGTTTGGGTTTCTTTATTAATGGTATGTCAACCTTCGTGAGTTATTTAATACCAAAGCTATCCTTCTAGAAGAATAGCAGTGATGCTATTGAACTCATAGCTAGTGTAATATAATGGCCGAGGGATTTCGTTTTATATATATTGCCTTTCGGTTTAGTTAGGCTGAGAACCTTTCGACTCAGTGCATGGGTTAGTTAGGAGCAAACATAAGCGCAGGTGTTCACGTGCGCGCGGAGCGGACGTGTCATTCAGAGATGTCACAATATATATCCCAGATAGAGGATGTGAGTGACGTCACGCACCGGTAGCGTGGGCTGAGATTTGAGAAAAGTCAGTTAGTTGAGTTCCTGCCTGGGAAGAAGAAGGTTGACTTTCGGGGTTCGTCATGGCAGACGAATTTGTGCGCTACGGGCGCCGCGCGTTAGTTGGGTAGAGAGATGACGATGTAAAAGCAGTCAGCATAGAAGGATTGTGTCTCTCTCTCCTTATGTCGAAAAACTTTTTAACTCAAAGATAATAAAAGGTTTCGTACCTGAACTAAGAAGTCGTAAGTGTTTTTTGTGTTTCGGGATTCCTATGTTCTATATATATGAGTATGACTATTCTATGTACATTTCACATATCCGTATCATAGTTATGTTACACTAGGTGGGGCAGTGGGTTCATACCTTTCCCAAGAGTATTTGTCCGCTAGAGAACGTAATAGCGCGACTGGAGTTCGAACTCGCTCACCACGATTCTACAGTCCAGCGATTTAACCATTATACTACGAGGACATCCCTATTTTAATCTCGTTTGTTTAAGAAATATTTTATGAATCCAGAATATTTTGCAGTCAAATTTTAAAAATGGTTTGCGTCTTGTTTGTTTGTTGACAGGCCTTCCCGCAAAAAAAAAAACTTAGTAATCATCCTCTAAATTTGCTAGTTCTATAATTTTTACAAGAGTAATATGCCCTGTTTAGGGTACCTCAGGTGGTGTAATGGTTACCAAGCTAGACAAGCAAATCTTCACGAGTGGGTTCGAGTCTCATTAGGTCCCTCATACATTCAGCCTTGTGCTTCATCGAAGCAAAAGAGCTTCGTAAATTACGATCGAGACTTCATGACTCAAAAGAACTGTTCAGTAAAAACAACTGTTTAGCAGTTTTAAATAAAAGTAATATGCCTTATTTTGGTACGTTATGATTGTAAGTTTGGTCTGGTTTTCTGAGATTAAGTAGTATCATTATCTTATGTATTTGACCAACTCCTCCACACAAGCAGGGTGTGACACAAGGTCAACTTTAAGCGGAGTTTAACAGGTTGAAGTTTTTTTTCTTCTAGATCGATTAAAGCGATGGACTGTGGAGTGATAGAACGCGAGTTCATACTCCAGTCGCGCTATTACGTTCACTTTTGGGCAAATACCATTGGGAAAGGTATGAACCCCCTTATCCTCCCAGCTATGGGTTAAATAGTACAACTACTGTTCTTCTTGGAGAAAAGCTTTGGCATTAAATAACCTACAAAGGTTGATATGCCATTAAACAAAGAAACCAAACCAATCTCTTAGATCGGTTGGCACCCAAAAGTTAAAGAATTCAATCTACCCTACAATTTATTAATAGCTGGGGGGAAATAGTTGAATTCATACCTTTCCTAAAGATATTAAATCGAAATGAAATGAAAATGGCCTCGTCCAGAAATCGAATGTGTTTCTTTTAAACTTAAAATTGGGCGGGTTTCGATCCCAGTTTCAAGCATCCTATGCATCTAGCCACACTGAAGAGTTGTGATTCAACGGAACAGTCTGTCTGTGGATGACTATATATATATATATCAGGGGCGGAGACTGGACTAGTGCTACTCGTGCCCGGCACGACCAATAACTCGGTCAATGTTATTCAAAATGGATTAAAAATCATCCATTAATTTCAAGCAAACATACTTAGTTTGATCTCAATTAAATTACGTATCTATTCAAGTTTCGATAACTAAGTAGCCAAGAGTTCATAAATATATCTGGGAATAATACAACGATGCTGTTTTGAACGGATGGTCTTTGTCCGGCCACCGTCAGATTCATTGAACATCCCATAAAATCGGCCATAATGTTGAACGCCCGATCCGTGCCAGGCACTAGACCCTTATAATAACAGTAATGTTAGAGAAATACGCTTTTGGCTGTAGCCAATAGCAAGAGCAACCCTAACACTGTGCTCAAAAATCTTAGCACGTCTGACTGCTGATAGATATATTGGGAAGAGGGAGAGGGACAGAGAGAGTGAGAGAGAGAGAGGGGGGATAGCAGATTAGAGCAGTCGCCGACGTCATCATCATCGCTATGGTAAATGTTGGTTAAACGGCGTGTTTTAATTCGTTTTTTCACTAACAGATGTCTATTTCTTTAATGAATGTTGCATATATTACATTCTGTAACTAAAATTTGTTTATTTGAATACATTTTCAACAAATAATCTTTATTTTAAGCGAAATTGAAACTACTAGCTGTGTCTGTGTATATATTGTCATCGGTTTCTTTATTCTAATAAACATATTTTTCTCGTCATAGTAATGAACATCTTCTCTTTTCTTCTATACTTTTGAAAGGAAAAAAATTATCTTATCTACTGTATTAACAAGACTACAAATTATATAGTATCTTGATTGTTTAAAAAAAAATACACCATACGTTTGTCAATCTGTGCTATAGCAATAGCAACTATGATGACTTACTTTGGGTCCACGGACCACGGGTTGGGAACTGAAGTTGACAGAGGGCGAGGGGGGGCACGAGTAGCAAAAATAGGCTAGAGTCGCCACTGATATGTATATATATATATATATATATATATATATATATATATAAGGATATTTCCAGTCACAATTGTTTCATGAAGCAAAAACATATCTAAAAGATATTAAAATCTTTTTTTTTTTTTAGGCAAATATCAATTTATCCAAAGTGATGCTTTTCGGAGTTGCTTTTCCTTTATGTTGCTTTTTGCTACAGTATTTTTAGTCGTTGAATAGAATTCTCAAAATGTTTTTTTGTTTTGTTTTTTTTGCGCACTCCATGATGATTCTTATGCATTTTCTCTCTTGGAAACTTCTATTTTACAAAGTCTGGATAAGGCCTTGCCGGGCGAGCGCCCCGTAAACACCAGAAAACCAACTTCTATTCGTTCATATAGCAAAAAGCTGAAAAAAGGAGGTACTAAGAAAGAAAGAAAGAAAGAAAGAAAGAAAGAAAGAAAGAAAGAAAATGGAGATTAGAAAGACGGAAAAAAAAATTTTAAATGAAAAGGAAAACGAAAGAAGAATGTAAAAAGAATTAAATAAAGAAAAAGAAAGTGAACCAAAAAATAAAAAGAATTCTCGAGAAAAAGTAAGATATTTACAAAAGAAAGAAACAAGGTATGTAAAGGGATATAGTCAGGAATTAAAAACAAAGAAGGAAAGAGATTATCGAGAATGAAACGCAAATGAAAAAAAAAAGAACGGGAAAGTTACAAAATATGAAAGAAAAATAAAAGAAACAAAAGAAAAACAAAGAGAAAGTGAGCAAAAGAAAGGTAAAGAGACAACAAAAGAAAAATACAGATATTTACAAAAGAAAGAGAGAAAAAGAGCGAAAAAAGAGAAAAATAACCAAAGAAAAATTAAGAAAGAAAAAAAATTTGAGCTAAAGAACAATGAATGAATAAAAAGAAAGAAAAAAGAACCAAAGAAAGAAAGAAAGAAAGAAAGAAAGAAAGAAAGAAAGAAAGAACAGCATAAAGAAAGGACAGCAGAAAGAAAGAAAGAAAGAAAAAAAGAACAACAGAAAGAAAGAAAGAACAGCAGAAAGAACAGCAGAAAGAAAGAATGAAAGAAAGAAAGAAATCAAAATGTTAAAAAAAAAAATTTTCGAAAGGTGAATATATAAAAATATTGGTGTCAGTTGAAAGAACAGAGTATCGTTAAAATTGATAGTTAAAAATTAAGAAAATTATCTAAAAGAAAAAAAAACGAAGGCAACAAATAATTTGTTAGAATAATTCAAAAACGAAAAAAAGGACGAAAAAATATCTTTAGAATAATAATCATAAATAATAAAAGAAACAAAAAAAGAAGCATGAAGCAGGGGGAAAATATCAAAAAGTTAAAATAAAAAAGAACAAAAAGGAGGGGTGTTGGAAGGCGTGTAAAAATATGAATGAAAGTTATTGTACAGGGTAGTGGAACAGTTGGAAATTCTCATTGATGCGCAAAGTCAAGCTGTGGGCCAAACAAGCCCGGTTTCCTGTACACGTGGATATCTTTTTAATTATAATGTTAGGTCTGTCTCTAGAGAATTCTAATTATAAGAAAATTAGAGATGTGACAAGGGGAGGTAATTAAAAGTTCAGTCCCGAAGAGAATAGAAGACTGACTTTGATGAGGACGATGGCCGGTGAAGGAGGTTATGATCGTTACAATGAACAATGATGGCAGTCATGATGACGTTTGTGGCGTTTGTGATACTGATGTTGTTTTTTGTTGTTGTTGTTGTTGTTGTTGTTTGTTGTTGTTGTTTTTTTTTTATGTGATGATAGAGGCTGCTGATGGCGTTCAGCGTATTGATGCTAATTATTAGCTTGACTGGGAAGGTACACTCGGCTCTCCTTTCGACAAAGATGAAAGGAGAGGTACCTGTGCGTAATGTAATGGTTAACAAGCATGTCTCGTTGATCATTAATGTTATATAGAGTTTCTGATCCTCATTGATCCACTCACGTTGTCGGCGAGACTTAGAATACGGTGTGTACCCTGCAGAGAGGTAAGCCCCCCCCTACACTCAAAGCGGTGTCCTAAGTATGAAACTAAAATACAGCTAGTTGTGAGTCTCTCTTTCCGAAACTTTTGGGAGTGCTGAGGACCACTTCAAATAGATCTGTCTGAAAATTATTTGTATTCGATATTTGTTTGTTTTGTTTTGTTTTGTTTTGTTTTTTGTTTTACGGCGTATCAACTTTTTGGGGGTCATTTAACGCCGAATTAAGTAATTTTGATAAAAGTTCAAACAATTCAGTTTTGTATAAGTATATTATTTTTGTTTATATACAGTTAAATGTTTAAACAGTTCTATTTCAAACAATTCCTTTTAACATAAGTACGCTATTTCAATGTCAAAATTTGTTGTATTCAAAACAATTCAATTTAGCATAAAAGACAATTATATTTCAAACAATTCAGTTTAGCAGATGTATACAGTTTCAATGTCAAAAATGTTCCATTTCAAACAATTCAGTTTAGCATAAGTACGCAGTTTAAATGTCGAAGCAGTTCTATTTCAAGCAATTTAGTTTAGCATAAGTACAAAGTTTAGTTCTATTCAACCCTTAGATAGGACCTGGGAACGATGGCAAAGAAGAGGTACTCCGCATTCCCCAAGCTTCAGTATTACTGGAACCTCACCATAAGGTTGTTTAACGTCATATCTAGGACACTCGTTAGGGTGTCTTACTCCTCTGCAGAAAAGCAGTTGGTGTATTCTACAACCCCAGGCGAAATGTAAAAACAGTTATATTTCAAGCAATTCAGTTTAGCATAAGTACAAAGTTGAGTTCTATTTGACCTATAGATAGGACCCTTATCAGGTGCTACCACTCCGGACCAGTGTGGACCTGGGAGTGATGGCAATTTAGGGGTACTCCGCATTCTCCAAACCTCCAGTATTACTGAAGCCTCATCATCAAATTGTCTAGTATCATATCCAAAACACTCGTTGGGGTAGTCTTACCCCTCTGCAGAGATGCAGTTGGTGTATTCTGCAGCCCCAGCCGACTAGGCAATTTGTACTAAACAGGAATACTTGATGTCAATCAACTGAGTGCAAAAAAAAAAGGAAAAACTCGTTAGAAACTATACAAAAAATATAAATATGAACGTACAATGAATGCTATTCCCGAATCCGAAGGCATGAAATAAGTTCGGGGGTGCTGATATGCCGTTAAACTCAATCAATCAATGTTCCACTATTTTGACTTTTAGCTAGACTAACTATTATGAACCCGTTTTTGCGTAATGGTGAACTAGCAGAAGGGTAAGACCCACCCCAACGAATGTCCCTGATATGACACTAAACAATCTGATTGTGAGGCTCCAGTAATACTGGAGCTTTGAGGAACGCAGAGTACTCTTTCATTACCATCGTTTCCAGATCCAGTCTGGCCCCAGAGTAGTAACCCCTGATAGAGTCCCATCTATGGGTCCAATAGAATAGTTTGGCATCAAAACTGTATGCAAACAAATGACTCGCATTAAATCGAATTGTTAGAAATAGAACTATTTGACCATTTAGCTGTACTTGCTTACAAATCATATATATTTAATATACGTATAAACTGGATTTGGCGTTAAGTAACCAACAAAGTTTGATATTCCATAAAACTCAACCAACTAACTTGCTAACTTCGGAGAATACAGCCTCTATAGTGAGTTCAGTCCTCATTGGGTGTCTCACAGATTTAGTCATCTTTCAGACTGATCCAAGTTTAGAAAATAATTATTAGATTAAAATAATTATTAGATTAAGATAATTATTAGATTACCTCACCACAGAGTAATGATTAGCAAGCTCGTCTTTAGGTGAGAGCCAGGTATGACTGCTCCTTGAGGCCCAAAGAGTGTCGGTCTTAACAGCGTGACATGAATGCTGGGCTTCCCCGGCACCCATGTCAGGCGGCCTTGACCGACGAACCAATGACACAGGAACCGAACTATGCCAACCAGAACAACGCGACCGGCAAGTCTGGTCTGGCTTTATTGAGCATATATGAGTAGTTAGTATAAACAAAACTTACTTAAAAGTATGAGCAGTCCATTTTATAACGAAAAGCGACGTTGGGGATCGAATATTTACCACAAGATACTTTAAAGACTACTATAGATTGCGAAAAGTAGGGAATTAACACACTTAAAAGATGCTCACATGTTTTGTTTTGTTTGTTTGTTTTTTTAGAAGTATACAAAGAAATAACAGATAAGATGCAAAACATTTTTTTTCTTTAATGGCTGAATATTATGGTTTCATAAAATATCCCTTAATCAAGCTGAACATTAAGTTGTTTTATAATATCTTTTTCTGAATGGTTTGGAAAAAATTATACTAATGGTTTAAATAATTCAGTCAAGTTCGTTTAAGGGATATTTTATGAAGCCAGAATGTTCAGCTATTAAAGAAAAAGGTTTTGGGTCTTATCTGTTATTTGTTTATTTACTGCTAAATTATAAAAATAAAAAAAAACTTAAGTGAACATACTCTAAGTTTGCTAATTCCATACTTTTTGTCCGGAGTATTATTATTATTGCTGTTCACTCAATCCTTAACAGATGCTGTGCATATGTTGTAGCAGACAAAACTAAACTTTGTAAATGCCTTATAGCCTACTAAGTAGAAATTCCAACTATAATTTGTATATACAAATAATATTATACAATATTTAGTAACATAAAATAATATTATACAATATTTAGTAACATAAAATAATATTATACAATATTTAGTAACATAAAATAATATTATACAATATTTAGTAACATAAAATAATATTATACAATATTTAGTAACATAAAATAATATTATACAATATTTAGTTACATAAAATAATATTATACAATATTTAGTTACATAAAATAATATTATACAATATTTAGTAACATAAAATAGTATTATACAATATTTAGTTACATAAAATAATATTATACAATATTTAGTAACATAAAATAATATTATACAATATTTAGTTACATAATATAATATTATACAATATTTAGTAACATAAAATAATATTATACAATATTTAGTTACATAAAATACGACAAAAAGTCAAAATAGTATCAGGAGTGAATAAAACAGAAAAACTACACTACTGAAAAGAATATTTTAGTCATTAAAAATATCTTAGTCTTTAAAAATATTTTAGTCATTAAAAATGTAATGAAAAACAATATTCTTTAAAAAAAAAAACGGTCGTAAAAATCCTGACTTTCTTCAATGTTGAATGACACAATTTTCATTTTGATATAACAAATTTTTTAAATAATTTTTTAGAATCAAAAGATTTTGAGAACCTGTTTATTACTATTGATATTTTTTTATTTAATGATATATCAACTTTCGTGGGTTATTTAATGCCAAAGCCCTCCTTGTAGAATAAAAATAGTGATCATATTTAACCCATAGCTGGGGAAGTAAGGAAGTTGATACATTACCTAAGGATATTCATCTGAAACTGAACGTAATAGCGCGACTAGAGTTCGAACTCACTTACGACAATGTTATAGTCCATCACATTAGCCACTGCGCCGCTGGGACACCCTGTTGATATTTATAGACTGTCATTGCATTCCAGTTCTCAAGCTGCATTTAATCTGATATTTGGTCGAGGAATTTTGATATTTGCTTTTTATGTATAATTTAATCTTATGGAATAAAAAACAAAAAGCAGTTGTTAATTACAGTTGCAATATTGCCATTGTAGTATTTCAGTATAAATGAGACAAGATCATGAACAGTGGTTGGCTAAGACAGGTGTTAAAGCAAATCGTTAAAAGGAAAGCTGGTGTACCGTTTTATTCAGTGTTAGTATGTCATATATATATAAAATGCTATTATTGGCTTTTGGTGAATGGAGAGTCGACTAGATATTTTCCCAACCACCAAGCATTCTAGTAATCGGAAACCTACGGGTTTACTGAATGAAAATTTTAGTTATATAAGAACTGAATAACCTTGATTCATTTAGTGCTTGACATTTCTTTTCTCATCTTTTTTCAAAATCTGAATGTGTAATTTGAAATTTTTGCAAAAAGAAAGTCAATGAGGAAACGGAAAATTAGAGACGCAAAATGATCTGCGGTGATGTGTTGTTTTTTTTAATAACCAGAATGATACTTGATGCAGATAATGTCTGACAGGATAACAAGAAAAATTACATATACCTGTATGCTATAAAAAAAACGGAAGCGACAGATTCTTGAAGCCTTTGGTTTGGTTTCTTTGTTTAATGGCATGTCAACTCTTTGTAGGTTATTTAATGCCAAAGCCATTCTCCTAGAAGAACAGTAGTGGTACTATTTAACCCATAACTGTATTTGCCCGAAAGTGAACGTAATGGCGCGACTGGAGTACGAACTCGCTTACTACGATTCCGCAGTCCATCGCTTTAACCATTACACCAGCTATGAGTACAATTGTACCTTTACTGTTCTTTATTAACCGGCTCATTAGTCTAGTGGGTAGAGTGTTCGCTAATGTTCTGGGAGATCTGGGTTCAATCCCAGGTCGAGTCATACCAAAAACTTAAAAAATGGTACTTGATATCTCCTTGCTTCGCATTATAAGGTAAGGATCAAGGGTAAAGCGGAGCAATCCAGGGAAAGGAGTAGCCCCCTCCGCTACACCTCGTTGTTGTAGCTATTGAAAAGGGAGCCTTCTGGTCGCCCTCGAATATGGTCGCCAACTTAACTTACTTACTGTTCTTTATCAACGATGGATTTGGCATTAAGTCCAATAGAAGTCCTCAATATAAAATCAAAAGCTCTAAAACTATATATAATTATCTTCAATTTGGCGACATGTATTTTTTGATTCAGTTAATTGATCATCGATACATTTAACCCAGTGAAGACTCTCGCTTCTCCGTCGCCTGATACATTGTGCCATTATAATTGACAAACAATATGGTGCCGAATTTAAAATTCAAAAAAGAATATAAATGAATTACATCATTTTCCCTGATTTTGGCAATTAGCAGACGTATACAGTTACGCTCTAAATCCCAGATCTTAAAATAACATTAACAATCATTGCATACCAAAATATCAAAATGTACGTAAACAGAAGTTAAATTAATTTTTTTATAGAATACTCCTTTCTAGTCTTTAATAAACCGAATGAAGGGCTGCCACCAAAATATATACTGTACACACAGACACAGACACACACACACACACACACACACACACACATATATATATATATATATATATATATATATATATATATATATATATATAATTTTTTTTTAAAGTTTTTATACTGCCCTGCTTGCCAGCATCCGAACACTTTATTTTCCAACGTTTTTATTAAAACGCCTGTTTTTTGTTGGTCTTATTTTTTTCGTATATTTTTTCTCGTTGTTTATATATATTCACACACACACACACACACACACACACACACACACACACACACACACACACACACACATATATATATATATATATATATATATGTATATATATATATATATATATATATATATACTAGTAGTTGTAGTACCTGATCCATGACTGGATTAAAAGGGCCTTAAGGAACACCTGAGGTAAATAGGGGGAAGAAAAAAATAAGCTAAGAATTAAAAATGTGTTTTTATTTGATGTTGAAATTTTTCGCCTATTATTTCAAATGAAAAGTATTCTTTTTTTTAATGATTTGTGTTTTCTTTTCTATTCTTTTTGAGTTTACATTTAAAATAATATGTAAAATATGTAACCCTATATTGATGAAAGGTATAAAACATTTTCATATTCAATAAATTTTTACTTTTTACAATTCGGGCTCTGTTACAGAATATTTTTTTTTTGTGAATAATTTTAAAAAAAGCAGAAAAAGTTTTAATCAAGATTTTATTTAACCTCTAAAATTTTAACGCTGAAATATTTTGAGAATTCAGTCTTCTTTTATTTTAGGATATTTTTGTTTACATTTTAAAAAATATAACCCTAAACCCGAAAGTTGTTTGAAACATTTTTATAATTCCATATTTCAAAAGACTTTTTTTAATATGACAAAAATCCATATTCAGTTTTTAATTTCCTGTTGAGTTGCACTAATAAAAATGTATTCGTTTAATTTATTTTCTTTTTTTTTAAACTGCAAAAATCTAACAATTAAAAGAAGCTAGGAATTAAAAATGTGCCCTTATTTTTGGTGGAAAATTTCGCGAATTATTTCAAATAAAAAGTAATCGTTCATTTTATAAATAGTTTGTAACTTTAAAAAAAAGTTTTGGGGTTAGACTGATTATTATATTTTGTTCTAAAAAATAAGGAAAGTATTAATTTAAAAAAATCAATTTTTTAATTATCGTTCGACAATGCTTTTGTTTAATTTTTGATATTTTTCTTTTCTTTTTCCCCGCTAAAAAGGTGACGTTATAGGGAAGTACAATAAAATGAAACTCAGAATTAAAAATCTAACTTATTTCGTATTTCAGTTTTTGTGGGTTAATTTCAAAATAGAATCTTTAAAAAGATACACATTGGTTTGACAATCTTTCATGATTTTTTTTATCTAAGAAAATAGGACTTCTTTTCTGCGATTAAGAAATAGTAATTTTCGAAAAAGTACTAAATTCAAATTTCGTCAATGGAGTCTGCATGGCATTTAAACATAGGGGGTCTTAAGAACTGAAGAGTTGCACGTGCTTTTTGTACCCACTTATGAAGAACTATGAATAGTTCAACAAATCAATTGATTTTTTAACCATTGAATTATATATTTAATCGGTAAAAATCAAAAACTAAATTTTGTACACACTTATGAAGAACTGTGAGTGTTCAACAAATCAATTGATTTTTTAACCATTGAATTATATATTCAATCGATAAAAATCAAAAAATAAATTTTGTAGCCTAGTCAGCAGTGGCTGTAAAATACGCCGATTGCATCTCTGCAGAGAGGTGAGGCCTCCACCTCAATTTTCCTAGATATAACACAACACCAACTGATTGTGAGCCTCCAGTTCTGAAACTTTAGGGAATGTGGAGCACCCCTTCATTACCATTACTCCTAAGTTCACTCGCATCCCGAGACGTAGTACCTGTTAAAGTCCCATATGTGGATCAAATAGAAATACTTAATCATTTTCTATGCTTGAAACCATATAACTATGTGCAAACAAAGGATTAATATTAGATATAAACTTTAGGGAATGTGGAGCACCCCTTCATTACCATTACTCCTAAGTTCACTCGCATCCCGAGACGTAGTACCTGTTAAAGTCCCATATGTGGATCAAATAGAAATACTTAATCATTTTCTATGCTTGAAACCATATAACTATGTGCAAACAAAGGATTAATATTAAATATAATTATTTGTGTTAGCAATACTAGAAGCCATTTAACTGTGTGCAAACAAAGGATTAATATTAGATATAATTATTTGTGTTAGCAATACTAGAAGCCATTTAACTGTGTGCAAACAAAGGATTAATATTAAATATAATTATTTGTGTTAGCAATCCTAGAAGCCATATAACTATGTGCAAACAAAGGATTAATATTAAATATAATTATTTATGTTAGCAATAGGCTATCGATTATATGGAAATCAGACCTAACCGATAAAATGAAACGCAGCTTCTTCCAGGCAGCGGTCACATCGATACTGCTATATGGATGCACTACATGGACACTAACAAAACGGCTGGAGAAGAAACTGGATGGCAATTACACAAGAATGCTACGTGCAATCCTGAACAAGTCCTGGCAGCAGCACCCCACAAGACACCAACTGTACGGCCACCTGCCCCCTATCACGAAAACTATTCAAGTTAGACGAACCAGACATGCAGGACACTGCTGGAGAAGCAGAGATGAACTCATAAGAGATGTACTCTTATGGATCCCCACACATGGCCGCGCAAAAGCAGGACGACCAGCTCGAACGCACATTCAGCAGCTATGTGAGGATACAGGCTGTTGTCCTGAAGACCTACCTAGGGCGATGAACGATAGGGAGGAGTGGCGAGAGAGGGTCAGGGATATCCGTGCTACCAGCGCGATATGATGATGATGATGTTAGCAATACTAGAAGCCATTTAACTGTGTGCAAACAAATGATTGATATTAAATAGAATTATTTGTGTTAGCAATACTAGAAGCCATTTAACTGTGTGCAAACAAATGATTAATATTAAATATAATTATTTGTGTTAGTAATACTAGAAGCCATTTAACTGTGTGCAAACAAATGATTAATATTAAATATAATTATCATTATTGTGTTAGCAATACTAGGAGCCATTTAACTGTGTGCAAACAAAGGATTAATAATAGATAGAATTATTTGAGTTAGCAATACTAGAAGCCATTTAACCGTGTGCAAACAAAACACAGCATTACTTGAAACCATTTAAATGTTTGCTAACGAATTAACTCTAATTCATTTAGAAATATTATTACCGACTATTTATGAATAAACCATCTGTGTGTGTGTGTGTGTATGTGTGTGTGTGTGTGTGTGTGTGTGTGTGTGTGAAAAAGGATTTGTCATTGAATAACCATAAATGGTTGATATGCCATAAAACCAAATAATCTAAACCTAAATTTTGTACTTTTCCTTTTGATAAATATATTAAAGCGCATGCGCGATTTTAATGCTCAATAACATCGTTTTTTTCCTGAGTCATAAGTCGACACGTGCATACAAAAACAGACGTGACTCCTCTATACAAATAATATTAAGAAGAAAAACAATATGAAAAGCAAACGTTAGCAACCTGAGCGGTATAAAAATTATCATCCACGTTCTTATTACTGTTGCTAAAAGTTTAATATTGGCATATATATATATATATATATATATATATATATATAGGTTAGCTAACCGTTGTCGAGAACGACCCGAAGACTTCTTTTTCAATAGCTACAACACTGATGTGTCAGGGAGGACGCTACTCCTTTCCCTAGATAGCTCCACATACCCTTGCTCTGTACCTTATAATTCTGAGTGTTAAACAAGGAGGTATCAAGTACCATTTTTTTCGTCTTTGATATGACTTGGATTAAACCCCGGTCTTCCTGACCATTGGCGAACACTCTAAACACACACACTCACATATATATATATATATATATATATATATATATATATATATATATATAGGATGTAGCTGGCATTTGAGGACACATATTTTAGTTTGGTTTCATTGTTTAACGGCATATCAACTGTAGCAGAAAGAAATAATTTCAAATTATTATTTAGTGCGGGAATTGTTTTGGCCGTTGGAACTTCGAATTTATATATTTCGTCCAATGAGAATGACTGATGCCATTCTACCAGGATCCCCTCCCCCGGGCAATATAAAAAGGCTGTGCGTTGCTCCCTCGACCTCTTTCCGCTTCTCCTGTGCTAGCAGCAAGGACAGATCAGCCTACACGACAGGGAACATTCCCCCCTCTCTCACTCTCTCTATCCCGGGCCGATTCCAACAGCAGACAGAGGGACTTTTCATCGAGAGAGAGAGCACATTCAACATTTGTTCCTCTGCTTCCTTTAGGAGACCATTCCTTATCAATTATTTCTCCCTCCAAAATCAAATGGACCTCGAAGCTTATGGCTGAGTACTGAATTCCTGTACGGCTATTTACAACTGTCCTTCTTCAATTATTATTCACAGCTCAAAGGAAAACTTCGTCTCAAGCTGCCATTTAAGCTTCCACTTTGAAAACTATCAATATTTTCGTCAACGCCTTCATTATTTATTTTCTTTCTTTTGATATAACAAGAGGCAACAAGGACTCATCAACACTAACTGCCATTTTTGTATAAAGGGTAATAGTATTTGCCCTCACGTTATATAACCTTTGTAGGGTATTTAGTGCCAAAGCCATTCTCCTTGAAGAACAGTAGTTGTACTATTTAACCCATAGCTGGGAGGATAAGGGGGTTCATACCTTTCCAAAGGGTATTTGCCCGAAAGTGAACATAATAGCGCGAGTGGAGTACGAACTCGCTTACTACGATTCCGCAGTGCATCTCTCTAACCATTACAACACAAGAATACTCCCATCACATATACAAGGATCATTAAATAAGTTTCCAGACATTTTTTCTAGGGGAACTTTTATTGATAGTACACACATGAAACTCTAGTCCCCTTCGAAGTAAGCTCCTCCGTCTGAAATGCACTTGTTGTACTGTTCCAACAACTTCTCAAAAGCCCTATGGAAGTTCTCTTGTGTGAGCGTGTCAATGACCTTCATCACAGCCTCTTTCATCTCCTCAATTGTCTCATAACGACAGCCTCTGAGCTTAGAGAATAACCAAAAGTCACAGGGACCAAGGTCTGGACTATAGGGAGGGTGACGAACTGTCTTGATGCCCATCTTGGTCAAATAGTCTGTGACAAGGATCACTGGAAATGCCACTGACCCGATTTGAAGACTGCTGGCCAGTTCCGACGGAATCTCTTCATAAACTCCCTTACAACCTCAACATAGTACCCCTAACCCTAAGTCTTTGGCCAATCAACTGTGGTGTATTGACTTCCTTACTCCTCCCACACCTCTCATCATCCCTCACAGAATCCGTGCCTTCCTTGAATCTCTTATGCCACTCAAAAGCTGATGCTCAATTCATGCAAGATGCTCCAAAAGCAGTCTGAAGCATTTCATACGTTTCTGTGGCATTTTTCCAAGTTTAAAACACAATTTTATTGCATATCGTTCTTCTAAAGTATCCTCATGTCCAGATTGCATTTTTGAAATTCACCAGCTGTGACAATCAGGCTTTAGTAGGGTGTATTCCGATTGCTGCTGTAGCTGTTGATTTGAAGCTGAAATCATAAAAATTGGTCAGTCATCTCATAAGATGTATAGCAATAACATATTGAATTTTCAAGGGTCTAAATGCCTGTACAAAAAAGTTTGGAAACTTATTGAAGGTACCACGTATTTGAGAATAATACTGTTTTCTTTTTACTATTACTGCTTTTATTTTTCAGAAATTAATAATAACAGACCCTATGCTAACAACTGAAATGAAAAGGCATGCTGTGATTGTGGCATTGAAGGCTGATTATGGAGATTTAGAAATTGCACGTTTTCTCAGAGTTGCAAGATCGTTTGTCTACAAGATACGTAAAGAGTTAGAAACTGATAACGTAATGTCTGTATCAAAAGGTAAATAAAAAGCATTCCACATGCTCCGATTCAATGAGAACACCTGAATTTATTCATAAGGGTAAGCAGACAAATGATGAAAACCGAGGTCAATCAATGAGGTCAATTGCAAAAAAGTTGCGTGTGTCTGAAAAGACAATCAAGAGTGTTCATGAAGACATTCGATACAAATCCTACATTATAAAGAGAGATCAATTTATTTCTGAAAAGTTAGATGAAAACCGCTTAAACAGATCCAGATGACTTAAACAAACTCAAAAATCATTTCCTCAGTCGGCTGGGACTGTAGAATACACCGACTGCTTTTCTACAGGGGTGTGAAACCCATCCCCAACGAGTATCCTGCATATGACACTAAACAATATGATAGTGAGGTTCTAGTAATGCTGGAGAGTTGGTTGGTTGGTTAGTTGGTTGGGGTTTATGGCATATCAACCTTTGAAGGTTATTTAACGTCAAATCCACTTTATACAAATAATCAGTTATATTTCAAACAATTCAGTTTAGCATGAGTACACAGATTAATTGTCAAAAACATTTCTATTTCAAGCTATTCCGTTTAGTTAAACAATTCTAATTCAAATAATTCAGTTTAGTTGAAGTATAGTTTTTGTCCACACACAGTTAAATGTCAAAAAAATTCTACTTCAAACAATTCAGTCTCGCATAAGTACAGTTTCAATGTCAAAAACTGTTCAATTTAAAAAATATTCAGTTTTGCATAAGTAAGCAGTTTAGTTCTATTTGACCCATTGATAGAACCCTATCAGTTGCTACCACTATGGGCCAGAGTGGACCTAGAAGCGATGGCAATGAAGGGGTACGCTGCATTCCTCAAAGTTTCTGCATTACTGGAACCTAACCATCAGATTGTTTAGTGTCATATCCTGGACACTCGTTGGTGGGATCTTACACTGCCCTGCAGAAGTGAAATCGGTGAATTCAACAGCCCCAGCTGACTGGGCAAACAGGAGGTTTAGGGAATGCTTTTGACAATTAATCTGTGTACTCATTCTAAACTGAATTGTTTGAAATAAAACTGATTATTTGTATAAAAATGGATTTGGTGTTTAATAACCTTCCAAGGTTGACATGCCATAAAACACAAACAAACAAATCAAATCAAAAATCCTGTAGAAGCAAGAATGGATGGCTGATAATCTGTACGGCTACATCATCCCCAACATTTGGTCCCCTAACTCTCCAGATCTCTATCTGCTGGACTATTACGCCAGGAGCGTTGTTGAGAAGGAGGTTAATGAACATCCTCATAACACCAAAGACTCTTTAAAAGCTGCCATTGTTCGAGTAATTGTTTAACATGAATAAGGAGCAGTTAGTCAGAGCTTGCAACCGATTTCGACCTCGGATGGTGGCAGTTATTGAAGCTTGTGGTAGTTTTATTGAATAGAATTAATCAATCGTTTGCTAACTTCTATGCTTGTTTATATGTAGTCAAATACAATTATCTTCTTTTGTTCTAGAAGTGTTTTTCTAATCCATAAAAGCTGTTCTCAAATATCAGCCGCACCACACACACACACACACACACACACACACACACATATATATATATATATATATATATATATATATATATATATATATATATCAGAGAGATAGACTGATTAATAAATGTGTTACCTGTGTGCGTTTTTGTCCGTGACACTTTCACGCTAAACTGAAAAAAGGCTCATTGACCTTATATAGGGCATCTAGGCTCACACTACTTCAACTCATGACAAATTATGTGAGCTTGACATCAGACTTTACTGGAGGTCAACAGATGCGAAACAACTCAAGTCTCAGCTTCTAAACATTCTTGATAATTTCTTTTAATCAGAATTTTCTCCAAACATTGTTTTAAGGAATAATAAAATCATATATTACAATAAAATAATTCTTATACTAGTTTTTTTTTTTTTTGTCTTTTTTGTTTTGTTGATTTTGGGTTTTTTTCATCACGTCCTGCTTTAAGTTTAAGATATGAATAAGCACGTTTCAGATCTTTTCGAGAGAGAAAAAACAAAAACATTCCAAGCTTGAAAAAAATTAATTTATCGTCAGATTGTTTGTGTCATTAATAACAAGGAGGATTAGAAAAAATTCTGACATGAATTTTAAACTTGACAGAAACATATAATATTGTGCCTGAAAAGTTATTTTACACGATTTCTTTTTTGTTCCTTTTTTTTTTTTTTTTTTAAAGGCATATCAACCTTCGTGCCAATATTTAACCCATAGCTGAAAGGATAAGAGAGTTCATTCTTTTCTCTTGGGTATTATTCCGAAATTGAACGTAATGGCATATCAACCTTCGTGGGTTATTTAAAGCCAAAATCATCCTTGTAGAAGAACTGTAGTGGTACTAGTTAACTAGAAGTGGTACTAGTTAACTAGAAAAAATTCTGACATGAATTTTAAACTTGACAGAAACATATAATATTGTGCCTGAAAAGTTATTTTACACGATTTCTTTTTTGTTCCTTTTTTTTTTTTTTTTTTAAAGGCATATCAACCTTCGTGCCAATATTTAACCCATAGCTGAAAGGATAAGAGAGTTCATTCTTTTCTCTTGGGTATTATTCCGAAATTGAACGTAATGGCATATCAACCTTCGTGGGTTATTTAAAGCCAAAACCATCCTTGTAGAAGAACTGTAGTGGTACTAGTTAACCCTGGCTGGGGGATAGGGAGTTCATATCTTTTTCCAAGAGTAGTAATTTACAAATTACTACGGAAATGGGTGATCATTCTACAATGATTTAAAATGTGAAAATGAAACCCTCTTATAAAATGTAAAATAATTGGTGGGGTCCGAAAAATAAAATCATTGCAGTGATATTGAGGATTTAATTAGTTCAAATCACATAAAAAAATTACAAGAATTTTTTTCCCCTGGTGCACCTGTACAAGAATACAAAAATTGTTTTATATAATTAATGTGCCCGTGGTGTAATGGTTATCGTCGTAGGAAATGGACACGACGACACGAGTTCAAATCCTGGACGAGACTGATTGCATTTCACATAGCACTAATACCCTTGGAAAAGGTATGAATCCAATTATTCTCCCTCCAGCTATGGGTAAATAGTAGGACAGACTAGGTTCTTCAACCTTGGTGAGGCAACTGGTCTAGGAGAAGGAAAACTCTGAATTCAAACCTGTAAAACTTCGCTTAAAAATTGACCTTGTGTCATATCCTGCCCGAGCGGAGAGGTTGGGTAAATATGAACTCCGTGCTTGTTTTAGGGTCATCAGGAGAGAATGTGCACCGTTTCGGGGCCTTCCTCTCGACGGTTTTATTTGCACATCGCCCCCTCCCCCTCACTGATATGAGGCCCCATTAAAGCATCCTATCAAATCAACGTCTAACGGCGAAATGTAAAAATTTTCAAATTTGCCCGCGTAATTAGAATATTGTTGCGTATTCGCGAGCAGGTGATGCTATGACATGTTTATTTTGAAATGTTCCACGGGACGTTTTACTTTACGATTTACTTATGCAATTTGTATAAGTAACTTCCTTCCTCTCAAAATAAAAATAACTAATCTTGTTCTCTACTGTCTGATTTAGTTGCTTGTTTGGGTTTTATGGCATATAAACCTTTGTAGGTTATGTAAAGCCAAATCCATTTTTATACAAATAATCTGTTCTATTTCAAACAATTCAGTTTTAGCATGAGTACATGTTGTCAAAAACATTTCTATTTCAAGCTATTCACTTTATTCAAACAGTTTTAATTCAGCCAATTTAGTTTAGTATAAGTACAGATTTTGTTTACACACAGTTAAATGTCAAAAACAGTTCTCTATTAAACAATTCAGTTTAGTGTAAATACAATTTCAATGTCAAAAACAGTTCCCTTTCAAACTATTCAGTTTAGCATAAGTGCGCAGTTTAAATATAAGTACATAGTTTATTTGTAAAAATCATTTCTATTTCAAGCTATTCAGTTTAGTCAAACAGTTCTAATTCGAAAAATTTGGTTTAGTATAAGTATGGAGTTCAGTTCAATTGAACCCATAGATAGGGCCCTATCAGGTACTACTGTTCCGGGCCAGAGTGGACCTGGGAGCAATGGCAATGAAGGGATGGTCCGCATTCCCCAAAGCCCCAGCATCACTGGAACCTCACTATCAGATTGTTTGGTATCATATCAAGACGCTCATGGGGGTGTTCTTACCCCTCTGCAGAGAAGCAGTCGGTGTATATTCTCTCTCGGCTTTCATTGCTATATTTTCCAAATTTAAATATTTAACTAAATCAGACAGTTGCCCAGTCGGCTGCGGCTGTAGAAGCCGCAGCCGACTGGGCAACTGTCTGATTTAGTTAAATATTTAAATTTGGAAAATATAGCAATGAAAGCCGAGAGAGAAGAGAAGAGCTAGTGCTCAAGCTGTTCAAATGAAGATTCACACAGCAGATGGTGTGTATAATTTGCATCATGTTTTATGAAATACTTACATAATTTCAAATGTAATTGCTTTATTCTCAAACGTATTAAAAGCAGTTTTATGTATAAATTAACATGGAAATCAATTAAATCAAAACAAAAATGTTATTTGCGTTCTTATTTAGTTTCGTTAGTCTTTCTAATTTTATGTATTATGTTATTATTTTAAAAAATTTAGGCGTACGGTGATTATTTTTGCTGGTATAAATAATTTCCATTCCATGAATAGATATCCTACGTTACCAATCCATTTTTCATCGTTTCCAAAACAGCATATCAATTCTTAAAAAAAATTCAAATAATATCTCCCTAAATCTTATTCCCGAGGACGTTCTCCAGTCGATGACCTCAAGTCGAAATCAATTGAGAACGATAACAAAATAAAAAACTACAAAGAAATATTCCTATTTGTCTTATTAGCTATATATATATATATATATAGCTATCGAAAAGTGAGACTTGAGGTCACCCTCGACTAGGCTCGCCGACTTTACTTACTACATATTGTTACGTCGGGGAGAAAATAGGAGAAATATATTTTTCATGTACATTACAAGGTGTGTTTCATTCGCCCGTATTATTCCGAGACGAAGAATAAAATTGGGAGGGAGAATGGTCTGCTCGGTGGCTCACGAGGCTAAAGGAGGAAGAGAAAAAAAAAGACGACGACAAGAAATGGAATTGCAAGTCAACCCCCTTTCCACTATCTACCCATCTCAGCTAGCTTTGAACTCTTGGAGTGAACTTTGGGTGACCTTATCAACCACGTGTTCGGCTCTAAGAGTCAAGGAAGGACCCTTTTGGTTTTTGACTGGCAAAGTGACTATAGTAGTAGCGGTTTTGACTTGGAGACGTCCACATTCATCCCAGGGCTCTGTTTCACTACACCCGAAATGTGACTAAGAAAAAGGACAGCAGAAAACTAACTCCTTGTGGCAAGCTTCTTCGAGAAAAAGGAAAGAAAAAGAAAAAAGAACGAAAGAAAAAAAAGAGATTATTAACCAGTCCTAAACCCTCAGTGAGTTTCGTATTTCTTTTGCCTCTATGTGTCTACCTTGCAAATCTGGTGCAGTTGTGATTCGTCTTGGACTTCATATATACATATTAACATTATTTTTCCCTCCCCTTTTGTTCTTAAAACCTTTTTTATTCTTATTTTTCCCTAGTTAAGTTGTTAATGTTATAATAAATTTTGTTGTTAAATCTTCAAATTGTTGTGTTGGTTTTGTGAGTGCTTGTCGCTTATTCTGCTGTTATTTACCGAGAGTCTTCGATTGGAGAAATTCCCTTCCCATAGTTCACCCTTTTTTTTTATCGAACCTTAGGACATTTTCGCAATTTTATATATATTTTTTTATTATTCTCGTTACGTGCCTATTTTTGCAGTCCCAGTGAAAGTCGGTTTGTAACAATATATATATATATATATATATATATATATATATATATATATATATATATATATAATGTAAATTGCTCTATTCATAAATGAAAGATACTCAATATCATTGAGAGAGCATATAAGTATATGTTAGAATAGATTAGACACACACACACACACACACACACACACACACACACACACACATATATATATATATATATATATATATATATATATTCTCCTGCTATTTCATCAAAAATTTACCACTATTTTAACAGCATTCTTCATGAATTTAAAGTCCTGAAGAAGGTTATTATAACCGAAACATCAAATTTGGATTATTTCATTTTTCTACCTTTCTTCATACTGTCGGACTTACATCCTTATGTTGGCGACCGTAGCCGAGGATGACCAGAAGGCTCCCTTTTCAATAGCTACTACACCGAAGTGTTGGGAAGGGCGCTACTCCTTTCGCTGGATTGTTCCACTTTACTCTTGATACGTACCTTATATTGCTGAGAGTTAAGCAAGGAGGTATCAAGTACCATTTTTAAAGTATTTGGTATGACGCGACCTGGGATTGAACCCGGTCCATTGGCGAACACTCTATCCACTAGACCAATGAGTTGTGTGTATATGTGGGGGGGGGGGGTGCATGCGCAATAACAAAGTTTGAATCTTTTATTTTAAACTCTAGTAACTATGAACATAATTTTCATGGAAAAAGTGAGTCTGCGTTGTGCAATGATGAAAGTGATGTACTACGACAATGAAATAAGCTAGTTCGAACTCAACCCTCGTCTTAACACTTATTTATGGCGCTACAAAAGATTTGGTCGTTGTTATTGGGGGTGGGGGTAATATCTGACACCGTTTGGTTCTTCCTACCCCATCTTAATTTGCTGGCATCTTCTTGTCTGTGAAAGCTGCAAAGGAAGAAACGGAAGAAGGCGGAAAGAGGAGATATCTTTTTAACTTAAAATTTATTTCTGGGTTTCACAACCGTTCTCTGGATGAGAAAAATTCTTCCTGAATCCAAATGAAATGGTTTTGTCTCCCAGACAAGGTATTTAGAATACACTAGTTGTTTTCAGGTAGATATGACCATTATTCAGTGATTTTAATTGTGGGTGATAAGTCCATTTGGTGCTTTTAATATCGGCTGCAGTTTGCAAAGACGGTTCTAACTAATAGAAAAGTGAACCAGCGTGCCGCAAAGCGGACACATGGTTTTACACTAGTAGTAGGAGAAAAATAGGTTTTTCCAATCCAGCAGTCACCTCTGAAAAAAGGGTGAATTTCATTCTCGTACCGTTAGGTCCATTTTTAGGGGTGCACAGTTCCAACTTCCCGTCAAGTTTTTCTGGGAACTTCCGCACTTCTTAAACTTGCTTTTATTTTATTTGCTTTTTCTTTTCTTTTTTTAAAATCACTCTAGACTAATATCCTTGGAAAAGATACTAACTTCCTTATCTCTCCCCTAACTATGTGCTAAATAGTAAAATAGTTGGCGACAGTAGTCGAGAGCTACCCGAAAGCTCCCTTTCCCATAGCTACTACACCGAGGTGTTGGGGAGGACGTTACTCCTTTCCCTGGATTGCTCCACTTTACCCTTGAAACGTGCTTTATAATGCTGAGGTTTATGTAAGGAGGTATCAAGTACCACTTTTTTAATCTTTGGTAAGACTCAACCAGAGATTGAACGCCGGTCTCCCGGGCCATTAGCGAACACTCTACCCACTAACAGTACTACTACTATTCTTCTGGATGGATGGCTTAGGCATTAAACAACTCAAAAAGGTTGATATGCCATTAAACAAAGAAACCAAAATTCATCGGGATCTTCTTTTTTTTGTATGGATGTGCACTGGTGGATATAATTTCAATTTATCTTCCTGTCATGGGGAGAGAAGCGAGCGAAAATAACGTGACTCGCTGCATTAGCAAAAAGCTTGCTGGTACCTACCACGTTAAAAATTTCTATAAACAGAAATGATATTTAATAAAGGCTGTGTCAGTCAGTCTAATGAACGAGTTTGAAATAAAGTTTTAAAGTTTCATTCAATTTACTTTCCGTTCGTTGAGGTCTCTATTTGGTTTGAAATTCATTTACTGGTGGATTTTCATAAGCAAATGTTAAATTGAATGGTTCGACCCCCTTTTTTTTCCTGTTTCATCCAATGCGAGACAGATATGCTGCAATGGTCATGATTATAAAACTGCTTATAGACCCAAGAAAACATTTGTAAGAATTTTTTAAAGTTCAAAGAATTTTTTATTTCTATCGGTGTTGTATGCTGAGCTAACAATAGACTTGCATTTTGTTCTTCACGAGCAGCTGCAATAAATAACGGAAGTTTTCTTGTCAGCCTTTGCAGCCACGAAGTACAAGAAGATGGCTCGAAGCAGAGACCTTTTCCTCGACACACGAATACAACTTGATGGGCGTCCATACCAGAGAAACGTGCTATGCAGACGTACGGCTTCTTATTTTCAAGAACACAAATACAGACAATCTTAATCAAATGAAAAGGCTCCGGAAAAAAAAAATTGCGAACTTATGTAAATGAGGAGCAGGGAGTTTTTGGACAAAGGTTAGGCAAATTAGACACACACTTTAGACGTACGGTATTGCTTTATTATCCGGAATAACCACGCCTAAGTTCAGTGAAAATGTTAAGTGCAGTTGGTCATCAAGTGCATAGCGTTTGCAACAAGCAATGAGAAAGACAAAAAAAAAAAAAAACACGAATAACACAGAGATGTGCACTTTCAAAAGATTAACATAAGGTTATTCCCTAGAATCCTTAACCAGTCGCGCTATAACGTTCACTTTCGAACTTAAACTCTTGTAGTTGTGTGGGCTGTAATATTAGCGACTTGAAGACTTGTCTTCTCACATTTGTCGAATCTATGTACCATAACTCACTGCAACAATTATTTGAGTGAGATAGGAAAAAAATTCGGACAATTGTAACAGAAAAAAATGTTTTATAGTTTAATGTTTTCACGTGCTAAACGGTATAAAACAATTCACTTTGAAATTAAAACAACATATCTTATTGTCTGGGATAAGTTACTTGAACGATTACAAGATTGATATGAGATACAAGAAAGATCTTAAAAAGAGTTGTATGAATGAATGTTCTAAAGTTTTTTTGGTATAAGCTGAGAGTCCTAAATAGAATGACAATTGTTGTGTGAAGACTTACGTACCGTGCGTAATATGACGCGCAGTTTGCTGGGGCAAAAGCCCCTCTCTCGGATTGCTCAATCGGCTGATGCTGTAGAATATGTAAAATGTCCCTCTGCAGAGGGGTAAGACACCCCCAACGAGTTTCCTGGATATGACACTAAACAATCTGATGATGAGGCTCCAGTAATGCTGGAGCTTTGGGAAATGCGGAGTACTCTTTTATTGCCATCGCTCCCAGGTCCACTCTGGCCTGGAGTGATAGTACCTGATAGGATCCAATTATTGGGTCAAATTGAACTAAACTGTACTTATACTAAACTGAATAGCTTGAAATAGAACTGTTTTGTGTCCTTAACTGAATTGTTTGAAATAGAATTATGTACATTTTAAAAAAGATTTGGCTTTAATTAATTTGTTTGATATCTCATAAAGCAAAACAAAACAAAACCCCTTTCCTGTGTACAAAGAAAATACTAATATTTAATATAACTTCTAGAGCTCGATAGTAATATTTGAAACCATTTAACTGTGTGCAAATAAATGAGCTCTATCTTTTAAAAATGTTATCTATCACATATGCGATTACAAACCATATATATGCATAAACAGGATTTGGTTTTAAATAACCCACAATGGTTAATATGCCATAAACCCAAACAATAATTCAAACCTCTATCGGAGAACTGTACACACTCGTGCGTGCTTCTGGTTGTCAAGACAGGATCGAAGAGGCTTGACTTCTTTAATATGCTACTTTGGTCACGCCAAGTAGCGACCATAAGAAGTACTATTTGGAAAACAAGGGACGTAATCCCTATACCCTTAGGAAATGTATGAACCCTTTATCTCACAGTCATAGGTTACATATTACTATTACTGTCCTTCTACAAGGAATGGTTTGGCGTCAAATAACCCTCAAAGGATGACATGCATTTAAACAAAGAAACTAGACCAAGAAGACTAAAATTCTTAAATAAAATACTACATATTCTCGAGTAATCAGCGACACATAATTTTTAGCTTAAAAAAAGAGTGTTTATTCTATATTGCGTGTAATGAACGACCCAAAACTTTTGCCTATACTTTCCTATAAAAATGTTATATAATTGCGGAAGGATTTTTTATATTCTCATTTTTCGTTTTATATATCTTATCTTTCGGTTTAGTTAGGCTTAGAACCTTTCGGCTTAGTGCATGGGTAGGTGCAGACATTAACGCAAGTGTTCACGCGCGTGGGGGAGGAGGATGTGACAATCACAGATGTCATAATAAAAACCCCACATAGGAAATGGGAGGGGGGATGTGAATGACGTCACGCCCGGAAGCGATGGGCTGGGATTCCTCATGATTTTGAATAAAAGCAGTGAGTTGAGATTGGGACTTGGACGAAGCAAGTTGATTTTTCGGACCTGGGCGAGGCCAATCCAGTTTGTGGACTGCGTAGCGCACGCGCGTTGGTTGGGTCAGTGAGTGGAGAGCTGATGATGGACGAACAGTCAGCATAGAAAAATTGTGTGTGTCTCTCTCTCTCTCTCTCTCTCTCTCTCTCTCTCTCTCTCTCTCTCTCTCTCTCTCTCTCTCTCGTGTCGAAAACCTAAACTTAAAGAAGGTAATAAAAGTTTCGTACCTGAACCAAGAGAGTCGTCAGTGTTTCGCGTGTTTTTCGGATTCCTGTGCGTGTGAACATTCGATGAACATATGTACATTTCACATATCCGTATCATGGTTATATTACAAAAATATTCCTTCAAATATTCAATAATATAAAGAGCAAACTTCATTATACGGGAGAAGATTAAGATAAAATGAATAAATAAAATAATAGAATTAATTTTTAAAATTAATTGAGAGAAAATAAGATAAAATAAAAAAAATGAAATGATCACAAAGAATTAGAATTTTAAAAAATGCATTTTCCATGATGTAAAAACGAAAAAGATTTTTGGTTATCCGTATCATGTTTTAGATCAGTTGGCTGGGGGTGTAGAATGATACACTGATTGCAACTCTTCAAACGAATATCCACGTTATGACACTAAACCGATTGATCGAGAGGTTCCAATGCTAGAACTTTGGTGAATGTAGAGCACGCCTTATTGCTATTCATATTTACCCAACCCCTCCGCTCGGGCAGGATATGACTCGAGGTCAATTTTTAAGCGAAGTTTAACAGGTTTGAATTCAGAGTGTTCCTTCTCCTAGACTAGTTGCCTCACCAAGGATGAAGAACTCAGTCTGCCTAACTATTTACCCATACCTGGAGGGAGAATAAGTGGATTCATACCTTTCCCAAGGGTATTAGTGCTGTGTGAAAATGCAATCAGTCTCAGTCAGGATTTGAACTCGTGTCACCGTATCCATTTCCTACGACGATAACCATTACACCACGGGCACGCCTTACTGCTATTACTCTCTGGTCAACTCGGATCCAGAATCGTAGTACCTGTTAGGTACCTGTTATGTAATCATTTATCATACTTGAAACTATTTAACAGTCTGCAAAAAGAATGTTAAATTGAACTATTAGCATTACATATCAATAATAAAAACCATTTAACTGTGGAAATAGATCTATTAATGTTAGATAGCAATACTAGATACGAGTTCGTGTAAAAATTTTACAGACAAATGTGACACTATTGATAAACCGTCCGGATTTACATTTTGAGGGTGCTGTCAATGGTCCTGTTGTCATAAACTTGGATCGGTAGAGAGCATGAGTTGTACAGCGGCGCATCTCCGATCTAGCTCGTTGAACATTGTGTCACTTTTAGACATGATAGAAGGCTCCTATCGCTCTTGTGATTTGTACACAACTGGTCAACTACTAGATGGTCAGCAACAAAAAAAGAAAACCGGTTTTCCTTAAACGGAAATGGAATCATGTCGTCTTTTCTAGGGCGACAATTTTATCGTTCCACCCTGTAGAAGGCTCCTATCGCTCTTGGGATTTGTACACAACTGGCCAACTACTAGATGGTCAGCAACAAAAAAAGAAAACCGGTTTTCCTTAAACGGAAATGGAATCATGTCGTCTTTTCTAGGGCGACAATTTTATCGTTCCACCCAGTAGAAGACTCCTATCGCTCTTGGGATTTGGACACAACTGGTCAACTAGTAGATGGTCTGCAACAAAAACAAAAAAGAAAACCGGTTTTCATTAAACTGAAATGGAATCATGTCGTCTTTTCTAGGGCGACAATTTTATCGTTCCACCCTGTTGACTTTGTTATACTTATGTGCATCTGTGTAAACATGAATAGGTATGAGTACATTAATGAGTGTATGTATGTACTTGCGAGTATATACGTATGTGTATGGTTGTGAGTAGACTATAGGTATGTACATACGTGTGTGTATATATGTGTATGTCCATAAAACATATTTGCATGCGTGTGTAGAGTGTTTCGGTGGCCGTATGTATTTTGTTCAGGAAATGCTAATTCAACCCTGCGAGGGGAGACGGTCAGATAAAAGTGGAGCCATGACATAAAAGAGTTTAAGTTTCATCATCTATCACACCTTTTAGGGTTTCCTGGAATCATACAGTCTGGCAATATTCTTATGTCCAGTCTATAGGTGGCCAAAATCCGGAAGTAGGAAATTTCACTCTTGTATATATACAAGTAAAGTAAGTCTGCTACCCCGACTGGACCAGAGAGGACCATAGATACAGAGACGGACTTAGAAGACAGATAAACGTTAATAAACTCAGATAGGACCAGTGAAAGGACCACAGAAAAGCTGAGAGAATGGGGATATAAAGAAAATCACAAATACAGAGATAGAACCAGAGATAGATACAGATAGACACAGGGGAGGAGGTGACGTCATGCAAAAAAAAAAATAGCAGTCAGTTTTAGTTTTCAGTTGAGGGAATTTGAATTTCCACACAAACTATTAACTTAAAACTCATATGTATAAACAGGATTTGGCATTAAATTAGGCACAAAAGTTGATATACCATGAAACACAACTAACCTGGATCATGTTTATGATCCCACTTCCAAAAAGAAGACAAAAGGTCTATTTTCCTTGGTCAACACACTACGTGCCGAGACGCTTTCAAGAGCTCCTAAGAAGAAATCACGAAGTAAGTATATTTGTGGAGATTAAATAAGAGATGAAAAAACCAACAGCATAAAAAAATAAAATAATCAGGAAATAAGATATATAAATACAAAAGATAACAATCTCCTAGGGGGCCTCCGACCGGAGGCCAAACCCGCACATGCCTAAAAAGAGGGGGTTTCTGATGCCAAAGAGAAACTCTTCATCAGTTCCCTTAACGTACCTCGACTGAGCGGATGTGTCCTTTTTCTTTCGTCAGTCAGTTGGATTTCACGTGCTTGCTAAGGCCTCAGGCCTTAGCAGCGCATTATGTCTGCTCTTCGTTGCAGCGTCAGTGAACAGACCGACTAAATATAGGCACGCATAGTTAACCCTTAAATTCGCAAATTGCTAAAAATGATTCCCGAGACTCCTCTAACCCCTTGACCGAGAAACACGGTCATTTCTATTGGTTCAGGAAAAAATTTTCACTACAAAATAGTCGTAAACCTCGAAAATAAGAATTGAGTTTAAAAGTATCCCTGTTTTTTTTTTCCTTTCGGTCCTTGATTCCTTTGCAACTTCAAATGACAATAAGAAGATAAGTGTATGGACGCTTTTCAATAAGAAGAAAAGTCAGATACCAACGTCATAATTTCCCAACAACAATAGCAAAACCTTCTTATACTCCATACATTTGATATATGGTACTTTTCCCAACTCAGCATGAAAAAGATTTAGTGTTGGACGTTAACTTGAAGATCTCTATGACATACCGCAAATGTTTCGTCGGTAGTATAACATAAAGTGCAACTGTTTCCTAAAATAAATAGGATGCAGGCTGTTCCCTAACAGAAATGTCACAGTTGTATGGGTGGCGTAACAAGAAGTGCACCTGTTTCTTAAAGTAAACAGGACACAAGTTGTTCCTCAGCGGAAGTGCCACGTAAATTGCGTAAGTGGAATGCTAAAAGGGGGCGTGTTCTCATGCAGCGTGTAGGTGGGATGTGTGACCACGAGGATTTGCGTGGGCATCCGGAAAGTTTTATTAACCAGGGAAGATTTCAGCCCGAGGAGAACTATAAGATTTAACGAGGAGTTAATTCGTGGATAACACCCCGTTTCTTATAACACATAAGGTTATTCCAAACCTAACACAGAATGTTTGGTAGGAAACAGAACAAGTCAGTTAATATAATCTGATATTTAATTGGACACAGTACAAATAGGGAACTCAGTTCCCTGCCTAGGCTATACAAGAGTCACACGTGTTCAAGGAACAAACAGAAAAGTCCATACAGCAAGTGGAAACCACTCACTCTTCTCAGGTCTCGAAAATAAAGGATGGAGGCCCCATGCACTTACCGCTGATGAGCGAAGCACCACGTCTGCTCTTCTCAAGGTCTGTTCATGAAAGAGGCGGATTCCTCAGTTCATCTTGTTACATGACCAAAGGGGACTCGTGACGTGGGAGAGCTCCTCAAGCACTGTGGTAAGGGAGACCACTCCGTCTAGTCTCCCAACAGAATGAAGCAGAAAAGCAGAGAGGTTTCACTGAAGTATCGCACCGTCGTCCATGTTGGTGTGCATCTCAACAGTCTCCGATTCTCTCTCTCTCTCTCTCTCTCTCTGAGTCTATCCATATGTACATTTCGGGATATAAAAAGAAAAGAAAAAGAAGCAGATTACAGGGTGGGACGATAAAATTGTCGCCCTAGAAAAGACATGATTCCATTTCCGTTTTATGAAAACCGGTTTTCTTTTTTTTTTTGTTGCAGACCATCTTCTAGTTGGCCAGTTGGGTACAAATCCCAAGAGCGATAGGAGCCTTCTATCATGTCTGAAAGTGATACAATGTTCAACGAGCGACTTCGAAGATGTGCCGCTGTACAACTCATGCTCTCTATCCAAGTTATGACAACAGGGCCATTGCCAGCACCCTCAAAATACAAATCCAGGCGGTTCAACGTGTCCAGGGTGATGAAAACAAAGTTTCCGGCTACAGTTATGGTCTTTGGTGTGGTTTCAAGTGAGGGCCACATCATGCCACCTCACATCTTCGAAGTCAGCTAGAAAGTCAACACTAAAGTGTACCTGGATGTGCTGAAGAGTATGTTGATCCCCTGGTGCAATAAGGTGGCTGGTGGCAGACCCTGGGTGTGGCAGCAGGACTCGGCGCCGGCCTACAAGTCTAAAGAGACCCAGGCTTGGCTTCAGAAGGAGTGCTACGACTTTGTATCCTTCTCTCACTGGCCCCCTCCTCCCCCGACCTGAACCCGCTGGACTACTTCGTTTGGTCATAAGTCGAGAACGTTACCAACATGACCTCCCACAACACCAAAGCCAGCCTGATCGCCGCCATCCACCGAGTATTCGCCGAGCTCCCGCCGGCGCTTGTGGAAAAGGCATGTTCGCAGTTCCGGATCCGTATCGAGGCGGTGATTGAGGCTGAAGGCGACTACATTGAATAGATGTCAGCTCTACTACATAATCAAGTTAGCGGAACTGATTATTTCAATAAATATTTTAAAATAAAGCTGTAGTGTTGTTTTCTTTAGGACGACAATTTTATCGTTCCACTCTGTAGATGTCAGCTCTACTACATAATCAAGTTAGCTGAATTGATTATTTCAATAAATGTTTTAAAATAAAGCTGTAGTGTTGTTTTCTTTAGGACGACAATTTTATAGTTCCACTCTGTATTTCTTTATACATCAGCGTTGTTGTCTTTCTCTGCTATGCAACACAAGGACCCATAAAAAAGAACACTTTAAGAACTTTATTTCTCTTGAACCTCATAATAAAAGGAATAAACAGTCAGTCGTAAAAACTTATACATGCCTACACAACATTTCAATTCAATACACTATAAGTTAAACTTTATATATTGGTGAAGGTTGATATGCCATTAAACAACGAAAGAAAATCAGCCCATTTATTTGACCTTTTAAACCCTCTAACACTCTCAAAGCTACAGTAATACAATTAATATAGCAATACCGTAATTAAACAATGTAGTCTAGACATTGGTGTAGTTTATCGAGTTTTTTGGACGATTCTAAACATACTAAAACTCCACGATTGGTGCACAATAGTATTGATAATATAATGATTACGTTTGTATCCATAACTCAGTCTAATTTCCCGTTAGACTGACCCAACGTGTTTCTGCATAATCAATCTAATGAAGAATCAAAGGCTTTTAGTTGAGATAATGCAGGTTTTACGTGACTTTGTTTACTATCTATAATATTTGTACATATATGCACAGGTGTTATGAATAGTGAATAATGTTAAGTAAGAATTTAGTCATCTTACTAGCTTTTGTTTAGGTATAAACTATGCGTTGACTCTTTCGATCAAAGTTACGGCAAGCTTAGACCTAAAAATCAAGGTAAACTTCGGCGTTTCAAAAACATGTCTAGTGTAATAGACCATCCTTTGTTTTTAAGGTATGGAATTTGTCTTAAAAAGTCGTATATACGATAGTATTATTCCATTAATTAGTAGTACAAACATCCTTATCCATTTTCTTTTTATTCATTGTGTTTCAGCCGATATATTCTTCAACCTTCTATTGGCGACTGTTGCATCGGGAGCTATATAGCCAAAAATCAGTGGTCATTTTTTTATTTATTCGTTCATTCAGCTGTATCGATATCGACCCACTCAATCTATAAAAATTACATTATGATTGATTGCAAATAAATAATAGAAAGTTTCCAGTAATTATAATTAACAGTTATCTCCCTTGAGAAATTATAAGGACAGGAATGAACACGGATGTGGGCACTAGACCAGTAATCCATAGAAACCCCTGGGGGAGAATAAAATTTTGTCTGGGTGAATAAAAGCAGAAGTGTACACAAGTGGTGAATTTTCTAGTTTGCATTTATAAATTCCTTTATAGCAGAACAAAAATCGCTGGATCGTGTAGACTAGTTGCCAGATATCGTACACCTCGCAGAATGCCTGGTGGGCTGTGATTACCAATGGTGATGTGTCGTTCGTATACGAACCATTCGAAATATCCGAATAAAAATTATATACAAAAACTGCCGCAAAAGAAGCAGTTTTGCTTCCAGTAAAGTCTTCATCAGATGATGACCCTGGGTTCAGGCATGGTTTCGGGGCCGAAGCATCATTACCACTAACCCAGGGCGCCCCAGCAGTATCTCACAATACTACCAGACTTTATTGGACGGTGTTTAATCTGTACGAATGCTATATCCGTTCAGATGCAGTTACAGCCATTTTTTGGATCTTTTTTATATAGTCGCCCTTCTTTGCTTGTGAAAGTCCGATTTTGGTAAAAAATGTAGAGGTTACGTTCGAAATAAAACCTCGACATCCAATCTCAAGAGGAAATATGTCTGTTGACCAGTCATTCTTAGTACACTGTTCACGTAGGTCTTCGTACTTTTCCAATTTCCGCTGATGCGCCCAGTCGATGTTGGTCTCGAAAGGAATCGTTAATTCTACAAAATAAACGCTCTCACTCTGACGTTGTTAAAAATTTTTGGCTTAACAAAGCTGGAACCAAATGTTCGTGATCTCCTTAGTACCCAGCAAAACAATCCTTCACATTAAGGATTAAAGATTCGTTTGCATTGATTGTTAACTGATACTTTTCTCATATAAATTGTATAAAACACTGGTAAATTAGTTGTGTTCGGTAATTTAATATTCAATTTATAGAATACACATTTTTTAACCTTAAAATAATCAACCCCCAAAGCATACATAAGAACATTCAAGAAATTTCGGACCAAAATCGCATTAACATTAAAGTTACATTTTTATATTTTTCAACCAATCAGCTAAAAACACAAAATAAGAACAATCAAGAAAATCCGACTCGGAAACTAATTAACAAAAAATATTTAGGCTCCAAAATAAATAAGTAAATATACGAATCTGATTATTCAAGAAATGTCTGCGCGCTTGAATTTTAGGACCCGCAATAAAACCTAACACAAGCCCTTTTTTTATCCACCTAAGTGACTCCCAAAAGTATAAATAACGAAGAATATAATTAACTAGGTCATTCCTTCCACTACCTGAAGGACTTCCCTCAACGGGAGGCTACGACGGACAGCAAAGAGCCATGCCATAAAACTCAAAGAGAAAAGGCGTGCAACCTTCTTTTACCAACTACTGGAAGCGACACGTTATCGCCAAAGATCGTAAAAAACGCAAGTGCGGACTCATGAAAACAAAATGCACATACTTATGGTCCATCACTTATATACACACACACACATACCCATGTGTGTAAGTAAAGTCAACTTTTTATCTTCTTTACTTCGACACATTGGCCCAGCGGTTAGAGTGTTCGCCAATGGCCCGGGAGACCTGGGTTCAATCCCAGGTCGAGTCATACCAAAGACTTTAAAAATGGAACTTGACACCACCTTGCTTAACACTCAGCATTATAAGGTACGGTTCAAGGGTAAAGTGGAGCAATCCAGGGAATGGAGTAGCGCCCTCCCTACACCTTGGTGTAGTAGCTATCGAAAAGGGAGCCTTCGGGTCACCCTCGACTATGGTCGCTAACTTTACTTTACTTACTTCGACCAACTATGGACACATTGATTTAATAGACTTTCCTAACATGTACACACGCCACGCGGGCGAACAAATCATATTTTCATTCAACTGGCCGTAGCTGTATTTTCTACAAAGCCTGCTCGTACATAACATTATCATTGTATTTCTTATTATTTTTATCTTGTTTGTTATGATTATTAAATTGTTTATTTCTTAATGTTCGTTGTTGTCATATTCCATTTGTTTACATGCTTGTAAAATCTGTATTGTATTTGTGGTGGAACTAAACCTGAAAGTAACTCCCATAAATTGCAGAAACTAATTCATTCACTACAAATTAAATTATTTGGCTTGGTTTGGTTTCTTTGTTTAATGGCATATCAACCTTCGTGGGTTATTTAAAAAGAACAGTAGTGATGCTATTTAAATTATAGCTGGGAGGATAAGGGGGCTCATACCTTTCCCAAGGGTATTTGTCCGATATATATATATATATATATTCTAACTATCATTGTTTTTTTTTATCATGTTCCATTATACCCTTAAAAACCCTACAAATTTCAGACATCAGTCCACCTGATAACAACGTAATAATATTTTCAAAAATTAGAATGCTGAATATACTGTTATGAATCTTTCTTTTTATACACACTTTCTTTTCTCTTACTATTTCATCAAACATCCATCGCTATTTTAACAATATTTTTCATGAATTTAAGTCCTGAAGAAGGTTATAACATTATGTCATCAAGCTATAATCATATAAAAAACACTTGGCCTGGTTAATGCATAGGCGAGAAACTAACAGTTGCTAATGTTATATCAAGCGTCTGGTTGCAACGAAAGGACAAAACACAGAGTTGCAAATCAAATGACAAAAAGACAAGTGAAAATCTTAACAACTGTATTAACAAACAAAAGAAACAAAATGTTTGACTTACTGTGTCGGCAAGTATGAGAATGTGTGTGAAAGTGAAAAGTAAAATGTTCGATAATTGTATTGGTTGGGATAAATTAATTTTAAGAATTTTAACGTGTGTTAAATAGTAGCAGAATTGAGCGATAAAAATGTTCCAATATTTGAGTGGGTAGGGGGGAATCACTGACTTGCGCGGTCTACCAAAGCTTATGTCGACAGGGAAGAAGTGGAATGTTGGCAGGGTGGTGATTTTCGGATCATGCGATTTCCATCAAAAGTCGCAGTCGGAAGGTTAAGACGAGTGTTGTATGACGATGAATGTCGCTATCTCTCTCGGAGTTTTCAGGTGGCAGGTGTCGGTGGTTGATGTTCTTATGTCTGGCTCCGCTTTCTCTCTGTCTGGACATCAAAAGGATCTTGTTTTTTTTTATAGTTCTCCCATCCTCAAATCTAATCAACTTTGGCCTTTATTTTTTTTTACCGCGGTCATAGATTGGTAGAAAAATTACTTTTGATTTTTTTCTTTATGATAAATTCCATCAACATTTTACCATACACGAAGCCAATTTGCAAAGACGTTTTTTTTTTTTTTATTTTGAAAATAAAAACTTGGCCCCGGCAAAATCTGGTGAGTTCTCTCTTGTATAGTTGATTGGAATTGCCATTATTTTGTTTGTACGATAAATCAGAGGAGATCTCTATCCGTCATATAACACTAAGCACCGGTGACTCTGTGTCTACGCTATCTTAATTTATATATTACCGGCCCATTGGCATAATGGTGAGCGTATTTGGCAATGGTCCGGGAGACCGGGGTTCAATCCCAGGTCGAGTCATACCAAGTAAGTAAAGTAAAGTTGGCAACCTTCGTTGAGGGTGATCCGAAGGCTCCCTTTCCAATAGCTACTACACCAAGGTGTAAGGGAGGGTGCAACTCCATTTCCTGGCTTGCTCCACTTTACCCTTGATCCTTACCGTATGATGCTGAGTGTTCAGCAAGGCGGCATCAAGTACCATCTTTTGATTTTTGGTATGACTTGACCTGGGATTGAACCCCGGTCTCCCGGACTATTGGCGAACACTCTGCTCATTAAGCCAATAGATTTAAGAATTGGTACTTGATGCCTCTTTGCTTAACACCCAAGTATTGGGTGTAAAGGCCACTAGTGATGTATCGTTCACATACGATCAAGGGTAAGTTGAGCCATCCCGGAAAAGGAGTAGTGCCTTCTCTTACACCTCCCATAATCCCCACTATAATCTGACCTTCGGGTCATTTGACCTTGTGTCAAGTCCTGTCTGATGGGGGCAGAGACAAATATATCTTACACCCTGGTGTAATAGCTATTGAAAAAGTAACCTTCGGGCTGTTCTCGACAACGGTCGGCTAACTTATATATATATGTGTATATATGCCTCCAGAACTGTTATATACATATATATAGTTCTGGAGGCATTACACGGATCTCCATCAGCAATATCTTATCTTGCACAGTTGGGGTGACTGAAAATCCAAGACGACCAGTAGATGTACAAGTTGCAGCATGTTAACAGACTCCAGTCACTTATCGAGCTTTACTTAGACAGAACTGATTTTAATCCAATTAGATTTGTTCAAATTGGACCCAGTGCACACGTGAAAGAAGTTTTCAAAACTAGAATGGTTAAAACGTACTTACGGTCATCAATTTTATAAGGAAGGCTAAATCATTTGGCGATGCTATCAATAGAAAACGACATAACAAAAATCATTGACTCTGAAATGATTTTGTGAGTGCAAGGCCTCACTATCAATTTTCAAATAAGGTCCCTTACTTCTTTTTTTGTCGGATAAACAGACCCACTAACAATTTTCTTCCCAGCGTCAGCCTTAGATACCAGTTTGTCCTTCCCCTCAACAGGTTGCCATCAAAGATGATAAAGGCCAATTTTACTGATAGCTCGGAGAAGAAGATATGGATTGACGTCTTTTTAAGGATATTAGCGTGAAAAGGGCACAAATAGTCTTATCTGTAACTTGAACCCGGCTCACCGATTCCATTTTCTGCTACATAATTCTACAAAGAGACATATTTGTAGATCTTTTCTTTTTAATTCCACTTGCAAGTATATCATGCATATTAAAACAAAGGGATCTTCTTTGTGTCATTGAGTGAGTTTTGTCGTTTCTACTGTTTTGTTCAGTGTTATTATATGATATGTATACTAATATTAATTGGTCCTTGGTGATTGGGGACTCAACTAAATATCTTCCCCCCGCTAATCATTTCAATGGTTATATCAACAGTGAGGTTACTCAGCTTTATAACTTGGCCTTGTGTCACAGCTAGCTATAACTATACTAGATACAAATAATTTGCGAACAGTTCAGGTGTTCCAATTATTTATATCTCATACTAATTATTTTTAAACAGATCTGTGATGGCAATGAAGGGGAGACACCACACCCCTAGATTTCCAAAACTGAAATCTTACCACCAAATTCGGTTTAGTGCCATACCAAGACACTAGAGAGAGAGAGAGAGAGAGAGAGAGAGAGGGATATAACACTCCTCCCTCTCCCCTCCTCCTCTCCCCTCCCTCCTCTCCTCCTCCCTCTTCCCCTCCCCTCTCTCTCAGCATTGGTGAAAAATGAGAAAATTGAAAGAATGTGCCTGAGTAAGTCGAGAAAGAAAGAGAAAAGACTTTTAGAAGAACCTAAATGTAGAATGCATGGTTTGGTTTTATGGCACATCAACCATTGTAGGTTATTTAATGCCAAATCCATTTCAAACAATTCAGTTTAACATAAGTACTAAGTTTAGTTTCTCTTTGATCTATGGATAGGATCCTATCAGGTGCTACCATTCTGGGCTAGAGTGGACCTGGGAGCGATGGCAATAAAGAGGTACTCCGCAATCCCCAAAGCCCCAGCATTACTGAAGCCTAATCATCAGATTGTTTAGTGTCATATACAGGACACTCATTTAGGGAGTCTTACCCCTCTTCAAAGATGCAGTCTGTATATTCTACAGCCCCAGCCGACTGAGTCAAGAATTACCTGTGCCATACATGATACTGTGAAGACTGGAGTAATAAAGGGTTAATCTGAAATAGCTGCTTTGCATCGTTTTTTTTTTATTGTCTCACAGATCCCAATTGTAAAGCGAACATTCGTAGGCACTAAATAGATTAAACAGAAAAATAAATCCTCTTGTCTTCATATAAACAGGACACCTGGGGAAGGTCAAAAAATAGATTGGCTGAAATGTTGGGGAAATAAGAAAATTGACATTATAGATCCCTAGGGATGAATAAAATTTTGGCAGAGTGAATAAAAGCATAAGGGTCCACAGGGGATGAATTTACAAGTTTGCATTTGAAGACCTTTTATAGGAAAAATAGATATGACTAACATATGCAAGGTGTAAAAAAGGGGGGTTAAAAGTTTGTATCGTATGCAATTTTTCACCTAATTAACTCGTGTGTTCTTAAAGTAGTCGGAGTTAACAAAGCCTCGGTTTTTAGCAATGAACAGAGATAGCAGTTCAGCCAAAGTCTATGGGTGTAGGGAGGAGAAAGAAAGGCAGAAAAAAAGGGGTATAGAAAAAAAAAAGAAAGGGAGCTATTTACTCGACGATTAACCAGTAAAAAAAAAGGCGACGACGATGTTTCTAGAAATAAAACAACAGTTTTCCCACCAAAATGAATTTATTCCCGAAGAAATTAATTTTACAAAATATTTCTACACTTGCATTGCATATGTTACGCTAAGCTGGTTGAGCTACACACTCAACTCTTTTAGAACATAAAAATAAAAGATAAACGATGCATAAACAATACAAGTGTGTATAAAAAAAAACAACAATGAACGTTAAGAGGAGCATTGAAATTGACAAAGACTTACTCGACGTTGGACCGCGATGTTATAAAAAGTTATTAGAAACTGTTTATGAGCGAAATACCCACACTTGGTATTTGAATTCAAAGCTCTTTTACTTTTTTTTTTTTTTTTTGACCGCCTCTGTCTAAGGAAAGCCCGTTAATCAACCGGGAAAATACCCTGTATCGAGAGTAAAATATTTCCTTTTCTCTGTAGCTTGTCTGGAAAATTCTATTGGCTAGTCCTCATTAGAATTCAAATTTTGCGTAGAGTTTCTTTCATATTCCTTCTGCTTCAAAATGTCGTAAAAAACATACTCTCTCTGAGTAAGCCGGTGGCACGTCACCATTCTTTTCTTTCTGTATTGAGAATATCAACACTCGGCTTTTCCACGACTTTTAACTCCGTTTCTTGGATCATAGTTGTCTAACGGGTAGCGAATCTAGAATATCGATCCAGCACGACTTACTTGCGTCAGCTGAATGGTCGTTACGCTGCCTCGCAAACTGGCCAATAGGCGCGTTCTAGACTGCTCCCGGCTAAGACCAAACTGTTTGAAGGCAAGAAATGGTAAATGGGTAAAGTCAAAGCCGAGAGCCTAAAGGCAAAAGAGGCTAACTGCAACAGGTGACTTGTTTTTATAGCCTCAAGGGACCAGTGACGCTCCAATCTTGAAATAAGCTAATGATATTCGAGCAGTTATCAACTGCCGTAATTACAAATTACAACACTCTTTATAAAAAAAGAAGAATCGTTGGATCATGTAGATAAGTCGTCAGATAGCATCAACTAAACAGAATGCCTGATTAAGTAATATGGCCACTAGTGATGAGTTGTTCATATGTAGGGAACGAATAAATAAATAAAAAATTAAATTTAAAAAAAAAATTGATAAAAAGAAAACTATTAAATTTGAAGAAACTCCCAAAGGTCTCTAACGGAAAAGGAGATGACATAGGCGTAAAAAGAAAAAAGGATTTCCTCTTGATAAAAGGAGCAAAGTATTCTTTCTCTTTCAGGTAGTGTCCATCGAACCGACAACACCATTTTGCTGTCTGGTGTTTTGGGCACCACGCTACGTCCCAAGACGTAGCGTTGGTTAGTCCCTTCACTCAATAGATAAAGGAAAGTATAGAAGAAATATTTTCGTCTCTGATCTTTTTTTTTTTATCTTTTCTTTTTGTATATTTCTTTTGGGACTTTCTTTGGGCAAGGCATTGCGCCGGCCAGTCAACGTGGGGTGAAACAGTGTAACCAAAATATGGAGTCAGATATCTTACGGCAACACAGCCTTGCCCTTAGCCCCTGACCTTCAAAAGCCTTCAAACTCCACACATATACGACCCATTCAAAACATAGGAATTATTTAAATGAACAAACGAACTGGCTTTGATCGAAAAGATTCAGATATTTTCGGTGTCGTTAATGACGCATATAATCATATTTTCACAATAAAAAAATGAATAAACAAATAAAATAAAAATGAAATAAAATAATATTTCAAATTATAAAATATTATAAATATTATAAATTCTGGATGACCCCCCCCAAAAAAAAACTGTAGCAAAATATCCCAAGCCAATTTAACTCGCTTTTCCAAGATCG
>OY757911.1:7668507-7676663 GCA_963585895.1 Sepioteuthis lessoniana
TTTTTTCTATTCTCAAAAATATTAAGATTTGTTCATGCAAAAATAACGTCAGCTTTTTGAGTACAGAGGTAGTCAATGGGCATTGGAATATTTCATAATGGGTGTGAATTAACTCGGTGCTTCAATACAACCTTGAAGAAGGCCAGAGGTGAAATTTGGCTGAAACATAGTGAAAGAAGAAACAACACAAAAAACTACCAAGATGAGGACAAAAAGTCCGCAATAAATAAAAATTAATTCTCAGATTAAGAAGCCTCATCTCAAAATGATCCAATTAAAGACAACCTTGGTTTAATCTTAAAATTCATTGTCAGAATTGCTATTGCATAGCAGTAACTGAAAGTTTTGACATATTTGATAAATCCTACCTTTTTAATATTATCCTTTTATAGATATAATTATTTATATTTACCAACCCCTCCGCTCGGGCAGGATATGACACAAGGTCAATTTTTTAAGCAGAGTTTAACAGGTTTGAATTCAGAGTTTTTCCTTCTCCTAGACTAGTTGCTGCACCAAAGCTGAAGAGCCTAGTCTGCCCTACTATTTATTCATAGCTGGAGGGAGAATAATTGGATTCATACCTTTCCCAAGGGTATTAGTGCTATGTGAAATGCAATCAGTCTCGTCCAGGATTTGAACTCGTGTCGCCGTATCCATTTCCTATGACGATAACCATATATATATATATATATATATATATATATATATATATATATATATATATATTACTTGAAACTGTTGTAAATATTTGCCAGCTATTGGCTCCTTTGTGTTTTAGTGATAAAAATATTTCAATTTAGGTGTAGTTGTTGAAGGGGGTGTGCTGAAATTTTTTTTTTTTTTTTTTTTTTTTAAAATAACATCAGTAATGTTTTTTGTTATAATTTATAGTATGTCTTGTTTCACCTGTTTTTATTCTCTGTATCTAATAATTTTATTTAGATTACAGTTCTTTAAAACAATCGGTACAAGTGAATGCTTGAATATTTTACCAGACTTAAATTAGTTCCAGTAACTTAAAAAAGGACTGCCTTAAAAAAAAAACAATGGTACAATGTTTTCAGATGGATATTAGCAAATATGAGAGATGAAAGTTGTCAGTAAAACCATGGCAAATGAGGATTGAGGTGTGCTACAGCATAGATTCGCTTGACTCTATCTTGCTATCTATTCCTCTTGGCAAATCTTCTAAATCTTACACCTGAGTTGGCTGGGACTGTAGAATACGCCAACTGCATCTCTGCAGAGGAGTAAGACCTTTCCAGCCCCAATGAGTATCCTGGATATGACTCTAAACAATCTGATGGTGAGGCTTTAGTAATGTTGTAGCTTTGGGTAATGCAGAATACCCCTTTGTTGCCATGACTCACAGGTTTACTGTAGTCGGAAATGGTAACACCTTAAAGGGTCTTTCATATGGGTTGAATAGAACTGTTTTATCAATCAACTGTGTGGAAACAAATCTCTAATATTGAATTGTTAGTGATGCATAGCAATACTTGGAACCATTTAACTATGTGCAAATAAATGAATTGTTTGATATGATTATTAGTGTTAAATAGCAATACTTGTAACCACTTTACTGTGTGCTAACTTATGATTAATGTTACATTGTTACTGTTGCATAGCAATAAGTAAGTAAAGTTGGTGACTGTAGTCGAGGGTGACCCAAAGGCTCCCTTTTCAATAGCTACTACACCGAGGTGTAGGGGTGGGCGCTACTTCTTTCCCTGGATTGCTCCACTTTGCCCTTGATTTGTATCTTATAATGCTAAGTGTTAAGCAAGGAGGTATCAAGTACCATTTAAAAAAAAATTTTTTTTTAATTTTTTTATTTTTTTTTTAGTCTTTGGTATGACTCTACCTGGGATTAAATCCTGGTCTCCCGGACAATTGGCCAACACACTGGCCACTAGGCTGGTTATTCTTGATACCATTTAACTGTGTGTAAACAAATGATTAATTATAAGTACAAATATTCCCAGCATGGAACTTTTCATTGCTCTGTTTTGTAACCAGTCACCATTTTATAAACTGTAAATAATATTACATTATTTTATATTCTATTGGTCCAATGTGTAGTGTTTACCAATAGTCTGGGAGACCGGGATTTAATCCAGGTCGAGTTGTACTAAAAACTCAAAAATGGTACTTAATGCTGCTTTGCTTAACACACAGCATTATAAGGTATGGATCAAGGGTAAAGTGGAGCAATCCAGGGAATGGAGTAGCACCCTCCTCACACCTCAGTGTAGTAGCTATTGAGAAGGGAACCTTCAGGTCGCCAACTTTTATTTCAAATTGGTCATATGTATAATTATATAAGTTATTGTGCAACATTATGTAATATATATTATGTAATGTTATGTAATCGTGTGTGTGTGTGTGTGTGTGTGTGAGTGTGAGAGAGAGTGTGAATAAAAGCAGTGAATAATAAATATATTAATCTGGGGCCGCAGAAAACACCGACTGCTTCTCTGCATGGCAGGGTAAGACCCCTCCAACGAGTGCCCTGGATATGACACTAAACAATCTGATGGTGAGGTTCCAGTAATGCTGGATCATTGGGGAATACAGAGTACCCTTTCATTGTCATTGCTTTCAGGTCAAGTCTGTCTCAGAGTGGTAGCACCTGATAGGGCCTTATCTATGGATCCAATAGAACTAAACTATACTTATGCTAAACTGAACTGCTTCAACTGTTTTGACAATTAAACTGTGTGCTTATGCTATACTGAATTGTTTGAAATAGAACTGTTTTGACATTTAACTGTGTAAATGAAAACTATACTTTTACTCAACTGAATTGTTTGAAATAAAACTGTTTGACTCAACTGAATAGCTTGAAATAGAAATGTTTTTGACAATTAAACTGCGTGTTTATGTCAAACTGAATTGTTTGAAATAGAACTGTTTATTTTTATAAGAATGGATTTGGCATTAAATAACCTACAAAGGTTGATATACTATAAACCCAAATGGACACACAGACAAACTGGAACTGATTGAAGCATTTTTCTAAAGAATTTTGATTAATAACATTCTTGTTATACTGGCCATTAAATGAAAGATTAAAAAAGTAAAGCCAATGATAAAAATGCTGCTATTTTTTTTTTTTTTTTTCTTAGAAATTTATCTTTTTTTCTTTTTGTAAGTAAATATTGAAATTTCATGAAATGCAGAAATTCCTGAGAAATGTAAACAGATTGATCAGTTGGTTCATCCAAATTCACAAAATTTTGTGGTAACATTTTTTGCCCTTGGGGAAACAAAAATCTGGTCTTTTTAAGTAAAATTTAGAAATAATTAATTTTAATCTAAAATTCTCAAGACTTCTTGGATAATTTATTAAAATGAACTTCCAAAATAAGTTTTCAATGAGCGTTTTATTTTTTATTTTTTATTTATTTATTTTTTTTTTTATATCCATCTTTTTTTTCTTTCTATTAAAGCTGAAGATAAGTGTCTGTTGTATAGTTTTATAATTCCTTCTTTATTCTGTTTATTTCTTTTGTTCTTTTTCTTTTCTTACAATCCAAATGGAATGGGCTATTATTTATTTGAGCTGATGACAAGACATGTTTTATCCTACTGATGTAGTTATTAACAGCAAGATATCTCTGCTAAAAGTGGTTGTAATTCCTTATTTTCATGGAAATTAAAGGTAAAAGTTAGTCCATATGGATTTAAAAGTAAAGTGTGTAAAGAATAATAATGAATTTATATAGTTTAATAAATTCCCTTATTAGAAAGTACAATTAAGTCCATTTCTAAGGTTGAGGTGAATAATATCAAAAAATACTTTTAGTTCTGTTCATATTACACTTTAGTGATCTGACTATTGCTGGATCACATAAAATGATGGAAAACGGCAATTAAGAAAAAAAATTCACTTGTGATGAGCCAATTTAAATTTTTAAGTTATTTTATATTTCTAATTTAGTTGATTTTAATTTTTTTTCCTTTATGACAAATGTCCTGCCAGCTGGGTTTAAAATATACTGGCTGTATCCCCTGTTGAGACTCTTAAAAAAAAAAAATGCTCCGAGTATCAAACTTAACTGCATCTTATGGTGAGGCTTCTGCTCTGATGCTGACTGGAGTACCCCTTCTTTGCCACTACTCCCAAGTCCACTCTGGCTTGGAGTTTTAGTACCTGTTAGGCTCTTGTTTATGGGTTAAATATATCATTTTAAAAATTCTTCATTATGGGTAGTATCTTGTGAAAAAATACCTCTTAAATGACTACACAAAAATATGAATATACAATGAACACGTTTCCTTAACCTCTTGGCATAAAATAACCCTAGATGGGTTGACATGCTGTAAAAATCAATGGTTCTTTATAACAAACTTTTTTTTTCTAATTCAAATAAATTCATTTTTTATATGTATCAGTTACCCTAATGAATTAATAGCCAATTATTCTTTTCATATGATTACATAATAAATTTTAGCACTTTACCAATATTCAACATTATTTTTCCCAATAGTATGAAAAATGGAATATTTTTAATTTGGTTATTGCGGCATTGCAGGTCTTGAAAGTTAACAAAGATCGGATGAAGAGATCATAGGAAAGGAAAAAGTCATAAGTGGTTGTAGAAAAAATACCTCTCGCTTTCAACCTCCCTCTGGACCAATCTCCGAAAGGAGACCTGTATTTTTGAGTCATGGAAAGAATTGCTAAATTGTATCCAGTTTCATTAACCCTGAAATTTGTCCTTGCTTATCCACTGACAGATTGCGTCTTTTCAAATATTCCCCAACTCTGGTATGTGACCTTTTCTTGCATCCTCCAGGAATGTTCTCATGATAGACCCCTACCTATTGGTCACTTAGATAGGCATCAGGTTTACAGATAGTATAGGAGGTGCCTGTGGTGTAATTGTTATCGTCGTAGGAAATGGACAGTGACTCGAGTTCAAATCCTGGACGAGACTGATTGCATTTCACATAGCACTAATACCCTTGGGAAAGTTATGGATCCAATAATTCTCCCTCCAGCTATGGGTAAATAGTAGGAGAGACTGGGTTTTTCAGCCTTGGTGAGGCAACTAGTCTAGGAGAAGGAAAACTCTGAATTCAAACCTGTCAAACTCTGCTTAAAAATTGACCTTGTGTCATATCCTGCCCGAGCGGAGGGGTTGGGTAAATAGGATCAGCTTTACAGATAGTGGCTGATGGCTGCTACATTGTTTTCCCAAAATCTGTTTGGTGAGTTTGCTTATAAAGTGCTAGATCCTGGTTTAAAATTTAAAAAAAAATCTCAGTAGGCTGATCCGCAAATTAATATCCATAAATTGAAAATGTGCTGGATCATAGGAACTACTTGATTAGTTAGGCATATTCTTTATTACAAAATAATTTTCTCCTTTATTTAAAAAAAAAAAAAAAGTATTGGATAAAACAAATGGACGAGCTGACACAAAATTGATGACCACTTAATATTTGATAGTGTATCCATTAGCATCAATTACTACCAGACAGTTTCTGGTTGTGTTTTGACTGACAGTGCACTGATATAGTGTTTTAATCTGAAAGACACTTGTGAACCCAAATTCATGTCATCTGTATTGAATAGTTTTTATTAAAACATTTAATTTCAACTTTTCTTTGAGTTGGTGCAGTGCAAAAACATTTTCCTGTATCTTCCGATCCAGTGGTTTCTCTAGCAGCCAAGACCTTTTCCATAATGATTTCCAGTTTTTGTTATTTTAGAAGAAAACGTCAATTGACAATTCATCCATTCCTATTTATTTTACCTGTTTGGCCAATACTGGTGTGTCCATATGTACGACTCCATAGGAGAATTATAAATTCATCCTTACTTCCCCTGCCGTATCCAACGTGTCTTCAGCTTATTTTGAATGGTTTGTGAGATGGGAGGTAAGTGGCTGTATAGCTACTGTTTTCTTGGCTGCTGCTTCAAGGTTTTGTTCAAAACACCTTGCAGCATCCCTATGTAATTCTCATCTAGCTTTTTCTACTTCCATTTTGTTAAAGTGGAATCAAATACCTTGCAGAAGTCTACAAACTTTTTGAGCGTACTTCTTCAATGATTTGACAACTCGGACAGCATCTGAGAGCATGCAAATCAATTTCTCCAGAAACCACCCAGATCTTTCCTTTCTAAACTTGTGGTTGGATATGATTGAGAAGCAGGGCATTATCAATCACAGCAATTATAGTCGTAAGAGTTATACCACTATAATTCTTGGTGATTCTTAGGTTGCCTTCCTTTGGGAAGAGAAAGATGCGGCCATTTTGTTCATTTCAAACTTGTGATTTTGGACTAGAGATCAATTATTTAAGCAATTAGTGACATTGGTTCATCTTGCGGTCTTCATCAATTTGGCCAAAAAAAAGAAAAAAATGGTTAGAGTTCAAATGTCTTAAAAGAATTAGGATTTGAACCCAAAGGCTGAGCACCTGAATTCAACAATTAGGGTCAGGTGAAAAAAATTAACTGTGAGAAAATAAGTTAAAAAAAAAATGAAGTAGATTTAAAAGCAAATAATAATTAGAAAAAAAAAAAATTAAATACGATGTAGAAAAAAAGAAATGTCAACATTTCACACAGTTCTCTATTGTAAATGAGAAAAAGTACAAATGGTTTTCAAATGATAAATTACTGGTTAAGATGTGTTTAATGAAAGCCATATTTTGGGAGTTGATTTCTTTATTCTAATTTCCAATCGTTTACTTTACCAGTTAGTAGATATGTCAACCTTGAATATTATAAAATAAGATGAAGTAAACTAATCGAGATTAATATAATACATCTCCAAGTTCAAATTTGTGTCCTCATTCAAAATACATTCTTCTGTAGATGTTTAAATGCCTTCAACATATTCCTCTTATTTGAATGTAAAGGAAATCAACAATATGGTTCAAAGGTTTTCAATAGAGAAATGACGAAGGGATTTTGTGATTTGTCAAGTTAAAGGCTTAAATAGCCAAATTGCCTATGATATTATCCATGAAAGACACTTTCAAAGTTTTTTGAATAGAATATTGTAAATGAAAGAAGAAAAAAAAAAAAAAAAAACTAATATGAAATAAATTACTTAATTTAATCTGCTCTGTCAGCAAGGCTTAGAATATGTTGAATGTATTCACTACAGAGACTCCCCCTCCCCCCAAAAAAGGGGTGTCCTGGATAGGATACTAAACTGTATCTAATGGTGTGGCTCTAGTTCTGAGGAGTGTGACATGCTGCTTCATTGCCATTACTCCTCAGTCCACCCAAAGTGATGGTCTAGCCTGTTGGCTGGGGCTGTAGAATACACCAACTGCATCTCTGCAGAGGGATAAGACTTCCCCAATGACTGTCCTGGATATGATATTAAACCATCTGATAGTGAAGCTCCAGTCCTAGAGCTTTGGGGATTGTGTAATATTATGGATGGGCGCTGTCGTCAAGGTGTCACGAGACTAGCGCGTGCAGGCAGAATGACCTGCAAAGTTAGACGTGATTTTAAAATAATCACAGATGAATTATCACGTGTTTCACGACAGTTTCACTGGTGATATCGAGCATTCGGGGATCTTCGATTTGTTCCCCAAAATCTCTATATAAGAAAACAAGTCAGGAGATTTTGGCAGAGGTGAAGGCAGTTGTCAAAACGGGTGCGTTAAAGCTTCCGAGGCACCGACCCATCCTACCCCAGTCTGCTACGACCTATCTGTCTGGCATTTGTGAACAGTCAGCTCTCACCCACACCGCCGACACCACCAAGAGGAAGGGAGAATCAGAACATAACTAAAAGGAACTTTTCGAATTGCAACAATCATAGCCCTAAGTGAATAATAAACGACTGCTATATTTTTTTCCCTTACCTTCGAGTTTGAGTATTTCTTTTTCTGCAGACTTCTTTCTTTACAGCACATGTTGGTCCTATGTTTAAACTGTGTGCAAACAAATGACTTGTGGTAAATTGAATTGCTAGAAATAGAACTTTTATTGTTTAACTGTAAAAAAAACAAAAAAAAAACAAAAAACAACTACTTGAATAGGTTATACATAGTAATACTTGGAATCATTTAACTGTGTGCAAACAATGTTGAATAGAATAATTAGTGTTAGCAATACTTGTAACCACTTCACTTAGTGCAAACAAATGATTAATATTGAATAGAATTATAAGTGT
>OY757911.1:7681863-7704363 GCA_963585895.1 Sepioteuthis lessoniana
AAGGGGTCAGAATTCTAGCCCAGGTGAAAACCATAATTATGAATGTGGATTTTTTTTTCTTTCTCTAAGCTGGCAGATACCCACCTCTTTGGCACAATCTTATTCTGGACTTGATTTGGTCATGTTCTTTTAAAAATATCTGTCAGCAAGCTATGGAATTTTTTTCATTGGTTTTTTGAAATCATTTCTAAAATTTCATACTCACGCATATATATCTATCTCATATGAATGAGAGAGACACAGACAGAAATTGTAAATTTTTGTAAATCTGACAAGATAAAATAAGTGAAAAGTGGATAAACGAAACACAACGGGGTTAGTAGTAATATTTCATTCTTTATTCACAGAACTTCTTCGGACTAAACTTTTTTTTTCTACATTTTAGCTATTGAGGAAAGAGATAAAATAACAAAAATTTAGTCTGAAGTTCTTCAATGAATAAAGAACAAAATAATACTACTAAACCCATTGGGGTTGGCTTATCCAATTGTCCATTTTATTTTTATCATTTTTATATAGTGTGTGTTTAGGATATGTTGATACCAGTTTATCTGAAAATTGGACATTTGAAACTCAATGGTGAATTTTCATGTTTTGCCGTTATTGTTGAACTATTGTGATGATGTTTTGTATTCTTGTGCATCAAACACTATTTTACTGATTTTAAAATGGTTTTAACCATAAATTTTAAATATGATTCTATCTATTCGTATCTATTTATGCTTTCTGCGAGTTTCCGAATTTTAGAAATTCCAAAATTTGAAATATATTTAGAAATTAATGAAAAGATTTTTTTCCCCTGTAACCTTTTCACATTCCTTTTGAAGATTTTAAAATGCGATTTAAGTTTTAAATCCCATTGGAATTTCAAGGAAAAAGGAAGAAAATAGGTTTTATAATGAAATATTGAATGAGAAATCCAGTAGTTTGTATTACTTTCCACAAATAAAATCTGTTATGAATTTGTCTCAGTAGTATTAGAGAAACCCTATAGTCTGTCTGAAAATAATGACCATACAAGAAATCCTTGGAAATAGTTACTTTTTACTCTTTAGAGTGGTAGAGGGACATTTATTAATTTAGAAAAAATTTATAATGTATTGAGGTAACTCAGCTGTCAAAATGTGCAAGTTTTGGTCAAACAAGATTTGATCTCATAAATGCTCAGACTTGCACTTACTGGTCACATGACCAGGTTTGGTCTTTGGTCACTGCTCATGTAGTCTGTCTTAGACAGGAATGGCTTGGTAGAATTCATCCCTCTTCAGGTTCACAACTGATTTAAATTTTGTTTTCCTTCTAGACTTGTTACAATACCAGGGTTAAAGAGCCCAGTCTGGCTTACAATTTATCCATAACTTGAAGGTGAATTGTTGGATATATATCCTTTTCCAAGGGTTTTAGTGCTATGTGAAATGTAGTCGATCATTTTCAGGATTTGAACTTGGGTAGTCTATTTCTCACAATGATAACCATTGTGCCTGACAGATGTGATCAAATCCATTTTTTTTCACATGGCCAACTATATATTAATGTTCATGAGTTAGTGAAAAAGCAACTCTAAATATTTACAAAAGAATGTTTGAATGAGAAATATTGTGTACAAAAAAAGGATCTTGGAAAGTAACCGGTCACTTATTTTCCAGGGGTTACTTTAAAGTCATTCCAGCTTATTTCATTAAGTTTATCTTTTTGAATTTTTTGGAAAAAATTGGATGTTTGGGATTGACCCCCGTGTAAAATTAGCTGAAATAACTTTGAGGTGCGCTTAGTGTAATAAATATTAGTTATCTTTGCAGGAAACGAAATGGGTGACCCGAGTTCAAATCCTAGATAATGCTGTTTGTATTTCCTTTCTTGCTAATTTCTTTGGAGAAGGTTTTAATCCATCTGTTCTCCCTTCAGCTATGGGTAAATAATCGGGCAGAATGGGTTCTTTTAGCCTTTAGACAACCCCTTTTGTAGAAGAAAAACTGAACTCCACTTAAAACTGAACTCGAAATATTCTGCTTGTGGTAGAGAAGTTGGGTAAATACATGCTTTATTGATATTTACTAAGTTCAGCTTAGTATGTCACAATATTAAAAGGATGAGAAGATTGTGTAGCATTTCTTACATTTGCTTTGGGTTTGAGAACTGGCAGTGTGTGTGTGTGTGTGTGTGTATTTATATCATCTATTAAACAGGCCATGAATATATATATTTCAACTTAGTACAATGTTGGTCTAAATGGGAGGAAATGCAGAAAGGAAGATTGTTGCACTTATTTAGAAAAGCTTGCTTTTAAAATCATCCTTGAAAATATTAGATTTTTACTGGATTTTGTGAATACTTACTACTCCCCTAATGAGTGTTTTGGATATGACACTAAACAATCTGATGGTGAGGCTCCAGTAATTCTGGAGCTTTAGGGATAGTGGAATACTCCTTCATTGCTGTCAAGTCCACTTTGGCTCTGAGTGGTAACCTGTGATCAGGTCTTTGTTAAATAGAACTGTTTGACATTTTAACTGAGTGCAAACAAATGATATGCCAAATTGAATTGTTTGAAAAAGAACTGATCACTTAACTGTGTAAATAAATGACTGATATTTAATTGACCTGTTGGTAATACATAGTAATTCTTGTCAACATTTAACTTTGTTGACACGCTAAATGGAATTGTTAGAAATAGATTGTTTAACTGTGTGTATCTACAAAATGTTTACAAATCATATCTAATATATAGGTAAAAACAGGATTTGGCATTTAATAACCAACATTGGTTGAAATGCTGTAAAAACCAAATCAAGCCTATCAGTAGGGCTTATAATATGTTGGTTGTATCCTCTGCAGAGAGGTAAGACCTGATCCTTCCCACAAAAGTAGGAGTATCTTGGTTGTGACACTAAACTGTACCTAATGGTAAGGCTTCAGTTCTGGGGAATGCAGAGCTTCCCTTCATTGCCATTACTCCCAGGTTCACTCTGACCCAGAATGGTAGTACCCGTTAGGGTTCCATATATGGGTCAAAATTGATCTGTTTAAAAACATTCATATTTGATAAGACTGCAGAAACTTTAATAACTATACAAAATGTGAATATTAACATACAATAGAATGCAATTTCCTAACCTCTGGGCTTAAAATAAACCTGGACAGGTTGACATACCCTTAAAATCCATTGTCAATATTGAGGAATTTTTTTTTTTTTTTTTTTTTTTTTTTTTTTGAGGACCACTTATGCATTTTTAATATTTTGTATTCACTTTTAAAGATTTTTTTTCTTTTAGTTTTGACTTGTTTTTGATTTGTTCATAATTTTATTCTAGTTTGCAGTTTGGCCATATTTTTTTTTTTTTTTTTTTTTTTTAATTGCATCTCCACTCCTTTGGTCGCATTTTATTAATAAAAATTCACAGATTAGAGAACAAGTGGAATGTTACAAGAATCTTAATGCACCAACTGTAAAGCTCTATTTATTAGCATTGCTGTATATAATGCACTGTAGGATTCTGGCTTTCTCCTAGGTCTATCAGATATAGTGATGAGCCTCACCCTGCCATGCTGGCTGGCTGATTACTAATTATTTGAATATTTTTTTTTCTTTTTAACGAATGCAGTAACAAATATCAAAGCAAACTCTGTTTAGATGCATTACTTAGTGTATAGTTCAATGAGACATTTTACATACAATGTGTTTTTTTTTTTTTTTAATACAATCTCCTTATCTATGAACTTAATTTAGCAATGTCCCTAAAAAAAAAAAATAAACATGAGATTTTGCTATAAAATATAGATTGATAAGTTTTTGGGTTTTTAGATTATCAAAATCCATCCATAACTTTTTGAAATACAAGCACTTGAAAAAACTAGACAAAAAAGGTTCCTATTGAATTTTTTTTCACAGTGATAAATCATATTTTAGTAAAAAAAAATATTGAAGATAAAACCATGAAATTTGACATGACTATGTAAAATTTGCTGGTGAATATTATGGAATTATAAAGACATGACTCGTTATTTGAGCTTTGAATTGGAGCAATGCTTCCAGCACCCTAAAACATTGGACATTTTGGATTTTTCGTAGGTTCCATCTGAAAACTGCTTATAAAATCCTGTCAGACCATACATCAAATGAAAGGAAATAGATATATCTGAAATTTTATCAAGATTATTTTTATTTTTTTATTTTAATAATTCACTCACATGGTGGGGAGGGGCAGTTTGCTTTGCTTATTTACAAAACCTCTAAGAAATTTGAATTTGGTCAAACTTGGGAAGAAAATAGACAACATTAAATAGCATAATTTATTCTATTGGCAGTTTAGATTGGTCAGTTACTTTTGTTGTAAGCCATTCTCAAATTGCCCTGTCAGCTGGGGCTGTAAAATACACTGACTGCTTTTCTGCTGAGGGGTAAGACCCTCCCCACAAAGATTGTCCTGGATATAACACTGAACAATCTGATGGTGAGATTCCAGTGATGCTGGAGCTTCGGGGATTGTGGAGCACCCCTTCATTGCCATTGCTCCCAGGTCCACTCTGGCCAAGAGGGGTAGCACTTGATAGGGCCCTATCTATAGGTTGAATAGAACTAACTGCATACTTATACTAAACAATTATTTGAATTAGAACTGTTTGACTAAACTGAATAGCTTAAGTAGAAATGTTTTTGACAATTAAAATGTACTTATATTTAAACAGTGTGCTTATGCTAAAGTGAATTGTTTGAAATGAACCCTAGTGTATAAGGATTCCATCTATGGGTCAAATAGACCTGTTTAAAAAGTATTTGATAGGAATACTTGATGCCATAAAACTGTAGATTATTTATATTAAGAATTTATAATTGTTTAATAGGGCCCTTGGCCTAATGAATAGTGTTCGCTGGGGTTCAATCCAGGTCAAGTCATACCAAAAACTCACAGAATGGTACTTGATGCTGCCTTGCTTAGCACTCAGCATTATAAGGTTAGGATCAAGGGTAAAATGGAGCAATCCAGAGAAAGGAGTAGTACCCTCCCCTACACCTTGGTGTAGTAGCTATTGAAAAGGGAGCCCTCAGGTCACCCTCGACTAAGGTTGCCAACATATAATCGTTTACTAAAATAAAAATATTTACTTGATACCATATAACTGGATATAAATTACTTGTATTAGATAAAAATATTTGATATCATAACTGTGTGCTAAAGAAATTGTGAAAAACAACACAAGATGTAGATATAAATGTACAACTTATGCAATTTCCTAACCTCTTGGCATAGAATAACCCTAGACTGGTTGACAAGCTGTTAAAATCTTTTTTTATTTTTTTTATTCATAGATAGGACCCTATCATGTACTACCACTTTGGGTCAGAATGGACCCGGTGGGGGGGTATTGGCAATGAAGAGGTTATTCCACACTCCCAGAATTTAACTGTTGCTTCACCAGTTTAGTTTCATGTCCAGGATTCTGTGAAATTCCCTCTGGTAAGAATATTGGGCTATAAAAGACGTAATAGGCTGAAGATTTGTTCAGCAAAATAAACATGAGAATTCCTGTTTGAAAAATTAACTGTAAACTAATAAGGATATAACAAATCAAATTTTAATTTCCTTACTCTTAGAAATATTTTGTTTGTACAGAACGATTACAGCTAAGCTGGCAAATTGTGGAGTCATAATAAACTCAGTGGGTTGCTTGCCCAGTCAGCTAGGGCTGTAGAACACACCGACTGCTTCTCTGCTGAGGAGTAAGCCTTCCCCAACAAGTGTCCTTGATGTGACACTAAACAATTGGATGAGTGAAGTTCCAGTAATGCTGGAGCTTTGGGGAATGCAGAGGACCTCTTCATTGCCATCATTCTCAGGTCCACTCTTGCCCAAAGTGGTAGCACCTGATAGGGTCCTATCTATGGGTCAAATAGAACTAAACTCTGTACTTATGCAAAACTATTTATGTATAAAATAGATTTGGCTTTAAATAACCTACCATGGTTGTTGTGCCATAAAACCAAACGATACTCAATGGGTGGCATTAAAAGACAAAACTCTTTTTCCCATCTTTTGATTATTACATATAAACTAATACAGAGTGAATAAATGTTTGTACATATTTGTTTTATAAATCCTGTCTTGTATCATATATTATATAAGCAGCTAGTGCTTATATAACTGCTGCAGTTTTGATATTTGACTAGGATTGAAGATTAAAATAGCATTAAGCTTAATCTTATGTTTATGACTTTTGTAAGCTGACTCTTGAAATTTAATATCTTAAGATTTCAGCCATATTTTCTCTATAATTCACTTGGATTTAAAGTGCACAGACCTTACATGCAAGTAGATTTGTGTTTCTATCTCTTTAGATTTTATATATATATATATATATATATATATATATACACACACACACACGCACACAATTTGAGTACTCTTGTAAACAGGCATAAAATTTTGCATCTGAATAACCTGTGTTATATCAGAAAATTCTTGTAAATATGCTAACCATCTTATGTTGTCTGGCTTTCTAAACTACTGAGGTTATTTCAATATTTCAGACTAACATTTTCATTGCTCTAAGTTGTTCAATTTTAATTAGATGACTTGTGAAGCCATTGTGTTCCCATTGTAACACTAGTCCATAATCACATTGATGCTTCTATTCAAGGAGTGATAGGCTAATTAGAATCTTTCAGAGTTATCTACATGATAGAAAAAATCTGGAGGATTAAAAAAAAAAAAAAAGAAGTTTAGTGTGAATGCAGACCCCACAAAACTACCATTCAGATGCAAATTAGCTTTCTCAAAGTGAATTTTTGCTGCTCAATTGCCTGGAGCTGTAGAATATGCTGCCTCCTTTTCTGTAAAGAGGCAAGACCTCCCCGAAATGAGTGTTCTGGATATGACACCAAAAAATCTAATTGTAAGGTTCCAGTAATGCTGGAGCTTTAGGGAATGTGGAGTACCCCTTCATTGTCATTGCTCCCTGGTTCACTCTGCCTTGGAGTGAGCACCTGATAAAGGTCCTAAGGGTCAAATAGAACTAAACTATGTACTTATGCTAAAGTGAATTACTTGAAATAGATCTGTTTTGACATTTAAACTGTACTTATGCTTAACTGAATTGTTTAAAGTAGAACAGTTTTTTGACATTTAACTGTCTAAAGAAAAAATTATACAAAACTTAATTGTTTGAAACTTATCAAAATGACTTAATTTGGCATTAAATGAGCCAAAAAGGTTGATATGCTATAAACCAACCAACCAACCAAAGTGAATTTTAATTATATTGTTTCAATAAGAATTAAATAGAATAAATTTCACTAGAATAAAAGCACTGTCAGAGTAATTTACTTAGCTTTTTTGCTTAGATGTGGCACAAGGCCATATGAATGGATACCGAATGAGGCAAGTCTTGCTTGCTAACAATCATATTACCCGAGGTGCTCAGTACCATCGGTAGAACTTAGAAGATGCCAACTGCATCCCTGCAGAAGGGCACCTCTGGTGGTGTAATGGTTAGCAAGCTAGACTAGTAAACCTACACGAGTGAGTTCAAGTCTCATTGGGTGCCCCATTCATTTGGCCTTGTGCTACATTGAAGCCAAGAGCTTCGTAAATTACAACTGCATCCCTGCAGAAGGAGTGTCCTGAGTATAACATTAAACTACATTTATTAATGTATTTCCTGTTCTGGAATTCTGAGAAGTATGGAGTCAATAAAAATACTTTATAACATTATAATTCTTGATTAGTATCGTATAGAATAGTTACTTGAAGATATAGTTGTTTACTTAGGATCATTATTTTTTGTTGAGACCATAAAATTGTATATAAATTGTAATCTTTAGAAAGGAATACTCAAAAACATAAAACTGTGTGCAAATTATTTCTAGAATAGGAACACTTGATATCCTATAACTATGCAAAAACTTAAACTACCCAAATGTAAATATAAGCCTTCTATGTGATTCCATAATATTAGGCATAAAACAATTCTAGATTGGTTGATATACTGTTAAAATCATTCTATTCAGTAATTTAGAGATTAATTACATGAGCTATGAATCTCAGGTTCCTGTTGTGACTGCTGTCCATGATTATATGGATACTTCCAGTTAGTAAGGAGTGAAGGATTCTAATTAGCATTTCATAGTTATTTCCTGTATATAGAAAATTTGAATGATTTAAAATATGGTATTCAGCCTGAAAAAATGATCCTAAAAATATGATCATTCATTTACAAAGATTTGAAATTGCTTTATTCTCTAAGAGGGGGGTGTCCTCGTGGTGTAATAGTTAAAGCGATGGACTGCGGAATCGTAGTAAGCGAGTTCGTACTCCAGTCGCGCTGTTACATTCACTTTCGGGCAAATACCCCTGGGAAAGGTATGAACCCCCTTATCCTCCCAGCTATGGGTTAAATAGTACCACTACTGTTCTTCTAGGAGAATAGATTTGGCATTAAATAACCTACAAAGGTTGATATGCCATTAAACAAAAAAACCCACCCCTTATTCTCTAAGAGCATTTTAAGTGTATTGGTCTATTAAAAATCTTGCTATGATATCCTGTTTTACCAGGTTAAAATATATTCATACAAGTATGAAAATTTTTGTGTGTGTTTTTAAGTTTCAAAATTAATATTTTTAATTTTAAAGTGCTAAAATATTTGGCTTTTTTTTTTTTTTTTTTTTTTTTTTTTTTAAGAAAATCTACTTGTGAATATTTAGGTGGTTTTGAAAATAATTTGCACATTTTTGGAAACTTGATTAAAAAAAAAAAAAAAAAAAAAAAAAAAAAAAACCCCATTCAAATGTAATAATAAAATCTTTCAAGAACATATTAATTAATAATAGCCTACTTTTGAAATTAATTCCTCTTGAGAAACTTTAAGTAGTGAATTAATCTCTTGAAGGTTTTGCCATAGTCTTACATAGTGAGCAGAGTTAATAGAAATCTTAAACTGGTTAAGTTAGTAAAATATAACTCCAACATTTATCAAAGTATTGTCTTGTATTGTTGTTTTGAAGAATGATAATTTCTGGTCATTTTGTAAGTTTTCATTTATTCTTTGGTAATAACAGACTTAATTGCCATTCCTTATTCTAAGAGCTTGTCTTAGACAAAATGTACTAACTACTCATCATAACCACATGTCTTTGGTATGATATTAAACTGTGGTAAAGCTCCAGTTCTAGAGTTTTGAGGTGTGTGGAGTACTCCTTCATTACCATGACTGACCTGGAGTGGTAATCCATGTTATGGTTTCATCTATGGGTCAAATAGATTTATTGAAAATTATTAGCATTGGACAGGAATACATGAAACCATATAATTGATTCTTGAATAGAATTTTATTCATTTTGGGGATGAATATGTGAAACCATTTAACTGTATACAATTGATTTGTATTAAGAATAGTTACTTAAAGGAATAATTGTTTAATAAGGATTATTAATATTAGTCACTTGAAATAACACTATTGCTTGCAAATTGTTGGCATTAGATAATACTTGAAACTACTTAACACAGCAAACTATTAAGTAGGAAGCTATTTCAACCCATATAAAAGTAAGTTGGCGACTGTATTTGAGGGTAACCTGAAGGCTCCCTTTTCGATAGCTACTACACCAAGGTGTAGAGGAGGGCCCTACTCCTTTCCTTGGATTGTTTTACTTTACCCTTGATCCTTACCTTATAATGCTGAGTGTTTAGCAAGGTAGCATCAAGTACCTTTTTTTTTTTTTTTTTTTTTTTTTTTTTTTTTTTAGTATTTGGTATGACTTGACCTGAGAATTGAACCCTGGTCTCCCAGGCCATTGGCAAACACTCTAACCATTGTGCCAATGCCGTATGAATGTGAGCCAACAAATTATTAGATAAAAAAGTACACTTAGAATAAAAAGATAATGGAACGTTGAAATTTGCTATTATGAAATGTTTAGAAATGAATCAAGTTAAATAAGTGACATTCCTTTAAAGAAATAAACCCAAGACCTTATGAAGTTGGAGCCTTTGGTTTCTTTGTTGACATAGGTTTTTCATTTTGAAAAAATATTTAGTTTCTTTGCTTACTGGAATTATCAAATTGTATGAAAATTCAGAATTTTTTAAAGCTTAACTATTCAGCACATTCTTGATTTAACAGACTTTAAGAGTATGGTTGCTGCTGGGTTTGAACCAAGCCCAAATTTTTTGGCGGGTGGGGGTAATTTTCATTTATTATTAAAAAAAAAAAAAAAAGACAAAATCTTAATTATTCATAATTTAAAGTATGTTATGTTCTGGTATCCACAGGCTGCAGAGTTTTTGTTTTCAGTCTACATGCCTGATTATTGTATACATTTAAGTTAAGGGGTTAATTTTGGTTAAGAAATTTATGTTGAATAGGTGTTAAAGAAAAGAAGTTTAAGTGGTGTTTAATCTCCTGGTGGAGCAAGATTTTACATTGTCAGCATTTTTGTTTTCTTTATTTGCTATCTGCATGAGCAAAAGAGAATTTACTAATATATCTACAGTGCCTTGTTTTCTAAAGAAAAATTTTCAAGTCTGGAAAGATATTTAATTCTAAAATATTTTTTGGGAAAGAAAACTGAAAAAAGAGGGGAAAAAACATTTTAAAACTAATGACTTTAGTGGAAGTCTATTTATAAAATATATAATATGCAATGGCTAAAAGGATAATATCCTGGAAAATACAAATTTGACTCCTTTAGAACCTTTTTTTTTTTTTTTTTTTTAAGATACACATTCATTACATATCTTCTGTCTGTAATTCTTTAAAGAGGGGCTTCGGAGTAGTTGGATAGTAGTAATTTTTTTTCTTTCCTTTTGTTGCCATTTAGACAATCTTCTAAATTTTTCCACAGAATATAGACAAGTATTAAAATAACAATTTAAAAATCTTTTCATATTGGTTCACACGTGCAAATAAATTTTGATGGCTACTTCTATACCTTGTACTTGCTGTATCACTATATGTTATCAGAATGAATGAAAGCTTTCAAGTATTATTAAATCTGATCACGAGGTATATAGGTAACCCCTTAAAATAGTTATAACTAATAATCCTCTTAATCTATCAGAGATTAACAAGTGTATATTTGATTTCTCTTAAAAAGTGTTATTTTATTTTTTTTGTTGGAATATTACATGGCATGTCAATCTAAAAAGGCATTTTAAAACAAAAAGCCCACTCATCCCCTTTTTCAGTTTGAGGTTGATACACCCACCAGCCTTTATAGAATAACATTTGGCCTTCTGATAATGCCAGAGACCAAATATCTAATATTTGAATTTGTAGAATTCTCAGCATTTTTGTGGAAGTTATGAATGTGAAATTGCTTTTGCTAATATGGATCCTTACTTGCTCCAGGAATGTTTAAATACCATCAGCCATTTTTTAAAATTTTCTTGTTTCTTAAAACTCTTATAAATTGTTTGTTTCAGCTCTCTGACATTTTTGTACCAGAATCTTAAAAAATTTATTATTAGCCTCTGGTGATCTTTTGATGTTGTTTTTGTTAGATTTTATTTTTTTTCATTAATCCTCTTCACTCCATTTGAAATAATGATTATTAATATAGATATTCATAGGTTGACTCTAGATTTTGATACTAAACTGTATGTAATGGTGAGACTCAAATTCAGCAGTTTTAGATAGTGTGGAGTACCTTTTCATTGCCATTACTTGCAGGTCCACTCTGACCCAATGGTACCTATTAGGGTTCCATCTATGAGTCAAATAGATTTGTTTAAAAAATTATATTCAATCTGACGGTGTAAAAAAAAAAAAACAAAACAAAAAAAACCCCCCAAAAAACTCTTAAAATTTCCTAACCTCTCAACATAAAATATCCTTGAAATGCTGTTAAGATCAATCAATTCGGATAAATTGTAAGAAATGTTTTTTAATCTCGTATCAGGGATGAGACCTTTTTAACTTTAAAACCCTTGGTCAAATATCTATCCATTATGTTGTATTTACTTGTACTATATATACTTCTGTATACGTCACTTGTATATAGGCTGGGCCTTGATTCATAGTAAAGATGTTCTTTGATATTTTTTTTTTTTTTTTTTTTTTCCCTCTGATAAAAATTCTAAAGTAAAGTATTGCTCGTTGCATTATATCAAAATTACAGGTGTAAAAGCTAATGCTAACTTTTCACCTAAAATTTAGGTGTTTAAAATTCAAACTCTACTTAAATATCAATGGGATTTTTTGCTCACATTCTATTTAATATTTTTTATGCGAATTCTTCCTTCTAATCACAAAATCGAGTAAATACTTTTACTAAAATAAACATTTTTTTTACTTTGATTCAGCTTAGAATAAAGATAGTGTCAGAAAGATTGAGAATTTTGCCTTATAATAGTTTTGGAATTATGTATAAATGTTACTCTCCTGAAGGACGCAAGTTAATTATTCTAAAATGACTACATTGTCATTACTCTCAGGCCCACTTTGACCCAAAGTGGTTGTGCCTGTTAAGGTTCTATTTATGGGTCAAATAGAACTGTTAAAAAATTACTTGCATTTGATAGGACAATAAGTCAAACGTAAATATCAATGAGATTTCTCAACTGCCAGGTATGAAATCACCTTAGAAAGGTTGACATACCATTTAAAAATTTCCTACAATGATAACCATTATACCATGGACACCTCCAAGCTCATAAATGACATACTCCTCAAGGAATGTCCTAGATTTGACTCTAAACAATCTGATGGTGAGGTTCCAGTGATGCTGGAGCTTTGGGAAATGCGGAGTACCCCTTCATTGACATAGCACCCAGGTTCACTATGGACTGGAATGGTAGCACCTGATAGGGCCCTATCTATGGGTTAAATAAAACTAACTGCATACTTGTGTGAAACTGAATTGTTTGAATTAGGACTGTTTGACTAAACTAAATAGCTTGAAATAGAATTGTTTTTGACAATTAAACTGTACATACATTTAAACAGCGTGCTAATGCTAAACTGAATTGTTTGAAATGGAACTGTTTTTGACATTGAAACTTTACTTACACTAAATTGAATCATTTAATATAGAAGTGTTTTGACATTTAACTGCGTGTAAACAAAATTTGTACTTATGCTAAACTGAATAATATAAGCAACAACTTTTAATCTGGATTCTTATCAAATCTTTCAAAAAATTAGTTAGAAAGCTGAAGAAAGCGGTAAAATGTAATGAAATACTTGTAATAATGAAAATACACAGCTAAAGACATTTAAATGTAACTGACCAGTATGCGACTTTATGTAGCGGTTGGAAGATGATTTTGGAAGTTGTAAAAGTTTATTATACATATCGTTTTCTATCTGATTCAGTGAGACTAGCAATGAGTAGGGTTCTACAGTATTATAATTTCATATTTGTAAGTTTTAAGCCTTCCTCGCTCTAAAATTATGAGCATGGTTTAACTTTTTTCTTTTTTTTTCTTTCCAAAGTTATTGCTTTTCACCCCAGTTTTAACTGTTTTCTTTTTTTTTTTTTTTTTTTTTCTTTGAATTCTGAATAACAGGAAATCTTCTCAGATCTCCTGGACTATTCTAGCCGTGGTCTAGATGGTCTTGATTCTTCCAGTCTCAAGCTCCTCTAGTCTCTCTATTCCATTAAAAAGAAAATTCCATAACTCTTAAATTTCACAATTTTTTATTTGTAAGTGTTGGTGACTTGTTGTCCAGCCATGCACCTGCACTTATTCTAATTAGGACACAAAAGTTAAGCAGCACTAACCCTGTTCACGACTTAGATGGGTGATCAGTTAGGAACAGCAAGTACAGTAAACAATCTAAAGCCAGTGTGTCAGTAAAAGCTTAGTAAATTCTATATACTATAATTTGTTGTGTATCGCATATATTCCTGTATAACACACGACCCTAACTTTCAAATTCACAAATCTGGGGAAAAAAAAATCTTATATAATATGCACTTAATTTCTGGAATTTGTTGCTGTTAAATTGATTCTTAATTTAACGTTTGATCAACTTTTTATCTAGTTTGTATAGGCTAAGAATAAGAATCTATGTAGTTTCCAAACAAAATTTATGTGGTATTCAAGACAATGATGTGTTTACATGGAAATATAACAAACTTTTGAAAATAAGTTCACAATAGAATAAACAAATATGCTTTCTACTTTGTATTATTTTTGAAGTGATATAAAACTGAAGTGTTTGTTAGTGTGGACATTAGATATAACTTACTTTCTGCCATGTTACGTTATTCCCAATATGGAGATGCATGTTGCTGGAAAAAGAAGGGAGTAGTCATGTTTTGTTCTTGTGTATCGTAAGCACCTAACTTTTTAGCGGAAAAATCTGGAAAATACATGAATAATTACAGTATGATATATATTATTATTTTTTTTTTTTTTATATATATTTATTCAGTTTTTGTCTTCAAACTCTTGGTTAATGTTTCTTTTTATATTTTTTATTTATTTATTTGTTTTATTGAAAAATTACCAATTTTCTTAAAAATGCAAATAAAATACCTGCTGGATATTTTGGTTTTATTGAGATCTGACTGTAAGATTACAAAAGAATCAGAAATATAAGACCACTTCATATGCCTTCTAGACACAGACCAGCCATTGACCAATGTATGACAAGACTGTGGGAATTCTTTCCTTTTAAACTGGTATTGTTTGCAAGAAGAATTTTTAACCTTCATCTAACAAAAGGTTATTTTTAGACTTTTGTATTGTTAAACTCCCCCAACCAACTTTATTCTTGTATTGTATTTAATTCTCTCATAATTTTTCTTCTACTGCTGCCTTGAAAAAGTATTTAGTAGTAATCTTTCTTTTTTTTTTTTTTATTTTTATTTTTTTTATTTATTTCTTACTTATACAAAGGCATAAGTAAATAGACACAATTGAGTTGAGATTTGACATTTAATAGATAAGCTTTGAAACTGTTGGGTCCATAATGATATTGATACTTCTATTTACCTCCCGTTTTTGCATAAAAAAAAGCCAAGCAAAACATACCGTGTACTACTTGAGAAGTAAAGTTGAACACGTAGTTGATGTTCTATGTGAGTCCTAAATATACTCACCAGTGTTGACTGACCAGCAAAAACTGATATTCATCAGCCCAGTGTTGGACACTGGGTGCTGTCTTGCAGATTTACTAAGGTAGATAGCTAATAGGGACTGATCCTGAATCAAAGGAATTTGTGCAGTTTGCATGCCTTAATGATGATTTAGGAAGGAATCAAGGATTCTAATTAGCAATTTATAATCATTCAGTTTTAAAGACATTCAGTTTGAATGAGGAACAATTGAGTTGATTCATATGCAAATTATACTGGAATTTGTCTTATTCCTAAAGTTGGTGAATTTTCTTGTATTAAGAATCTATGTAGATATAACTTGCTTTCTGCCATGTTATTCCCAATATGGAGATGCATGTTGCTGGAAAAAGAATTGTATTACTCTACTAAAAATCTCCATGCATTTTAAAAAAAAAAAATCATTCATTGATGAATTACAGTTTTGAAGCTTCCTTGAAAATAAATTTAAAAAAAAAAGGCACAATTTTATCACACCTCTGTGATTACCAAAATTTTCATTGTTGTTAGTGTGATGGTCATGAACATAACCTTGATGAATTGAAGTCTTGTTGGCAATTACGTTGTTACTTCAATTTATTTTCTGGGAAAAACAATGTCAGTGTCCTGGGTATACCATTACACTGCATCTGATGGTGAGGCTCTAGTCTTGGAGTTTGGGGAATGTAGAATACTCCTTAATTACCATTACTCCCAGGTCCACTTTGACTCGGAAAACCCAGTAAGCTGGAAGGGCTTTAGAATACGCAAACTACAGAGGAGTAAAACCACTGTCCTTACGAGTGTCTTGGATGTGACATTGAACTATTTGGTGGTGTGGCTCCAGCTTTTGGAGCTTAGAGGAATGCAGAGTACCTCTTAATTGCCATTACTCCCAAATCCACTCTGACCCTGAGTTAGCACTTGACAGGGTGCTACCCCTGGGTCAAATACCACTACTTGGCATTTAAACTCTGCTAATAAATGATTTATGTTGAATTAAATTTTTAGAAATAGAACTGTTTGACCATTTAATGGTAAAAACAAATGACTGATATCTAATTGAATAGTTAGTGATATAGCCATACTTGAAACCAATTGACTGCCAATGAATGGTGTTGTATCGAATAATTAGTGTTAAATAGGAATACTTGTAACCACTTCACTGTGTGCAAACAAATGATTGATATTGAATTATTAGTGCCTGATAGCAATAATTGAAATCATATTACTGAAGAAGCAATAGCAATACTAATGTGCCAATCAATTATTTGCTTACAAATCATGAATGTATGTATGACGAGGATTTGGTATTGAATAACCCACAAGAGTTGATATGCCATAAAACACAACCAGACTAGCAACAATGATTGACTCTGATAACAAACAGTGGAAGATTATGTATTGATTTTTAACAAAAATAATTAATTTTTGAGTGTCGTGCTTAGAAATAACAAATATATCCATATTTACCTACCCCTCTGCTCTGGCAGGATATGACACACGGTCAATTTCTTAGAGTTTAACAGGTTTGAATTCAGTTTTCCTTCTCCCAGACTAGTTGCCTCACCAAGGCTGAAGAACTCTGTCTGCCCTACTATTTACCCATAGCTGGCAGGAGAATAATTGGATTCATACCTTTCCCAAGGGTATCAGTGCCATGTGAAATGCAATCAGCCTTGTCCAGGATTTGAACTTGTATTGCTGTGTCCATTTCCTACGATGATAACCATTACACCACAGGCACCTCCATAAAAATAACAAATATATCAGTTAGCCATCAGTTGCAGCTCATTATTCTCATAACTTGACTTCTCTCTTAGTTCTCTGCATTTTATGGCCTTATGTCAAACGTTCTAGTTAATACTAAACTTTTCCAAAGTGGATGATGACAAAATATCCTAAGCTGAGCTTTTTACATAAACAAAGTAGCCCAGTCGGCTGGGGCTGTAGAATACACCGACTCCATCTCTGCAGAGGGGTAAGACTTGCCTAATGAATGTCCAAGATATGATGCTAAACAAGCTGATGGTGAGACTTCAGTAATGCTGGAGCTTTGGGGAATGCAGAGTACCCCTTCATTGCAATTGCTCCCAGGTCCACTCTGGCCTGGAATGGTAGCACCTGATAGGGCCCTATCTATGGGTTAAATAAAACTAACGGCATACTTATGCTAAACCGAATTGTTTGATTAAACTGAATAGCTTGAAATAGAAATGTTTTTGACAATTAAATCATACTTACATTTAAACTGCATGTTTATGCTAAACTGAATTTGAAATTGAACTGTTTTTTGACATTGAAACTGTACTTACACTAAACTGAATTGTTTAACATAGTTTAATTGTCAAAACAGTTCTATGTGTAAACAAAATCTATACTTATACTAAACTGAAATAGCTGAATTAGAACTGCTTGACTAAACTGAATTGCTAGAAAATGTTTTTCATAATTAAAATATACTTGCATTTAAACTGTGTACTTATGCTAAACTGAATTGTTTGTAATTGAACTGTTTTTGACATTGAAACTGTATTTACACTAAATTGAATTGTTATATATAACTGCTTGAATAGTTTGAAATAGAAATGTTTTTGACAATTAAACTGTGTACTTATGCTAAACTGAATTGTTTTAAATAGAACGGATTATTTACATAAAAATGGATTTAGCGTTAAATAACCTATAAAGGTTGATATGCCATAAAACCCAACAAACCAAACCATTAAAAGAAGCTATGAATAGTTTCTATACTATATTAGTAACTGACATGATTTTCATAGGCATGATTCATTTGTCTTAGGATGTACAGTAAATTTCAATGGGATAAATGAGATTTTTTTCTGGAATTCTAAAGTTTTATCAAACTTTATATTCACTTGAATATTGCTCACACCATTGGTACAAACATTAAAATTATTTTTTTTCAAACAATTCAGTGGGTTTCTGTTCCTACCCAATCGTACTTACTCTCATGCTTTTAATCTAATCAGCAACATTTATTTATAATATTTGCTGTTTTGAGGAGTTTTATCTATTTTGGCTTTGATGTAGCATGTTTTAATTGTCCATTTATTTTCATTTTTTTATTTTTTTATTTTTATAAATATTGCTGTTCAGTAAATAAAAGGAAAACATTAATCAAGATATGAAAACTAAAATAAAACTGGGTTCCATAGAAGCAATATTTTATTTATTGGCAGTTGGAATATAAAAGGAATATTAATGACATGAGAATGAAAGCAAGCTGTATGGTGGGTAAGATGTTGTTCAAAAGCCTCAACCCTTCCTATTAGTGGTGAGAGATGCAAAAGTCAGCAAGGAAATGTGCCAGTGGTGGTTGTTGCTTGATCAATAACCTATCCAGGAGTAACCAAACTGCTAATTGTCTTGAATACCATCCAGGGTAGCTGTGGTTGTGGAGAAGGTATTGACCTATACATGGGAGCAGTATTTCATTGTCAATCTGACCTTGACTTTTCTCTCTATAATGTTGCTTTTTGTGTTATAGGAATTATGCAAGAGAAGTTACTCGAGTGTTAAGATATGAATTTTTTTTTTTTTTTTTTTTTTTTTTTGTCTGAGATGTTTGCATGTCAGATGATTGTTAGAAAATTATTTGGATTTCTGTAATAAACCTCACTTTGGAAACAATGATTATTTCTCAAACCAAATTGATTAATGGATTTTATTTTTATCCAAACAGATATAAATTCTAGACTTATCAATTTAAAAAATTTATTTTTCTTTTTTTCCCCCCTTTTTCTTTTTTTTTTTTCTCTCTCTCTCCAAGTTTTTATATTTTTCCTTTTTGATTAAATGTCCTTCATTATTCTATTTGAAACTCTTGAATATATTGCATATAAAGTGCTGAAGTGAATTTTGGTGCCTAAAGGATTGGTAAATATTAGTAAACTTCCTTTTTATGTTTAGTCTTTTATTAGTGTTTTTATCCATTTCCAGTTGACCCATATTGAAAAAAGACCTTGTATCATATTCTTCCTTTGTTTGGGAAAATAGATATATAGCCTTTTACTTTTGATATAGAGCAGGCAAACTTTTTCATGATTAAAGGCTACATTGAAATTCAATGTCTACTCATAAGGTCTCACTCAATAGATTTTTAGGAAAAAAAATCTAAACTTTTAAGATTTCAATAAATGACTTGGTCCCAATTTAATTTCAATACTATTTGAAAGCAACAAAAAACTTTAACCTTTTTAATGACTGAGATTTAAAAGAAAAAATTGTTGGTTTTAAATTGGAGACATTATTTCAATTAGTCTTTTGACAAGGTCTCATCTTGATGGTTCAGAAAAATGCATGTAACCTTTTGGCCATTTCTGCTTTAGATTGTTTCATCAATACTCACTTGTCTAGGCCCATTTAAGATCAATTATTAATCAAAGAAACACATGCACTAATGTTATCAAATTTCTTACTACTTAGTGAACGCTTTTCTTTTAGACCAGGATTTATATTTTTTATTTGATGCACCCCTTGTAACCATTGCCCAATTGGCTGGTGCTGTAGAATACACTGATTGCTTCTCTGCAGAGGGGTAAGATCCCCCCCCCCCCACAATGAGGGTCCTGTATATGACACTAAATAATCTGATGGTGAGGTTCCTGTAATGCTGGAGATTTGGGGAATACGGAGTACCCCTTCATTGCCCTCGCTCCCAGGTCCAGTCTGACCCGGTGTGGTACTATTTACCAACCCCTCCGCTCGGGCAGGATATGACACAAGGTCAATTTTTAAGCGGAGTTTAACAGGTTTGAATTCAGAGTTTTCCTTCTCCTAGACTAGTTGCCTCACCAAGGCTGAAGAACCTAGTCCGTCCTACTATTTACCCATAGCTGGAGGGAGAATAAGGGGGTTCATACCTTTCCCAAGGGTATTTGCCCGAAAGTGAACGTAATAGCGCGACTGGAGTACGAACTCGCGTACTACGATTCCGCAGTGCATCGCTTTAACCATTACACCACGAGGACACCCCGGTGTGGTAGTACCTGATAGGGTCCTATCTATGAATCAAATAGAACTAAAGTGTGTACTTATGCTAAACTGAATTATCTGAAACAAAACAGTTTTTGTATGCTAAACTGAACTGTTCGAAACGGAACTTTTCTGACATTTACGAGGATCATTAAATAAGTTTCCAGACTTTTTTCGTATGGGCACTTTTATTGATAGTACACACATGAAACCCTAGTCCCCTTCGAAGTAATCTCCTCTGGCTGCAATGCACTTGTTGTACCGTTCCAACAACTTCTGGAAGGCCCCATGGAAGTCCTTGTGTGAGCGTGTCAATGTTCTTCGTCACAGCCTCTTTCATCTTCTCAATTGTCTCATAATGACAGCCTGTGAGCTTAGGAAATAACCAAAAGTCACAGGGAGCAAGGTCTAGACTATAGGGAGGGTGAGGAACTGTCTTGATGCCCGTCTTGGTCAAATAGTCTGTGACAAGGATGGAGTTATGGACTGGTGTATTGTCCTGGTTGAAATGCCACCGACTCAATTTGAAGAGTGCTGGCCTCTTCCAATGGAATCTCTTCCTGAACTCCCTTAAAACCTCAACATAGTACCCCTAACCATTTGTCCAATCAACTGTAGTGTAGTGACTTCCTTACTCCTTCCACACCGCTCATTATCCCTCACAGACTCTCTGCCTCCCTTGAATCTCTTATGCCACTCAAAAATTGATACTCGATTCATGCAAGATGCTCCAAAAGCAGTGTGAAACATTCCATACGTTTCTGTGACATTTTTTCCAAGTTTAAAACAATTTTATTGCATATCGTTCTTCCTCATGTCCAGATTGCATTTTTGAAATTCAACATTGTGACAATCAGTCTTTAGTAGGGTGTATTCCAATTCCTGCTGTAACTATTCATTTGTACCTGAAATCATAAAAATTGGTCAGTCATCTCATAAGATATATAGCAATAACATAGTGAATTTTCAAGAGTCTACAACAATTTTCAATGCATGTACAAAAAGTCTGGGAACTTATTGAATACACCATGTAACTGTGTAGACAAAAACTATACTTATTGTAAACTGAATTGTTAGTTAGAACTGTTTGACTAAACTGAATAACTTGAAATCGGAATGTTTTTGACTACTAAACTGTACTTATGCTAAACAGAACTGCTTGAAATAGAACTGTTTATATGAATAAAAATGGATTTGGCATTAAATAACCTATAAAGGTTGATATGCCATAAAACTCAATCCAACCCTTTCTAACCAAATTTAATTGCCATTCACCACCCTCCTAAAATAAATTGAATATTAGATTATTGAACATAACTAATTCATCACTGTTTAATACAATTAAAAAAAAAAAAATCAGTGATTATCAATATAAATACACCTTTTTAATTCTTAAATGATTTTACTGTGAAGGATGGATTTGGTAGGCATTGAGAACATGAATATTCAGTTACAGTTTTGTGAATTTGAGCTGGAAATCATCAATGTTAAAGTGATAGTGTTAGCTTCATAAATAATGTACATAGCTAAATTCAAACATATATACAAACTTGGAAAAGCCAATAAAATAGGCTCAACAGTTGCACAAAGCTTGGGATGTTTTGTATTTCTCTATATTTGGCTACTAGTCAACATGATCCAGTAATTTTTCTGTTAGAAAAGGATTTATAAATGAAAACTAGTAAATTTATCTGCTATGGATCTCAGTGCTTTCATTCCTCAGCCAAAATTTTATTAAAATTTAGAGGTCTATATGGGCCACTTTTAGAAGCCCTTTAGACATAATCCTCTATTGGTGTAGAATAACAATCACCATTTCATTTTTTGTTTAAAAAGTTTTGTTTAAAATGTGTGCAAAAATTTCTAGCCTTTGTATTAAAATTTGTTTATCAATTACTACTAATTATTAATCATGCTCATTGGCCTAGTGGGTAGACTGTATGCCAATGGTCCAGGAGACCTGGGTTCAATCCCAGGTCGCGTCATACCAAAGACTTTAAAAATGGTACTTGATACCTCCTTGCTTAACACTCAGCAATATATGGTACGTGTCAAGGGTAAATGTGTACAATCCAGGGAAAGGAGTAGCACCCTTCCCTACACCTCGGTGTAGTAGCTATTGAAAAGGGAGCCTTCTGGTCGCCCTTAACTACAGTCGCCAACTTTACTTATTAATCATGAACATAGTTTCCTTAAATTTCTTTGATTTTATTCCAATGTTTTAGAAAGTTTTTAAGTTCATAATGATGAAACATATCTGGCTTCAGTGCTTTAGAGTTGTCATTGAAATTTTGGACTGCAGACTTCTTTGAATTTTTGACATTACTAATAACACTACATTGATCGAAGCAAATGAAAATCCAATAGCTTCATGTCTAAATATGCCATGTTGGAAAGGATTAGAAAACAGCAAATAAATGAGGAATGTCATGCAGCAGTTTGATTTTCATCTCCTATAAATA
>OY757911.1:7706863-7883619 GCA_963585895.1 Sepioteuthis lessoniana
GGAATATAGAATATTAAAACAAAAACTAAAAGCATTTCAAAACGTTGCTATTTTTAAAATTAATTCTATTGATTTTATTTATTTCTTTTTTTTTTTTTACATGTAGAGCTTCCAGGATTTGTAGTTGTGGCTTATCAATTTGTAGTTGTGGCTTATCAATTTTGTAGTGGTGTTTTCAACTCCAAATTTTTCAACTTGGATTTAGGAATAGAATGAGCTTTTAAGATGTAAGGCTCTGGAGCTAGAACCATTGAGTTGTCTAGAAAGACTGGTCCTATCAAGAAGTTCAGTAGAGGGGGAAGTGTTATTAGAAATAATTGGGTTGGCGGTTTTAAATTTGTTGTGTATGATAAATCTAAAGTTTTTGGTAGGGAGAACATTTTTTGGATTAGATTTTTAGTATTTGTTCATCTATTTTATAATAATTATGAAATTGCTTCTTGTTTATTGATTATGTTTTAGGTTATTGTCTATCTCATTTGATTCTGCCTCCCTGTGAATCTCTCTTGAAGTATATGTAGAATAAAGTTCCTCGATCAACACCTAGTCTATTAAAAACTAAGGTCTCCTTAATGTGTGTGCGTGTGTGTGTATATATATATATATATATATATATATATATATATAATGTTGGTGACCATAGTCTCCTTTTCAATAGCTTCTATACCAAGGTGTTGGGGATGGCACTACTCTTTTCCCTTGATTGCTCCACTTTACCCTTGATCCATACTTTATAATGCTGAGTGTTAAGTAAGGAAGTATCAAGTACAATTTATTTTTATTTATTTATTTTATTTTTTTTAAGTCTTTGATATGAATTGATTGAACTCTTTCTCCCTGGTCATTGGTGAACTCTATCCTCTAGTCTTTCTACATATTCAAAAAAGCACCCATGGACTGTGTGCACTTGAACATCTCAATGAAAAAATTCATTGATCAAAGAAAACCTTTTAGAAGCTATTGGGTGGTCATATCCACATCCTTGACAATGACCACTGAAGGTTGAAAGTACATCTACTCTGGTTACAACAGATTTCAGACAATTAATATACAACCTTTATCCACAACTGTAACATCTCTCTCTGGCAAACATGAAAAAGGCTTATAAAATAAACAAAAAACTAATTAAAAACAAAGAACCTGACATCCTTGTCTGTTATCTTTTAATAAAATATGCCTACAAGAAAATCTATTCCCTAAATATACTATCTATTTGTGTATGTATATAGACTTTTTAACTTGAATCAAGGCCGTTACACTTGGATGGATATATATATATATATAATTTTTTTTTTTTTTTTTTAGTTGAGGGTGACACGAAGGCTCCTTTTTCAATAGCTACTACACCAAGGTGTAGGCTAGGGCGCTACTTCTTTCCATGGATTGCTCCACTTTACCCTTGATATGTACCTTATAATGCTGAGTGTTAAGCAAAGAGGTATTATATACCATTTTTAAAGTCTTTGGTATGACCCAACCTTGGATTGAACCCCCAGTCTTCTGGATCATTGGTGAACACTCTACCTACTAGACCAATGAGTAGAGTGTTCATCAATAGTCTGGAAGACTGGGGTTCAATCCAAGGTCGAGACATACCAAAGACACAAAAAGTGGTACTTGATGCTGTCTGGCTTGACACTCGGCATTACAAGGTAAGGATCAAGAGTAAAGTGGAGCAATCCAGAGAATGGAGTAACACCCTCCCCGACACCTCGGTGTAGTAGCTGTTGAAAAGAAGCTTTAGAGTCACCCTCGACTAAGGTTGCCGACTTTACTTGTAAATCATAAGTAATAAAAGTAAGGGTTCATCTAATTTATTTTATTTGAAGAAATTGTAGAGTAAGGTTTGCATTTGACCTCCTCTCTGAAAGTAGGAAAATTTCTTCTAGCAAGATTTAGACATTGTTATTCATTGAAAATGAAAGGTTTGAAATTTATCCAAACATAACTAGCAGAAGCATGGATATCCCTGGCTCTCTCTCGCCACTTCTCCCTATCGTTCATCGCCTCTGGCAGATCTTCAGGGCTACATCCTGTATCCTCACATAGGTGCTGTATATATGTTCAAGCTTGTCGTCCTGATTTTGCTCAGCCATATGTGGGGGTCCTTAGGAGTATATCACTTATGAGCTCGTCCCTGCTTCTCCAGCAGTGTCCTGCATGTCTGGTTCATCTAACTTGGATAGTTTTCGTGATGGGAGGCAGGTGGCCGTATAGTTGGAGCCTTGTGGGGTGAGCAGAATAAGACAACTTAGATGTATAATGTAAATATATTGCTTATGATTTTACTCTAGGACTGTAGAGAAAAAAAGCGTTTATGATTGAAACTTAAATAAAGCATTACCAGTAGAATCGGGTTCTTTTTGATGTATAAATGATGATTTAAGAAGAAAAAAACATTCGAAATTATGTATTTAGCATTTTAGGTTTTTTCTTGAAAACTTACGTCTATTAGTATAAAAACAAAAAAAAAACAGGTATTTTTCCTGTGATAGATTTTTTAATTTCATCTTGATTAAACCTTTTTTCTAATTCCAGTGTAATTAATGTCGTCAATTAAATTTTGAACATCATAAACATCTTTAAAATTTTTATCAGATTAAAAAAAAAAATCTTTTCAGACCAGTAAAATCACCTGAAGAAGGCCAGAGGTGAAATTTGGCCGAAGCATAGTGAAAGAAGAAACAACACAAAAACTACCAAGATGAGGACAAAAAGTCCACAATAAATAAAAATTAATTCTCAGATTAAGAAGCCTCATCTCAAAATGATTCCAATTAAAGACAAGTACAAAAATTTGGTATGCACCCAACTCTGGAAGACCAGATAAGGATTTATAAGACCAAAAAATCCATCCTTGATCGCCCTTCGGGGCCCGTTGCGCAGCAGATAGAGGCGTTGAGTCTCTACGGTTCCAGGTGAGCATTGTCAGACGATAGCGGTTTTAAATCCTACCCAAGCCGGCCAGAGGTTTACTTGGTCAAAAACATGGTGCAATGGACAACAACTATGGAAGGCAGTAATTACTGGGGATACGGTTACGAGACTCAGCATTCCTATCCGAGGTCATGGTAAAATCACCTGAAGAAAGCCAGAGGTGAAATTTGGCCGAAACGTAGTGAAAGAAAAAACAACACAAAAACTACCAAGATGAGGAGAAAAAGTCCGCAATAAATAAAAATTAATTCTCAGATTAAGAAGCCTCATCTCAAAATGATTCCAATTAAAGACAAGTTTTCAGACTAAGTTTGGTAAATATGCAATAGGAAGAATTTCTCCCCTCTCCTCCTAACTTTTTTAATGTAGATTGTTTAGCGTTAAAGGAATATCAGACGGATTTTTTTTTTTTTTTTTTTTTTTTTTTTTTTAGTGGGTTTTAATTCTTTGCAGCAGATAAAGTCAGTATCTTCTAAATCCCATTGACAGAGAATACGAGCTGTAAAGCAGCATTATCGTGCTGCAATTTGACTTTTTAGCTTCATTATCCAAAATGGCTTTTTCTGTTTCTTCATTTTCTGTATTCAAACTTCAAAGATACTGTATGTACTTCATGTAATCAATGACCCCTAATTTTTAGCAACAAAAGGTTATGGTGTTGGTTTTTTTTTTTCTTATATATTGTATGTGATGAATTACCTAACTTTTGGCTTTGTTAAACTTTCAACATCAATGAGATAAAGAGATTTGAATACTTGTTACTGATAAAGGAGAAAATGAATGAATAAAAATCCAATCAACAAATTCATAATTATTTTTTTTGAATTGGGTGAAAAGTTTGCTGAAAAAGTACAAAATCTTTGCTTGTAAGCAAAGGCGTTAATCAGAGCATAGCCATTTTTTTTTTTCGTAGATATGGTTAAGATTCGTGCAGTAATGGTTAGCTTAAAATCAAAGGACAAATTTTGTACTTGTGATAATTCTTTTGTGTAAGTATGTCCCTCTGAGAGAGAGAGAGAGAGAGAGAATGTATTTATGCTTTAGAGAATATGTATGTAAACTGCTGCTGCTGATGACAGGTGAAAATTTTTGATGCCAAATATAAACAACATTCGTTCAGTTTAAGAAAAATTGAACAAGTTGAAATGAAATGCATTCTTGAAAGAAAAGAATGTAGACATTCATTCAAAAGAAATAAACTGAAAGGTATTTGAGTAAGTATAGATGATTCCATACTAACTGAAGAAATATTTATTTCTTCACTTATGCTTGAAATTAGGTAAAAAAAAAAAAAAGTTAATTTATGAATTAATTTAATTGGCTAAGAAATTGTTTTTGGAGGGAATGACTTATAAAGTTATTTTGGTTTTTGATCCTTCAAATTTTCTACATCAAGTCAAATATTGTCATTTGTGAAGTATCTCAAAATTTAAAAACTAGTGTGAATGTGCTGATTTGTTAATAAATGGGGAAAATAAGCCGATATAAAAATTTTAGCTTCTTGAGCTTATTTTTTTGTACAAAACTTAATTTTTAAAATCAATACAATGCCATAAATGAACAGTGTGATATAGACCTTGATGTGGCCTACCGTTTTTACTTGGATATTCCAAGCATACTAAAATCTTACCATTTGATTCTTAATAGCATTGATTATATAAGTCTAATTTCCCATTAGTCTGACCCAGTGTGTTTCTATATAGTCAAGCTAATGTCTAAACCAGGGACCAGTAGCTCCCAGGCTGTGGGCCACATCTGGTCCTAGAGTGATTTTTGTTTTGCCTGCCATCTTATACTGGATTGACATATTACAATTGACTTACAGTGTGGCAAATCTTTTGAAATTTCAGTTTGAATCCACTTCTGACTCCTGCAAGAAATATATATTGCCTAGCAGAAAATATAAAAACATCTTGACTAATGTGAAATGATATCATTATTCCGAAGTACATATGCTTGTGAACAATTTTTTTTTTCTAGATGAAATATACTGAAAATCATTTAAGAACTAGGTTGTGTGATGACCACCTGGATGATGTTCTTGCTCCAGTCATCGACAAATATTTCACTTGATAAGGAGGAGTTATTGCACAATAAGAAACAAGTCTCATTAAACAATTTACCATTTAACTGTATTTTGTTTGTTGCAAGGAATTTACATTTTTTGTTTAGGTATAGGATATACAGGTACACTAGGATCAGAATTATGGCAAATAAGCTTTGATGTTTAAAAAAAGATATCTAAAAGGGGTTAAGGCCAGGTTTACCTTGTGCCTGAAGCATCCCTCAAGATGAATGTTGTTGAGACCTTACATTTTTTTGTTATGGTCATGCATGTTTCAATTCATGCATGGCCTCCTCACCACCACCACAATAAAATGGCTTCATGTTAATTCTGACTTGAAGTTGGAAAAAAAATATCTAACTTGTTTTTTGAGATGAAAAATTGGTCTTCAAAAGTTGTTCATTACATGAGTATATAAGGTAATTATTAATATTCTGTAGTATTAGATTCTGTCAGTTTCAACAATTTATGATACAATACTGTTCCCCCTTCCCAGTTTTTTATCCCACCAAATTAGTGCAAATATGAATCCGTGAACCTATTTGGGAATGTGTACAAGTGTGTTTATTTATGTTTTCCTGTGGTGGTTCTACTTATTTTGTGTACTTCTTTTGGGAGACTCATCTTAGAAAATGAGGTCTTTGCCCTGCACATCATCAATAAGACAAGTAGGTTAGATTTTTTTAATTTTTTTATTTTTATTTTTTTTATCCATGATATCTAAAGAATATTTTGTAATTTGTATTGAGAGTCAAGGACATCATTTTGTAACTCTTTAAGATATAAACTCTGATTTTTAATTTAATTTTTCTGCTCTCATAACTTTTATTTATTTAAATGACAGATCTAGGTGTGGTTAACAAATGTCAGCAACATGTAAAGCAATGACAAGTGTTTTAATTGTCTCTCTGTCTTTCCCTCTTACCTCTTTTCTTATTGCTTTCACTCGTTTTTAAACTCTTGTCTCTGTCCTGTTTTTCTTATTTAAATGCATTATTGATGATTTTTTTATTTTTGAATTTTTTTTTTTCAGTCTGAGATAAACATCAATCATAATCTGTCATGTCTTATGACTAATTTCATGCACTAGTTTGTAAATATATTTATTTTATAGCTAATTTCTGAAATGTCTATTAATGGTTATTTAGGCAGTTTTAGAAAAACATTTTAAGGATAAAAAATTAATTCTTAATTACTGTATATTAATCATCTAATTAACTTTGACAATTGTCATTTACTAAGCTTGGCTTGGCTCAACTCAATGGGTGCACCTAGTGAGAATCAAACTCACTAACAATAGTTTATGAGCCTTGCTCGCAAACAATAACATGACATAAGGTACCTTAGTTTGGATAGTTAATGAAATTTTGACCAGGAGATATTACAAAATATGGAAGATAATAATTAAATTGTATTTATTTCATCCTAATTTCCATTTCAGATCCTGTATGAAATGGTTTTACTTGGTGTTCATGCTCTTTGAAAAAAAAGCACAAATTGGTCTCTTCTCTCCAAATATGGGTTAATCTCCAAAGTATGATTGTTTATACACTAACCTTCAACTGTATAAACAAATCACCTGTGTAGATAGTCCAATGGTTACATCTTTAACTGAATTGTTTGGCCCTTATATTTCAAGATCAGTGGGACAGTTTATCTAAGAAAATTTTTATCAGCAATTTTTTTTCTAGTCAGATTTGGTGAGTTCTTGTTGCATCCAGATGGAATCCCTTTGACCCTACAAAGAGCAAAGATGGGATCTGTGTAATGTCTAATGGTCAGTGGTTAAAGGAAATGACCCTGTGACCCTAAGTAATCATGATGTTGCCTATAGAAAAAAGAAACAAATGACTAAGCACTGTTTGTTTCTTGAGTGTTCTGGAATTGTCTTGAAGATTCTAGAAAATTTTGGTGGATATAAAAGCTGGTCCCATCACGCTGGGGCAGGTTGTTGCTTTTGGTCAGCAGAGTAGGGCAGTTCCTAGCCTAAGGGTTATAGTTGGGATTTTTAGATGCTGGATTTGAAAAAGACAACTGCTAACTAGGAAGAATGCAAAAGACATCTCCTTGGCACCCTGGCATTTTTCCTGCACCCATCTTTATGGCAATAGTCATAATTTAACTATTGTCAAATTTCTAATTCTGTGATAGGTACAAATATGGTTTCATATTTTGTTCTGTTTGTAGCATTTTAAACTATTGCACTTTAGAAAATGTTGTAGCAAAGGAGGTTTATAAAGATTTTCTGTTTTCAGACATGTTTTTGTTTAAGTAAATTAACCTTAGAATAATACAAGCTAAAAAAAAAGAGAAAAAAAAATGTGTGTGATTTAATAATTATATCAATAAGCCTGTAGTATAATGATGGGGAGGAAGTATCTATTAACATTTTTTTTTTCTTTCAGGTCCTTGCATGTGACATATTTCTCCATTAATCAGATTTTTTTTCTTTCTATTTGATGATCATGGGGGACATAAGATTTGAAATAGCAAGAGTATCAAGGTTCTGTCTTTTTGTAAAATTCTAAAAGCTTTGATTTTTAATTTCCTTTGCTAAAAATCTATATGAAGTGTCTTTGAAGTAATGAAGGTTAATCATGGACTTTTGTCTGGTGTTTCTTTTATCTTCCTTTTTTTTAGTTTCATCTAATAAAATCAAGGTAATGAAGGTTACTCGGTGATTTTATTTATTTTGTGAATTGGCTTTCTTTCAGTTCATCTTGGGCCAGTTAAATCCTCCAAGCACAGAACTGAGTCACAGCTTCTTTTCCTATTACAAAAAAAGTGTTTTTGGATTGGTTTATAATAGTTCTGAATATTCATACTAGCAAAATTAACACCCTCTTCCAGGTGCAAGTATTTAAGTTTTCATTTAATAAGGTATTGAATTAGAAAAAAACGACAAAACTAAATAAGAATGTATATGAGTAAGTTGGCGACTGTAGTTGAGGGCGACTGGAAGGCTCCCTTTTCAATAGCTACTACACTGAGGTGTAGGGGAGGGTGCTACTCCTTTCCCTGGATTGCACCACTTTACCCTCGATACACACCTTATATTGCAGAGTATTAAGCAAGGAGGTATCGAATACCATTTTTAAAGTTTTTGGTATGGTCTCCCAGACCATTGGCGAACACTCTACCCACTAGGCCAATGAGCCAGTAAAGAATTATTTTTATTATAAATTAATAACACCAAGCAATTATTTAATAAACCCAGTTTTATTCAAAGTTGTATGTAAATTATCTGCACTATATTCTATGTAAACTTTTATTTCTTAGTGATGTATAACACACATTGCAGGTCTTTTAAATGAATTAATAACACCGGCTATTTTGATACAAATCTCAGACTTTAATAGACATCTTTAATAAATAAGATGCTAATTAAAATTGATTTATTACTTAATCATTGAGAGTATATCCTAAATGATTAAAGGAATTCGGATGTCTATTTGGTTTCATTATGATTAAGATATATAAGAAAATTGCCTAAAAAAACATTATGGACTCTAGAACTTTGTTACTTGAAGCTTTACATATTGTGCTTATTGTAAAGTGGTTATCATCATAAAAAGTAGAATCTCCTACTGAGTTCAAATCCTAAACAAGGCTGTTAGCATTTCACGTCATGCTTAACACCCTGGGGAAAGCCTACTTGTCCTGTTGGCGAGGCTTAGAATATGCTAAACCTTTGTTGAGGAGGTGAGATATCCATCAGAAAAGAGTGTCCCGAGTATGAAATTAAACTGCATCTGATAGTAAGGCTCCAGTTTTGGAGCTTTGGGGAGTGTAAAGTACCCCTTCATTGCCATTACTCTGACCTGGAGTGGTAGTACCTGTTAGGGTTTCATCTATGGGTCAAAAAAGCTGAATTTAAAAGCACAGGGTACCAAAAAAAACCCAATTAAGCAAAAAAATATGAATATGAACATAAAATGAATGCAGTTCCCTGATCTACTGGCATAAAATAACTCTACATAGGTTGACATGCCATTAAAATCAAAGTCCTACTCTAAACACACTGACAGCTGATTTTCTTGATGACTGATAAATCTGAGATCATACTTTTTAACTGTTTAGTGAAATAATCAAATTCGGAATAAAACCTCTGAAGAATTTTAGAAATAAATTTCACCTGCTGCTTGAGTTTTCATGTCCATAAAAGCTAACACAGAATTCATTTCATTTTCAATTTAAACTATTACGGTTTTAAAATCCAGTTTTACTTTTTTAAAAGAATCTTGGTTGGAGAAAACAATATTTGAAAATCTGTATTAATTTGTACTAATGTTCCTAGCTATTTGGTGGCATCTTGTAGACTTCTCTAGGCCCGTCTTATTTTGTCTTTTATTAGGAAACAATGATTATTCGATCTAAAATAAATTGGAAATTTGACCACCTGATTTCCTCAAAGTATATATTTACCCAGCCCCCCTACAAAAGAAGGATGTGGCATAAGGTCAATAAGTAGAGTTTAATTGGTTTGAATTCAGGTTTTCCTTCTTGACCATTTGCCATGCCAAGGTTAATGTTCAAAGAGAAAATTACTTTCAAACCCCATTCAGCATTTTTCAAGTAATATTTTCAAATGAAATTAACTTTTCCTTTTAAATGAAAAACTTTTTTTTAATAATCATCTCGACTACAATGTTATAGTAAGTGCCCGTGGTGTAATGGTTATCGTTGTAGGAATTGGACACGGCGACACAAGTTCAAATCCTAGACGAGACTGATTGCATTTCACATAGCACTAATACTCTTGGTAAAGGTATGAATCCAGTAATTCTCCCTCCAGCTATGGGTAAATAGTAGGTCAGACTAGGTTCTTCAGCCTTTGAGGCAACTAGTTTAGGAGAAGGAAAACTTTGAATTCAAACCTGTTAAACTTCACTTAAAAATTGACCTTGTGTCATATCCTGTCCGAGCGGAGGGATTGGTAAATATGGTTATAGTAAGTTCAAACTCCAGTCATGTTATCACATTCACTTTTGGACTAATACCCTTTGGAAAGGTGTAAACCTCTTTATCCACCCCAACACCATTATGGATTAAATAGTACTACTACTGTCTTCTACAAGGATGGTATTAAATTACCACCAAAGGTTTGTCATTCAACAAAAAGACCAAACCATAAACATCTTCCAGTTTGTTTTATGAATTCTTCAAAATTTCCCTACCTCCCTCTCTTGTCAATGATTTTCTTGGTGCCTTGTATGGTATAATGGTCTGTGATTGAAGCTTGAGGACTATTATTAGTGAGTTTGATTTTTCAGTGGGTGCCCCCTACTTTTGAACTTATATTAGACTAAGCTTAGTAAATGACACTGAATTCTCCAAGAAATCCATAAAAAAATGAGTTCATTTTCATTTGTGCTTTGATTTTAATGAATAGTGTCAAATTTTTGGCAAATTGTCTTTCAGATTTTATCCATTAATTGGAAAAATCTTTGTAATCAAGTTTGGTTTTTGTGTGTTATATATATAATGGATATATATATATATATATATATAATGGATGTTTATCTGCAACCACTGATTTCATGGCATATTTATACAACAATTGTCAGGCATTGAAAGCTTTTCTCTCTGTCGTATAAAGATGGTATGAAACCAGTGGTCATAGGTAAGCATCCATTTATTTTTATTATATATATATATATATATATAATCACAGATATTGAGCACTTTCCATATTATACCACACTTGGTCTGTCACAAACCCAATAAGTGAGATAGTGACAACCTTATACTGTTGTTTTCTGAGTTAATTCACACTGGTCTTTAGGTGAGATTTGTCAATGTTGTGAGTTACAATTCAAAATTTTAAAAACTTTTTATTTATCTTGTTCACCCTCTGCTGTTAGTTTCAGAAGATATCTTTGTTCATTTTCCCATTGAACCAGTCTTTCAATGCCTAAGCAATAGATTGAATTCATAACCACTGGATATTTTGATAAACTACCATAGTGCAACAGTTATTGATATAAGAAAATGGACTTGGCTACCAAGTTCAAACTTTGGATGAGGTTTGCATTTCATATTGCGCTAATATCTTTGGTAAAGGTATGCATCCGACTATTCTCCTTTCATCTATGAGTTGATAGTTGAGTATACTGGGCTCTTTAACCTTGGTATTGCAACCAGTCTAGAAGTAAAACAAATTTAAACCAGTTGTAGCCTTTGATAAATATGGGCCTTACCAGGCTAATCATGCCTGAGACAAACTACTTGAAGTGAACATCCAAACCAGATTATGGGACCAGAGAGTGAGATAGGATTTTAAAGAAGTATTATTTCCTATATCAGATAACTGCTTACAATGAGTATAAAGAAAAAAGTTGTTTATAGAAAAAGCAGTGGTCTTATTAGATTAATGTTTGGAAGTCATATAAATTGAATGACATTAGTAATGTTGACTTCCTATCAAAGATTTCTGCTGCATAGCTACCAGGCTTTTATTTGGTATAGACTTAACTATATTTTAATAGTAATATCATGAGTGGCCATGAGACTAACAATTTCACCCCATAAAGAAATCACTTGCTACTGAAATCACATCACTCTTGTTGGGGCTTACGTGCTGTGTCCACAATATCTCTATAGGAGTTAAAGGAAGATATGAAAGAAAGGAAGGAAAGAAATTTTATTCAATTTTTATCTGAGATTAAATTTTAATTTGGAGATATTTGTAATTATCTAACATTCTGTACTTTGATTTTTTTATTTATTTATTTATTTTTTTCTTTAATTCAAAAGAAACTCCTTATACAGAGTCACTTTTTAGAGACCCTGTAAATTAATTCCTACCCACCCACCTGATTTTTAAAAGGAAATGCTTTTGATTTGCTTTTAATTTTAAAGTTGTTTCGTGAAGTTGGCTTGTTGTCTACAAGATTTGCATATATACAATTGTCTTTATTTTTAGATTTGTAGGAGTTCCTTTTTATCCAAACCTCAATTGTTTTAAAATTTTTTTTCGTTGCACCGTTTCTTTAACTTTTGCATACAAAACAAATTAAGATGATGGCAGGCAAGGGACGTGGCTCCTTCCTGATTATGTGTATGAATACTGCCAGGAATAATTAGTTTTGCACGTTCAACATTTGCAAAGGGTATTCTTTTTGGCAATGGAGGTAAAGAATGCATTCCCCTGTCTCCTTTGTGTGAGGTGACAAAAGGAAGGAATTGTTCTATGAATATTTGTTTGTTACCCATCACACAGCCAATAATTCTCCTTTTGGAATCAGTGACGATTGTTTTCCTTAAAAGTAATTTATACTTGAATTTTCTTTTACTCAATTCAAGATTGCATGTAAAATAAGTAGAGAATTTAATGAAGATACTAAAATTTCGGAAAAAAAGAATCTAATTTTTTTTTTTTTTTTTTTTTCCTTTCATGAATTTTCATTTTCCTCCCCACCTCATTAATCTTTCTTCAGTCTCTCTATCTCTCTCTCTATCTATATATATATATATATATATATATATATATATATATAATCTCCCTCTTTTTATATCCCATAAACAAATTTAGTATAATTATTATTAAAATGATAGAATCTTTGCAAGTTTTGTATTGTTTATACAATGGAAATGATTGTATCCTATCATATTTTTGGCTAATCTGCAAAAGAAATCCCTTACTTGATCTGACTAAAATAGACTTCTTTGACTGGAAGAAAATTGTTTTTCTTTAAATCTCCTAATGCAATCAGATTAATTCAAAATTTCTATCTATTTTTCTTTGTTTTAATTTTCCATGTTATGAAAATTGCCCGTTAATTTGTTATGAAATAGAACACGCATCCATTGTTGACCAAACCAGACAAGATTATTTCTCTTAGCTAATTAACTGGGAGAACTTGAACCTTTGTTTTGCAATGCAGCTTATTAATGTGTTAAAAAAAAAAAAAAAAAACCCTGGTAAGTTAGAAAATGAAAGAATTAGAAATGTTAAGTTTTAATTTGATTTATTTATAAAATCATTTTTTGTGCAGAAAAATTTGATCTTAAAAGAAAAAAAATTATCGTAACTTTGTAACATACCCATACATGAATATGTGAAATGTACATATAATGTTCATTTTCTTATATATATAATATATATAATATATATATATATATATATATATATATAACCGTAGGAATCCCGAAACACGAAAAACACAACTTCTTAATTCAGGTACAAAACTTTTTATTACCTTTGAGTTTAAAGGGTTTTCGACATAAGGAGAGATACCATCTTTCTATGCTGACTTTTCCATCTGAACCCCACCCCCAACATGTGTGGCACGCGCCATAAGGCCTCGGCAAGCAAGCGAAAGTCACCCTCCTTTAGACGGCAAGACTCAACTAACTGACTTTTTCAAAATCCTCTACATGTGCTTCCAGTGCATGACATCATTCACATCCCCTGGTCAAATTTTCTATCTGGGATTTTTATTTTCACATCTCTGAATGACACATCCTCCCCATGCACACGTGAACACCTGTGCTCATGTTTGCACCTAACTAACCCATGCACTGAGCCAAAAAGTTCTCAGCCTAACTAAACCCAAAGGCAAGATATATAAAACAAAATCCCTTGGCCATTATATTACAACTTGACAATGAGGAATATACCATGATTATGTGTATAAAGATGTACTATTTTTCAAGATTTTTCGGCTCTGAAAGCTAGAAATGTGTATTATACACAAGAACTGCTAAATTACTTTCTTTTTTCCACATACTTCACGGTATTTTTGGATGAGTTTAACAAAAGTAATAAATATCCACAGGAATGTGTTTGCTTATAATATTGCTTCTTTTAATGTGAATTTTGCCTCAAGCTTGTTCATTTTCTGTGAACATGCCTATGTATTTACACGAAATGCTTTGTAAATTTTGTGTTTTAAGACATAGTGTAAAGAATATAAATTATTTTTAGTCAGTATAAACTGATAAAAATTTGAACAAATGCTGAATTTTTGTTAAATTTAGCGGCTACAAATTCTTGAGTTAGTATATATTATACAGGAAAATTTTGTCAGAATTTTGTACTCCAAAGTTAGCTGTGTGTTATACATTGATAATTGCAATCTCAATTTTCAAGATGTCTAATTTTAGGATATATATATATATATATATAGTTCATTTTTTTAACCCATCTTATGCAGAGTTTTTTCTTTTTTTTCCACTGATCCTTTAATAGAAATAAGAGGAACACTAAAATTAATCTGAAGAATTTGATACATTCATAGTATGCATACAAGAAGTATTGGCGAAAATACACAAACATGTCTCAACAGATAAAATATGCACATTGTTCTAAGAGCAAGCTATATAGGAGAAGGGTTCAAAAATGGTAAAATCTTAATTGATGAAGAGTACAATGGCCATGACCTTGAGGTAAGACATCTCTACTGTTCAAAGAACAGAAGTGAAAGAGACCGAGATGAATTTCCTATTTTTCAATGAAACTGTCATTGTGGCCTTCTTGTGGACATGCTCACTTTACAGTAAATGTCTCCGTACAAAATATTGAGTATTATTTGCAAAAACTCATTAGTTGAAACTCTTAAAATGAATTGTACTTATAAATATATCTTATATTTTACCAAAACTGATCAGTTGATTCTAATTATAAAAATATTGTCATAAACTGACATATTGTATGTTCTCAAAGGAATTTTTTCTTCCTGATTTGTTTAATATAGAACTGTTTTGACATTTGACTGTGTGTAAACAAAATCTATAATTATACTAAACTGAATTAGCAGAATTAGAACTGCTTGACTGAACTAAAAAGCTTGAAATAGAAATGTTTTTTCACAATTAAACTGTACTTACATTTAAACTGTGTAAACTGAATAGTTTGAAATAGAACTGTTTGCATAAAAATAGATTTGGATTCTTCCTATTTGAATGATTTTGCTCTACTTGACTTGAGGATTGAACTCATGGCTTGCAGGGAGCCAGATAAACTTTGTGCTTTTTATCCATTAAGCTATATCCTCTAAGGCATTCAGGTCGTAGTCTCTTTTTTTTTTCTTCTTCTTCTTTCAATCCTTAAACCTAATATCTTTTTACTGATTGCTCAGTTCATTGCTAATATCTATCTTAGGATTACTAATTGGAATAAAAACATCTAATTAAGAATTCCTTTTTAAATTTGCTTTGATTCATTTCAGTGGAAGAATGTCACTTAATTGACTTTTTTAAAAATAAAATTTACATTCATCTATCAGTGAGTATACCTGTTGAAACGCTTTGTATTGTCCAGTGACCTATAATTACAATTGTTAGATAAGCCATACTGTCTGCTCTTTTATAAAGCTACAAGATGTGCTGAAAAGTTCTTGGTTCAACCACAGTGTTTGTGCATGTATGTTTATTTTTAATGAGTTGAGTTAATTTTAGAAACTGTCAACTGTTAGGTGCCCGTGGTGTAATGGTTATCGTCGTAGGAAACGGACACGGTGACACAAGTACAAATCCTGGACGAGACTGATTGCATTTCACATAGCACTAATACCCTTGGGAAAGGTATGAATCCAATTATTCTCCTTCCAGCTATGGGTAAATAGTAGGGCAGACTAGGTTCTTCAGTCTTGGTGAGGCAACTAGTCTAGGAGAAGGAAAACTCTGAATTCCAGCTGGTAAACTCCGCTTAAAAATTGACCTTGTGTCATATCCTGCCCAAGCGGAGGGGTTGATAAATATGATCAACTGTTAAACTGAAGGCTGTTTCATGACTCTTATTTGGGCCAAGAATTTTTCAGTAACTCCTAAATGTCTATTCCAGCTTTGTAAATCTCTGCTGTGCTTTTATGAAAAATATATTTATAAAAAAAATGTTATGAAATTTGGCAAGATTATTCCTATATTTAAAATATTTTTTAAACACAAATCCAACATTTAAAACATGAAAACTGATTCAATTCATAAATATTTCTTATATTTTTTTCCTGTCACAAGGGAATAAATTGATATGAAAATAATTGATGTTCTAGTGGGGAATCTGCTACAAAATAATAATCTCTCTTGGTCTCTCCTCTTAATTAAGAATCACCAGCTTTTCCTTAATTATATTTTTAGATTTAAGTTCACTGTTAAAAAGGGAATTCTGGTCATATATACCTAACAGTAACTCTACTTTGCAGTCTTACACAAGGAGTGGAAAGTGTTCTTCATCTTGTTTCTTAACTCCTATTTTTTCTATTCTCCAGAATCTCTGTTCTTGACTCCACTTTTTGTCCCAATCTCTTCCCCCCCCCTTCTTTCTTCCATTGACCTTGTCATTTTTCTTGCAGAGTACTTTTGTTGCAGCAATCAAAACCTTAAACAAATATTTTTTGTTAGACTTTTTTTTCATAATCCCCAGTGATCTTCAATTGTAGCAAACATATTCTTTCTTCCATTACTCTTGTAAAGCATCTGTTTATCTTAATAGGAGTTTGTTTTCTGCTATGTGTATTTTCTAATAATGAATTGGTTCTTCTACCTTCTCCTCATCCTCCTCCTACTGGGATATTTTTCTGACACTTTGCCATTGCTATATAAACATCCGTTTTTATGGCTAATTTAAGTTTCAGGAAAAGCTTTCCTTTTTCATGGTACTTGTTACAGGGATTTCAGTTACTCTGGGTTTTTTCCAATTCTGTTAAGAAACCATTTTCTCTCTTTCAGAAAACTATGATCTATGTACCTCAAATTTAAAATCCTTTGCATGTAGAAGAATAGATTGACCCCTTAAAATACTATTGTATTAATTTGGCTTTAAACCAATATTTGCTTGATAAGTTGGCCTCCTACCGTGTGTGTGTACACACACAACCACTTTTAACTCTATATCTCCATACTTAAACTGATATGATCATTTTCAATCTCTTCATTGGTTTCTTTTTTGTGGAGTGGGTTGGGACTGTTTTTTCTTCTTTCTGTTCCCTGTTTGTTTGTTTCTTCTTCTGTTCTGTTCCCTGTTTGTTTGTTTCTTCAGTTCTGTTCCCTGTTTGTTTGTTTCTTCAGTTCTGTTCCCTGTTTGTTTGTTTCTTCAGTTCTGTTCCCTGTTTGTTTGTTTCTTCAGTTCTGTTCCCTGTTTGTTTGTTTCTTCAGTTCTGTTCCCTGTTTGTTTGTTTCTTCAGTTCTGTTCCCTGTTTGTTTGATTCTTCAGTTCTGTTCCCTGTTTGTTTGTTTCTTCAGTTCTGTTCCCTGTTTGTTTGTTTCTTCAGTTCTGTTCCCTGTTTGTTTCTTCTTCTGTTCTGTTCCCTGTTTGTTTGTTTCTTCTTCTGTTCTGTTCCCTGTTTGTTTGTTTCTTCTTCTGTTCTGTTCCCTGTTTGTTTGTTTCTTCTTCTGTTCTGTTCCCTGTTTGTTTGTTTCTTCTTCTGTTCTGTTCCCTGTTTGTTTGTTTCTTCTTCTGTTCTGTTCCCTGTTTGTTTGTTTCTTCTTCTGTTCTGTTCCCTGTTTGTTTGTTTCTTCTTCTGTTCTGTTCCCTGTTTGTTTGTTTCTTCTTCTGTTCTGTTCCCTGTTTGTTTGTTTCTTCTTCTGTTCTGTTCCCTGTTTGTTTGTTTCTTCTTCTGTTCCCTGTTTGTTTGTTTCTTCTTCTGTTCTCTGTTTGTTTGTTTCTTCTGTTCTGTTCCCTGTTTGTTTGTTTCTTCTGTTCTGTTCCCTGTTTGTTTGTTTCTTCTTCTGTTCTGTTCCCTGTTGTTTGTTTGTTTCTTCTTCTGTTCTGTTCCGTGTTGTTTGTTAGTTTCTTCTTCTGTTCTGTGTTTGTTTGTTTGTTTCTTCTTCTGTTCTGTTCCCTGTTTGTTTGTTTGTTTCTTCTTCTGTTCTGTTCCCTGTTTGTTTGTTTCTTCTTCTGTTCTGTTCCCTGTTTGTTTGTTTCTTCTTCTGTTCTGTTCCCTGTTTGTTTGTTTCTTCTTCTGTTCTGTTCCCTGTTTGTTTGTTTCTTCTTCTGTTCTGTTCCCTGTTTGTTTGTTTCTTCTTCTGTTCTGTTCCCTGTTTGTTTGTTTGTTTCTTCTGTTCTGTTCCCTGTTTGTTTGTTTGTTTCTTCAGTTCTGTTCCCTGTTTGTTTGTTTGTTTCTTCTTCTGTTCTGTTCCTTGTTTGTTTGTTTGTTTGTTTCTTCTTCTGTTCCCTGTTTGTTTGTTTGTTTCTTCTTCTGTTCCCTGTTTGTTTGTTTGTTTCTTCTTCTGTTCCCTGTTTGTTTGCTTGTTTCTTCTTCTGTTCCCTGTTTGTTTGCTTGTTTCTTCTTCTGTTCCTGTTTGTTTGTTTGTTTCTTCTTCTGTTCCCTGTTTGTTTGTTTGTTTCTTCTTCTGTTCCCTGTTTGTTTGTTTCTTTCTTTTTCTGTTCCCTGTTTGTTTGTTTCTTTCTTCTTCTGTTCCTTGTTTGTTTCTTCTTCTGTTCTGTTCCCTGTTTGTTTGTTTGTTTCTTCTTCTGTTCTGTTCCCTGTTTGTTTGTTTGTTTCTTTTTCTGTTCTGTTCCCTGTTTGTTTGTTTGTTTCTTCTTCTGTTCCCTGTTTGTTTGTTTGTTTCTTCTTCTGTTCCCTGTTTGTTTGTTTCTTCTTCTGTTCCCTGTTTGTTTGTTTGTTTCTTCTTCTGTTCCCTGTTTGTTTGTTTCTTCTTCTGTTCCCTGTTTGTTTGTTTGTTTCTTCTTCTGTTCCCTGTTTGTTTGTTTGTTTCTTCTTCTGTTCCCTGTTTGTTTGTTTCTTTCTTCTTCTGTTCCCTGTTTGTTTGTTTGTTTCTTCTTCTGTTCCCTGTTTGTTTGTTTGTTTCTTCTTCTGTTCCCTGTTTGTTTGTTTGTTTCTTCTTCTGTTCCCTGTTTGTTTGTTTGTTTCTTCTTCTGTTCCCTGTTTGTTTGTTTGTTTCTTCTTCTGTTCCCTGTTTGTTTGTTTCTTTCTTCTTCTGTTCCCTGTTTGTTTGTTTGTTTCTTCTTCTGTTCCCTGTATGTTTGTTTGTTTCTTCTTCTGTTCCCTGTTTGTTTGTTTGTTTCTTCTTCTGTTCCCTGTTTGTTTGTTTGTTTCTTCTTCTGTTCCCTGTTTGTTTGTTTCTTTCTTCTTCTGTTCCCTGTTTGTTTGTTTCTTTCTTCTTCTGTTCCCTGTTTGTTTGTTTCTTTCTTCTTCTGTTCCCTGTTTGTTTCTTTCTTCTTCTGTTCTGTTCCCTGTTTGTTTGTTTCTTTCTTCTGTTCTGGATAGTGTGCAAGAGAAAAAAAAATCAAATTATGGATTTGGTTCCCTCATCTATAAGCATAAAATTGCTCCTGACAGGTTGACATGTCCTTAAAATCAACCAGATATGAGCTTTTTTCATCAACCATCATTGTATGTTGGTGTTGTCAGTGTGATATAGAAAACAATTATCTCCATTGCAAGAAGATAAAAATGCCTTCAAACTGACAGAATATTGAGCCACTTAAAAACTTAAATAAAAAAGACTTTTCCTGATAATAGATGAATAAAATGAGGCAATGCTTGTTTCTTCTTCTGTTCCCTGTTTGTTTGCTTGTTTCTTCTTCTGTTCCTGTTTGTTTGTTTGTTTCTTCTTCTGTTCCCTGTTTGTTTGTTTGTTTCTTCTTCTGTTCCCTGTTTGTTTGTTTCTTTCTTTTTCTGTTCCCTGTTTGTTTGTTTCTTTCTTCTTCTGTTCCTTGTTTGTTTCTTCTTCTGTTCTGTTCCCTGTTTGTTTGTTTGTTTCTTCTTCTGTTCTGTTCCCTGTTTGTTTGTTTGTTTCTTTTTCTGTTCTGTTCCCTGTTTGTTTCTTTCTTCTTCTGTTCTGTTCCCTGTTTGTTTGTTTCTTTCTTCTGTTCTGGATAGTGTGCAAGAGAAAAAAAAATCAAATTATGGATTTGGTTCCCTCATCTATAAGCATAAAATTGCTCCTGACAGGTTGACATGTCCTTAAAATCAACCAGATATGAGCTTTTTTCATCAACCATCATTGTATGTTGGTGTTGTCAGTGTGATATAGAAAACAATTATCTCCATTGCAAGAAGATAAAAATGCCTTCAAACTGACAGAATATTGAGCCACTTAAAAACTTAAATAAAAAAGACTTTTCCTGATAATAGATGAATAAAATGAGGCAATGTTTTAATAATAAACTTTTCAGATTAACTTTTACAAGTGTCGATCAGTAAGTCTATAGCCTAACAGTTATAAGCTGAACCGGACTTGAAATTTTTACTGTATGATATTCAATCTTAAATTTTTTTTTTTTTTTTTTACTACTGGATTAACTGCATTAACAAGGAGGTTCTAGGGAGTGGGACTGTTGAAAAAGAAGTTTATCATTGTGCTAATAAGATAAGACCAGACCGAACTTTCAGATTTATATTTATAGTTGGTTTTATAGTTCAAACTATCACTCAGTACTTAGTTACAATATCAATGTTTTTAAGTCCCAATGTACAGGATGCTCCAGAAATATATCCCACCTTTCTGGTGCAAATGAACTTGGGCAAGTGGTAATGGTAGCTCCATCTAACTAATGCCTTACAATTTTTATTTTTCTCTTTTTCTTGGTTGTTAGTTACAATCATGGCTGGGATCAGTTCAGCATTTCCTGTTGAAATTTATTTTATTTTATTTTATTTTATTTTATTTTATTTTTTTTTTTAAGACTACTGAATCTGGTATTGCTACATAGAGCTTTTTGTGCTCATTTCCTGTTATATTGGAATGATGCTGTTCCAGATTGAAAAATTGATGCTGCTATGGGTTTAAAATTTCAGAACCAGATTCTTCTATTAAAAGAGAACCTCCTAGAAGACCTCAAAGTGCTTCTGTGAGTCTCTTTTTGTCAACTTTTAAAAACATGATTGATGCCAGCCATGATTGTAACTGATTATATCTGAACAAAAAATGGTAAGACATTTAGATAGAGCTACCATTACCACTTGCCTAAGTTTACTTGCTTCACACAGGTTACAGTTCAAAATAAATGAGGTATATTTGCCACACATACCTGATCTGGCTGAACTTGGAAGTAATCACAATGAACGTGCGATTCTCTACTCTTCAATGCACAAGAACTAGAATCACCAGACCAGAGGAAGTTTAGTGTCATACCATTGACCTTTTTGTGTGACTAATGGTGTTGCTCCTTTCTGTAGAGGTATTCAAAGCGCTACTAAAAAGGAAAGTCATTTTCATGTATTTTGACTTATAGATAAAGGAAGTGCTGGGTTTCCATTATGGTAGCAATTAATGATGATAGTGACCTTTTTAGAAATATTTAGAAAGAATTAAATGATTCTAATTAGAATTTTTTATATTTATTCCCATTTGAATGAAGATAAATAATGATTAGTGTTACCAATGACAATAAATCGTTCAGTTACTTTAATTGTACTGGAAATTATCAGTGTTTTGCTTGAATTAAAAATATCACTGTAATCCAATGTTTTTCGTCATTTGCTTAGACTTATTGATGTACAGTCTTATCTTTGAGTTATATATATATATATATATATATATATATATATAAGTAAATATGAATCAAATTTGTATATTTTCGTTGTATACATTTTATTTGCTCCTGTTATCTTGACAAGTGTCCATCACTGGGTGAACAATTTTCCTGATATCAAAGTCCTGATGATGGTTACTGAAACCAAATTGTTTAATGTTGACTTTACATCACAATAAATTCACCTATTTGGATTCTGTTTTTCTGCTCCATTTTTATATATAAGTGTATGTTATTCTCTTCACTTCCCATATGTGAGTGTCACATGTACTTCATCTTAACACAACTTTACACTATGTAATTAAGATTGATTGACCCTGTTTCTGTCTGATGATTGTACACACTATATGAAACTTAAAATAAGACTTGTGTTCAGAATTTGGTATTGGGGAGGGGGAGAAGTACTTGCTGTTTTTGGGGCATTGGTCACTTTTTTCTGGCAAACTTCCCTCATTTGCATGCATATATATATATATATATAGAGAGAGAGAGAGAGAGTATGGAAAATAAAATTGCCAAGTAGTTCAAATTACAACTGAGGATGTTTGCATATTTTTAGCATTAATGCCCTTGAAAGAGGTATGAATACATCTTTTTTTCTCTGATTATGGGTAAAATAGAATTTCAGAACTACCAGTCTTGGAGAAGTCAAGGGTCATCATAAAATCTATTACTTTCTTATGTATAACAATCATCAGAAGTCCTGAAACAAACAAACTGATCCATAAGAAAAAAAAGCTTATGATTATACAGGGTATTGCAACAAATTTGATATCATTTAAGATGTTCAAGGTGTTTCAGAAAGATTGATATCATTTAATAACTTGGCCAATTCTCATTCAGATTAACTCAAAATTTAACTGCTTGTGTAGAAACTATATTTAGTATTTTATTTATTTTGGTATAGAAGTGCCATTCCCAAGAAAAGACATTTTAACATAAAATAAAAAACTTGGTTTCCACAGATGCTGTTAAAATTTTTGCTTCTTTTGGCCAAGTTACAAAATATCAAATTTTCTGAAACACCTTGCACACAGATCTATACGTCTATTGATAATTAAAAACAAACTTAGAAAACTGTTATGCATTTTAAACATAAAAAGCAAAAGTAAGGAAAGACTTGCATTTGGTACTTGTTGTATTTTATGTGGTCTGTGCATTTTGATTCTTAAAAATATGTAACCACATGTGAAGAGAAGAATAAATTAGCAAACTATCTGCTTAATATTTCTCTTGGAATTAAATGCATTGACAAGGAAAGAGACTGAAGGTTTGGGAATGTGAGTACCTCTTCATTGCAGTTACTCAGGTCTGGTGTAACCCAGAGTGATAGTGCTTGTTAAGATCCCATCTGTGAGTCAGTTAGAAATATCTAATTCTTAATACTTTAAACCATTTAACAGTGCAAATAAATGTTTACAAATTATATTTACTTTATATATATATATATATATATATATAACAGGATTTGGCATTAAATAACCTACAAGAGTTGATTTGCCATAAAACCAACTAACCAGCCAAATCCTCTTCTTACAATAGCATTACGCCATGAGCACGTGTTTATTCAAGATTAAACATGTAATTTAACTGATCTCAGCTTAAAACTGATATTGTCCTTTAGGATGCTGGAAATAATATCTTGTCTTCCATGGGGTCTTCCAGAAGTTGTTGAAATGGTACAAGAAGTGCATTGCAGCTGGAGGAGATTATTTCGAAGGGGACTAGAGTTTCATGTGTGTACTATCAATAAAAGTGCCCATACGAAAAAGTCTGGAAACTTGTCGTATGCACCTCGTAGGTTTCAAATTTTACAAAGACCTAAAAGAAAAGTAAAATTACCATGGCCATATTTCTTGGATGTATCTTGTCAATATATGTAAATAAAACTCTTACAAAAAGCATTGATCACATACTGCATTAGATAATGACAGAATCTGTTAAAAAGAAAAAATGTATATATATGGTTTGCTGAAAAGTTCATGGTCTGACCAAAATACTCATAAAATGAGAAAATGAGGTTTATTTTTTTAACAGTTCCCCTTGCAGTACATACTCTTCTTCCATTAGTGTTGCAATACCTGAGTCCTATTAATCCAAAAAAGTCAATAGCAGATATATATGAACTTAACTGCCTACCCTTGTGTGTGTATGGAGATTTTATATATATATATATATATATATATATAGCTGAAGTACATGTCTATAACAGATAAGAGGTTCAAACTTGGATCATGGGTATCATTTTATGAAAAAATTAGATGATTGTAAAGAAATTGTTTTAATTTGATTAAGAAGTTTTTGATTGTTCATCCTATTCAAGTAATGTTATATAATCTTAAATTTGCAATTTGAAGAACCATTTCTAAAACCAATTTATTTAATATGGATTTTATTTGTTAGATAACTTTTTTTATACTGTTTTGCTGTAATATGGCTCCCTTCTGATTGTTTCGAGATCTTTCATTGAGGAATATTTTAAATAATTCCACTGGGTCAAGTGTATACTGAATTTGGAAGCTCTGTCAAACTTTTATAGAGAAAAAAAAAACCCACCTTTTTTTTTTTCCAATTGTACACAAAGTATAAGAAATTGTTTTTGTTATACGCACACAAATATATTAGAAGTATATTACAGATTACAATGGAGACAGTTGTGGTGTAATTATGATCATCATAGGAAATAGACATGGCGATGTGTGTTCAAATCCTGGATGATGCTGTTAGCATATCATAGGCTAATACCTATGGGAAAGATATGCATCAAACTATTCTCACTTCATCCATAGTCCTATTTGGACAGACTGGACTTGTAACTGGTCTAGAAGAAAAACTCTCAATTTAAACCTGTTAAGCTTTGCTTAAAATAAAAAAATTGGCCTGGTGACATGTACTACTCATGCAGAGGATTTACTAAATACATATAACAGATTTGTATAGTGTGCGTGTGTGTGTGCATGTATGTACGTGTGTGTACACACCTTGTGTTAATTAGTTGGTATTGTCAGATCTGATTCTTATTAGTTTATTTAATAGATTTTGGTAAAGCATTCTTTTTTCTTTTGTGGGTGGCAATCTGCCTTATATTTCTTAAATTGGTTAGTCACAGCTTTCAGTTTAATTTGAAGAAAAGTTTTGAGCATTTTGGCAAAAAGTGTTTTTATAAATTTTTTTTTTTTTTCTGTCAAAATTGTATTATTGAAACAATATAATTGCTTGAAAAACTTTAAACCATTGTTACTATTGTAAAAATTAAACAGTAATACTTAAACAATGTTATACGAAAAGATCATAAAAATAGTTATTTGAAACTCTATTGTTTGCAAAAAAGACTGATTTAAGCATCAACAAGGATTTTCATGATATAAACCCAACCCAACCCTATGAAGAGGAGATAACTTGACATAATTTTCTATTGAAGCAAGTGATCACTAGATAGTATATATACAATGATATGTCCTATAAAATTAAACTGCGAAAAAAAAATCTTGGTGATAAGAATTGGTTAGTTCTTTGTATCAAAAAATTGATAAAGAAAATTTGCCCCTAAACTTTGTAAAAACATTTTTTGTAAATAATTAATTGCTTTCTATATTTTATTCTAATTCCTTTGAAGTATTTAGGATTTATTTATTTAATAAGTTATTAATTAATCAACTTATTAATAAATTATCGGGGGTGCCCTCGTGGTGTAATGGTAAAAACGATGGACTGCGGAATCTAAGTACGCAAGTTCGTACTCCATTCACTTTCAGGCAAATACCCTTGGGAAAGGTATGAACCCCCTTATCCTCCCAGCTATGGGTTAAATAGTACCACTACTGTTCTTCTAGGAGAATGGCTTTGGCATTAAATAACCTACAAAGGTTGATATGCCATTAAACAAAGAAGTTAAACCAATAAATTATTTTATTTATGTATTTCTGAGTAAATTTTGAATATTACAATGTCAAGTCCCTTTTTCACTTGCAAGGTTTCTATATAATTTATCATTAATGTCATATGAACAAAGTATCACATCGACCACTCCAGGGCAATCTCTGCCCAGCAAGCAGGGTTACCCTATTGGCTGGGGCTGTAGATTACCTTGATTGCTTCTCTGCAAAGGGGTAAGCCCCTCACCAACCAGTATCCTGGATATAACACTAAACAATCTGATGGTGAGGTTTCAGTAATGCCATCACTCCCAGGTCCACTCTGGCCTGGAGTAGTAGCACTTGAGAGTTCTATGTGTCAAATTAAACTGTGTACTAATGCTAAACTGAATTGTTTGAAAAGGAACTGTTTTTGTATGCTAAACTGAATTGTTTAAAATAAAACTGTTTTGACATTTAACTATGTGCAAAAAAAAACTATACTTATACTAAAGTGAATTGTTTGAAACTTTTATCAAAATGACTTTTCGGTGTTAAATGACCTGAAGAGCGGTGATATGCTGTAAAACAAAATGACCGCTTGACCGACCCTGCAAGCAGGGCTTAAAATATGCCGAATGCATCTCCTGCTGAGAGGTAGTAAGACCCCCCCCCCACCTCCAAAAAGGCTTATTCTTGGTATGACTCTAAACTGTATCTGATGGTGAGGCCTCAGGTCTGTGGATCTGAGGAGTGTGGAGGACTCCTTTATTGCTATTACTCCTAGATTCTCTTGGACTCGGTTTGGTAGTATCTGTTAGGGTTCCATTTATTGGTTGAATAATTTCATTTAAAAGTTATTTGTATTCAATAGGACCAGGTGAAAAAAAAATCTAAGAAAAAACTGCAGAAAACATTTAATTATGAACATATAATGAATTTTGATTTTCTAATTTTTGGCCACGAAATAACACTAAATGGATTGACACGACATTAAAATCAATGAATTGAATGAAGGTTTAAGAGAGTGTGTTGATGGTTGTATTCAGTGATTGTCTTAAGATGGCTGATAAGATAACCAGTATATCATATAAGAATATCTCAATAACAAACCATTTAAGGATTCAAGTTAGAGAATACGTTCTTTCATTATATTTTTATTGGTAAGTTGATTTGTCATTCCCTATTTTAGAAAAACATTTTTCAAACATGAGGCTGTAAAAGATTCTAAGAGCACTTAATTTATTCTCCTGCTGTGGGACATGGGATTGGATCTGTAAAGAGTTTTAGTGAGAGGAATGATTTAAAAATCAATGTATACATTACAAATGAAGTCGGTGAACTTTTAAAGTGTCTCACTTGAGTAGTTTGCATAGATTTGTATTTAATAACATGGCTTGACCTCCGAAGATACTAGTCATTATAAAGTATTTGCTTTAAGCGTAGTCCAATGAAAAAACAAAATCATAATCCAGTGATAGGAGATATATATATATATATATATATATATATATATATATATATATATATATATGTGTGACTGTCCTTTTTGAATAGGTATAAGAATGACTAATTTGCCTCAGCAAAAGGACAATGACAGGACAGGTTACCTAGCCCATCCATATTATTGGAAATCATTAAATGATTTGACCTAATACAAAATCTCATTCATTGTTAAATTCCTCTTCTTTTTTTTTTTTTTTTTTTTTTTTTTTTTTTTTCAACAAATAACTCAACATTGCCCAGTTGGCCGGGGTTGGAGAATACACCAACTACACCTCTGCAGAGGGGTACCCCACCTCCCGCTAACGAGTGTCCTAGATATGACACTAAACAATCTGATGGTGAGGTTCCAGTGATGCTGGGGCTCTAAGGAATGCAGAGCCCCCCTTCATTGCCATTGCTCCCTGGTCCACTCTGGCCTGGAATGGTAGCACCTGATAAGGCCCTATCTATGGATCAAATAGAACTAAACTGCATTGTTTGACTCGACTGAATAGCTTGAAATAGAAATGTTTGACAAACTGTGTACTTATGCTAAACTGAATTGTTTGAAATGGAAATGTTTTTGACATTGAAACTGTACTTACACTAAACTGAATTGTTTAATATGGAACTGTTTTGACATTTAACTGTGTGTAAACAAAATCTATATTTATGCTAAACTGAACTGGCTGAATTAGAACTGTTCGAATAAACTGAATAGCATGAAATAGAAATATTTTTGACAATTAAACTGTACTCGTGCTAAAACTGAATTGTTTGAAATAGAACTGATTATTTGTATAAAAACAGATTTGGCGTTAAATAACCTATAAAAGTTGATATGCCATAAAATCCAACCAACTCATCAACCAAAAGTAAAGATGTCTAAGTTTTATTTTGATGATCCAATTAAATAAAACTGATCACCAACTGAAAAAGTATTACACTAATGTTTTTTTCCAAAAATCCATTAAATTGGGACCATGATAGACTGTAAACTGTTATTACAACTGATATTGTGAATGACCATTTTGGAACTTGGTTTTATTCTAATAGATAGGAATCTACCAATCTCCTCTATTCCATTCTAATACTATCAACATGAGACCTTAATGATTGACTCTGCTGGTTTAGATAAAGGCAAATATTAAACTAATTCTGAAAACTGTCTGCTATAACAATTACTCATGGAAGGCTGAAGAATATATCAGCTGAAATGTTAGAATAAAAACAAAAATGAAACTTTATTTGAGCATCTTATTTCTATTAGATTTTCGGAAATTATTACTCACAGGCCATCATTCTTCAACCATTGAGTTGTAAACTTTTTAAAATCAATTATGCCATTAAGGAAAGTAATTAAAAAATCTCAATGCCCTGTTGACCAGGCTTAAAATACCTCTCTGCAAGAGATGCATTAGTACAGGACCCCCAAAAGTGTTCTGGGTATGAAAATAAACTGCATCTCATGGTGAGGATCCTGTTTTGGAGCTTGGTGGGGGTGGATTTCCTTCTTGGTCTTTACATCAAATGGACATAAAGTCCACATGAACGCTAACATCATTTGAGCCATCTATGTAGAACAGCCAAAAGGTTTTATCACTAAAAATGAAATTAGTTATATGTAAAGACTATGGATATAAGTATTAATCTTAATTATTCAGGGAGATGATATATTGATGGTGTCAAATTGTTTTGAGTCTGACGGAAGTTAAAAACTGCTCAAGTGCAAAATTTAAAGTAATTTGATCTTGGGCCATTATCTTGATGGCTAGGAATACATTTTATATGTACAGAGGAATCAATAAAGATGAGCCAGTCTAAATAATAAAAATTGATAAAATGTGAAATGCAAAATTGTAAATCCTGTTATACACTCTGTGAAATGGACATAAATAAAATGGAATTAGGGTATCCATTTGAAGTGATTGATAATGAGCTGTACTAAGAAATTGTTTGTAACCTGATATGTTATCTGTGTCTAGGCTAGAATATATATTACAGTAACCAAACAATCACAGACCTTAGCAAATCCCACAACACTTTATTCAAATAAAACCGTTAATTATTTAAAATGTATATGAAATCAGTGCCTTGTGTTTAAAAAGTCTGTGAATCCCACAAGTTGGTTGTATTTTGTGATGCCAATTGGGGTAATAAAAAAGATCGAATGATAACAGGGTATTGCTCTAAATTGTAGAATTGATAACCCAATGATTTCTGATTTCTTGGAAATCCAAAAAACAGCAAAGTGTGGTTTTGTCCACCTGCGAACCTGAATTCGCTTCAGTAAGTTATGCTTGCCAAGAGGCCATATATTTGATCCATTGTCTTTGATGTAACTATTATCTTCATAGGAAATAGACGTGGCACAAATTCAAATCATGGATGAAACTGATAGCATTTCGCATTGCACTAATATCCTTGGGAGGGAAAAAAGTATGAATCCAATTATTCTCTCTCCAGCAATGGATAAATAGTAGGGCAGACTGGGTTCTTTAGCCTTGGCTAAGCAACAAGTCTAGGAGAAGGAAAACTGTGGATTCCACCCTGTTAAATTCTGCTAAAAGATTCACCTTGTGTTACATCCTGCTAGTGCAGCGGGGTTGATAAGTGCATGTGTTTGGTCAGTTTACTGAAAACAAAATTAAATTTTTTTTTTTTTTTTTTTTTTTTTTTAAACCATCACATACTCTCAGGAAGCATGGTTTTAACAAAAATATCCCAATTCAATAATGTCTGAAAAATATTGATATAAAATATCACTTTATTAGAGGTGAATTATAGAAAGGAAGTGTATATTTTCAATATACATATAACAAGAAAATGTGGTAGATATATTTACGGAACCGATTACCTAAGTAAGAATTGAAGAAAAAAGTTAAAAGAAAACAAGGTGATTTCACTTTTCCCAAGATAGTGTATATGTGGGGGATGTTTTGATTTCTTTTTTAGTATAAGCCATAAACAGTTTATAAAATATGTAGTAATTCTATGTTCCATTCTAGGGGTGGGGAAATCTTCCAATTACAAAAAACTGTCCAATGTGTGGTGGCCATTTTAGATATGAAATTTTGCCTACAGGAATGCATCCATCTTATGACTCTGTAAATGCTGAAAATTGAATATTTTACCAGAGACATTGATTAACCATTTGTGAGTTTACAACGTTTATTCTCTTTACTGCTGTTTAATGTCAAACCTATTAACAGTGGAGTAATCCTTCATTTCTATTACACCCAGGTTCATTTTCTACCCGAGTGGTAACAGCAGTTGATATTCCATCTCTGGGTCAAATAGATCTGTTTAAAAATTACTTGTATTAAAAAGAAATAATTGCTATCACATTAACCATGTGCAAAATATATAAATAAATGTATATACAATTCCCTAGTCTCATGAATAAAATAACCACGTAGGTTGATATGTTATTAAAATAAGTCAATACAATATTTCAAATTTAACCATCTGACTTAAATCTTTTTTTTTTCTGCCCCCAGATTTTTGCTCCACTGCCAAATTTAATGTTTATATTTGCTATAATCATTAGTAATATTATCTTGGATTTATTATTAGATTAGGTATTAATAATTTTTTTTTTTTTTTTTTTTTTTTCTGCTACAAACTGTCATTCTGTAATTGGTCAAAAATTAAGACAATTAATCTGATGACAAATTCTTGTGTTAACTGGATTGAACAGTGTTTTCAGAAGGCAGATTTTTGGGACTACAAGTACACTTGAGACAAATATCATTGATGAAAAAAAACAAGTTATGAAATTGTAAATTTAACCCATCTTGTTCTCTACATTCACTGGAACCATGAGGCAAATATGATTTAGTTGTTTAAAAAAAAAAAGCTCCTGTTTATTTGATCAAATAACAATGCTTTTTCTTAAAAAAAAAAAAAAAATACTGGTTGAAATTGATTAGATTTGGGTATATATGTGGATTATGAGCTAAACTTAATGTACTTCTGTTTGCTCAAATAGGTTTCCTTCTTTTTACTGTCAGTTTTAATTAACATGACACTGGCCAAGGCAATTTTCAGCCTTATCTTGAAACATTCCAACCATAGTTTTATTTGCAACAAAATGCTTCCTCTAATAAATTTAAAATAAGACAGTTCAAACAATGTATGAAATAATAAAATGACTTGATTTTAAAACTTTCTTTTCCATAAACATTTGGTTAAAGGAGGAAATAGCTAATGATGCTCAAAAGCTTTTAGATAAACCAGTGATTATCAATAAAGGTCATACATTAATACTGAAGCTTTCTTCTGGTTTAATCTTAGGTATAAGAACTTTTTGAATGATTTTTCTTACCTTTTTAAAGAGTGTATTTGTGTAAGAATAAATGAATAAATAAATAAATTGATAAAAAATATTAAGATATAAATGAAATATAAAAAAAATTAGATATTAAAATAAACGAGATTAAAAAAGGATAATTCCTACATCAAAACTATGTACTGTATAAAGACTATAAAATAATCTTCAAAAAAATCACCCCCCCTCCAAATAACTTGAAATAACACTGGCAGACATCCATGCATAACTTGCCAGATATCCTGCACACACACACACACACACACACACTGTCCTGAAACATTTGACATCAATTTACAGGCCAATAATTTAGGCAATTCTTGTTGAAATAATCTCAAATTTTTACTGAATGTATAGAAACAGATGAAGATTTTTATATTTAATGGAAGAGGATAGTATGTGCTTATTTCAATGAGAATCTGCCAGACTGATAGATCAGGCATGGTGGAGATGAAGACAGTTTTTTGATGAAAAAGCCACTGTAGTCACTGGACCTATCCTCATGATTTGATTTTTTGGGGGGGATATGTGAAGGGACTGGTCTGTGGTCCTTCTCTTCCTGCTAGCATTGAGGAACTTGAGCAGGAAATCACTTCTGCACTGGATAATGTTACTGGAGACATGCTACAACTTGTTTAGCAAGAGTATAACTACCAACTTGATGTGTGCCATGTCACAGGTGGTGCATATACTGAATACTTATGAAATCGGACCCAGAATAAACTTATAATGTTTAACACCTGAACTATTAGCAGTTTTCAAGATATGCTTTTAAAATGTCAAACTTTTTAGGACATTGTGTGTTCATGTGTCTTTATTTAATGTAATATATATATATATATATATATATATATATATATAATATATTCCTTTTAAAGAAAAAACCAAAGACCGGTTATTTTAGGATTATAAATTTCCATCCTGTTTTGCGTTTCTGATGTAAACCAAAAACACGAAGAAAAATATCACGGGACTAACTGGACCAAATAATTATATATATATATATATATATATATAATCTGAAATAATTGATAGTTGAATTTTTCCACTTTATAAACCATCATCATTTGCCTCTAGAAATAGCTGAAATTGTAGATATGTTTGTTTCCTTAAACTTTAAAAAGTTCAAGATATACATTTTTGCTCTAGATTGTAACAGATTGTCCTAATACTTTTAGTTCCCAAATAAATAGAATTATTTTTTAAGAGTTGTGATATCTGAAAAGATAAATATAAAAAATGCTTCTACTCGAGATAATCCCTCAAGGAGCTAATAATTTTTTTGCAAGAATTAAGGGAGTCATTTTAAATGGTCCTATAATAATTGGTACATTCATTATCTTTAAAGTCTTTGATTACTTTAGTTCTCTGGCAGGATCCAAATTATTTTTCAGTTTTTTTTTTTCATAATAGCTATGTCCAAGATACTTACATAAATTTTTTTTTTTTTTTTTTTTTTTTTTTTTTGTCAAGGCTGCAAAGCCCAAATTATTTTCCAGTTTTTAACCCTTTTTTTTTCTAAAGATTTAATCTTTGGTCTATTTGAATAAGTCATTATGTGATAGAACTTTACTGTGTCACCTGGTTAGAATTGAGTAAGCCATTTTCAAAATTTTATTGTATTCTATTTTTAATTTTTTGTCCTAGATAGGTTTGTGTGTTGGTGGTGGTGCAGATATTGTTATTTAAAAAAAAATTACTACAATGCATGATTAATATAGTAACATGTCTAAATGATAGAAATAAATGCAGTTGCAGGGGTGAAGCACTAAAATGTCTAGTTAATAACATATTTGTGAGACGACAAAATTGTCACTCAATCATAAAATAACAAAGCTGAGAAAATATATTTTTATTGGTTGCTTTAGAATACGTACAGTCTAAGATATATAATTTTTTTCTTTTTTTTTCCAGTTTTACTTTATTTTCATTTCTTTGCTTATTTCTTTGTAAAGAATTGCTTAATAGATAGGACAAGATGATTGCGTTGCCATGTGCAATCAAAGAGTCAGGAAGTCTTTGAATGGCTCTCTGAAGTTGGCATCAGAAGTTTCCATTATTGCCATTAACATATAGGTTAACGATGGACCCAGAAGCACTAACAAGCTTGGCTCTTTTAAAAAATTTTTTTCTTTCTTTACTTTATATTTAGCTTACATGCAAAGGAAATCGGTGTGTGTGGTTAGCATTGCTGGCCCCTAATAATGGGCAGGGCTAAGTTTTCAATATTTGCTACATCCCATGAGTCGCAGATTTGGTAATTCAGGCAGCATTAAGTGCAATTGAGTTTGGGGAAATTTTAAATCATAATTGTTTTGCAATATATATTTTCTGTTTATTTTATTTTGAATAAAATTTGATTAGAAGAAACATTTATTGATCTTTTTTCTTGACTCTAAAACAGTTGTAATTGACCAATAACTATTTGCAAATTCCTTTTTTTATATAACTGAACAAAAACACTTAAAAAGTTATGTAATTATTTTTTTTTTGTATTTTTACCGTTTCATGAAAAATTAGGAATTATATATATATATATATATATATATATATATATATATATATAACTTTTATTGGTTCTGATTTAATCGTGTCGAGGTTCACAGTGAGGCTAACGGCATTTTTGTTACTGCTACCTGGCCAGATAAAAAAATTTATTGGGTGAGTGGTTTATCTAAACCCTTATGTATGCTATGATATGTATGCTGTATATCATAGAAGTATGTCACTGATAACTTTTTGTTAAACTGTATGGTAAGGAAACTGGGGGATAAATGTTGTTGGCAGTGTTTAGAATATGCTGACTATATCCTCTGAAGTAGGGTAAAACTCCTCAGTCCACACTGAAAGGGACTGTGCCATCTATGGGTTAACTAGATCTTTCAAAAATTATTACCATTAGATAGGAATACTTGATACGATATAACTGTACATTATTTGCATTAATAGTTATGATTGTTTATTGTTGATTATTAGTTACGTGAAAGTCTATGATTGTATGCAAACAAATGGTCGTTATCATTAAAAAAGAAAATCATCATCATGTCGTGCTGGTAGCACGGATATCCCTGACCCTCTCTCGCCACTTTCCCTATTGTTCATCGCCTCAGGCAGGTCTTCCGGACAGCATTCCGTATCCTCACATAGTTGCTGAATGTATGTTCGTGCTGGTCGTCCTGCTTTTGCACGGCCATGTGTGGGGGTCCATAAGAGTACATCACTTATGAGTTCGTCCCTGCTTCTCCAGCAGTGTCCCGCATGTCTGGTTTGTCTAACTTGAATAGTTTTCGTGATAGGAGGCAGGTGGCCGTACAGTTGGTGTCTTGTGGGGTATTGCCGCCAGGACCTGTTCAAGATTGCACGCAGCATTCTTGTGTAATTGCTGTCTAGCTTCTTCTCCAGCCATTTTGTTAGTCCATGTAGTGCATCCATATAGCAGTATCGATGTGACCGCTGCCTGGAAGAAGCTGCGTTTCATTTTATCGGTTAGGTCTGATTTCCATATAATCGATGGCCTATTGATAGCTGTCCATGCCTTCGTTAACCTCGTGTCGATGTCCTTTTCAGTTGATGCGACGCTGCTTCCTAGGTAAGTGAATTTGTCTACTAGTTTAAGAGGGGTTCCGTCTAGAGTGGAGATGTCCCCCATTTGATTATAGCACATATATTCCGTTTTGTGTGCATTGAAATAGAGGCCTATGCCTGCGGCTGCTCGTTCCAAACTATGCAGTAAGTTACTCAAAACTATATGTATAAAATATTAGTATTAGATTGGAATACTTGAAACCATACAATTGTGTGCAAGTTATACTATGGGAATGTTTGAAATATGTATGCAAAAAGTTTTTAACTACAGAAAAATATAGACCTACAATATATATGATTCCCTAACCTCTTGGCATAAAATAACCCTTGATAGTTTGACATGTTTTTAAAATCCTCCCTGGAATTTATGATTTCTTCATGGACATCTGTGTGAAGGTGGGGGGGATGTAAAACTGCTTTAACCAGGATTTGAACATTTTGTGGATTGCTTTTTTTCAGATACGACCACCTTTATGCCACCTTGCACCTTTTTATTTAACTTGACCTTTTTGAAACTGTAAGGTTGGTACTTCAGGGTGAGCACTCTTTTACTATGTCCAGCTCATTTTGGCCTGAGTACTATTTTTACTGCATACCACCCATTTTGGCTGGGATATTAAAATTTAAATAAATAAAAATAAAAAAAAACTTGATATAATGAACATTTATAGCTTTTCTTATAAAATAGTGTCTGTATTCTGGAAGTGGTTTTTGTTTTTCTTAGGTCCTCTGTTATCCTTTATATAAACTGAAGATTAAGTTGAATATCATAAAACCCATTTAATTATTCTTATACTTTTAGGAATATATATATTTATTCATTCCTGATAGTGTAAGAATAAGTGTGTGTGTACACACACACACACACACACATATATATATATATATATATATATATATATATATATATATATATATATATATATATATATATATATCTCAATTAAAATGTTTTTCTTTCTGGGAGGTACTAGAATGAGGAAGTATAAGATGTCAAAATGATTATTAATACAGATGATGGAATTGGTAAATAAATTCCAGATGAGGTTTTGTGTATGCCTTTTTTTTTTTTTTTTTTTTTTTTTTTTTTTTAAGTTTGTTTGTTTGTTTTAATTTACAAAAGGCATGAATCCGCTTCTTGCACGCTCTCATTGCAATGATGCAATCATTGACTGGGAAGTGTGCTGTCTGGTTTTGTTTTTTCACTACTGCTGATATCTTGTTACTAGGTACCTATCACTTCTATGAAACTGGTTTGGTCAAATAACCTCTATTTTGGGACCATGCCTAACTGTATTAGTGGTTGTTTTTTTTTTAATTTTTTTTTTATTTATTTATTTAAATCTTGTCCCAGAATTAAATGTAATTCAGTTTTGGATTCAATATTGAATGTTCTTTTCAAAATATTCAACCATTTTTCTGGGTTTAAAAATCAGATTTGATTTTTATCTATAACTATATGACCCATTGGCCTAATGAGTAGTGTTTGTGAATGGTCCAGGAGACCGAGGTTCAATCCCAGGTTGAGTCATACCTAAGGCTAAAAAAAAAAAGGGTACTTGATGCTGCCTTGCTTAACATTCAGCATTATAAGGTATGGATCAAGGGTAGAGTGGAGCAATCCAGGGAATGGAGTAGCAGCCTCTCCTACACCTCAGTGTGGTAGCATTTGAAAAGGGAGTCTTCGGGTCATCTACGACTAAGGTCACCAACTTTTTATATGACCCATGAGGCTGTTGAACTCCCCTTGTAATTGAGGCTCAAAATTGAGGCTTCTATTTAGGAAAAATAATTAAATGATGCAATTGGTGTTTCAAATTTATAACAAGAATTAAGATGATTTTTAAACTTTCATTCAGTATTAATCCAGATTCCACAAAATTATTAAATTGTTTAAGAAATTCCCTTATTCTTTAAGAGCATTTTAAGTGCTTTGCTCAAATAAAACCTTGTTAAGATGTCACTTTTGCTGGGTTATACATGTTCCATATTCCAACATCTCGGATCATAGAATATGCAGACTGCATCTTCTGGTGAGGAGTAAGATCCCCCTCCTCAAAGGGAATATCTTGTATATGACTCTATACTTGATCTGGTGGTGAGGCTACTGTCCTAGAGCTCTGGTGAGGATGTGGTCATCCATTCATTGTTTTTACATGCAGGTCCACTCAGACCTGGAACAGTAGTAGTATCTGTGAGAGTTTCATTTATAGGTCAAATAGATCTTTGAAAATTATTTGTATTTGATAAGAATACTTGATGCTATAGTAATTGAAACCATATTCCTATTTGGAATTCTTGAAACCATACAACTGTGTGCAAATTATTTGTATTAGATATGAATACTTGAAACCCTACAACTGTATTTGATATGTATATGAATACCAGATATCATATGTCCACGGTGCGATATGCATCAAGTTGGATTTGGTTGAAAGCGAGAAAGTTTTCAGCATGAAGATAATACATGCGGAACCACCTTTCCTGTGTGATTACGTAAAAAACGGTTACTGTAAACGCGTAATAACATCAACTGCCAAAAGTAAAAGCGTTTTTTAAATCACAAACTGCATTCAGAAAATGAAGATTAATGTCCAATGTAGTCTCTGCATTTAACTGATCTGGTATATATATATATATATATATATGATTCTCTTAATACCTTGTCCGGTGGCAAAAGCTGCTTGGTAGCGCCAGGGGTGGCAGTACCGCCTTGAGCTACCGAAACTGTTATCGCCCCTGGATGGCGGCTGATGAGGACATGGTATTGCATGTGCTTTCACACGTATGATTAAAAAAAAAAGTGATAATAGACGAATAAGGTTTGGATTTGTTTTATGGTATATCAACCATTGTATATAATTTTCTGCTAAATTCTGTTTATATATGATTTGTAAATGATTATTCTGTAGGTAACATTTTTAAATGAGCCATAACTCATTTGTTTACACACAGGTAAAGGGTTTTAAGTATTGCTATTTCAATTTAGTTGGTTGGTTGTTTTATAGCATAACAACCATTGTAGGTCATTTAATGCCAAATTTATGGCATATATCATTGTGGGTTATTTAATGCTGAATCAAGTTTAGACATGATTTTTAAGTGAATAGTTTGATTTTTATTTTTAATGAGCCTACACACAGTTAAATGGTTTCAAGTATTGCTATCTAACACTAATAATTCTATTTAATATTGGTCATTTGTTTGCTCATATTGTCAAGTATAGTAAATGATTAGTTCTATTTGACCCCTAGAGAGACCCTAACAGATACAACTCTGAATCAAGTGGACCTGAGAGTAATTGCAATGAAATGGTACTCCCATGGCTGGAGCCTTACCATCAGATGCATTTTAGTATCATATCCAGGACACTTGCTGAGATGCTGTTGGCATATTCTACAGTCCCAGCTGACTGGGTTATATAGACAGTGCAATTTTTAAAAATGCAATGGAATATTGAAAATTATTGCAAGAATTTATCAATGAATAGTTTCAGCAATAAATAACCTATGAAAGTTGATATGCCATCAAACAAATAAACCAAACCACTTGCACATAGTTTATTTGGTCTGTTGATTGCATAGGTGAGAAACTGATAGTCATCAAGTGCCACTAATTTAGTGTCTACTCTATCCTAACTTCAACATAATTGCTCTATAATGAATATTGAGCACTCCTTTATTTATAAATATATCAAATTAAATATTTGTGAGGGTCAGCTGAATAATTCATAGGCTGGCAAAGATATACTTATGGAATATGATCAAATGGGGTTTATTTTTTAACTTAGTCTCCCTTGTAGTCAACACTGTTCTTCTATTGGTGTTGCAGTACTTGGATCCTTTTGGTCAAGTCATCATAGTCACATTAAAAGCCACTCGTGTGTATATATATATATATATATATATATATATATATATATATATATATATAATAATAATTAGTTAAAAATTTAATGATCAACTGTTCAGTATCAAAACATGTAAAGAAAAAAAAAATAACCATTTACTGGCTAAGGCAAGTGTTGAATTTTCTTTTTGAGAGTTTGTGTGGAATGAAAATCTTAGTAATCTATTGAAAATGTTATAAATTCTGTTGTAACTTTATTTTAATGACTGATTTAAAAAAAAAAAAATCTTAAGTATTTTCACTGTCATTGTATTCCTAGTTTTCCAGCCCAGTTTCCTGGAGCTTCAGAATATACTGACTGCATCTCTGCAGAGGGGTAAGACTCCTCCAGTGAATGTCCTGGATATGATACTAAACCATCTGATGTTTTGGGCTTCAGTCTTGGAGCTTTGGGGAATGTGAAGTACCTCTCCATTGCCATTTCTCCTTGGTCCACTCTGATCCGGAATGGTAGCACTTGATGGTTTCTATCTAATGGATTATATTTAAACTGTGCAAACAAATGATTTATGCTAAATTGTTAGAAATGGAACTGTTTGATTATTTAACTGTGTAGACAAATTACTGATGTTTAATTAAATTGTTAGAGATATATATCAGTACTTGGAACTATTTAACTGTGGGCAAACGAATAAAGTGTTCAACAAAAAAAAATGTTAAAAAGCAATAATTGTAACCACTTCACTGCAAACAAATGGTTAAGTCAATAGAATTATTAGAATTTCTAGAAACCATTTTAACTGTGTGCAAAAGAAAGAACTAGGGCTTTTTAAAAAAATGTCTATAAAATGTGTTTACCAATTATATATTTAATGTATATGTGTAAAGAGGATTTGGTATTATATAACCTACTATGGTTGATATGCAATAAAATCCAACCAAATCATATATATTTGATATATATGTATAAAGAGGATTTGACATTGAATAACCCACAGTGGTTGATATGTAATAAAACCCAACCTAATCCTATATATCTAATATATATGTATAAAGAGGATTTGGGATTAAATAACCTACAATGGTTGATATGCAATAAAACTCAACCCAACCTAATTTTTAAGTAATTTTTTTTGTTTTTATATCCAAACAACTTAAATTGATGCTCTTGAACTATTAACAACACATACTGAAATTGTAATTAAAGTAGCTTATAACAGAATTTTAACTCTTATTTGTCACACATCAAGTTACATGTGTAATGGTTATGTTAGACTTGCAGACAATTACTAACAAGTTTGATTCTGATTTAGTGCTCTATACGTCTGGACTTGTGCCAAACTAAGTAAAAAAAAAAAAAATGAGTAAATGACAATTATGTGTTGGCAGCAACTCTGAGCCAAAATTTTGTTCTTTTAGCCACAAATAAAATTTAACTTTTAATGAAGCCTTTTCACTATTAATTAACTATTAGCTTTACTTGATTCTATTGTTGCTTTATTTCCCTAATCAGGATCAACGGACTTTTCAATTATTACAGCAAATTGTGTGAACTTTTAAAATAATGAAGTAACTTTTTTGTAAGATTTGATTTTGCATCTCGTACTTCTGGTTGAACACACAAAAACAATATGGAATAAATCTAGTAACACAATGATATTAATGAGCATGACTAGTGGTGTGTGTGTGATATATAAGGGCTATTTTAGTTTTATGATTATCCTGGCATATATCCTGAATGTCATTAAAAAGCTATTGACCATAAAAAATGAAATTAGCAACCTAACTTCCAATCCTAGATGAGGCTCTCTGCATTTCTTTTCATGCCCTTGGGAAAGGCATGAATCCATCTGTTTTCTGCAGCTATGGATTATTAGTAAGGCAGACTCGTTTCTTTAGTCTTAGGCAACCAGTCTTGGAGAAAAAAAAAACTCTGAATTCAAACCTGCTGTACTTAGATTTTAAAAAAATTGACCTTGTGTCACATCCTGCCCATGGCAAAGAGATTAGGTAAATTCTCTTGAATGCTTTCAACTAATTGGAATTGGTTTTCATTCTAGCTTTTGCCTGTTGAAATGAAGGATCATGAATGCATGACATTCTTACCATGTCATTTTCAAATATACTAATGCCAAGGGAGGTAAATCAACTTATTAAAGAATAAGGATAAGAATTCAATCTTTCATATTGTATGTGTGCAGTGGGAAAGTAAAAACATGTTTAAACCCAGGCCAGTTCTTTGTCTCAAACTAAAATCTTAATGATTGGATTTTGTCAGGATTGAAAAAGGAATAAAGGCTGGGTTTAATACCCAATGCTTAAGGCACACCTGAAAGGGAAATGTCAGTGGAATTTTAGCACTTTTTTGCTCAAACCTGCTGTTTCACTTAATGTGTGGCACTCCACATTGAACAGACCTTGCATCATATTTGGGCCTCATAGTGTCAGTTACTACCTTGTCAAGATTTACAATCAAAGTAAGTTTTTGTATTTGTTTACACTGTTGAAACATCTGGTCAGGTAAGGTAGTTATCAGTCAATTTGCCTCATTACTTACCCATCATTTTCTTTTTGTCCTGTCAGCTGGAACTCTAGAATATGGTGACTGCAACAAGACTACCTGTAATGCTTGATGGGACCCTGGTGGCTCAGCAGTCTGTGACCTACAACACTTCACTTTAGCCTGATTTGATCAATTGACTGGTTATGTGAAGCCCTAGTACCTATATGATTGTTCTGACCATATTTCTCAAATTGCTCTTGAGATAAACAAGCACCCAACCCTATTTCATCTTGAAGATGTTGGCTAAGGGTCAATTGCTTTGAAATATTGTACTTGAGACCATTTAACTGTGCAAACAAATTAACTCTGTCTCATTTTAAAATTTTACCTACAAACTATTTGTCAACAAATTATATACTTATGGATGGAGGTATGTATATATGGATGGGATTTAGCATTAAATTTACCCACAATGGTTGATAGGTCATTAGACACCAGTCAACAATTCTTTGTCTACCATATGATAGGTCTGTAACAATTAAAAAAAAGATTATCCAATAGGGAAAGGGTTTTCATGCATTTTTCAGTGACATAACTGTCTACTGAAATTTATCCAGGGCCAATTCTATTTTCTGTACTGATAACTTAACATTTTTGTGGGCTTAATTAACATAAGATGAAAAAGAAATTACAAATTCTGTTCGTACATCATTTGTTTACAAAGAAGCTGAAAATAGTTGGTAAAATTGAGTTTGATTTTTTTTTTTTTTTTTTTTCCTCCTGATAGATTTATAATTCTGTATATCATGTTCAGTTTGAACAGATTGGAAAATATTTCTTCAGATACTTTTTAAAATATATTTCTTCCTTTGATCCTCACTCTCCTTGTGTATGTATGTATATATATATATATCTCCTTCTTGTATTTTCTCTGTGTAAACCCAACCTATGCTTGACAGATCTGCTAGTATTAATATGCAATTTAAAAATACTGCATCCTTTAAAAAGAACCTCTTGCTTCTACAGCTGCACTTTTAATTCTATACTCCTTTCAAAATTTCTGTCTGTCAAATTTGTAGATACAGGGATCAAATTTCAGATGAGTAGATTAACACACGCATGATGAAAAAAAAAAAAAAAAATTTTTTTTTTCCCAATAAATCTTAAGTTTTTAAATTTGAATATGAGGATTGCTTTAATGCTTATTGTACGAATAATTGGTTTTGAGGCATCACTTTATAAAATTCCTTTTAAAAATTCATTTCTGATAAATCTAGTCAGATTAGTCAAGTGAAAATTTCAATGTGCAAAAAAAGGATTCATTTTGATTTGAATTCCCTTAACCCTCAAAAAAAAAAAAGTCTCATCTGTCTGGCTCAGACTTTGCTGGTTGGCAAAGGTTATTCTGCCTAAATGAATTGGTCAAAAGCCAAATGTATTTCCCTATTTAAAGACCAGTGGACTTAAGAGATTTTGGTAATTGTTGCCCTTGTAAATTATTCTCATTGATAAAAGTTCTTGTGACTGTGTTTATTTTATATATATCTAGGCAGTATTTTCTTTCTTAATGTTTGATTCAATCGGACAGACAAAAAGTGTCAGCCCATTCTATCTTCGATCCATTCAAGTCTTGGATGGAAGGAATTTAGGAAGGTACCATATATTTCCTAAATATTCTTGTCCCCCATCTGGATCAATCTTTGAGAGAGCAAATAATGAAATGACAAACACGATGAGTCTTACATGTATATAAAGAGTAGGAGGAAGAACAAGTGGGAGGGAAATTCACAGAATGAAATTATTTTGAGAGATAAGATGAATTGGAGGGAAATGTGCTACAGGCATTTTAGAAATTCAAAGTTAATCTTGTTTAAGGAAGGTTTGGAGATTCTTTTTTCCTTTGTAATATGGAGGTGTTTTCAATTTGAATTTTCTGTATTTAGAAGTGAGGCATGAAAGTTTTGAGGTGTTGAGATAAAACTAGTTTTAGATTGATGAAGTGTTTGAATGTCTTGACATTAGTAGTTGTCAGGTCTATTTAGGTACTGTCTTTATCGGAGAAGCACTCTTCTAGTAGACATTTAAACTAACTAGTACCTTAAATTGTTCATGTTGAGGGAGAGAAGTTATTATAGATAGCCAAATTAGTTTTATTGAATTTGGGATAATGAGTTTGTATATGTGTTTATGTTAAGGAGGTGCCTGTGGTGTAATGGTTATCGTCGTAGGAAATGGACATGACGACATGAGTTCAAATCTTGGATGAGACTGATTGCATTTCACATAACACTAATACCCTTGGGAAAGGTATGAATCCAATTATTGCCCAGTCAGCTGGGGCTGTAGAATACACTGACTGCACTTCTGCAGAGGGGTAAGACCCCCCCACCAACGAGTGTCCTGGATATGACACTAAACAATCTGATGAGGAGGTTCCAGCAGTGCTGGAGCTTTGGGGAATGCGGAGTACCCCTTCATTGCCATCGCTCCCAGGTCCACTCTGGCCCGGAGTGGTAGCACCTGATAGGGCCCTATCTATGGGTGAAATAGAACTAACAGCATACTTATGCTAAAATGAATTGAGTAAACTGAATAGCTTGATATAGAAACGTTTTTGACAATTAAACCGTACTTACACTTAACCTGCGTGCTTATGCTTAACTGAATTATTTTGAAATAGAACTGTTTTTCGACATTAAAACTGTATTTACACTTAACTGAATTGTTATATATAACTGCTTGAATCGTTTGAAATGGAAATGTTGACAATTAAACTGTTCTGATGCTAAACTAAACTGTTTTCAATAGAACAGATTCAAAGGTTGATATGCCATAAAACCAAACAAACCAAACCTGAATCCAATTATTATTCCTCCAGCTATGGGTAAATAGTAGGGTAGACTAGGTTCTTCAGACTTGGTGAGGCAACTAGTCTAGGAGAAGGAATACTCTGAATTCAAACCTGTTAAACTCCGCTTAAAAATTGACCTTGTGTCATATCCTGCCCGAGCGGAGGGGTTGGTAAATTAATATGTTTGTTAGACTTTTAGGATATCATCATGTCATGCCGCTAGCATGGATATCCCTGACCCTCTCTTGCCACTCCTCCCTATTGCTCATCGCTTCTGGTAGGTCCTCAGGGCTACATCCCATATCCTCACAGAGCTGCTGTATGTAGGTTTGAACTGGTCGTCCTGCTTTTGCTCGGCCGTATGAGGGGGTCCCATTGGAGAAGATCACTTATGAACTCGTCCTTGCTTCTCCAGCAATGTCCTGCATGTCTGGTTCGTCTAACTTTGATAGTTTTTGTGATGGGATGTAGGTGGCCGTACAGTTGGCGCTTTGTGAGGTGTTGCCTCCAGGACATGTTCAAACGATAATTTTAACTTGTTCTTGAATATTGTTTAAAAATAAGTTTATACATACCATATTTGATGTGCTTATAACATGCACTGCAATTAGAGCTGTCACTTAAAAGATAAATCTAAAGGGTTTTTGTCTGATATTTGTAGCCCTTCCCACTAATAGGTAATTTTTAAAGTTTCATATGTATTCAGATCCTCTATTAAATCCTAATATTTTACATTTTAAATCTCAATATTTGCTGGGACTTATCATACCTGCTTTTAGACATGAACAAATATGGTGCAGATAGCAATATTGTCTGAGGAGAAACAAGTAGAGAGTTTGTACTTTGTATGTTATCGTTTATATATTGTTAATTCTTGTCATATTTTAGGACATTTTTAAAGCTTAAGTGTGAAAACAAATTTACTTTGTACTCTATGCACCCTTGATATTATAAGATGGGACAGAAAGTATGTCTTATTAGTTGTCAAATATGGTACTTTTAGTTTGGAAAACATTACATTGAAGGGAAACCCAGTATATATACCGGGCCAGTGGCCTAATGAGTAATGTTCGCCAATGGTTTGGTAGACCAGGGTTCAATCCCAGGTCGAGTCATACCAAAGACTAAAAATAATGGTACTTGATATTGCCTTACTTAACACTCTGCATTATAAGGTAGAAATCAAGGGTGAAGTGGAGCTATCCTGGGAAAGGAGTAGCGCCCTCCCCTACACCTCGGTGTAGCAGCTATTGAAAAGGGAACTTGTGTCTTGTGGGGTGTTGCCGCCAGGACTTGTTTATTGCACGTAGCATTCTTGTGTAATTGCCGTCTAGCTTCTTCTCCAGCCGTTTGGTTAGCGTCCATGTAGTGCAGCCATGTAGCAGTATCGATGTGACCGCTGCCTGGAAGAAACTGCGTTTCATTTTATCGGTTAGGTCTGATTTCCAAATAATCGATAACCTATTGATAGCTGTCCATGCTTTCGCTAACCTCGTTTCGATGTCCTTTTCGGTTGATTCGACGCTGCTTCCTAGGTAAGTGAATTTGTCTACTAGTTTAAGAGGGGTTCCTTCTAGAGTGGAGATGTCCCCCGTTTGATTATAGCACATATATTCCGTTTTGTGTGCATTAACATAGAGGCCTATGTTTGCTGCTGCTCGTTCCAGACTAAGCAGTTGTGTTTTGACTTGGTCAGGTGTATTTGCCAGTATCGCTATGTCGTCGGCGTCGGTAATTGTTGTTGCGGGGTATCTTCTGCTTCTTTTCTTCGTCAGTTCGAAGCCATTCTCTTTGATTTTTGTCAATCGATGTTCTAAGTACGTAGTCTAGACAAATGATAAAGAGGTACGGAGCCAGCGTGTCCCCTTGTAGTACTCCTGCTACAATGTCTAAGTATTCTGTGTCTCCATCTGGTGTTCATACTTTTACTTTAGTGTTTCTATAGAGAATCGTTATTGCCGCTACGGTTTCTTTAGGTATGCCGTACGCTAGTAGGATTTGTTCCATCTTTCCTCTGTGAATGGAGTCGAAAGCCTTGGTAAAGTCAACAAAAATTAATGTCGCTTGTAGGTTTTTTGCCCGTACACCTTCAAGGATTCTACAGATGGTTAATATTTGTGAGGTCGTGGATCTATTTCTTCGGAAGCCATTTTGGTTTTTTTCTAAGTATGTTGTCGATTTCGGGTTCTATGCGGTTTCGTAGTAGGGCGTTGTAGATTTTGGCTGCTATGGATGTAAGTGTTATGCCTCGGTAGTTTTTGGCTAATCCGAGGTCCCCCTTTTTAGGGAAGGGGAGTATGCATCCTTTCATCCATCTATCTATCGGATAGTAAACTATATACACTAACCTTGAGTTGTCCATATTTCTTAAAGATTTTATATTGAATGTTTTTTAATGTATGAAATAAAGTGGATACTTTCAATACTTTATCTGAGAAATATGAGCCACAAAGTCAACGTTATTTTCATCAAAAATTTATTATAAAGATAGACTGTGTTTAGTTTTATGCTACACTGATGTCGGTCAAATATTCATTGATCTCTCATTGCCCAAATTGGTTCATTAACCTTTGTGTCATTATAACAGTAAGTTTCTTTTGGAAAGGTCATATACTATAAGTATTGGTTCCATCTTTTGTCTGTAATTCCTTTGATTCAACAAATAATCAGAAACTGACAAATTGTGGGTTGATTTCTTCAACACCTCCCCCTCAAGAAATTTCTCAACTTCAAATTGGATATGATTATTGACAGGGCTTTATAAATCTTAACTGTAAGAGTTATACCTCTCTAGTTTTTGGTGATTCTGAAACTTTTTCTTTGGGAAGAAGTTGTTGAAGCTTTTCTTCAATTTCTCTCTAGTATTTTGTTTATACAAGCATTGAAGTGTGTCAAATTTCTTTGTCTTATGTAAGTTAAGCTTAATTTTTTACAAATCATGAGCTATCGACTTTCATGGTGATAGTATCTACAGAGATGGTCTTTTTCTAAAAGAATTAATGGATATATATCGTTCTAAAAAGAAAAATGAATTTTTGATCTTTTTAGTTTGATAAATGTTGCCTTTCTAATACTGTACTATCTTCTAGTATACAAGTAACTATATTCCAGCAGTTATTTATATTAATGTCTTCTTGATTCTTTTAGTTACTGACTTTTTCTGGTTAATGAGTTGTCCGGTAGAACCCATTTTTGCAGAGAAATGCTTCTGTATCTGGGTATTAAGTTTTTGCTGATAATGGTAATTCACAAGTCAGTTTAAAAAAATCTTGCTATATATATATATATATATATATATATAGTTGATTGACACAACACTGGATGTAACAATTTTGTTTTTTTTTTCTTTAAATTATAGAACAACCTTCAGTTTCTTCTGTTGACTAGATATGCCAATATAGTAAATTTTAAACTTGCCTATGTAGTTTTCTGTAAATCACAGTCTCCTTTTTTTTTTTTCTTTTTTTTTTTTCACACAAAAATGTGATTTTGTTTTTCCTGATGAAGATTTGTATTTGCTGAAAATGTTGACATTCTGTTCTAGAACCAATTATCAGCAATAAAACCTGAAACGAACAAATCATCCTCTTAAAAAAAGCTGAATAACACCTTGGTTAAAATGTAGTGATGAAAATAATAAGTGTTTGTCAAAATTGCAGTAAATGACCTATCTATGAATTTCAGACTAGATGTACACATTTCTAACAAACTTAATATTGAAAACAGTAATTCAATATTGGTTGTGTTATGCTTTAAGGAGCAATGGCAAAATCTTGTAATAAAATTTGTTGTGCTGATATTTCATAAAAGATTCTATAGATATAACTGTGTTAATATGTAGAATATTTTATATGCTAGAGTAATCTCTTGATTTGATTGCAGTCAATTTCAATTGGTTTAGCTGATCATAAGAATTCTTCAGTGAAAAATTTCCTGTACAAAATTTTGCCAACCACTTAAGATGTGTTGTACCTTCTCTATAAACGGTACAGTTCATTTTCTTGTGTTTTGAATTGGCTTTATAAATTTCTTTTTAAAAGTAAAAAGTGCCTGCTGAATTCAGTGTTGAACATAATTAAAATGACACCTATTCTGGCATATCTATATTGACATCTGTTAAAATAAAATCAAAAAGAATCACTTTGAATGAAATTAAATGCTCTTGGTCCCATCATTATTAATATTATTCACTTCATTTGGCAGTAGTTTAAGATGAAGGTGCTATTTATTATTAAAAAAAAACCCCAAAAAACTAATTATTTGTGTATAAGACACCATTTTTCCCAGATTTTTTAGTGTAAAAGTTAGGGATGCCTACAATACACACAAACTATTTAAAAGTATTTTTTTCTTTTAAAGACCCTGCCTCACCATATTTTGCCACAAGATGAGAAATTGTTATACCTATTGTCCAAAGTAATGTTTTCACTATTACAGAGAAATGGTAGTGTTTGCCAATGGGCTGGGAGACCTGGGTTCACTCCCGGGTCGAGTCATACCAAAGACTCAAAAAATGGTACTTGATGTCTCCTTGCTTAACACTCAGAATTATAAGGTACGGATCAAGGATAAAGTGGAGCAATTCAGGGAAAGGGGTAATGCCCTCCCCCTACACCTTGGTGTTGTGGCTATAGAAAAGGGAGACTTGGGGGTCACCCTCGACTACGGCGCCAACTTCACTACTTACTGTATACGAGAATGTGCTTGCTTATAATTTTGTTTCTCTTAATGTGAGCTTATTTTCCCTGCAAGTCGGTTACATTTCTGCATTAACATGCCTGTACCTTTGTCCTAAATACTATGTAAATTTTGTTTCAAAACAGTGTAAACTATATATTCTTTTAGTCGGTACAAACCAATAAAAAGTTGAACAAAGGCTAAATTTAGCTTCTGTAAATTCTAAAATGTCTGTAATATATGTGAAAAATATTGTTTGTTTGTTTAAAACTGAAATACATGGTCTGGAGTTAAGGATTTCTGCTATACAAAGATTTCTGTTATACTGGAGAGCATGTCATACACAAATAATTATGGTAGATACTACACATGAGAATGTTGGTAAAAAGTAAATGTATTTTCTCTACAAAGAGGTAAAAATTTAATCTATAATTTTAACATTTTTTTAAGATTTAGAAAAAAAGTAGATATTGTACTTCATTTTTATGTTGGTGGTTACAACAATCTGGCCTATCCATTCTACAGCTGTCTTCAGTTGTGAAAAAATAAAAGGATAAGAAAACTTGAAATATTTTTAACAGAAATTGGTGGCAAACAAATAAACCGATGGCCTTGGCTCAATCATAGTATTGCAAGCCACACAGATGATTTTGATTTCAACAATTTAATAAAATATTTTTATAACAGCATTCAGCTGATTCCTTCTACTGCTTACTTTTGATGTACAACACATAAGAATGGGATATCTCCTTGAGACATTGGGACTATGTAAAAAAAAAATTAAAAAAAATTATACCAACTGACTTGGCTCATTCCTAGCACTGTCAGAAAATATTGAGCTTACAATATATAATGAAATAGCATTTGGCCTGAAATAGCAGGTTTGCAAGTTTAAATTATGAGTTTCTCTTTTAGTTGCTTTCTAATTTCAACACCCAGGTGTTTACCTTCTAAATGTGAACGTTAATGCTTTCAGTAGTTATAAAAAAAAAATGAAAAACTTCTCAAAATCAAAGCATGGCTTCTATGAAATTCAAATCAATGGGAAACTTTTTGATCTAATTATTTTTATTTAAAATGATATCAAAAACTGTTAACAACTTTCAAATTTCTCTTCTGTTATCTCAATAAAATGATCACCTGTCATTACTTAATCTACATAAAATATAAAAAATTCTTTTTTCATCCAGTAAATTGTTTAGATTAGTTCTTGATACCTACCACCTGATCAAGAACATGAACAAGGACCAAATATTTTAAAAATTATGTAAAACTATAATTGTCTGTATAGTAAAAAGAACTCCATTTAGAAAAGGCTCTGAAATGACATGGGTTCTCCTTGATGAGTGTGTAGGGAAAGACAGATGATTTCGAGAGTTTTCTATGTCAGAACCCTCAATATGAAAAATACTTAAAAAATTTCTATCATTTAATGTTAAGTAACTATGTATTCATAAAATTACAATATATTAAAGTTGGAATATATTCAAATGAAAGATTTTTTCTGTTTTCTCTCTCAACACATCAAATGTTGAACAAATAGTATAGAACATGTATTGAATTCATTTTAAGGATTTTGATTATTTGGATGTTGTCATAGGTTTCTATTTTGCTTCAATTTAGATAAGTATAGTTCTTTGTATTCAAACTCTAATTGCTATGCTTGGTATTATATATTATTGTTGCTTTACCTTGTCTGTGGGTGTTTATAATGACTGAATTCTTTGCAGAGGAGTAAGATCCTCCTCCCCCAATCACACCCGCACAAAGGTATCCTGGGTATGGCATTAAACTGCATCTGATGGTAAGGTTTTTGTTCTGAAGATCCAAGGAGTGTCATCTAATTTCTTACTGAATTGTTAGTCCTATGGATCAAATAAATGTTGAAAGATTTGTATTTGATAGGATCATGTGCACAAAAAAAATTTAGACAATTTCACAGCAAATATATACGAATGGAATCTTCTTAGAGCCATAAAATAACCCTAGACAGGTTGACATGCCATTACAATCAATTGGTCTTCATTAATCTTCCCAAAGACAAGTTTTTAATTTTTTTTATTTTATTTTTTTTTTTTTTATTTTTTTTTTTTTTTATCATTACGTAGATTTAAATCAATAACCAAAACTGACTCATTATAATGTTCTCATTATAAATAAGCTGATTTTGCCCTAGCCACTAGAGATGATTCGCACTACATTAAGATATTTTTCAGTTTAATGATACATTTATACACAATTTCTTTTAATGATTTGAACAACTTTTTTTAAATATCTATTTACCAACCCTTCCATATGGACAGAATATGACACAGGTCAGTTTTTTAAGCAGTCCAACAGTTTGGAATTCAGTTTTCCTTCTCCTAGACTGGGATTTGAACTCTGGTCAACATGTCCATAACTATTACAAATGCCTCTTAAACTTTAAAGAGAGAGGTGGGAAGACTTAAACTGTTTTGTTGTAAAACAATTTTTTAAATTACAAAAACAAAATGACTTTTCAACACTTATTTCCTATTTTATTGTGAAGGAACACTAAGACACTTAATTTATTTAATATCTTTTGGAACCATACACTTTTAAACTTCAGAAAAATGTCTCTGGTATTTCTTTAAGTAAATCTTATGTTTTGTGGCAGCTTTAATAACCATGGCCACCCAACTTGATATCCTTCAAAAAAAGAAATTAAAAATTTAATTAACTTAATTGGTCTCCTTAATCATTGGTTTTCATATGAAGAAAAACTTGGTCCTTGATCTTTCTCTGCAGAATCTTCAGAAGTGTATAAAAAAAACATGCCATATTTTTTTTTCTTCTTCTGCAATATGAAAGTCAGTACTAAGACATGTTGACCTTGCTTTTATTTGATGGTGCAAGGGTATAATTGTTCTGTGTTTCTAGCATCTACTGCACAAAACCCGAGTACATTTAGAGGGAAGGAAAATAATTTGCTTGACATCTCCCAAGTGCCATTTTTCTTTTTATTTTCCAAATAACTTGTGATGTGGTGAAATTAGTATCAGAAGTAAGTGCAGAGAGGTAAATTTAAAGTATAATCGTGGACTTTGTCCGTCATGGCCATTAGCAATGAATTGCAAAATGTTGCGACTGGATGCTGTGTTTTTTCATATGTAATATTACAATTACCATGGCTTGTATTTGAAGTGGTATTCTCTTCATTGGTGTTCCTCTTTTAAATGGCTACTTTGATCATCTCATCAGATGACCTGTTTTTCATGTATATAAAATAACACATTGATCACAACGTGTGTTGATAGATTCTTTATGCTAAGTTATTCAGCATTAACTCAGATTAAAATATTTGACTCTCAAAGTCCTGCTGAATCAAAGTGAGGTAACAAATCTATTAGGTGTGTACACAAAAATTTGCCTTTTATTTAATCTCTTTCTAACTCAAGATTAAAAGGACAGAACTTGAAGATAAAAAAAACAAACTAAAATGCTAGTAACTTTTGCACATTTTTTTTTTTTTTTTTTTTTTAATTAGGGTCATCATCTCGTCATGCTATCAGCACAGATATCCCTGACCTTTTCTCGCCATCTCTCCCTATTGTTCATCACTTCTGGCAGGTCCTCAGGGCTACACCCTGTATCTTCACAGAGCTGCTGTATGTGGGTTTGAGCTGGTCGCCCTGCTTTTGCTCAGCCATATGAAGGGGTCCATAGGAGTACATCACTTATGAGCTCGTCCGTACTTCTCCAGCAGTGTTCTGCATGTCTGGTTCGTCTAATTTGGATAGTTTTCCTGATGAGTGATAGGTAGCCGTACAGCTGCTGCTTTGTCGGGTGTTGCCACCAGGACTTGTTTAGTATTGCTCACAGCATTCTTGTATAATTGCCATCAAGCTTTTTCTCCAGCTGATTATTTAGCGTCCATGTAGTGCATCCATATAGCAGTATCGACACGATCGCTGCTTGGAAGAAACTGCGTTTCATGTTATCTGTCAGGTCTGACTGATAACCTTATCTGTTCAGGTCTTGACTGATAGCCTATTGATAGCTGTCCATGCCTTTCTTAGTCACGTGTCAATGTCTCATAAATTTTCTTTAATTTTTTTTTCTTTCCTGTTTCTTTTTTTTAAATTTTTTTTTTTTTGTTTTCTCTCCTGTGTCTTTGCTTTTTGTTTCTTTTCTGCATCTTTGCTTTTTTGTTTCCTTGCCCTTGGCCTTTTTTTTTTTTTTTTAAATTTGTTTTCCACTTAATTCCCATGCATATTTTCCTTTTACACTTAATATTCCTATCCTTATTTCTCATTGGTCTTTTAAATTAAACATTTAGAATCCCCAAATCATCTTAAACTGACCTTAATGAATGCTATTGTAGTATTAATCTGTAAGAATAACTTGCTAACCATTTCTCTATGACAGAATGCTCGTTTTTAGTGTGGCACAAGGCTACTTATGAGTTGTAATGTTTCTGCTGCTACTGGTTCACAGTGAAGCACATTTTGTGTCCTTCTGAAAAAGGCAAAAGTTAGGATTGTGAGAGAGAAGAAAGGAACTAGATATCCTTAAGTGGAAATACTGTTCCAAGTCATGAAGAGGATGTTTTGTTCCTTACTTGTGCACACAGCTTCCTGTTATTCTAAATTTTAAGCACAAGACAGAAATCAAATCCATCCCTTGCATGAAAGTAATCTGTTATTTTAGTAGGGACAAGGGACTGAAATCAAAGTAAAAGACCTCGAAGGAATCTGAGTGAGGTTGGTATTATTTTAGGTACTTAGAGAATCTTATAAACCTCTGAGAGTGGATTTTAGCAACTGATATTGTTTATTTAGTTCATTTACAGATTGCTGTCCATTAAAAGTATTGAAAGGTTTATATATATTATATATTTATATATAATTTGAACAATCTTTGCACTTTTTTCACACATACTCAGACTATGCTAAATCCAGGGCCAAGACAAAGGAAAGTAGGTTATTTATAAATATAAGTAAATTTAAAAAAAAAAAATAACAAAGGATTTTTTCACTGTCTATAAGAGTTGACTGAAAAGTTGATTGCCTGATGTCTGCTGCTGTTGACTTTTTTTTTTTTTTTTTTTTTTTTTGACCAATGTGATCCAATCAATATAACACTAATTGAAGAAGTGTGGACTGCTAGGTTTGCTATAAACTTTTTGGTTGGCTCTCATATGTGCTAAGTAAAAGCCTTTTTTTTAATTTTTTAATTTTTTTATAGGTTTGTGGTTTTATGCCCAAAATTTGTTTACTTACTGCTTATGAATGGAATGATGAACCAAGCTTGAAGTTTGACAAGAACTCCTTTAACCTCAAGGAGTGTTTTAATACCATCTGCAGCTATTTACAACATTTGAAATTTATCAGGAAAATCTAATTTGTTGAGACAACAAATAAAATTGCCATCTGCAGGAGCTACAAAGTGATTTAAAAAAAAAAAAAAAGTATTAATGTTTCTCTGGGAGTACTTTTCGATCATGGTTTTAAACAGTCCACACCTGTTTACCATTCCAGTTAATACATTTTTGGAATCTTCCTCAGGTGGTCTCTATAATATTGATTCTGCTTTTCTTATAAAGTCATAAAATTAGAAGTGTTGTTAGATTTTTTTTTTTTAATCACTCGTGAAGATTTAAAACTTTTTTCTAAATAACTTTCAAATAGATATGATTAAAAAATGTTTTATTTATGGTTATACATACTTACATTATGATGGTTTGTAATATATATTTCATCTGATGAACACTGCATGAAACTTTTAGTAAAAACTTGGAAAGATTGTGAGATTTTAGGTTTCCCATCATATTCATTTTGGAAATATATGATGACTCTCCTCTTCCCAATATTTTTTTTTTTTTTTTTTTTCTTTTTTTCATCTTACGTGTGAAAGCACGTGCGATACCCTAGCCTCATCAGCCGCTAACCAGGGTGATAACAGCTTCAGTAGCTCAAGGCGGTACTGCCACCCCTGGCGCTATCGAGCAGCTTTTGCCACCGGATAGGGTATTTAAAAGAAATATATATCTATATATACACAAGATCAACTAAAAGCAGACATTATATTGGACGTTCGTTCATCTTCATTTTGGTGCAGTTTGTGATTTAAAAATGCGTTTACTTACGGCCGTTGATGTCATAGCAACCGTTTCTTGATTTTGCGTAATTACACGAGAAAGATGGTTCCGCATGTATAACATTCATGTTGAAATCCTTTCTATATCTGTTATCTATATATTCGAAATATATGATGACTCTCCTGTCCCCAATAATAGTACTGGGCTACATTGGACAGTGATGAACAGAAAAGTCAATTCTGTGTACTCTAATTTTGGGAGTGAAAGGTAGTTACTTGAGATTTGGGGATTTTTGAAAAGGGTTTGGCAGTTAGTTACCAGGTCAATGATTAATACCTAAATTTTGGTGTTAAGTAAAACTGCCTCTCTGATCCGTGGAGTATAAAGTGGGGACAAAGATTTATGGATTATCTTGACTTCCTCCATTGACATAATGAAACCACTCTATGTATTTCAGTACACTTCCGATCAGGTTTTTTGCAACCCTGTATCTGTCTTTACCTATTTTGATATGGATAACCTCTTCAATTTCTCTGTTTCTTTGACAACCACCAACCTCCTCATTATACTGTAACTGATCATTCTTTTTAAATGTTATTTTCTGTAAGTATAGGAAGTTTAGTTATCCTCCATTCTTGCTGTCCCAGTACACATCCACACACACATGGTTGATGCAAAAGATTTCAGTATTTATGGCCAGAATTATAAATTGTTATTATTACACCCTATATTCTTTATAAATTCATGGTCTCATTACTTATATGGTTTTGGCCAAGTTAGCTGGAGCCGCAGAATACACCGACTGGATATGACACTAAACAATTTGATGGTGAGGCTCCAGTAATGCTGGAGCTTTGGGGAATGTGGAGTAGCCCCTTTATTGCCATTGCTCCCATGTCCACTCTGTCCTGGAGTGGTAGTACCTGATAGGGTCCTATCTATGGATCAAATATAACTAAACAGTGTACTTGTGCTAAACTGAATAGTTTGAAATAGAACTGTTTCTATGTATTAAAATGGGTTTGGCATTTAAAACCTATAATGGTTGATGTGCCATAAAACCAAACTAAAACTTACTTGGTTTGCTTGAAATGTGGCATCTGTTATAGAAGAAAGATTCCAGTTTTGGTTTGAACTTTCTGATGTCTTGAACTGTTGATTTTTACAGTGTAATATTGTATATAATCAAAACCCGATGGATGAAGGGATGCATCCTTCCCTTCCCTAAAAAAAGTGACCTCGGATTAGCCAAGAACTACCGAGGTATAACCCTTACATCCATAGCAGCTAAGATATACAATGCTCTACTACACAACCACATAGAACTCAAAATTGAGAACATACTTAGGAAGAACCAAAATGGCTTCCGGAAGAATAGATCCACGACATCACAAATTTTGACTATCTGACGAATTCTTGAAGATGTACATGCAAAAAAAACCTAGAGCCAACTATATTATTTGTTGACTTTGCCAAGGCCTTTGACACCATTCACAGAGGAAAGATGGAGCAAATACTACTCGTCTATGGCCTACCCAAAGAAACCGTTGCAGCCATAATGATGCTATATAGAAACACAAAAGTGAAAGTCCGTTCCCCAGATGGAGACACAGACTACTTCGACATTGTAGCAGGTGTACTGCAAGGAGACACATTAGTCCCATAGCTCTTTATCATCTGTCTAGACTACATGCTTAGAACATCTATTGATAAAATGACAGAAAAGGGTTTCAAGCTTACAAAGGAAAGAAGCAGAAGGTACCCCGCACAAACAATTACAAATGTGGACTATGACGATGACATAGTGCTTCTGACAAATGTACCTGCCTAAACCAAAACTCTGCTACATCGTCTGGAATGAACAGCTGCAGGCATAGGCCTCCATGTCAATGAACACAAGACAGAATATATGTACTTTAATCAAAGAGGCGATATCTCCACACTAAACGGCAGCTCTCTGAAACTAGTAGACAAGTTCACCTACCTAGGAAGCAGTCTCCCATCAACTGTGACAGACATCAACATGTGACTAGCAAAGGCATGGACAGCTATCGATAGGTTATCAGTCATATGGAAGTCAGACCTGACGATAAAATGAAACTCAGTTTCTTCTAAGTAGTGGTCGGGTTGATACTGCTGTATGGATGCTACATAGACGCTTACTAAATGTATGGAGAAAAAGCTTGATGGCAACTACACAAGAATGCTGCAAGCAATATTGAATAAATCCTGAAGGCAGCACTCCATAAAGCAGCAACTGCACGGCTACTTACCACCCATCATGAAAACTATTCAAGTTAGACAAACCAGACATGCAGGGCACTGCTGGAGAAGTAAGGTTGAACTCATAAGTGATGTACCCCTGTGGACCCCTTCACATGGATGAGCAAAAGCAGGACGACCAGCTAGAATATACATACAGCAGCTCTGTGCCGAAATGAGATGTACCCCCTGAAGACCTGCCAGAAGCAATGGATGATAGAGAAAGGTGGCGAGAATAGGATCAGGAATGTCCGTGCTAATGGTGTGACATGATGATGAGGATGATGATCAGACAAGGAAGGAATAAAACAAGTAAGTTTCTAGGTAAAAGACTCGGAGAATATACTATGTTTACGAGAAGATTGTTATGCTGTAAGATCGCGAAAAAGAAATCTTTACTGTTTTAATGTCGTTAAAACAAGTTGAACGTACTTTTTAGAACTTGTCCCATCTGTTTTGCCATTGCTGCGGATAGCAATTCTTATCCCTGACCATCTTTGTGTTGTGGGAAGTGCTGTTTTTATTTATTTATTTTTTTAAAATTTCTGTCTGCAGTTGGATAAAAGGGAAAACAGGTTAACAAAGATTATGGGATTAGGGTTAGGTTTATTTATCAAACATATTTTCCACCTCAGAGTTTGCAGTTTAAACATGTAGTATGAAAGGAGTGTTATCTACATTTATACACAACATTTCTTTTTTAATGAAATCAAGTTTAGGTGTCATTTTAAACAAAATTGTACTCTTAATAAAATTAAACTTTGTATGAGGAGATATAAAAATTTTTTTTTTTTTTTTATGACAGATAATAAAAAGTCTAAAATCTGCATCCTCTTCCGTTGTGCATCATTGATTCTGAGAAGAAAAGAGTGCAGCAGTTTGCAACTTTACATGTGTTATTAATCAACTCTAAGCTTTTATAATTTGATATCCAAAAATGTCATCTGCTGGTAACAGGGAGTGTCTCCTCAGTCTGTTTGCATTAAACTCCTGTAAATATGATTGTTGATTGAGTTATGAATTAATTAGGTTAATTGATTTAATTAGCTCTTACATTTATTTTCCTTCATTTGAATGATGAGGAACAAGGTAAAGATTCTATTCCCATTTTTAAATTTTTTTTTCTTATATATAAATTAAAATAAATAAATGTTTTTACACCCTAAGTCTTTGATTTTCTGTAGATTTCATATTTAGATGAGATCTTTTGTTTTCTCTTTGCTGTTGTATATTTTTCTTTGTCTTTATATTTTCCCTTTAAAAAATTTTTTAAAACAAAAAATGAAAAAAAAAATGAAAAATTCTTTGTAATATATGAAATATAAAGAAAATAAGGGTTTGGAGACAAAGATTATTTTGCTTAAAATAAAAATCTAAATGTTAACTTTTGATTTATAATATTTCTAAAAAAAAACAAACAAAAAAACATAACTAAATTTTCTGTTTGACTGCTGATTGATAGGTTTATATTATTTTATGTTCAAAAATATTTACTGTTATCATTACATAATGGTTTTTTTTTTTTTTTTTTTTTTCTGCAATAATAATTTATTCCAATGCAATTTTTTTAAAATGTAAAAACCAAATTATTTCGCTACAGTTTGTACATTAAAGGAACAATCAACTTGTGATAAAACCTATTGTGCTAACTACAGTAAGGAAAAATGAATTTGAAAAATTTTAGATTTTCCTTTGTTCACTTAGTATGAATACCCTTATAAGTACACACCATATATATGATCGAGAAATGAGGAACATAGCTTGGTTGGTAAAATTCTTGAATTGTGGCAATTAGTGATTTTGTTATTTTGAATTTATATTGTATGTTTCAACTATTATATATAAACCATCTTAAAATATTTACTGTTATCCATTACATTTTTTTTTTTTTTTTTTTTTTTTTTTTTTTAAGCATTCTTCTATCCCTTTATCTTCTTACACCAGTATTTTTTGGGTTTTGGAGAACAGAAAATTCTTTAAGCCCAGTGAGCTGGCTATAAAGGAACATGATTTTTTTTTCTTTTTCACAAACTTTCCCTATTTTTGTGGGGGGGGTGTCCTCATGGTGTAATGGTTAAAGCGATGGACTGCGGAATTGTATGCAAGTTCGTACTCCAGTCGCGCTATTACGTTCACTTTCAGGCAAATACCCTTGGGAAAGGTATGAACCCACTTATCCCCCCAGCTATGGGTTAAATAGTACCACTACTGTTCTTCTAGGAGAATAGATTTGGCATTAAATAACCTACAAAGGTTGATATGCCATAAAACAAAGAAACCAAACCTATTTTTGTTTTTTCTGCAATTTAGAATAAAAAAAAGTTTTTTTATTTCATTTATTTTGCAATGCTCAAATCTTGGTAATATTTTTAATTACAAAAAAAAAATTATCAGTAATGATATAGATAATAAAAAAATAGCTCCAAACAAGATTTGAACTCTCATCTATTATCCTTGCATTATCATTTGGTTTGTAACCTACTTGATAAGGTACTGTCCCAATGAGACAAACTCCCTAGGATATGCAATGCAAATTGAACTTTTGATAGAAATTAAAATTCATTTTTGAGTCATGATTATTTTTGGTGGTTTTTTTAAATAATTACTAAAGTTTTACAATAAAGATGAGATTAAAAAAAAAAAAATCAAAAACAGAGGGGACTATACTTTAACAAATTCCTATTCATATATTTATTTTTAATGTTTGCTTGTCAGTAAAATTGTTTCACTGTTATTTATATGCATTCTTTGTGTTGAATTAGCCTGAAGGAGGAAAAAGTCAAAAGTAATCAAATATGTGTCTCTAATTCATACCGGCTTTCATTATATTTAAAGTGTTTTATTGTCTAAGAAGAATAAATTTAAAAAAAAAAAAAAAATTGTAACCCGAAATGTTTAACCCTTTTTGATGCTATTCTTGTAAATCAAATAATTCAATCTGTTTTGGTTGAAATTCATTGCAACATAATTTAAATCAAAACACTCCAAATCTATTTTTCTTTTTGTTATTTTTCCTTCTCTAAATTCAAACCATTTAGTTATCCATCTCTCTCTCAAGTATATTGTAAAGATATACATATATTTTTTAAATGAGAATCTATTTAAAATGTAAAAGGGTTTGATGAGTCACTGTTTATTTCCTTTCTGATTGGTTTAGACAAATCTAAAGAGAAAAGACAGACCTGATTTATGTTTGTGTTTTTTTTTGTTTTTTTGTGTGTGTGTGTGTGTGTGTGCGTACATTTTGTTATGAATAATTATTATAGGACAATTATGAACTGAAGGATAAATCTAAGCTTAATTGTACATATTGTGAAACACTTTTTTTTCTTTGATAGATTCCTTGTTCTCGCTTTCTAAAATCTTTCAACATGCACACACATAGGAAAAAAAAAAATGCCTTTTGTGTTCACTTCATCCGAGAGCCTTGATATGGTACAAAAGAAATCTTGTACAAAAGCAAAAATGAGAATTTAAACTTTTATCCAAAATACAGGAAAAGGAAAAAAAAAAAAAGTTTGAAAATGTGTGAAAGGAATCTACCTGAAAAAAACAAGTTGTGAAACAAAATCTTTTGTTTCGATTGTTTTATTGTAAATTTTCTTTTTTTATTCTATACATCTAAATGTGAAAACTGAATTATTTCACTACAGTTTGTACATTAAAGGAACAATCAACTTGTTATAAAACCTATTGTGCTCGCTACAAATAATCTATTCCAATAATTTTTTTAAACAGGAATTATTTTTAATGTTAACAGCAAGTGATATAGTAGGTTGCTTAGTGGTTTATGATTTAAAATGGAGATGGATGCAGTGTTCAATTTCAAATAAATATGAGGATTAGCTGAAAAGTTCATAGGCTGACCAAGGTACTTGTGGAATGTGACCAAATGAGGTTTCTTTTTCAGCATAGTTACCCTTGCAGTCTACACGCTTGTTGCAGTGCTTGGATCCCATGGGTCAAAAAAAGTCAACAGCAGCAGATACGGCATCATATGAACTTTTCAGTCCTTTCTAAAATTCTACATTGGGATTAACCAAATTAACCATCTACCCTTTTATGGAATCTTTTGGCATCATAGATAAATAAGGTTGATCTTTGAGATACCCTTAATACTTTAAAAGAAAAAAAAACTCTCGTATTGTGGAAATCATGAATACGTAAAATATTCAGCAAAATTCTTCAATCTTGAAAAATATAGAATTACGATATTATAGATGAATATATTGAAATAGACAAAATGCATCTGTCTATCAGTTATTTGTCATAGGGAAAGTAATATCTTTTTGTGAAGGTCTACTACAAACCATTAAAGTTCAGTTTTTAACCTTGGTCATTTTAGGTCTTTCCAGCCAGTTTCACCTTGAGTCCATCCCAAATATTCTCAAGTCTGTATTTTTTGTTTTGTTTTTTTTCATTTTCTGCTTTTTGAGTTTTCCAATTTTGCATTTTGAACCAATTGTTTAAAAATAGGTGTCTTTTGGAAAATTAATTTTATCAGAAAAAATGCAAAACATTGGCTCAGGGGAGAGGCATTTTTAAAAAAATTAAGTTTAAGCAGCTCTTACTTCCTGACCATATGATTAAAGTGCCCACCCCCCATATCTATCCCTCTGTGCTAGTAGGCTTGGAGTAGTTAACCAAACACCCAAAATATATTTCATTAGAAGTTTTTTTTTATCCTTAATGGGGCACTTAAAAATGAGAGAAAACTAAAAGAAAATCTGAAAAATTTTGAATAGTTTTTATTTTTCTGTCTCAATAATTCATCAGAGAAACCTCCAAACCATATATGTGCTGAAAGTACATCTGGAGGTGAGTCAATTTATTTTTTAAATAACATATATTTAGCTTAATCTTTTTGAAAATGAACCAAATTCAGAAATAGTGAAAATCTCACAACTGTAAGGGTTTGGATTTCCATGGGTAAAAGTTTCAGACAAAACTTTTTATTTTAAAATGTTGATGTTAACTCTATAGTAAAACTTGACATTGTCAAATAGACCCTTGCATTTTCAGTACAGATTCCTTAATTTAGGAGGTTAGAGTACAGAAAAAAACTTATGGGTGCACCTGTTACCTGTATGGGTCAAACCCAAAGTTAGTATTTTATTATATTATTTGACCGATTTTCCTTTCCGTTTTATATATATTTAAAAATCTTTTTGCTTTTATTTAGTTTCCGTTAGGTTTATGATGAAATTGCTGACTCTTAGATATATGATAATCTTTAATCTATTGTCTTGAGTTGCAAAATCTGCTGCTAGAAATATAGCAGGGAACCTAGTCTTTTTTGTTCAGTCACATGCTTTAAAAAATTACCTGTATTGGAAACACTTTGATCTACTCGTTTTGAGTATAACACTAAACTGAATCAGATGGTGAGGCTCCACTCCTAGAGCTTTGGGGAATGTAGAATACACATATTGCCATAACTGCCAGGTTCACTGTGACCTGGAGTGGTAGTACCTGTTAGGGTCCCATCTAAAATAGATATGTTTAATCATTTAACTGTATGACAAAAAATGACTGATAAATTGAATTGTTAGTGTTAGATAGCAATACTTGAAACTATTTAACTGTGTGCTAACAAATAAGTTATGTTGATTAGAATTATCCATGTTAGGAATACTTGAAATGCTTTAGCTGTGTGCAAACAAATGAACTTTGGCTTGTTTAGAATATTAGCTGTGAAGTGTTTGTTTAAAAATCATATTTAATATGTATGTATGTATAAACAGGATTCCAGTCCAGTTGGCTGGGGCTGTAGAATACACTGACTGCATCTTTACAAAGAGGTAAGACTCTCTCCCGAGTGTCCTAGATATGAAATTAAACAATCTGATGGCAAAGCTCCAATCAGTGGACCTCTGACCTGGAGTGGTACCACCTGATAGGGTCCTAAATATGTCAAAAAGAACTGTTTGGCATTTAAACTCTGTGCCAACAAATTACTCCTATTAAAGAGGATTGTTAGAAATAGAAATGTTAGACCATTTAACTGTGTATAACAAAAAAGGAGGCAACTAGTCTAGGAGAAGGAAAACTCTGAATTCAAACCTGTTAAACTCCGCTTAAGAATTGACCTTGTGTCATATCCTGCCCGAGCAGAGGGGTTGGTAAATATAGGATAACAAAAAAAACTTTAATTAAATTGTTAGTCATATATAGCAATACTTGAAACTTTAAATGTGTGCTTAAATTGAATTATTGGTATTAAATCCCAATACTTGCAACCGTTCTTCTGTGTGCAAATATTGTTGAATTGCAATAGTTGTAACCCCTTCACTGTCTGCAAACAAATGATTAATATTGAATAGAATTATTAATGTCAGATAGCAATAATTGAAACCATTATCTGTAGAAACAATAACAATTGTGTGTGAACAAATTATTTCTAACTCATTTAAAAATTAAAATGTCTACAAACTGTGTGCAATTGATGTTAAATTGTGACTGCAGTACTAGAAATAATTCAACTGTGTGCAAATAAAATGAGCTCAGACTTGTTCAAAAATGTTAAAAAAATATTTAAAAATCATTTAATATATATGTATAAAGAGGATTTGGCATTAAATAACCTACAATGGTTGATATGCCATCAAACTAAACCTAAACAGGATTGAGTAACCTATAAGGGTTGAGATGCCATAAAATCCAACTTAGACCAAATGGTACCAAATTTAGAATGCGTATTCATTAGATTTAGGGGAAAGTTTTTAATATTAAAAGAAATGGAAATAAAAGATAAAAAAGATTATTCCTTGTGGAGAGAGAATGTTTCTGATTAACAGTCATTGCTGTAATTAATCAGATTTTAAATGTTAGAACTTCAAAAGAAAAATCAATGAATTATTTGTCTTACTAAAATAATTATCTATATTTAATTAGACATTACTAATTGTTTATAATTCAGTTTCTAAGTAGTTCTTCCAGCTGTTGATGTAAGATAATAGCATGGCATTATTGTTTAGTTGGGGCTAATAATTCTAATAAAAGTTTGAATCGATTTAATTTCTTAAGTGTTACTCACTTCAATTAAAAACCTATTTCTCAACGAAAATAGTCACCCTGTCATTGAGGTTTAGAATATGCTGCCTGTATCCTTTGCAGAGTGGTGGGACCTCTACCCACCCACCAAAGAGTGTCCCGTGTATGACACTAAACACCATCTGGAAATTGTGAAATACCCCTTCATTGCTATTACTCTTTGTGTGGAATGACCTGGAGTGCTAGTAGCTGTTTAAATGTTTGCAATTTTTTGTGATTTGACCAGAATACTCGATATATAACTATGTGGTGAAGGAAAAAAAAAAAAACTACTGAAAAAATGTAATTATAAACTTTGACGATTTCCTACCCTTTCAGCATAAAATAACCCCAGACAGGTTTACATGCCATTAAAATCACTCTTCAAAAATTAGCAGTCTTTTGTGAAACAATATAAACTTGATAACATAAAAAAATTAATGAATAAATCTTTCCTATTTTGGGAATTTATTTTATAGTAACAATGAACATCTATAATTGCTTAGTGTAAATTTTTAACTGACAACAAAGATATATATTGTTTAGAAAAAATAGAAGGGATTTTTGGCTTTTGTTTGCCTTGCTGTATTTCTAATCAGCCTAATACATGGTGGAATATTTAGCTGTATCTGATTATTTAACAAGAAAAAGAAGGCTCTTTAGTGTTCAGTATGCCATGTGAGTGTCCAAAATTTAAAGAATTGAACCGTTAGACTGCTTTCACAGGTGATTTGCTTATCGTGGTGAAGTCTTGAGCCAGTTACACTTTGAATTAGTAACAGAATGATGAAGTATTGGTGACAGACTTGGACAACAGTTTAATTATTTATTCAATTTATATATTTGGAGGGAGAAAAAAAATAGAAATAAATTACTGTATGCAAATGTACAAAAATGAAAAAAAGCACAAGGCCTTCAGAATTATTTGCCAATGTTAAATGTTTTATTCACATACGATTATAAATGTAAGTGGGATTATTATTTATTGTACTTGTAATTTTCTATGGCGTAATGGCTAAAGTGCTAGTTTGCAGCCTTGAAGAAAGTAAATTTAAACCCCAGTAACACTTGTGTTCACTTTTTAGGCTTATACCTTGGGAAATGTATGAAGTTCCTTATCTTCTGAGCTATGGCTTAAATAGTATCACTGCTGTTCTATAAGGATAGTTTTGGCATTTAAATAACCCATAAAGGTTGATATACCATTAAACAAAGAAACCAACCAACAAAGACCAATCCTCCAAACACCTGAATTTGAATTTAGTTTTCTCTTCTCTTTGACCAGTTGCTCTGCCAAGGGTAGAGAGTCCATTGTTGGAGTGGGAAGATTCATGCCTTTCTCTAGGGAATTAGCATAAAGTGAAATGTAAACAGCCTTGTTCTAGACTTGAACTATGCTCTTTGAGTTCATTTAAGATGTACCACCATGTCATTGCACCTCATCTAATCAAATGTATACCAATTTTTTTATATATATATATATATATACACACACATACATACACACGTGTGTGTGAAAGATAAGGCATTCTATTATATAAGTAACTTAACGACCGTACTCATAGTAGTCAAGGGCAACCAGAAGGCTTCCTTTTTCAATAGCTACTACACCAAGGTGTAGGGAGGGCGCTATTCCTTTCCCTGGATTGCTCCACTTTACCCTCGATATGTACCTTTTATTGCTGAGTGTTAAGCAAGGAGGTATCAAGTACTATTTTTAAAGTCTTTAGTATGATGCAACCTGGGATTGAACATAGGTCTCCTGGACCATTAGTGAACACTCTACCAACTAGGCCAATGGGCCGGTTAAACTTTATATTAGTAAAAGAAATTAGAAGAATATTAAGTAACTTGACTTAATATTCTTCTGACTGCTTTCACTCATAGGAAGTTTTAATTCTAGACTTTCATTACAAAATCCCCTGTATCACTTTCGTGATTTTTATGATGTGTATTAAAAAAAGGATCCAGACTGATGCTTAAAGCTTTAGTTTGTATGTTTTCATTTAAATTTTCAAAGCTGAGTAATTTACATAATTTAGTGATATCTAGACAAGTTTGTGCCAATTGATGGGGTAGGGGAGGCAGGAATTATAAAGCCAGTGTTTAACTGTATTAGATTACCAAAAAAGTACTTCAGATCATTCATTAACTCTTAGTTCAGCACAAGTTCAGAAATATGTAGCAGGAATTGAGAATCAAACCTACCATCAATGATCTACCACTTCATTAAAGCATGGTGACAAGAATTCCTTGATTCTCTTGTCTATTGCTCTTGGTCAGTTTGCCCAGTCGGCTGGGGCTGTAGAATACACTGACTGCTTCTCTGCAGAGGGGTAAGAACCCCCCAACGAGTGCCTGGATATGACACTAAACAATCTGATGGTCAGGTTCCAGCAATGCTGGAGCTTTGGGGAATGCGGAGTACCCCTTCATTTCCATCGCTCCCAGGTCCACTCTGACATGGAGTGGTAGCACCTGATAAGGGTCCCATCTATGGGTTAAATAGAACTAAACTGTGCTTCTTTCACTATACTGATTTTTGCATTTAAACTGCGTATTTATGCTAAACTAAATTGTTTAAAATAGAACTGTTTTGACATTGGAACAGCGTACTAGTGCTAAACTGAATTGCTCGAAATAGAACTGTTTTTAACATCTAAACTGTGTATTTATGCTGAACTGAATTATCTGACATAAAACTGTTTGACATTTAACTCTGTGTATTGTCCAGTCGGCTGGGGCTGTAGAATACACTGACTGCACTTCTGCAGAGGGGTAAGATCCCCACTAACGAGTGTTCTGGATATAACACTAAACAATCTGATGGTGAGGTTCCAGCAATGCTGGAGCTTTGGGGAATGTGGAGTACCCCTTCATTGCCATCGCTCCCAAGTCCATTCTGGCCCGGAGTGGTAGCACCTGATAGGGCCCTATCTATGGGTTAGATAGAACTAACGGCATACTTATGCTAATTGTTTGAGTAAACTGAATAGCTTGAAATAGAAATGATTTTGACAATTTGAACCGTACTTACATTTAAACTGTGTGCTTATGCTTAACAGAATTATTTGAAATGGAACTGTTTTTCGACATTAAAACTGTATTTACACTTAACTGAATTGTTACATATAACTGCTTGAATAGTTTGAAATGGAAATGTTTTTGACAATTAAACTGTGTACTCATGCTAAACTGAATTGTTTTAAATAGAGCAGATTATTTACATAAAAATAGATTGGGCATTAAATAACCTACAATGGTTGATATGCCATAAAACCCAACCAAACCAAACCAAATCTTGGTCAGTCTTCTAGCTGGCATCCAATGTTCACAGAGATAAATCTTTGCTTGTCAGCCAACACTGGTCTGTGAATGTATTGGAGAACTTTGCTGGGGAAGCAGGGATGTACTCATCAGTTGTTCAGCATGTCATGTTCATTGTACTAAGATGGTTTGTGAGATGGGTAGCTAAAGGCCATACAGCTGCTGTTTTGTGAGTTGCTGTTTGTTCATAATGACAAGTTTTTCTCCAGGTTTCATTAAAGTCAGTGGTGCAACCATACAATAGTAATGGCACAGCTACAGTTTGGAAGAATTCTATTTTATCAGGGGGATCTGATTTCCCTATAGTCGTTAACCTGTCCATAGCAATTCGCTCTTTACCTATGCATTTGTTGACATTGCTTTCAGTAGCTGAGATATTGCTACCAAGGTATGTGAACTAGTCTCACTTCAGAGGCTTATCATTTATACCATTTAAGGTGTTGCCACTAATCACTTGGGCTTGAAATTCAGATGTTTTATGTTTTTTTTTTTTTTTTTTTTTTTTTTCAATTGAGCATAGAACTATATCTGTAAACTGATTGCATGATGCGTCATTCGAGAAAGTCCAAAGAAAATCTTTGACTTTAATTCCTGAAAGATTTCAGATTAGTCCGGCCACTGGAAATAGGTTTAGAATAAAAGTTGTTTGCGTGCCTGAACTGCCCACCCACACAAGACTGTGACTATAGTTGGCTGAGGGACAAGAGCCTTTATTCTGTTGGCAAGAGAACAATATAAATTTAGGGTTTACCTGATGCTTTGTATTTCTTATTAAACCTTTTCCTCCCCCACCAAAAGGTGTTCTTTGTGGCACAGTAAGAAATTGGCTAGTGTAAAATGTGGGAAAAGGAGATTGACCTTATTGACATGTCTTTTCATTGCCCAAATACGTAGGGGTCTACTGAAGTGCTTTTAAAATTATTGCATTTGTTATTGTACAAGATGTTTGTTTGTCTACTTATGGTAATCAGATAGAAATGGGTCCTGAAATATATAGTATCACCCATAAAATGCATGCCTCACAATTTTTTTTTTTATAAGTTAATTTTCTTTTAAACCAAAGATTAAGATTTTTATTTTTAGGACATGATATAATAAAAACAATGTATTATTTATTACTAAACTCCACAGAACAGACAGTAAAAAAATAATTTTTCACCCCCACCCAACTTTCTCTTATTGCTTCTCTCTTTCTTCACTTTGTCTCTCTTTTTCATTGTCCCTTTGTTCACGTTTTTTTGTCCTTTTCTTCATGTCTTTTTTTTTTTTTTTTTTTTTTTCTTTGTATCCCTTCATTCCCATCTTTTTTTTGTCCCTTTCTTTGTTCAGGTCTTTATTTTTTTGTCCCTTGGTTCATGTCTTTTTTTTTTTTTTTTGTCCCTTTGTTCACGTCTTTATTTTTTGTCCTTTTCGTTTTTGTCTTTATTTGTTTTTTGTCCTTTTCGTTTTTGTCTTTATTTGTTTTTTGTCCTTTTCGTTTTTGTCTTTATTTGTTTTTTGTCCTTTTCGTTTTTGTCTTTATTTGTTTTTTGTCCTTTTCGTTTTTGTCTTTATTTGTTTTTTGTCCTTTTCGTTTTTGTCTTTATTTGTTTTTTGTCCTTTTCGTTTTTGTCTTTATTTGTTTTTTGTCCTTTTCGTTTTTGTCTTTATTTGTTTTTTGTCCTTTTCGTTTTTGTCTTTATTTGTTTTTTGTCCTTTTCGTTTTTGTCCTTTTCGTTTTTGTCTTTATTTGTTTTTTGTCCCTTTTGTTCTCGTCTTTATTTTTTGTCCCTTTCGTTCTTTTCATCTCTCTCTCTCTCTCCTCACTTAGTGTTTCTGTTCCTTTCTATTTCTCTCCCCACATTGTTCATTCTCTCTCTTCATCTCTTCTTCGTGCTCTTTGTTTCATCCCTTTTCTCTTTCACCACATAGTCTTTTTGTCCTTTCTTGCTTTTTCTTTGTCTCCCACCCACATTTTCTTTCTTGTCCTCTCTCTCCCTTCCCCCCATTCTTTACTATGAAGAGTTTTTATATAGTTGCCTTTTGAAATGAGATACTTTAAGCTAATCACAAATTGATCGGGTTGACAGTCACATTTAGCTAAAATTGTTTGACTCTATTCATTGCTTTATCTTTTAATCCTTCTTTTTTTTTTTTTTTCTCTCTTTATAGATTTATCAAAACTTGGGTTGTTCAAATCATTTAGATTTATTGTGTAATCAGAGCATTTGAATCAAATCAAAATAGTAAATGTTAAAATCCATTGGTATCTATGAACATAAAAATATTTTGTTCATAAGTCTGTTTTAGAATTTAGTGCCATTTTACTAGTTCTCTTGTCATCAACTATAACATTTTGATTACCCAAATCCTTTTCAGAATGGTTTGTCATTTAAAAATCTTGGTTTTCAGACGGGCTTTCTCTAGCACCTTTCACTGTTAAAATTGTTGGAGTTACTGGCTCATACACCATCACTCTACTTCTGAAGATTGGTTGAAGAGATTTTCACCTCAAAAAGTGCAGTGGCTGATAAACCCTGGATATGCTTTGCGTTAAGGAAGATATTCTCACCAGCGACTAATGTTGGCATTAGTATATCTATGATGAATTCACGTTGAACACAAGAGAAGGAAAGACAACACATTTGTACATACAAGAGCATTTGATCTTTTTATATACATAATATACATATCAATGGTATTATAAAGAAATCATACACAAAGGTATCCTACCAACTAGAAATATATACACATTGTTCCATAAACAAGTAATATATGGAAAGGATACTAAGTAGATGCCCAGTCGGCTGGGGCTGTAGAATACACTGACTGCACCTCTGCAGAGGGGTAAGATCCACCCCCCAACGAGTGTCCTGGATATGACACTAAACAATCTGATGGTGAGGTTCCAGCAGTGCTGGAACTTTGGGGAATGTGGAGTACCCCTTCATTGCCATCGCTCCCAGGTCCACTCTGGCCTGGAGTGGTAGCACCTGGTAGGGCCCTATCTATGGGTTAAATAGAACTAACAGCATACTTATGCTAAAATGAATTGAGTAAACTGAATGGCTTGAAATAGAAACGTTTTTGACAATTAAACCGTACTTACACTTAAACTGCGTGCTTATCCTTAACTGAATTATTTCAAATAGGACTGTTTTTCGACATTAAAACTGTATTTACACTTAACTGAATTATTACATATAACTGCTTGAATAGTTTGAAATGGAAATGTTTTTGACAAACTGTACTTATGCTAAACTGAACTGTGTCCAATAGAACAGATTATTTATATAAAAATGGATTTGGCGTTAAATAACCTACAAAGGTTGATATGCCATAAAACCAAACCAAACCAAACTAAGTAGAGAAAGAGCTTGTTTGACAGGGGGCAAAGTAAAATAACCACATGGTTTTACCATTCCCTGACAAGTTCAAAGACAACATTTCTCCTGTTCAAAGAGCAGGTAAAAAAGAACTTAAGAATGACTTTGTTAGGAGCTTTGTAGGGTATCATATGACCCTTTATAAGGGAAATAGTTTTCTTCCTACGCAAACACATCTCATTGGCCATTGTACCAAGTAACACATTATCAGTGGAACAAGTCAAGATTGATTCTAAGATTTTTTTAAAGAATTTTTGCATAAGAATATTCTGTTTTTAATTGAATTAAATAAAGTCTTTAATTGTAAAATATATTTTGAATTATAATTGTAAGTAATTGGCCTTTGGAACATGGTAAATCAGTCATGTTCATGGTTAAATATCTAAGTTATATAATGGGCATAGATCTTCTCTTGTAATGGTTGGAGCATGAGAGAAAAAAAGTAAGTTATTTGGGGTGCATATTCACAAAAACTAAATATGAGGGTTATCCAATAAAGAGGAATGTTTTTTTTTTTTTTGTGGGGTGGGGGAAAAGCTAAATGCAGAATTTCTCTTTCCCATGAATATAAACTTTGCATTGTTTGTAGTAAAAATTATTTGAATGCTGCAAAAATGTTTTGAAATGTGTTACATATTCTGTGTTATAGTTATTAGTTGAATTTTGTACTGAAATTTTCATTTTAGTATTTACCATTTACTGTATTTGATGGCATATAAGACACATGATGTATAAGACGCACCCCAATTTCAGCAGGGCAAATGAAGAAAAAATTTTGGCGAAACTAAGTTCTAATAATGCACATGATAAAATTAATATGAATATTATCACTGATAACACTTTTAATCTGTATAATATCCTTTTAAATAATGAGAAAAGGTATATGAAAGTTACTCTAAAGTCTAAGCTAATAGGAGTTGCCAGCGAGCTAATTTTGGCTGACTATTGCAAATTTTAAACCTACATATGGCATAAAAGAAAAAAAAATTTGCTGTCAAATACAATAAGTGCACTGACAAAGATAGTAGAGAGAAAGTATTTGTTATAAATTTTTTTTTTTCATCATGAGGTCGCAGATTATTGATTAACCTATGTGTTTGCCTCCTGTTGGGGCTTAGAATATGCTGATTGCATCCCCTGCAGAGAGGTAAGATCCCCACCAAAAATGTGTGTTCTGGATATGATGACATTGTTTCTTTTGATAGTGAGGTTCCAGTTCTGAATCACTCCCAGGTTCATCCTCACTTGGAGTGGTAGCACCTGTCTATAGGTTAAATAGACCAGTTTGAAAATTATTAGTATTGCATAAGAATATATGAAATCATAACAGTGCGCAAACAAATATCTATTATTAAATAGCGATAAATATTTGAAACCATGAAACAGTATGCAAATTATATTTTTTAGATAGGAATACTTGATATCATTAGATATGTGGGGAAAAAACCTTAACTCTTCAAAAAATATGTGAATATGAAGATAGAATAAACTATTCTTTAACCTCTAGGTTTGAAATAACCCAAGAAGGGTTGACCTGCTGTTAAAATGAAAGTTAACCAATCATTATGTTTCACATAAATTTCCTGGACCAAAAAAATTGAGTGTTTACATACATCAAAAAACCACTTGAAATTCGCTAATGAGATTTCTTTTAAAAAGTAAAAACCCTGCTCAATATAGTTAATTTTTCTCTATTTAAAAAAAAAAAAAAAAAAAAGAAAAAGTCATTTGCATGTCATTAAAAAGATCTTGTATAATATGCTTACATTTTTTTTGTCTGAAGAAAAAAAGTTTGTACTGCATTAATAATTGTTATTAACAGTGAAGTGCATTAAAAAAATTTTCTTTGCTTCTTTCAATATAAGTGGGTTATTTCTTTTTGGCTGCCAAAACAGAATTCTACTAATATTTATTTATTTATTTATTTATTTATTTTTTTTTAAAATAACATTCAGAGGGATTAACATTCCAAACAATATCTGGACAATTGAACAATCCATTCTTCTGCTTTATTTAGTAAGGATCATTTTATTGCCATCTTAAGAAAAAGCCAAAATCTTTTCCTTTTGATTATTCCTCTGAAGAAGGCTGTAGAATCTAATAGCTTTTACTTCAGCAATATTTAATATTTATATCGAAAAATAGCTAACTATTCAATTCACAACTGCATTACCTTTAATCCTCACTGAGCACTCACAACTAGCCTTGTGTCAAACTAAGCTAAAATTTGTAAATATTAATTTGTGCATTTTCCTTCAGGTATATAGATGATACTTTGTAACAATATCAAGAATGGAAAGTATTTACCCAACCCCTCTATCACTAGCAGGCTGTGGTAGTTACATTTTTATTTATATATATTTTTATTTTTATTAATTAAATGGTTTTTTTTTTTTTTTTTTTTTTTTTTTTTTTTTAAGCAGTGTCAAGCTAATTTGAATTTCAACTGCTCCTTTTCTTGGACTGGTTACTGCACTAAGGCAAAAAGCTTTGTCTGCTCTTCTATTTACTCATAACAGTTGGATTCATGCCTTTCCTAAAGGCATTAGTGAGAATGTAAAGAAGGGATTCAATTGTTCTCAGTTCAGAAAAAATTATATTAAATTATTCTGGTGGACAAATTTTCTAATCCTACGTTTACTAGCTTTTATAACTTTCATCTGCCTCTGTTTGAAATTTAATGAATTGTAATTGCCTCCAGGTTAATATGGGGAAACAAAATAATTGAACTGCATGCTTTACAATATTGTGGTATCTGAAACTTAGCATCTCTTGGTAGTCGTCTTTGGTTACTTTCTGATTCTGGTCAAATTGTGAATTATTTGTTGGCAACAGAATGTCACCCCAGTCAAAACTTTCTCTTGAGGCCTCATCCGCTTAATCTATGTGTGTTTGATATATAGTCTGTTCATTGTTTTTTTTTTTTTTTTTTTTTTTTTTTACTCTATTATTTATATTGCACAGTCAGTTGGGGCTGTAGAATACTCTGACTGTACTTCTGCAGAGGGGTAAGACCCCCACCAATGAGTGTCCTGGATATGACACTAAACAATCTAATGGTGAGGTTCCAGTAATACTGGAGTTTAGGGGAATATGGAGTACCCCTTTATTGCCATCGCCCCCAGGTCCACTCTGGCCTGGAGTGGTAGCACCTGATATGGGTTCTATCTATGGGTTAAATAGAACTAATAGCATACTTATGCTAAAATGAATAGTTTGAAATAGAAATGTTTTTGACAATTAAACTGTACTTACATTTAAACTGCGTGCTTATGCTAAACTGAATTATTTCAAATAGAACTGTTTTTTGAGATTGAAACTATTTATATTAAACTGAATTGATTAACATAGAACTGTTTTGACATGTAACTGTGTGTAAATAAAATCTGTACTTATACTAAACTGAATTAGCTGAATTAGAACTGCTTGACTAAACTGAATAGCTAGAAATGTTTTTCACAATTAAAATGTACTTACATTTAAACTGCGTGCTTATGCTTAACTGAATTATCTCAAATAGAACTGTTTTTTGACATTAAAATTGTATTTACACTTCACTGAATTGTTACATATAACTGCTTGAATAGTTTGAAATAGAAGTGTTTTTGACAATTAAACTGTGTACTTATGCTAAACTGAATTGTTTTAAATAGAACAGATTATTTTCATAAAAATGGATTTGGCGTTAAATAACCTACAAAGGTTGATATGCCATAAAACCCACCAAACCAAACTATTATTTATATATACATTCTCAGGAATGTAAACTAAAACTGAATATCTCCCCACAAAGAATGTGGAATATGTTGTTATTTATTAAGCTTTGCTTAGTCTGGCATATATAGACATTGTTGCTTAGTGTACCTGCTGCTCCAAAGGGGTCACTCATCTCAGAACTGAGAAGGCTCATTCATTCCTATTCTACTTTGGTGATCTGATGGGAATTATGCTGTCTTAGTTGGATTTTAATACTTCGTAACCTCTCTGAAACTGGTTGACAAATTCACCTACCTAGGAAGCAGCGTCTCATCAACCGAAAAAGACATCGACACATGTCTAACTAAAGCATGGACAGCTATTGATAAGCTTTCGATCATATGGAAATCCAACCTGACTGATAAAATGAAACGCAGTTTCTTCCAGGCTGCGGTCGTGTCGATACTGCTATATGGATGCACTACTTGGACGCTGACTAAACGGTTAGAGAAGAAGCTAGACGGCAATTATACCAGAATGTTAAGAGCAATATTGAACAAGTCCTGGCAGCAACACCCCACAAGGCACCAACTATACGGTTACCTACCACCTATCATGAAAACTATACAAGCTAGACAAACCAGACATGCCGGACACTGTTGGAGAAGCAAGGATGAGCTCGTAAGTGATGTACTCCTGTGGACCCCCGCATATTGCCAATCAAAAGCAGGACGACCAGCTCGAACATACATACAGCAGCTATGTGATGATATGGGATGTAACCCTGAATACCTGCCAGAGGCGATGAATGATAGGGAGACGTGGAGAGAGAGGGTCAGGGATATCCGTGCTAGCCGCACGACATGATGATGATGATAGTGTCAAGGATTCATTGGCAATTTTACTTAAGCAATATTTCATATAATGTTGAAAAATTATAGTATAATGACAGGCAAGCTCATTTTGCACTTTAATTCGCAGCTGCATTAACTTTTAATCCTCACTGAGCACTCATAACTTGCCTTGTGTCAGACTAAGTTAAAATTTGTAAATATCTATAGTTATACATTTTCCTTCTGACACATCTTTTCTTATACTTGAAGCCAGATCCAGATTTTATCTAACCATTTCACTGACATGTTTTCCAAATTTTGGTAGCAGCAAAAAAATGTTACTTTTAAAGCATTTACATCCAATAATATTTTAGGATAATCAATATAATGGACTGATATTAGAAATATATTTTAACTTTCCCTGTCAGCGAGGCTTTGAATACTGACTGTATTCCCTGCAGAGATGCAAGAACTTCTCAGAAAGAGATGTTCTGATAAACTGTATCTAATAGTAAAGCTTTAGTTCTGGTGTGTGGAGTACTCCTTCCTGGCCATTATTCCCAGGTCCACTCTGAGTCGGAGTGATAGCACTTGTTAGGGTCCCATTTATGGTCAAATGAATTAGAAAATTATTCCCATTCAGTAGGAATACTTAAGGCCTTATAACTGTAAATTGTTTAAAGAATATAATTACTTGACAATGTAATTGTTGACTTAGAATTATCATGGGTTATTTGAAATCATACCTGTAAAAACAAATTATTATCATCAAATAAAAATAATTTCTTGAATCCGTGTAGTTAAGAAATTATTTGTATTTGATAGGAATACTTGAAAACATACAATGGTGTGCAAATTATTTGTATTAGATTGGAATGTTTGATATAACTGTACAAAAATGTGCAATGAACACAAGTTCCTAGGCATAAAATAACCCTATTTGAGCTGACATGCCATTAAAATGAATTTTTCTGAAGACTTTTTTTTTTTTTTGATAGACAATCTTGAGTAAAAAAAATCTCATCACTTTTTCATAATTTTGTCATTCCATAATTTGCTCCTCTCCCTTATGCTGGGGAAAAAAAACTCGATCATTGATTAAAATAAGTTAATTTGAGGTATGTTCCGTGAAGCCAGAATGTTTCGTTATCAAATAAAATATGTTTGGTTTCAAGTTTGTGCTTAGTTTATTTTTCATGGATTAAAAATAATGGGAAAAAATTTTCAAAGAGTGGAGAGTCCATATTTCTTTTGCTAGTTATTCGGCAGTGTCGATAAAAAATAGTTTGCTTTGACTTTAAATCTAGTGAAAATTTCATTTCATTTATTCTGTGCTATTCATTTGTGTTGTAGGCATGAAAGAAAGATACCTTCAGAAATATATCAAAATAGATCTATGGGATGTTTTAGAAAGTGTTGCTGGCTGAATTCTAATATAAAGCATAGAACTAAAGTTTAAGGAAACTTAAATTAACTCGTCGACCATAAGTGTCTTGTGTGCCTGCATGTTTCCTTTCTGATTCTGGTTACATTATGGCAATTTCTTTGGCAATAGTGTGTGTGTGTGTATCTGTGTGTTTGTCTTGTGTGTGTATGTATCTCTCTCTCTCTCTCTCTCTTCTGTGTGTCTCCTTTCTAATTCTGATTACATTATGAGAATTTCTTTGGCAATATTATGTTTGTCGTGTGTGTATGTGTGTATCTCTTTTTGTGTGTGTGTGTGTGTGTGTGTGTCTGTCTCTCTCTCTCTCTCTCTTTCTCGTATGTGTCTCTTTCTGATTCTGGTTAGATTATGGCAATTTCTTTGGCCATAGTCTGTGTGTTTGTCTTGTGTGTATACATCTCTTATTGTGTGTGTCTTTCTCTCATGTGTGTCCTTTCTGATTCTGGTCACATTATGGGAATTTCTTTGGCAATAGTGTCTGTTTGTCTTGTGTGTGTGTCTCCTTTCTGATTCTGGCCACATTGAGAATGTCTTTGGTAACAGTATGACACCAATCATAACTTTCACAGGAGGCCTTAACAACTTTGCATATACGAGTAGTAGTCAATGTTGTTGATAATGTATAATACTTATTATTTGGACAATCTGGTGGCCCTTCTCTTATATATTTTAATGATACAAGGCCAAATGAAGATAAAGGAATGCGTTATGTCAATCATTCAATCTGAAAGTGATTGCCAACCCTAAAATTTGTATTTGATCTCTGGCATCAGTAAGGTTTGAAAAAAATATATTTTGTCTGCTGTTTTAGCAAATACACATAAACAGGCTGATGATAAAACTCCAATGGAATACTAAGTTTAAAAAAAAATGGAGACCTGATTTTAGTAAATGGATTTAAAATTGATTAAAAAATCCTGAGGTGCCTTTCCATTTTTCAAAGGAAAGTAATAGTTATTGAGAAATAGATGATTAAGATATCTCGAAAAGGAGTAGGAAAAAAATTCTTTGAAGTCATAATGACAAATCTTTAAATAGATCCAGCTCATGGATAAGTTTCTTCTGCCTACATCAGGGTCGGACACTGGTAATCATGACGGCGTCAAAGATGTTTTTTTTTTCTTGTCGCGCCTTATGTATGACAGAAAGTCATCTGAATGATGTTCACAAGTATCCAAGCACAAAAAAATGGTCAGTGGGCATACTAGTGTGTATTTTCATATCGAGCTGAGAATGTGTTGAACAATTCTCACCTAATCTTTGGAGGTGGATATATATATATATATATATATATATATATATATCTCAGTTAATCTGAATTCAGAAACTATAACATTTCCACTTTTTCTCTTGATAAAGATTTATGATGCTGGAAAACAACTGGTGAGAGAATTTTTAGAAAGATTTGTAAAAGATTGAATCTAAGGAATTTCTTGTTTGAAGAGAAGAAAACTTATTTTAATGAAATACATCTACAAGAAAGACATCTGCCTAAAATGAAAATATTTGTCATACAAATATGAAAAGTGGAAAAATTAACATTTTTTTTTTTTTTTTTTCATTGCTTCAAATTTTAATAAATCTTCAATGGCTTAGACACACATTGGAAGTGATTATTTTCCTTTATTATTGTCAAAGTTCCTTTTTAGTTGTAGCAAAAAAATACTTCAGAAATTGACTATTTTTTGGTTTTTCTGAGAATTTTAAGAATATTTCTCAGAAATTGCAAAAAAATGGGACATTTTGAGAATTTTTTATTTTTGAAAATTAACTTTGTTACAATGAAGTAAATTTAACAACAATGATGAAGGAAAATAATTATTTGTGTCTAAGCTATTGAAGTTATTAGAATTAATGGCAATGATAAAAATATTGTACAGTTTTCTTTTTGTCTCGTACTGTACAGAAGTTAGTGTATATATATATATATATATTTTTCCAAAATATTGAGTTTTCTGTGAGAAAAATTGGTCAGCTTTTTCAAGTTTGTAGTGGTCACCAAATGCATTCCTTGTTACTTTTCAGGTTTATGTATGTCTATATTCACATGAATTCTGTCTCTCTTCTGCTCTCTCTGTATGTCTCTACACCTTGCTTCTCGGCCTCTCTCTCTCTCTGTCCTCGGCCTCTCTCTCTCTCTGTCCTCGGCCTCTCTCTCTCTCTGTCCTCGGCCTCTCTCTCTCTCTCTGTCCTCGGCCTCTCTCTCTCTCTGTCCTCGGCCTCTCTCTCTCTCACCTCTGCCTTTCTTTCTCTTTCTCTTATTCCAGTATAAGGATTTTTTATCTACCCTCACGGCTCTGTTAATTAATTTCATATGGGTCAGATACCACAATGAGAAACTAGTCTCTAGCCCCATCTTAAAACATTCCAAGCACAAGCGCATGCAATTCCTGCATTTAGAAAGAAAAATAATCCGTCTTTTTACTCATATCATCTGCTGCTTTATTATTGTTGTAAGTTTTTATATTAAACATTTTTCTCTGTCCTTTTGTTTACTTGTTAATCAAATATTGTATTGTTGGAAAATAGTTTGAAGTATTCATTAATTTTAATTTGAATGATAAAGAAATTGTATTGGCCGATAGGACCACCTTTCTTTTTCCTTCCTAAAATGATTAAAGTGCTTGACTTTGACTAACTCTATAATGTATGTACTTTAGTCATACAATCTTACTAGAGAGAAATGATAAAATCTGTTAAATTTAGCTTAAAATAGATGTATAAAATTACTTTTCATCAGAAATTCACGTATACTGGGGCGGGGGTCAAAAGTTCTGCAATATTTTTGTATGTGCTAGTTTGCTGCATATATCACATGATTGAAGCAGTTGAGGCCTTGGAAGGTAACCATCATGGGGGTAGTTGGTGTTCTGACACTATGCATTGGTTCATTGTGTGATGTGAAAGCCACACTGAACATGCAATGTAGTCTAATTTGGGAACTTGGGCTTTACGAATTTGAACTGGGCCATAACGTGGGTTGTGGAAAAGGTAAAGGTGCCGTACAGTAACCAGATGGTTCAAGAAATTTTGCTCAAGTTACAAGAACCTCAACAATTATGGTTTTTGAGGCTATTCTCCACACCATAGAGGCAAATCCAGCGAAGCATTAAGTGCCAGGCTTGCTCAGTATTTCACAGTATAGTGTGGTTTGTCTCTATCACAAGTTGATACCGCCTAGTTAAAATATTGTAAAACTTATAATTCACACTCATATCATTGTTTGTTTTTTTTTTTTTCCTATGGATAAAGATTTGTCAGACTCTACTATTTAATCTTTGCTATCACTCTTCTTTCTTCCTCTTGCTTTATCACTACTCCAATGATAACTTTCTATAATTTAGTCTTCTCTTTTTTTATATCACTTAATTTCTCTTCGCTCAATTAGATTGCATTTCTGCAGATGGATAAGACTCCTCCTCCCCAACAAGTGTCCTGATTATGATGCTAAACAATCTGATGGTGAAGATCAAGTAATGCTTAGTAGCCCTTGATTGCTATCGTTCTCTGGTTTGGAGTGGTAACACCTGACAGGGTCCTATTTATGGGTCAAATAGAACTCTTTATCATTTAAACTGATTGCAAACAAATAACTCGTGCTAAATTGAGTTATTAGTTAAATGATCCAACAGTTCTATTTCTATGTGTATCTCCAAAATGTTTACAAATCATATGTTTAATATCTATGCAAAAATAAGACTTGGCATTAAATAACCAACAATAGTTGTTATGCCACCAAACCAAAATTAAATTCTCTTTAATTTCTTTCCTAGCTTATGTTTGAATGTTTTTGAAAGGATTTAACTTGAAGGATTACCATCTATCTATATTCAAGTAGAAGGGATAATCTATAATCCTTATCATTTACAATGGAAACTAGTATGCCAGTACTGTAATATTAAATGTTGGGAGCATGTATTTATCCAACTCTCTCACTATGGACAGAATGTGACATAAAGGCAATTTTTAAGTAAAGTACTGCTGGTTTGAATTCAGTTTTCCTTCTCGACTAATTACCTAACCAAGGCTAAAGAACTGCTACTAGGAGAACAGATGGATTCATGCCTTTCCCAAAGTCATTAGTACCAAGTGAAATGCAAATGGCTTTGCTGATTTGAATTTGAATTGCCAATTCCATTTTCTACAATAGTGAGTGAAAAGAAACTTCGAGAGTGTAACTGTAGATGGTCCTCAGGAGAGATCCTTTTTAGGCAAGTGTTTTGGCCTTTAATCCTGACACTTTTGGCGGATCAGGTAACATCTGGGTCATGACTCCTGGATGTCCACATGCTGTCTCTCTCTCTCTTTTTTTATATAGGCGGGATTGGTTTCTAGCTCTGTGATATGTGCTGTGGACTTGAGGAGGGCTAAGTACCTGTTTCAAGCTGGGTACAGGTGTGAGGGTTATTTTCCATGGTCCCAGCAGGATACAAACAGGTCTTATGTAGTTGGTCTTTGTTCCTCCTTGACCAGATTCTTCTTCCAGAGATATAGTTGTTACATGAGCCTGTAGGCAGATGAGCCTTTATACCCCCTGGTGCTGACTTTGACCGCAAAGACTTTGGTTTTTGAATCCAGCATCCTTCAGGTCTCTGGCCAAATTTGCAGACATGGGCATCTTCACTCCTGCTTTCGTAAGGCACAGTGAGTTTGATCTGGAGGATCTCTTGGCATTTTGGGAGTGGAGCACTGTAGGGTCTCGAGCCAGTTTTCTTGATGATCTCTGGGTAGTCATTCTAAGAGGGGAGATCTGCAGTACACAGTAGGCCTTCATGAATGAAGATATTGTTTAAAATTTTTAAATTATGAAAATCAGATATATGAAAGATAAGGTTGAGAGACATTTAAAATAAATTTCAATTCATTTCTCATATGTATACTAGCATTTATGCTAAATTAAAAAAAATTTTTATATAAATATAAGACAACCAATAAAAACTGAAGAAGAAAAAAAAGACTTAATTTAATTGAAAAATTTATGATACATAGTCTACGTTATATAAAAGCTATTAAAACTGTAAAACTTAAAATACTAAAAACGTAAATGGCTAAAAGAACTAAATTATCTGAATTTGAGAAAGGCGAGATTACATCTCTAAAAAGAGTTGCAAAATCTTTGAAATTTTGAAGGATGCAATAAAACCGTTTTCTGTAATTACTTGAAAAGTCCAAATAAGTAGAGAACAAGAAAACTGCCTGGCAGGCCAGAAAAATTATCAACTCAATTCAAGAGAAGAATTGTTCGAAGTAAAAAAAAAAAAAAAAAAAAAAAAATTCATCAATGTCAAAGATATTGAAATCTCTAGTGGATGCTCCTTGCAGTACTAGAACTATTTGAAGACATTTAAACAATGAAAAAATTAAGCATAAGAAAATAATTCGTTGTCTAAGGTTAACTAAAAAGCACTAAGAGGAACAACTGGAATATGCTCATCAATATCCAACTATGAGTGATAAAGAATGGCAAAAAGTTCTTTTCTTTTTTTTTTTTTTTTTTTTTTTTTTTTTTTTTTTTCTTCGGACGAAAAGAAATTTAATTTAGATGGTCCTGATGACTTTCAGAAGTACTGGCAGGCATCATCTTGCGGGTGGGTGCTTCTCATCTTCAGGAAAACTACAATTTGTCAGTGGTCAATAAAAAGCAGCAGATTATGTCAAGATGCCAAATGATTTCTCTCGCACTAGAAGGGTGTTGTCTATGTGGAGAAGAATGGATTTTTTAGCAAGATCCACAATGCATCAATAACAAAGAAGTACTTTTTTGAACAAAAAGAAAGACTTCTTGATCACCCAGTTTGGTCTCCAGACCTTAAACCTATAGAAAATTTGTGGGGATTGATTGTTGCAAAAGTTTATGAAGGAGGTCAACAGTACTCAGCAGTTTCTGTACTCAAAAATGCAACCTTGGATGCATGGGGAGGAAAATACCTTTGGTTCAATTTCAGAAACTAGTTGATAGTATGTCTAGCTGAATTTTTGAGGTTATCAAACTTAATGGCAGATTTACAAAATATTAAATAAAAAATTTGCCTTTATATTCTATAGTTTTGCTCATTAGTCTCTGTCAAAACAAAATTCTAAAATCAAGCATATAAAAATGAATTGAAATTTCTTGATATTTTACATTTGTCTTTGTCTTATCTTTCATATATCTGATTTTCATAATTCAAAAATTGTAAACAATTTTTTTTTTTTTTTTTTTTTTTCCATTTTTGAGGGTGGTCTTACATTTTTGTCCTGGGGTCTGTCTTTTAAATGCGGTCAGTTTACAAATTAAATAAATTGAGCAAAGAATAATTGTGGCACTGGTTCAAAGAACTGAATGCAGGCTGAAAACAATACTCTGCATCCTTTTGCATACCAGAACATTAGAAATATAATCCTTCAAATCATGAATAATATAAAAGTAGTTTGATTGAAGACGTGCAGCAGACTGCTTTATTACAAATCTTTCACTGATGCATGTATTGAGTTTCTTGGCGGTAAGAAAGGACCAATGCTACATTGGTATCTTGTGGAGGAGGTGCATGTGGTGTAATGGTTATCATCGTTGGAAATGGACACGGTGATCTAAGTTCAAATACTAGATGAGGCTATTTGCTTTTCACATAGTGCTAATACCTATTTTTGTTCCCCCTCTGGGGCGGTGTCCTCGTGGTGTAATGGTTAAAGTGATAGACTGTGGGATCGTAGGAAGCTAGTTTGTATTCCAGTCGCACTATTACATTCACTTTCGAGCAAATACCCTTGGGAAAGGTATGAACCCTCTTATCCTCCCAGCTATGGGTTAAATAGTACCCCTACTGTTCTTCTGGGAGAATGGCTCTGGCATAAAATAACCCACAAAGGTTGATATGCCATTAAACAAAGAAACGAAACCTGTTTCACCTCTGGGCAAATAGTAGGGAAGACTGGGCTCTTTAACTTTGGTATAGCAACTGGTTTAGAGGAAGGAAAGCTCTGACTTCCAACCTGTTAAACTCTGCTTAAAATAGATGTTGTCACATCCAGTTCATATGGAGGGATTAGTAAATAAATATATTACTGTCTTGGTCATTGTCTTTTGCGGCCATCTTTTATCACTTCATGTGGTCTCAAGTTCTTTAATGCTTGGATGAATAATGAGGATATTTTACATGTGCACATTCTTTTCATTTTTAATATCTTTTCCTTCATAGCATAACCAGCCTTGCTAAGTTGGCTGGAGCTGTAAAATATGCTGACTGCATCTCTGCATAAGGGTAAGACCTGTCCTGCCCCCAAAGAGTGTCCTGGATGTAACGCTAAACCATCTGATGGTAAGGCTCCAGTTCTGAAGCATTGGGGAATGTGGAGTACTGTTAGGGTCCTATCGATGGGTCAGATAGAACTGTTTAATTACTTACTGTTTGCAATGCAGGAAATCATTTAACTGTGGAAACAAATAAGCTCTGACTTGTTTTAAGAAATGTAATCTAGAAACTACTTACTTAGAAATCGGGTATAAACAGGTTTAGGAGGTGCCCGTGGGGTAATGGTTATCGTCGTAAGAAATGGACACGGCGACACAAGTTCAAATCTTGGACGAGACTGATTGCATTTCACATAGCACTAATACTCTTGGGAAAGGTATGAATCCAATTATTCTCCCTCCAGCTATGGGTAAATAGTAGGGCAGACTGATTCTTCAGCCTTGGTGAGGCAACTCGTCTAGGAGAAGGAAAACCTGTTAAACTCCGCTTAAAAATTGACCTTGTCATATCCTGCCTGAGTGGAGGGATTGGTAGATATGATGAACAGGTTTAGGTATTAAATAACCAACAAGGGTTAATATACCATTAAATCAAATAACCTAACAGTGATCGGCCTTATGTTGCCAGGAATTAGCCACCTTAGATCATAGATGGAAATGATCTACTCACTTCCGAGATTCTGGACTAACTAATTTTCTCACTTCTAGACCGTCTTGGTTACTTGACTGTGATTATCCAATCACAACCAAATTCTTAATTGATCGGAGTCATCACCTGTCAATTTAACTCTGATGATATTATCAGTTTCTGCTCCAACTGTTTAAATCTCTTCGTTATGTACACTTCATCTTAAATAATATACAACTTTTATTTAACAATAAACAGAAGGACAAAATAATCTCATTTACAAGAACATTTATTATATACATGATATACATACAAGTTGTATTGAAAAGAATACATGAATGTATCCCAACAGATAAAAATATGCAGACGTGCTTTAATGAAGAAGCAGTTAATAGGAATTTAAAAAAAAATGGAATAAAAAATTCATTTGATGATTCTGGACTGTTAAATGGTTCTTGTCATGTTGGCGTTTACTATTCAGTAGCAAGGCATGAAATAATGTCTCTACTGTTCAAAGAAATGGTAAAAATGGATTGAGAATTGTTTTCTGAGATTGTCTAATGACAATCCATGAGCCACCGAACAGACATGCTCATTCTCCACTGAAGACATTTGTCTCCTCATACATGAAATCATTTTCTTAGGATAGTGGATAAAGGAATTGATAAGTTTTAACTTGTCTGTTTTCATTAAGTATTTCATTATCATAAACAGTTGAAGTAACCTCTTTTTGAAATTTGAATACAAATAGCTTTATCTATAAAAGTCTATGCAAAAACCGACTGAATTAGTTGGGATTTTTAAAAAACTTTCTTACTTTTTCAATTCTGTATCCTATACAAAAAGGAATAAGTGTGATGAATATTGGTTCACCTGAGAGTGGTCTGACACAAATAGAAAATGATTCCCATTGCCATTTACTGGATAAAAATTTGGGTGAATAGACATCGCTCATGCAAGTGTGTTGGGCAGGTCATCCTAGTACCACAGATACAACCCACCTGCTGCATTAGGCACTCTCCTATAAAATGAGGTAAGCATAGCTGGCTTGCTTTTACCAAGAAGATTCAAGAAGGCAACCATGTTAGGTGAGTCATTTGACTTCTATAGAAATAGATTCTTATATAAGTTGACATAATATAATCTATGTGCTGAACAATTTAATTACAAATAATGGAATATTGCTGCTTTTTTTTTTTTTTTTTTTTTAATCAATTGTGGTTGAAACACTTAGTATCTTAGACTCTTGAACAACATCAAGTCTGCCAGGAGGAAGGCCTGTGGTATAGTGGCTTATGTGCTAGACTGCAAGTTAGCAAGTTCGAACCCTAGTTGCACTATTAGGTTCACTTTTGGACTAATATCCTTCGGTAAGGTATAAATCATCTTAGTCTTCAGCTAGGGGTTAAATAGTACCACTGCTATTCTTCTACCGGGATGGCCTTGGCAATAAATAAGTCATATAGATTGATATGTCATTGAAGCAAAGAAACCAATCCTATGTTCAAAGGCGTCTAGTTACACAAATGAGCCTTTTTAAAGAGTTTTTCCTTGTAGTGGGGGAATGCATTTTCAGTTCTTTCAATTAGTATTGTGGATTGGAAATGACTGCCCCCACCCATATTTTTATCATTATTTTGCAATGATGTTTTAACATTTAGGAAAAAAAAAATTTAAAACAAATGATAGAAAAATCAAATATGTTCAAAAAAATGGAAGAATAGTCCTAACATTCAAAAAGTTTATATAAGTTTAAACTGCCAATAATAAAAAAATAAACAAAAAAAAAATCTCTCGTGCAGTTTGAAACCAACCAACGGTATGTAAAGTCATTAAAGATATCTCTATAATTTGCTAGCTCTTACCAAATTGTATTATCAACTAATGGTACACCATAGTATTAAGGTTGATTATTGGTCTAAATATTGGAAAAGAATTCCCAAAATTTGATAAGTTTATGCAACAGGTTTAAATATGCCTACTCTTTATGCAGTTTCTTCTCTCTCTCTCTCTCTCTCTCTCTCTCTCATACCTTTGATTTTTCTTTCAGCCTCTTTTTCTAAACTGGATATTTAGATCTCTTCTTTTTCTCACCTTCACCTCTACGCTACATCTCATTCGCTCTCACCCAACCAGCTTAAAGTGTTTAGTTTCACAAAAGCAGCAGACACAGCATGTATTCTTACAACTGAAGTGAGACACGAAAGTAAGTCTGTGCATATAGAGCTGTACAAGGTAGGTTGCCAACACCCTATTGGATAAATTGATTTCAATTAGAGATATAAAACCAACCAATAAATGAAACTTCTATTGCTCTTCGTCTGTATCCCGTGACACTAGAAGACTTCAGAGCATCAGTGATGAATTATAGGAACTTTTGATAGAAGATGCATGAAATACTCTCTGATGCACTCTTGGAGAAAAATTAGAAGTGAATTGGTTTGAATGGCAGAAAAGAGAAAATCCCTTTTTCAAGACGGGTCAATCCTGACAGGGTTTAGAAAATGTCGACTGTATCCCTCATATAGATCAGTAAGACTCCTTCCAAAAAGGGTGTCCTGAATATGACTCTAAACTGTATCTGTTAGTGAGGTTTCAGTCCTGAAGATCTGAGAAGTGTGGAGTACCTCTTTGTCATTAATTCCAGCTCCACAAACCCTGAGGGTTAATACTTGTTTGGGTTCCATATATTGGTCAAATAGATCTATTAAAAATAGTTGACATGAATGTGTGCAAAAAAAACAAAAAACTATGCAAAAAATATTAATATGAAAGTACAATGAATGCAATTCACTTAACCTCTAAGTAACCCTTGACGAGTTGACTTGCTATTAAAATCAATCTTACAAATTTGATACATGAAACAAGATGCTGGAGTGAATACTTCTATATGTTGCTTTCTTAAGATGTTTTATCAGACCATCATACATTATCTGGTGGTGGAGGTGCCCGTGGTGTAATGGTTATCGTCATAGGAAATGGACACGACGATAAGAGTTCAAATCCTGGACACGACTGATTGCATTTCACATAGCACTAATACCCTTGGGAAAGGTATGAATCCAATTATTCTCCCTCCAGCTATGGGTAAATAGTAGGGCAGACTAGGTTCTTCAGCCTTAGTGAAGGCAACTAGTCTAGGAGAAGGAAAAACTCTGAATTCAAACCTGTTAAACTCCGCTTAAAAATTGACCTTGTGTCATATCCTGCCTGAGCGGAGGGGTTGGTAAGTATACATCATACATTTCCCTGCATGCAACACTGTTTGGTCGGTATTTCTAACTAATGTAAAATTTTGAGAAATTCCTAAAATTAAAACTAGAATATTTTTCATGATAGTCGCTATTTATCTGAAGTGACCTTAGTCCATAGAAAGATTGGGAAAATCCTTTCATGACTGAATAATGATGCTATTAATTCATGTGAATAACATTTTGTTAAAAATGACTGGAGACTTTTATGTCAGCTTATATATAATGAAAGCTTGCCAATTGTTTCTGAACATCAGAATTAAAATGGAAATGTCTATAAAATGTGTGTCAAAGCATACATTTCTGACACTAGTTATTGCTAATAATATAGCTTGATAAATGACTGTAAATTGTTTGAAGGTACATCTAAGTTAGTGGCCAAATTAAAAACACTTTCTTACAATCTTTCTTTCTAAATGTACAAGCACAGTCAGCTGGGGCTGTATAATACGCTGATTGTATCTCTGCAGAGGGTAAGACCCACCTAACGAGTGTCCTGGATATAACAATAAATTATCTCGAGTACCCCTTCATTGCTATTTCTTCCAAATTCACTCTCACTTGGAATGGTGGTACCTGTTAGGGTCTCATCAATGGACCAAATAGAAATGGTCATTTTCTATTCTTGACACCATTAAACTGTGTGCAAATAAATCACTGATGTTAAATTGAATTTAACTCAGCAAATGAACAAATGAATTTGGACTAGTAATACTTAAAACCATTAAACTGTGTACAAACAAATGAGCTCTGGCTTGTTAAAAAATTGTCACCTACAAACTATTAGTTTAAAAATCATATATCTAAAATGTATGTATAAACAGGATTTGGCATTCAATAACTGTCAACAGTTGATATGCTGTAAAACACAACCGACTAACCTTGTTAATGCACTTAATTTCATTGCGATGTGTCAAGCTACATACTGATCCACAGTCATGTACTGAGATAAGTAAGTTTTAATACATACAGAGGTACATCTATAAGTCTACAGCCTAATGATGAGAACGTCATTTATTTTATGTCACCTTATCACTCTCGTTAATGCCCTTAATTTCAGGGATTAAAAATTAATCACATTGATTGAATTTAATGCAGTAAAATTTTTTTGAAAACAGAAAAAGGTCATCACCAAACACGTTTATTTGTGTTTGGTGATGACCTTTTTCACACACACACACACACACACGTGTGTCTGTAAACATCTATGTTTGTGTGTGTGTGTGTGTGTGTGTGGATACACTCATAAGTCTGTTGCCACATTTGTCAATACACTTAATTAATGGTGAATATTAATCACAGATTAAACATAAGTAAGTTTGCGAGTGTAGTCGAGGGCAACCCGAAGGTTCCCATTTCAATAGCTAATACAACAAGGTGTAGGGTAAGGCGCTACTTCATTCCCTGGATTGCTCCACTTTACCTTTGATCCATACCTTATAATGCTGGGTGTTAAGCAAGGAGGTATCAAGTGCCATTTTTAAAAAATTTTTTTTCTTTTTTTATTTTCTTTTTTTAAGCCTTTGGTATGCCGCGACCTGGGATTGAACCCAGGTCTCCCAGACCCTTAGCAAACACTCTACCCTCTAGACCAATTCAGATCAAAATTTCAATAATTTTTTGTGGCTATTGACTTATTGAATCATTCTTAGGTTTTTCTTTCTCTCATGGCATTTAGAAGTAAATAATTATTGAACTTAGAGAGTTAAAATAGTTTTATTTTTATCCTTGGATATTTAGGATTTTTCTTTTATTCTCCCTTTCACATTTGTAGGTCAGTGATGTGAGGTTAATTAGAATTTATGCATACATTTCAAATTATCAGCGACTATATCAAAGATAAAAATAACGTCTGGGATTTCTTTGATAAAAATAAAACAATATAAACATTTAGAAACACTGATTAGAAAATCCGTGTCACTTTTTGAATGCCTAGTGGATTGTAGGTTACAAAATCCTGAAGTGAAGCGTGAACAAAGAAACAAACAAACAAAAAAAGCATTTTACTATTTATTTACTGTTAATTTATTGGTCCAGTGGATGCTTTCATATTTATGTGTAACTTTTCTTTTGCTTTTTGCATGTAAAATTATAGAAGCCAAAAAATAAAGGATAAGATACAAAGAAAAATATTCTAACAAACATACCAGAAATAACACAAATTTCAAATTGGCTGATTAAAAAATCCATATCCCCTATTTACAAGCGGCTATAAAATAAATGTATCGTAGATATTCATTCGAATAAGTCATTCTTTGAGTATTGTCTTTCTATTCAAAATATTAAAAAAAAAAAAAAAATTTAATACAACAAAAACATCTGATGTAAAAATGAAATAATCTGGTGAATATGAAGTATCCTTTCAATGCTATTACTCCCAGGGCCAATCTAACTATAGCTTTATCTTTTAACCTTCTTGGGTTATTTAATGCTAATGTACTCAATTCCCTGATATTTTAGACATAAAATAACCTCAGACAGGGTGACATATTAAAATCACCGATGTTACATATGTGCTCTAAAGGCATTTGAGTATGGTTTAGTTAGTTACTAGGTTAGATGAGTTGTACTGTGACAACACAACTTATTTATAAAATTGGGATGTAAAATATTTAGTAATGTATTATCATTCAGATGTGTTAGTGTTTGAATAGTTTTCCAATTTTAGACATTACTTTTCGGGATGCCATAGATATATATGTACGTGTGAGAGAGGTGTCCTGCAAATATCATTGTCATGATTTTAATAAAAAATGAATCATTTTTACTAACTTAGCCAAAATGTGTTTACAATTATTAACCTCCAGGTGTAGTTGTCTGACTAAAATTTAACGGGGGTGATGTTGTAGTTAGCATGTTGGACTGAGATGTTGTAGTAAGCGAGATCAAACTACAATTGCGCTACTAGGGCCACTCTTGAACTAATACATTTGAGTAAAGTATGAACTCCTTATCTTCCTCTCGGCTATAAGTTAAATAGTACAACTACATTGAACAAACCAAACCAAAATTTAAGAGTTAAGGAAAAGTTATGCTATTCTATTGTAAAGTTGGCGACCGTAGTCGAGGGTGACCTGAAGGTTCCCTTTTCGATAGCTACTACAACGAGGTGTAGGGGAGGGTGCTACTCCTTTCCTTGGATTGCTCCACTTTACCCTTGATCCGTACCTTATAATGCTGAGTGTTAAGCAAGGAGGCATCAAGTACCTTTTTTTTTTTTTTTTTTTTTTTTGAGTCTTTGTTATGACTCGACCTGGGATTGAATCCAGGTCTCCCGGGCCATTGGCGAACACTGATGGATTCAACTGAAACAAAATTAAAAAGAAAATATTTACTGCTTGGAGTATTTGTCTACTTCCTAAGTTGTCTTTACTCAAATTTTTGCCAGGTTTCAACAGGAAGTGTAATATATTATTGTAGAAAGAGATGACTTCAAAGTGAATTTTGTATTGCAGAGATATAGATTTTCTGAGATTAATGTTTTCTTACAAGTTTCTAGTGCTAGTATATATAGTGGGAGTGAAAGGCAGAGTGAACCACCAGCTGCCGTTAGTGAGAAGGGCCGTCCGCATTGGTCAAAGAGACCCTGTTTGGTGTGTTGACTATGCAGAAGAGGATAGCAAATGCGAACACCTGATCGTGGTGGTGGCTGAGCAGTGCTGAAATTCCGCGCCCATGCAAATGACCCGTATTTTGCATAAGCAAGTTTTCTGCTCTGTAAGATGACAAATTTCTGCTTCAGCAGAACGTTCCAAAAAAAAAAGATTTGAAGGATGTGAAAGAGGCATCTGCAAAGATTAGACAGATGACAAAAAGGAAAAAAAACAACGAAACACATTTTGTGTGTTGATTTGCAGAGACATTTTTTCCTTAATAATTCGACTCGGTATAAGTTCATTAAGTCTCCCTAAAGTGATTCATAATATATCAAATCATTTTTGATAGGACGCGTTGATAGCATGGAGTTCCTGGATTCACTCTTGCCATCCATCCCTATCGGCAGGTCTTTTAAGCTGCATCTTGTGTCTGTACAAAGCTGATGTAAGTCCTTACTGGTCAGCCAACACTGACACATCCATATGTAAGAAAGCATTGCTTATGAGTACATATTTTCTTTTCCAGCTGTACTTCACGAGTCCTGTTCATTTTATTTATAATGAAAATAATGTTAAACTTAGATATTTTTAGTTTTGTACAGAAATTTTTTTCTCTAGGGCAACCTATGCTTGCTTACTTAAGAATATATGTCACTGAGATAGAAATCTCTCTCTCATAAGTAATATATATATATGAGATTTCTTGTGTTAAAATCCTTTTACTTCTGTTGTGAACCGAGTGCTTCTACTAGTGTATGTATGTATGTATGTATGTATGTATGTATGTATATGCTAACAGAAGCACCGGGTCCATGACTGAAGTAAAATGATTTATTAGTGAGATAGAATGGGGGAAGAAATAAGTAAACTAAGAATTAAAAATATGTCATTAGTTCACATTTAAAAAATATATGAAAATGTCAATGAAAGTTCAAAATATTTTCATATTTTTTTTTTTTTTTTTTGTTTGTCTTGGGTAAATTATTACTTTTGATGCTTATTACAGAACAATTTTTTAATTGATAATTTTTGAAAAAGCATAGTTTTCATTCAAATTTTTATTTACCTTTTTATATATATATATATATATATATATATATATATATATATATATATATATATAATCGATGTATTTCAATATTCTATTGTATGGTTGTTTAAATTTAGAATGTTATTCTAAAAAAATATTACCTTAAGCTAGTGTGAGGTTTTTAACAATCTTATTTTTCTAAAGACTTAAAAAAAAAAATGAGAGATTTAAATTCAGTTACTAATTGCCTGTTTAGTTGCAGTGATAAAATGCTATTCTTTGAATTTTTTTCTTTTACTCTATAAAAATGTAACAATAGAGGGGGGGGGGAGAAATAAGTATTTATTTTTAGCTGGAAAATTTTGATTATTAATAAAAGTATTCGCTTATTCTGTAAATAATTTATTTCTTTATTTTATTTCTAGTTACACTAATAAAAAAACAATATTTTGTTCTAAGAAATATGGAAAGTAATTGTTACAAAAAATCAGTTTTTGAGTTATCGATAAAAATGCTTTTTATTTTTTCGTTTTATTCTAAAAACATGTAACATAGTTGCAATAAAAAGAAGCTTGGAATAATAAAAAAAAAAAAAGGGAATAAGAGTAAAATCTTTCGTGTTACAATTTCTTTTTGCGATACACATTTAAAATAGTATTTATAAAAAATATCCTTTGGTTTGAAACGTTTTCATGATTTTCTTAAATTTTAGTTCTCATAAAAAAATTATTTTTCTTTTCATAATTAATACTAAATTACAAAGCAATTTTTGAAAAAGCATTAAATTCAAATTTTGGGCCTGGAATCTGTGTGATATTTAAACATGGCAGGTCTTAGGAAGAACTGAAATGTTGCACATTTTTTGTTTTTACTAATGAAGAACTGCAAAGTGTTCCTCAAATTGATTGGTTCCTAATTATTGAATTATATCACTTTAATCAGCAAAAATCAAAAACTAAGTTCTGTACTTTTTCTTATAATAAACATATATTTTAGTCTGATTGTAATGTTTAATGGTATTTCTCTTCTGAGTTGTAAGTCACTACGTACATACCAAAACAGATGCAATTCCTTGTGTGTATGTATGTATGTATGTGTGTATATATATATATATATATATATATATATATATATATATATATATATATATATAATGTTAGTGTCTATTGTGAATGGTATGATGTATTTTGGAACATTTTACCAGCTGGTAACACTTATTCCCTTTCCAAGGTTTTAGGTTGTTATTTTTAGATATGCTACAGCTGTGGTTTAGCTTTTTGTAATTATGGGTCATGCATTAACCCCCCACATACTCACTTAGTTGGGATAAGCATCTTCTTGCATCTATGTTTTGAGAATTGAGTCATAAATACAATGACCTACATTCAGTGTTCAACTCTTGAGCTTTCTTCAAATGGTTTTCATGATGGAACTTCTATTAACCTTGAACTTAGATTCACAAACTGTCATTCCTTTTTATTATTGTTACTGAGCTTTAGCAATTGATTTATTCAACTCGAAACAGAATTGGACGCTCTCAGGTGTTTTTTTTAAAGATTGAAATTTTCATCTAAGTTTCTTAAATGTCTATGCTTAGATATTTTTTTTTTTTTTAAATTGTTCTTATGTCAGCTACTATACTCTGACGTTTCTGAGATGAAAGACTGTTAATATCAAACAAGGGTTCTTTTGAATTATTTTTCTTGTATCTATTGTTTTTAACGCAAACTTTCTGCAGCTATGCCCAGTTGGCTGGGGCTGTAGAATACACTGACTTAATCTCTGCCGAGGAGTAAGACCCTGCACCACCACCAAGTGTCCTAGATATGACACTAAACAATCTGATGGTGAGGTTCCTGTTATCCTCCCAGGTCCACTCCGGCCCAGAGTGGTTACACCTGATAGTCTTATCTATGTATAAAATAGAACTAAACTGTGTTCTTGTGCTAAACTGAATTGCTTGAAATAGAACTGTTTTAGGCTACTCTGTTAGCCCATACTTATTGATAAACCTACATGTTCATCTTCCTCCATGGTTTAGAATATGCAAACTGTACTCTCTGCTGAGTGGTTAGACATCCCCTCCCTAAAAAGAAGTGTCCTGAGTAAGACATTAAACTGTGAATGGTGAGACTCAATACCTGGGCAGTGTGGTGTACCTTTTCATTTACTCTCAGGTCCACTCTGATTCGGTGTGGTAGTACTTGTTAGGGTCTTATCTATGGGTCAAATAGATCTGTTTAAAAATTTGTATTATATCAGTTTATGAAAAAAAAAACCTTTCAACAACTACACATAAATGTAAATATGTTGCTCCCTAACATAGTCATAAAATGTATCTAGATGGTTTGACCTGCCATTCATCATCATCATGACATGTGGTTCTTATTGGCTATTGCTCTTGGTAAGTCTTCTGCACAAAGCTGATGAATGTAAATTTTTGCTAATCATCCAACTCTGGTTTGTCCATGTTTAGGAGAATATTATTCAGGAGTTTGTCCTTACTTCATCAGCATGTCTTACTGAAATAACTTGTGAGATGGGAGGTAAGTGGCTATACAACTACTGTTTTGTAAGGAGCTGTTTCTAGAATTTGTTTATGCAGCATACTGCAGTATCCTTATGTAGATCCATTTAGCTTTTTTTCTCAGGTGTTTCATTAAAGTCCAAGTGGTGCAACCATACTATATTATTGACCTAGCTACTGCAAGGAAGAACTCCGCTTTTATTTTATCAGATTTCTGATTTCTAACCTGTCAATAACTCTTCATGCTTTACCTATGCATATGTTGACATATCATTCAGTTGATGAGATATTGCTACCAAGGTATGTGAACTAGTCTTCTAATTTCTGAGGCTTGACATTAAATGAGGAGATGGATTGGAACACATAAACTCAGTTTTAACCACTTCACTTAGAGACCACTCTTCTTGCTGCCTGCTCCAGATTATGCAGCAGAGATTTAGCACACCATGCAAATCAATCGGATCAACATCATTAGAAATAATTGAAGGTTATCATTTCTGAATTTCTATTGATAGTTACCATAAAAAGTAAAGGAATGAGAAAAGAAATATATCTTTGGTGGACATCCATTACTGCGTTGTAAGAAAAAAAAGTTACAAGTTTTGAAATTCTCTTGGAAAAAAAATGCAAGATTTTTCAGGTAAATAATGATTATAAATTTATTTTTTTGGATCAAATAAAAGGTTTTAGCATTTCCAGAAAGTAAACGAGACCAAAGTTGGTGTATAGAAATAATATTTAATAAATAGACAAGAAACATGCTCTAGTATGTTTAAATTAACGTCCATTCAGCTGTCTCTCTTGGTGTCTTTCTTACCAAATATATTGTTCAGTTCCTGTTTAAGACGTGGAATGGAAAATTGTACAAAATTAAGAGTGCATTTAGTCAATCCCTCCGCTACAAGGAGAATGCAACACAAAATTACATTTTAAATGGAGTATCACTGATTTAAATTCAATTTTTCTTCTTCTATACTGGTTGCCATACCAACTTCACCGAGCTCAGTCTACTCTGTTTACGCATTGCTAGAGAAAGAATAGTTAGATTCTTACCTTTCTCAAGGGTATTAATGCTATGTGAAATGCAAACACTCATTCGAGTTTTGTACTCTGGTTGTTGAATCCTTTTGTAAGAATTCAGATTGGAAAATTTAATCTTAACTGAATTCACAGAAAAAAATATATTTAAAATAGGGTGAAATATATATAAATATATATATATATAATTTGTTATTACAGTTTGATTAAAGGATATTTTTCCTTACTTATAAGTGATCATAGCCTGTTTAATTTATCATCATTTAATGGGACAGCTGAAGTATTGATAACAAAAAAAAAAAAAAAAAAATTGTAAAATCTAACATACACAATAGCAAAACATTGAATGCCATTATGCAACTTGCAAAGCTTTAATATTTTTTATATTTATTATCATCTGCTTTTATATTGATTTTAAACTTTTTTTTTCCAATTATTTAAATTTAGTAACACAATAAAAATAAATGGAAGAGGATGAATTACTCCAGTCTTGGTCATTTCACCATGTTATATCTTTCTATTATTTAACCCTTTGAACACACAAGTTGATAATTTTTGCGGGATGCTATACTTGGTGAGTCAAAAGTTTAGAAAGAGTAAGACCCCCTCAACAAGTGTCCTGGATATGTGCTCTAAACCATCAGATGGTAAGGCTCTAGCCCTGGAGCTTTTTAGTGATGTAGAGTATCTTTTCATTACCATTACTCCCAGGTCAACTCTGATCTGGAGTGATCATGTTTTCGGGTCCTATCTATGGTCCAAATAAGAATCAATCATTTTCTATGCTTGAAACCATTTAACTCCTTGCAAACAAATGAATGTTCAGTTGAATTATTATTACATTGCAGTTCTTGAAATTCTTTTAACAAATGAATTGGCTTGTTGAAACTATTCACTTACAAGTCATATTTGAGATAGAAATATATGTATAAAAAATGAGTGTGTATAAACAGGATTTGGCATTTAATATAACAGTTACTGTGTCATGAAATATGACCAACCAAAAATTTTACAGTATTTTGGTAATGAGGCAAAATTCATCTGCTCTGGATGGTTTGGCTGAGGTCATCAAGTTGATGAACCACACTGTTCTGTGAGATGCTTTGCTCTCAGTGCTACTTGACCAATTTGCGTCTATAGTTTGGAATCCATAGTTTAACCACCTCGTTACCTTCCTGTGATCAGCTGTGGGATTATGGTCCCATTTAAATTTAAGTATAAGCTCCTGAATTAGAATTTGCATGTTCATCTGTACAATTTTCAAATCATAGACAGTGAAACAATGCACAACATGTCGTATCAACTATTATATGACTAACCACAATTGGTTCTTGAGAAAAGTATTTTGGGCTTAGGAATATCCCAACAGATACTAATAAATAACAGTTTAATATAATTACCATTCCCTGCAATTTCTTTTATTAAATACCATATATACTCGTGTAATGAAGACCTTTTGTGACCAATTTTTCACCTCAAAACAATGTTGTTTAATACATTTCTGAAAAGTGGAAGGTTACCTTGTTTCTCGGCCTAACTTGAGAAACTTCTGATTGATGTTACTACTATGTAATGTGATTTAAAAAAAAAATTTAAGTACTTTTTAAGAGAACTTAATTACATTATCAGTACTATTTTGTATCAGTGTGGTGGGCTTTTAGTATGCTTGGAATATCCTAGTAAACTCAATAAGCTACATTTAAGGTCTTGACTACATTGCTTATTTATGGTATAGCATTGAATTTTGATTGTTTTAAAGTTTTAAAAGTATTAATGTTTGGAGAATTTTTGTAAGCTAGCATCGCCAAAAGTTGGGTATCATTCATTACATCTAAAATGTAATAAAAATACCTTTTTGCTGCTACAAATTAGATCATTCATTACATGAATTTGTGGTAATAGGATAGCTTTCAAGAAATATCTGTGCATTAAAGTTTGAATGTTTTTTTAATCTACATATTTAATGAGGGATTCGGTTATAAAAAAACTTTTTACTCTAATTTTTTGTCTGTTCATATAAAGTTTTGATCTTTTTAGTTTTTCTTTCTCCCCCCCCACTCTGAAAATAATTAGTCCAGGTTAAATATGCATTATGGGTAACTTGAAGCTGTACTTTTTTTTTTTTTTTTTTTTTTTAACCCATTTTTCTGATGCAATTATCATTGGGGAACAAGGAAAGTTTTTGCCAGTTTACCAAAACTTCTTATTCCCCAATGATACTTGTATTGGAAAAATAAGGTCTAATTGGTGAGAAGGTATGCCTTGAATAAAACTTTAAGCTGAAGCTTGTAAAATCTTGGGGGGGGGCATCAGATTTTTCACTGGGAAGTGCACGACTACCACCATCATTAGTGAATCAACTCTCTCAGGGTTTATGTGAAAGTGGTATTTAACAAAGAATAATAATCCAGTCATCCACAGCTGACTTTCTTTTCTTTAGATTTCCTCTTTACTATTGAGAAACTACAGGTGGTTATTTAACCCCCTTACTTCCTGATTGCCAAATGCAAGCTGAAAACTCAAGTCAGCATCTTTTGCATGCCAGAACATTAGAAATATGATGATCCTTCAAATTATAAATAATGCAATGGTAGTTTCATTGAAATTAGAACTGATGTCCTCTTATGTGTGAAAGTAAGTATACTTAGGATTCATATAAGGTTAACGCTTGGATAAGATTTTGAGTTTTAAAAATATTTGGGCAAGATTTCACCTTACATAAAATGACTAGTCCAAGATTTCATTTAAAAGATACTTGAACAAGGTTTTCAGTTTGAAATCAAAGAAATGTTTCTTAGAACTGTTTTCTACATATAAAGATAGAATTTTTTAAAAATCCAACTAGTAGTGTGTATGTTTCTACTGAGTGGGGAAGATAAGATATTCACCCTCACCCAACTCCAATCCCTGGACCAACAATCCTTGTAAAGATTTAATTAGTATTGTAGATTTGGATTACCCTCTCATTTTTTTTTCCCCTCACTTTGCAGTTGGAGTTCAACCACTGTTTAAGGAATACGAGTTTGTAATAAGGATATTTACTAAAAGCCTAGGAATGCTAGATTGTTGTTTTATTGTAAGCTGTATGGTATAGCATTTAGTCATTTTCTTCTTGTGATTAGAATAAAACAAAGTTAATATACCCGAGTCAGATAATTAGTGGGGTGTCCTCGTGCTGTAATAGTTAAAATGATGGACTGCGGAATCGTAGTACGTGAGTTCGTACTCCAGTCGCACTGTTACGTTCACTTTCGGGCAAATACCCTTGGGAAAGGTATGAACCCCCTTATCCTCCCAGCTATGGGTTAAATAGTACAACTACTGTTTTTCTAGGAGAATGGCTTTGGCATTAAATAACCTACAATATGCCATTAAACAAAGAAACCAAACCAATCAGATAATTAGATCCAGTATTAACTTTACCACTTTGTATTAAATAGATTACTTCCCCTTCAATTGCATTTTTTTTTTTTTTTTTTTTTTTTTTATTTATATCAAAGAGTCCCAATATTTTGTTTGTTAACTGACTTTTACTTTGATAGCTTAATTTTAGTCAAGGTCATATTTGTTGTGAAATAACTCAGCAGCCAAATTCAAACTTATTGTCTGGAGATCAACATCACCTGCAGTGCAGGACAAACTTTTGCTCAACCAATGATATTTCCGATAGAATACTAAAGATTAAAGACTTGAATTTATTCTTTGTAGATATTAGTCATCTGATTGAGAAATCTTGCTCTAATATATACTAATAGAAAGTATATATACATGTGCAAAGTGGTCCATATAGACCCTGTGGCGGAAATCGTGAAAACGAAGAGGGGGTCTTACCTTTTTAAGCGACCTCGCGTGTGCATCGTTCAGACAGGCCGGGAAACAAAGAAATTCAAGATGACGCCTGCGACTTTTTATAACATCTGATCTCGTAAAATCGCGCAAATTATCACTGCTCGGATGCAAATGAGGTGGTCTCCGACTTGATAAAAGCGGGTTGCTTTGAGGAAGGAGTGTGTCGATATGAGGATCGTTGGATTCAGTTGTTGTTTCTGCTAGTGCGACGTGTACGGAGATCAGAAAGGAGTTTCGCTAAACTAACTGAAGCCGCTTTGAAAGTGAATACAAGGATCAATTTCACATTGTCATTTGCACCTACTCTTACTACCAAACTGATATTTGGTTTTGATAATTTGGAACTCGTAGACTGAAAATTCAGTCTGCAGTGATATCTTGCTACAAGCTATTTCAGCATCATGGACAGATTCAACCTAAAGTTGATCCCAGAATTTGATGGTTCTCCGACTGGCCCGTCTGTGGTCAAGTGGTTTGAGAAGGTCGAATGCGTTTGTCGGGTGAGCAAGATTAAGGAGCCTGCACTGGTCATCCTACTGAGGCTTACAAAGGAGCCCACGCTGTATACCAGCAACTTGGGGATGACGCAGACCTGGAAGAAATCAAGCAGGCACTGTATGCGGCTTTTGGTGCAGACCCCTTTGTCACCTGGAGACAGTTTACCGAGTGACGGCTTGAGCCGGTGGATGTCTACCTGGCCGATTTGAGGAAGCTGGCCGCGTTCGGTGGCACGACTGACCACATATTGGGATGCGCCTTTCTAGCACTTCTCCCGGATGATGCTAGTCGGCTACTGCGAGCATCTCGGTGGGTGTTTGGTTTGGTTTCTTTGTTTAATGGCATATCAACCTTCGTGGGTTATTTAATGCCAAAGCTCTTCTCGTAGAAGAACAGTAGTGGTGCTATTTAACTCATAGTTGGGAGGATAAGGGAGTTCATACCTTTCCCAAAGGTATTTGTCCGAAAGTGAATGTAATAGCGTGACTGGAGTTCGAACTCGTGTGCTATGATTTCGCAGACCATCGCTTTAACCATTACACCATGGTGTCACCCCTCGGCGGCTGTGGAAGCACCTGAACTGCCAAGAGAGGGCCCAAGATGCTACAGATGTGGTGGACCCAACCACTTCTCTAGGGACTGCCAAAGCCGGAGCAGAACAAAGGACACACCTGACCAGAGCACGGACATGAATACGCTGCTACCATTGTGACAAGCTAGGCCACATAGCGCAGAATTGTCCGGGAAACGTGCAAAGGGAGGAAGATGCAGCGCCAGTCTCCTCCCAAAATCGCTGCTGAACAAGGCACTATCTGCAGTGGGCATGCGCATTAACAGGTGTAAGTGCTCAGCGCTTGTAGACACCGGGTGCACCCAAACCCTGGTGCGCAAGGCATGTTGTAATGCATGGGGGAAGAAGGTTCTGGTGTTAACTGTTGGAGGGAGCTCGCTGGTGTGTTGTGGAGAGAGAGAGAGAGCGCGTTGTCCACATAAGCGTCGGCGATGGGCCCCCAGTGGCCGTACAAGCCCAAGTCGTGGATGGGGAGCTGCTCGGTTATGATCTACTCCTTGGGATGGACTGAATTGCACAGCTAGGTGGAATCACTGAACGGCACCAGCAATATAAGGTTTTCTTCACGTGAGAAACACGTTTGCGCTGCAATCACCCTTGACGAGCCTGACTTTCACACGGAATACGACTGGGAAACAAATGTGCGGATGGCGTCTTGGAAGTGGTCGGGCGATCAGCCACCAATATCCTTGCGGAACCGGCTATCGGAGTTTCCCCATCCAACGTGGCTTAGGGAGCAGTATGAGGAAGAACTGCAGGCCTGGATTGACAGCGGCTGGCTGCGTCCATACCCAGAGGATGAGCTCGGGCCCCCAAGAGAGCTGATCCCCCTAATGGCCATCCTGCAAGAGAACAAGCAAAAGGTCCAACCCGTCATGGACTACTGTGAACTTAACAAACACGTCAACCCGTACACAGCAGGAGCTGACGTTTGCACACACAAACTGAGGGAGTGGTGGCAATTTTGGACCTGCGCAAAGCCTACCTGCAAATACGCGTGGAAAAATTGCTATGGCCATTCCAGACTGTAGAAATTAAGGGAACCCGCTATTGTTTGACCAGGCTGGGGTTCGGCCTCAACATGGCCTCAAACATTATGATGGCGATCATGAGTGCGATCTGACAAGATGAGGCCTTGTGACAAGCAACATTGTCCTAAATCAATGACATCTTTATGAATGAGGGCATCCTGTCTGCCCAGGCGGTCAAAGAACACTTTGAGAGGTTCGGGCTGATGTGCAAAGAGCCAGAGTATCTGCAGGATGGGGCAAAGTGCTTGGTCTGCGCGTGAGCGGTAGCGAGGAGGGGCTCCGCTGGAGGAGAGGGTGATGACATCCTGGGGGTTCCGTCCAACGTCACGCGTTGGAGTGTTTTCTCTCTTTGCGGAAAGCTGGTGGGTCACTATCCCGTGTGTGGTTGGCTCAGGGTGGCGGTGGCGGCTATAAAACGACGTGCAACATCAGTATCATCAGGGTGGGACGATGAGGTGTGCGATGCCGCCATACAGAGCAGGCTGACGGAAACTGTGGCCTGGGTGACTCATGACGACCCTGTACGAAGGAACTGGTGCATTGATGGGAACAAGTTCATGGTCTGGGTGGATGCCAGTTCGCTTGCCCTCGGAGTTGACGAATTCATCATCGCAGATGCCTGCTGGCTTCGGCCGGAGAATGATTCCAGACATATAAACCTGGCTGAGCTTGATGCCACTCTGAAAGGAGTTAACCTGGTGCTCCAGTGGCAGGCCAGGGTCCTACACATTGTTACGGACTCTGCATGCATGCATCGGTGGATAACTGATGCCTTGAGTGGAAAAGCACAGCTGACCACAAAAGCATCGAGTGAGATGCTGATACGGAGGCGGCTCACACCCTGGTCAAGATCATCAGAGAGTATGACCTGACTGTGGATGTGGCGCTTGTGCAGTCTTGTCGGAACCATGCAGATCGCCTCACCAGAGTGCTGCGCAGGTGACTGAACCTGCCAAAAGGAGGAGAGCCGGTGCTTGCGAACTACACCGGTGTGGGAGGACGACTCGGGCCGGACCAGGTGGCTAAAGTTCATCGTCAAAGCGGACACCCAGACATAAACCGAACCCTGTACTTCTCCAGATAAGTCGCTCTGCATGTGTCCAAGAAGGACGTAAGATCCATCATAAGAGCTTGTGAGACCTGCTGGTCAATCGACCCAGCACCTGTCTCCTGGAAGAAAGGGAAGCTGAGCATGGAAAGCAATTGGATCAGGCTAGTGAATGGACATAGCTCACTACAATTGCGAGCATTTTTTTTGACACCTATCGATTGCCGTCCATCTGGATTTGCAGTGTGGTGGCCACTGCGAAGGCAAGATGCGACCGCCATCATCCGTCAGTCTTCCTTGAGCGTGGCCCCCTGACAGAGATACTGGCTGACAATGGCACCACGTTTACCAGTGAGCAGTTCAGGAAGTTTGCAGATAGCTGGGGCGTACGTCTTCGGTTTCGGTGCGCCTACGTGCCTAGCGGAAACAGGATCATCGAGCAGAACCACAGGACTGTCAGGACCATTGCAGCTAGGAAGGATTGTATGGTGTCTGAGGCAGTCTACTGGTACAACGTCACCCCAAAGGATGACATTTCACCCTCCACCACACCAGCCGACGCATTGCACAGGTACCATGTCAGGGTGAAGGGCATAGAAACCAACCCACTGCCTGAACGGGAAGTAACTGGAGAGAGGATTAAGGAGGGAGATCTTGTCTGGGTTAAAAAAAAACATGCAGTAAGTGCACAACACGCTATGGAACTGGACATGTCACTGAAATGATCAGCCCGCAATCAGTGCGGGTTGATGGTGTGCCTTGTCACATTAAGGACTTGCGACCTGTGATGCAGTTGCTACCACCTGTGAGCGATGAGAGTGAATCGGAATCTGACACCAATGAGCCGTCACTCTGGTTTACACCAGCACCACAGGGTAGTGACTCGGATATTAGCAGCCTCCCAGGGAATGCAGTGTTTCTCAACTCTCAGACTTCGGACGAAAGCACAAGCGAAGATGAAGCCCACGTTGTTCCCCACCAAAGAAGCACCCAGCAAAGGCGATCACCACCTCCCTGCCCTCTTTGTGATCATGAGATCAGGGGGGAGTGTGGCGGAAATCATGAAAACGGAGAGGGGGGGCTTACCTTTTAAGTGACCTCGTGTGTGACGTTCAGACAGGCCGGGAAACAAAGAAATTCAAGATGGTGCCTGCGACTTTTTATAACCATCTGATCTCGTAAAGTCGCGCAAATTATCACTGCTTGGATGCAGATGAGGTGGTCTCTGACTTGATAAAAGCGGGTCGTTTTGAGGAAGGAGCGTGTTGATACGAGCGTGTTGTTGTTTCTGCTAATGTGTACGTGTGTGTACGTAGAACAGAAAGGAGTTTCGCTGAACTAACTGAGGCCGCTTTGAAAGTGAATACAAGGATCAATTTCACATTGTCATTTGCACTTACTCTTACTACCAAACTGATATTTGCTTTTGATAATTTGGAACTTGTAGACTGAAAATTCAGTTTGCGGTGATATCTTGCTACAGACCCCTAAAATTTTAGCAGTGAATAAAAGCATAAGGATCCACTGGAGGTGAATGTACTAATTAGCATTCGCAAATCCTTTTATAAAAGAAAATTCACTGGATCATGTTGTTGAGTCAGCAGATATTGAAAACTCTATGGTTGAGCTCATTTTACTAGCTTTCCAAAGTTTGTATGTGGTGGGATCTGAGTTTAGCTATGTACATTAGTTACAAAAAAGCACTTGAACATAGAATGTTGTGATTTCCAGCTCAAACTTTCAATCTAATATTCATGATCTTAATACACAATAAGCCCATCCTTTTCATTAAAAATGATTCAAGAAATAAAGGTGAATTTGCAATTATAGTTTACATTCATTTCTCATGAAAATAAACCAAAAAATCTGGTAAATTAGGTTTGGTAATTCAATATTCAATTAATCTATTTGAAGGTGAATAGAATTTAAATTTGGTTACAAGAGGTGCCAGTAAGTTAGAAGCTCTGTTTTAGGTTTTTCCAAACTTTTTAGAACCTTGATTTCTTTTTAGAATCTTTGATCCTGCATTCAACCCAAACCACATAAAATGAATAAGTAGATATGTTTTTCATATACATAAATGAGAAACTGAATACCACATCCTGGAGGTGATGGAGATGAAACTCTCGTTCTGTATGCCCCTCTCTTATATAGGGAGACAAAGAAAAACTTTTTGGTGGTTTAGAATCATAAGAAATATCAAAAATATTAAACATAATCCTGGTAATCAATGTAAGTGTTCAATTTTACCAAAATACCTCAAATATAAATGAATATGTAAAATGAAATATACTGGCTGGAGAATCAGCTTGTTATTATGTCGAATAGGTAACTGATATACTTTGTCAGCTTTTGATCCCCCCGCCATCAAGCTTAACTCTCTTCTGACCTCAGCATTTATCAACCTCTTGGGTAGTCCCATCTGGAGTCGCTATGACCTGGAGCGGTAGCATCGGATAGGATCCTATCTACAGGTCAAATAGAACTGTTTGACATGTAAATTGTGTGCAAACAAATGACTTTACTTAAATTGCATCATTAGAAATAAAACTGTTTGACCCATTAAATGTGTGAATAAGTAACTAATTAAATTGTTAGTTATACATAACAATATTTAGAACCGTTTAACTGTGTGCAAACAAATGAGTTATGTTGACTAGAATTATTAGCATTAAATTGTAATATTTGAAACTCTTTGTGTGCCTAAATTGAATTATTGGTATTACAAAAAAATACTTGAAACTATTTGACTGTGTGCAAATGAATGAATAATGTTTATTAGAATAATTAGTGCTAAATAGCAAAACTGGTAATCACTTCACTGTCTGCAAACAAATGATTAATATTGAATAGAATTATTAGTGTTCCATAGTTAAATAGTTTCAAGTATTTCTAAGTGAAAAAAAAAAATGAGCTCAGGCTTCTTTAAAAATGTTATCTACAAAATGCGTTTACAAATCATATTTAATATATGTATTAAGAGGATTTGGCTTTAAATAACCTACAATTGTAGATATGCCATAAAACTCAACCAAACCAAATCCTTTATATTAATGTGTAGGAAGAGGATTGGCATTAAATAACCTATAATGGTTGATATGCCATAAAACCTAATCAAATGAAACCTTTGGAAGATAAGTTTGAATACCTTTGATAGTTTTAGACCATGTGTGTGGTGCTTTGATGGAGCATTTTTTTTTAAATGATATTTGATTGGAACAAATGAAGCCATGTAATTGTATGCAAACAAAGGATTATTAAAAAGCAAGACTTACCTTCTAATTGATTATAAGTTTGCTATTGGTGAATCATATTCACTCACCTAAGAGTAGGGGTGTGGATTTAATTGTTTTGTTTTTATTTAATTTTTTAGTTTTTGTAACTTTTCCACTTTCCATTGAAACTTTTGGAAATTTTTCTTAATTAGTTTAATTTTGAAATAATTTTAATTTTTTGGGAGGATAAAATAAAAACATATATACAATTATTATTCTAGCTAAAAATTGTGGTAAGTGTAATCTGAAGCCAAACTTTTTAGACCTCATTTTATCCCATGCAAGTATCATTGGGGAACAAGGAAAGTTTAGGGAAGTGGGCCAGGTTTTATCCTCTTTACCTAAACTTGTTTTTCGATGTCTGGAATCGGAAAAATAAGGTATGTAGTAGGGAAAAAAAAGTAGTTTCAGGTTACCCATATTGTGCTTTTAACCTGGACTATTCCCTTAATTAGCTTATACTTTAAATTTTTTTTGTATTTATACAGGATGTGACAATTATATTGCAAATTTTAAGCTGTCACCTGTGTGGTGCAAGTGAACTTAGTCAAGTAGCAATGGAACTCTCACCATTCTTTTCAGTTACAATCATGTTTTAGATTAGTGCATACCTTGCATTTGCAGTTAAAATGTAAGTGCTTCAGATTGCTTTTTATGCTCTTTTCATTTTACACCAGAATGATGCTATTCCAGATAGAAAATCTATATAGCTTGAGATCATCATTCTGACATAACATAAAATGTGCTCAAAAAGGTCTGTATAGCAATTACAGCTTCACCCATCTTAAAAAAAATTTCAACAGCAAATGCATCGTGTGTGCTTCAATTCAAACCAAGACTTCATCTGTGTGGGGGGGAGCATTATATTCAGCTGCTATTGCCACTTGCCTAATTTCATTTGCACTACTCGGGTGGCAGTTTAAAATGTGTCTGGTATTTCAGCTGCACCCTGCATATTTTTGTTTTTGTTTTGTTTAGAAAGTTCTAAATTTTTTCTTTCTTGCATTCAGTTTGTAAATTATCTTTTCTGTGTTAAATTACCAAGAATTTTTTAATTGAACTGGAATTTATCTTGGATTTATTATTGTACTGCTACTCAAGTGTATTTCTATTCCTGCCTAAAACCTCTATCTACTTCAGATTTAATTGAAACAATCTAATTATTAAATAACTTTTTCTTATCTTTTGCTATTTGTTGTTAAATGGAATGCCCCCCCCCTTTTTTTTTTTTGGAGGGATCTGTTTCATTTTATAAGCTCCTGCTTGCAAAATGACTATTTTGCTTTAATGGGGCTCAATTGAATTAAGTGGTTTTTGGGAAATTATGAGTTATTCAAAAAAACTCCATAGCCTTAAATGTAGTTAAGATCTGGCACTGGGAAGGCTCAGGAAGAAAGATATATAAACACTGTTTGGATTTTCCAGTAGCTGAATTAGTTTTAATGAGAAATAAAAAAAAACGTTTGATAGGTCAGGCTAGGAGGCAGTTTTACAAGATTGGGAGGAGGGTAGAAAGTGTTGTTTGTAGGCTAATGTCATTTGTACATTGTGTTAATGCTATAACTTCTTATAATTGGTAATCAGATGCTTAGCAAATTGTTATGTCTATAAATTGATTAAATGTTGTCCTTTAGCGAAATAAGATCTAAAAGTGTTATACATATTTACCAACCCCTCTGCTCGGGCAGGATATGACACAAGGTCAATTTTTAAGCGGAGTTTAACAGGTTTGAATTCAGTTTTCCTTCTCCTAGACTAGTTGCCTCACCAAGGCTACATAACCCAGTCTGTCCTACTATTTATCCATAGCTGGCGGGAGAATAATTGGATTCATACCTTTCCCAAGGGCTACGTGAAATGCAATCAGCCTCGTCCAGGATTTGAACTCTTGTCACCATGTCCATTTCCTATGACGATAACTATTACACCACTGGTACCTCCAAAATCTAAAAAATCTAAAATTGATATAGGAACACGTTTCTACTTATTTGCTGTCACAGCAACAAGGATTATTAGACATTTTATTCATTGAAATGTAGATGGTACAAACGAGGATATTCAATTTTTAGAAATCTGAAAGAGTATCTTAAGAACTATGTAAAAAGTATAATCAAAAGATATGTCGGTGCCGCTTAGAATATCCTGATTATGTCTCCTGCAGAGTGTGTGGACTCCCACCTACTCCCTTATCTATAACACAAAATGAAAATAGAAATCTTTAATGTGAGGTTATCTATTTATTACTTCTAGCACTTTATCAATAGGAAATATCGAAAGGAAAAGTATAAACAGTCAGAGATCTTATACCAAAAAAAGAGAAGATTATTTTCTTAAATGTCATCATGTTTGCTTACACTATTATGTTTGAATTGATCTCTTTCTCTAAGACTATTTGTCACATTGTTAGCATTTGTGTAAATCTGTAGATTAAAGGATTCACTATCCACCTGCATTTTACTGGGCTGTATTTTCTCTTGCAAAATAGCAAAAACAAAAACTTAATTTCGAGCTGGTGGAAATTCTGCTCTCTAATTGATTGATTTCTCTATTTTCAAAGTGTTATCTGTGATCTTTGCCAACCAGAATAGAATGGATAACTTTACTGGGCAAGACATTATATTCTCATTTGACAGTTACAATGAAGAATATGCTGGTTAAAAGAATTCTGACAATAACTTTGTAGCTCTTATTGGATTTGACTGTTCTTCTTACAGTAAGATGTTGATTAATTTCTTAATTTGAACTATAAATCTAGGGTTATTTTAGATAAGGGAATCTCTTTAATTTTGGTTTCATATTTATATTTTTTCATGTGTGTGTATATATATTTACCTACCCCTTTGCATGGGCAGGATGTGACACAAGGTTAATTTTTTAAGGTTTGGATTCAGTTTTTCTTTCAGACTGATTGCCATACCAAGGTTAAAGAGCTCAGTCTATCCTATTTATCCATGGCTGAATGAAAAATTTAGAATATCCTTTCCCAAGGGTACTAACACTATATAAAATGCAAAAAGCCTTGTTTAGGATTTGAACTCGAGTCACCAGGTCCATTTCGTATGATGATGATGATCACCACTCCATTATTTTTTTAAATAGTTGTTTCTCAAGTTGTTTTTGTACATGGTCCTATTGAATACAAATAATTTTTAAACAAATCTATTTGACCTATAAAGGGGACACTAACATCTACTATCACTATGGGTTTGAGTGGACTTGGGAATAATGGCAATGAATGGCTACTCTGAGATCTCCAGAACTAGAGCCACATCATTAGATGTATAGCATATCCGAAAAAGAACCAAGATATGAATACGTAAAACACACGGATGCGTGAAACGTTCATAGGCATAGGAATCCCGAAATATGCGAAACACTGACGACTCTCTTGGTTCAGGTAAGAAACTTTTATTACCTTCTTGACTTTTAGGTTTTCAACACGAGAAGAGAGAGAGACACACACAATTTCTACTATGCTGACTGTTCCATCTGACCCCACCACGCGCAGTGGATCTTGTAGACCCGCCTGGCCTGGCCGAGATTTGAAAATCAACTTGCCTCTTCTAGGTTCAAATCTCAACTCACTGATATTTTTTTTTTTTTTTTTTTTTTTTTTTTTTTCTCAAAAATCACAAAAAATCCTCAGCCCATCACTTCCGGGCATGACGTCATTCACAACCCCTGTCCCATTTCCTATCCTGAGTTTTTATGATGACATCTGTGATTGTCACATCCTCCCCGCGTGAGCATGAACACTTGCACTCAGTGTGTGCCCCTACCCATGCACTAAGCCAAATAGTTCTAAGCCTAACTAAACCGAAAGATAAGATATATCCAACGAAAAATGATAAAATTAAAATCCTTCCACAATGATATAACAGATGCAGTTAATGTTATACCCATGGTATCTTTTTTTGGGGGGGGGGTCTTAATCCTATGCAGGGGATACAGTCACAGTATTCTAAGCCCCACCAACAGTGTGTCATATAATATAGATTGATGGTTGACTACTTTTAGCCACAAAGTCAAACTTATCTCGATCTACCAAGTTTTGGTTAATAACCAATGTCATTCCATATCTTGTAAATGTATTAAAGAATTTTTTTCCTGTGTCGTGTATCTAATAGCTTTACATGAATGTTTCTTGGCAAATGTTCATACCATATCAAAACCTGAGAATCACCAAGAATATTATATTTGAATCCTGCATCTAGTAGTACATTTTAAAAGTATAGTAATGGTAACTCTACGTCAAAATTTTTTTAACCGTATTTTTCTGATACAGGTATCATTGGGTAATTCAAATAGTTTTGGTGGTCTGGCCCATTTACTGAAACTCTTGTTACCCAATGATGCTTGCATTGGAAAAATGTCTAAAAAAAAAAAAAAAAACCGAAAGTAAGGCTTTGGGTTACTCATATCATGCTTTAAATTTGAACTATGACTGTGCTTGATGATGAAACTTATCTGAAAAGTTAATACCATGCTTATTTGTGTATAACATGCACTATTAACTCTTTATCTGACTACCTGCCACACCATATTCAGGATGGTGTGACTAAATGTAAGTTATACGAGGATTGTTCAAAAAGTTTCCAGACATTTTGTACAGGCATTTAAAATTGTCTTAGACTCTTGAAAATTCAGTATCTTATTGCTATACATATTATGAGATGACTGACCAATTTTTATGATTTCAGGTTCAAATGAACAGCTACAGAAGGAATTGGAATATACCCTGATTGTCACAGCTGGTGAATTTCAGAAATGCAATCTGGACATGAGGACACTTTAGAAGAACAATATGCAATAAAATTCTGTTTTAAACTTAGAAAAAATGTCACAGAAACATGCTTCAGACTGCTTTTGGGCCCTCTTGCATGAATCGAGGATCAGTTTTTGAGTGGCATAAGAGATTCAAGTAAGGCGGGGAGTCTGTGAGAAATGAGAAGTGTGGGAGGAGTAAGGAAGTCAGAACACCAGAGTTGATTGGCCAAATAAAGAATTTCATGGATAAGGACTGTCGTGTGTCTATAGAGACAATAAGTGCAGTTTGATGTCCGTGTGGGGACTGTATACACAATTATTTGCAAGGAACTGAAGATGCGGAAGATTTGCATGAAGTTTGTTCCAAGGGTGCTCAGAAAATCAGAAAGACATGACAGCAGGGAGATGGTCGAGCTGATCAATTCAGATCCCGCAGTTCTTGATGCTCTGGTGACCTGTGATGAAAGCTGGATCTACTGCTATGACCAAGAGACAGAGTTCCCAGTGGAAGCATGCTGGCTCTCCCAGACCCAAGAAGGCCAGACAGAGCAAATCCACCCACAAACTTTTGATGATCCCTTTTTTTGACAGCACTGGCATGATCTACATGCACTGGGTTCCCACTGAACAGACAGTCGTCAAAGAATGCTATGAGGTTTTAAGGGAGTTCAGGAAGAGATTCCGTCGGAAGAGGCCAGCACTCTTCAAATCGGGTCAGTGGTATTTGCACCAGTCTACAACTCCATCCTTGTCACAGACTATTTGACCAAGATGGGCATCAAGACAGTTCCTCACCCTCCCTATAGTCCAGACCTTGCTCCCTCTGACTTTTAGTTAATCCCTAAGCTCAAGGAAAACCTTTAGAGGCTGTCATGAGAATTGAGAAGATGAAAGAGGCTGTGACGAAGGTCATTGACTTGCTCACACAAGAGGACTTCCATGGGGCCTTCCGGAAGTTGTTGGAATCGTACAAGTGCATTGCAGCTGGAGGAGATTACTTCGAAGAGGAATAGTTTCATGTGTGTACTATCAATAAAAGTGCCCTTACAAAAAGTCTGGAAACTTATTGAATGCACCTCATATCTATGATCCAAACTAATGTTTGTCCAGTCGGCTAGGGCTGTAGAATATACCGACTGCACCTCTGCAGAGCGGTAAGACTCCCTTACCAACGAGTGTCCTGGATAGGACACTAAACAATTTGATGATGAGGTTTGGGGAATGCAGAGTACTCCTTCATTGCCATCACTCCCTGGTCCACTCTGGCCTGGAGTGGTAGCACCTGATAGGGTCCTATGTATGAGTTAGAGAGCTCAACTGCATATTTATGCTAAACTGTATTGCTTGATGTAGCAGCATTTTGGCATTTAAACTGTGTACTTATGATAAACTGAATTGTTTGAATTAAAACTGTTTGACTATCCTAAATAGTGTGAAATAGAAATGTTTTTTACAATTGTGTACTCATGCTAAACTGAATTGTTTGAAATAGAACTGTTTATTTGTATAAAGGTTGATATGCCATAAAACAAATAAGTAACCACTGTAATGTTTACTTAGTTTTGTTTCTCTCTGTGTGAGTTTATTTTTGCCACAAGCTTGTTGCATTTTTGTGTAAATGTCTGTCATTGCTGGAAAGTTTGTGTGAATGTTTCAAAACATGAGTAAACTATGTAATTTTAAAAAAAAATTTAGTCTCTACAATCCAGATAAAAGGTGAAATGTTATATTTACCTGTTTGCTCAGTCGGCTGGGGCTGTAGAATATACCGACTGCCTCTCTGCAGAGGGGTAAGACCCCCCTCCCAACAAGTATCCTGGTATATGACGCTAAACAATCTGATGGTGAGGTTCCAGCAGTGCTGGAGCTTTGGAGAATGTGGAGTACCCCTTCATTGCCATCGCTCCCAGGTCCACTCTGGCCTGGAGTGGTAGCACCTGATAAGGATCTATCTATGGGTTAAATAGAACTAACAGCATACTTATGTTAAAATGTTTGAGTAAACTGAATAGCTTGAAATAGAAATGTTTTTGACTATTAAACCATACTTACATTTAAACTGCATGCTTATGCTTGACTGGATTATTTGAAATGGAACTGTTTTTTGTCATTAAAACTGTATTTACACTTAACTGAATTGTTACCTATAACTGTTTGAAATAGAAATGTTTTTGACAATTAAACTGTGTACTTATGCTAAACTGAATTGTTTTGAATAGACCAGATTATTTACATAAAATGGATTTGGCATTAAATAACTTATAAAGGTTGATATGCCATAAAACCCAACCAACCAACTAAATTTACCTGTTGCAAATTTGAGATAAAAGATACTTTCTTTCCTCTCAAATCTTGTAGCTTCGATATTGGGGTACATAGCACTAAGATTATTTGTGCATAAATAATTACAAAGTGGTTTGTTCTGATATGGCACAAAGCCATATGAATGAGGCACCCAGTGAGATTCGAACTTGCTCATTAAGATTTGCTAGTCTAGCTTGCTAACCAGTATACTGCCAGAGGTGTCTGATTATGGTGGTAAGTATTCAGGATTTACTTCCAATTCCTGTCAAAACAGCAGATGCATTTGTAGCTCAGTAAAATGTGCTGGCTATCATGTACACATCAAAATGTTGGATAGATTTAAAATAGCCATTGGACTTGAAGCATCTCATTTAATAGTAAGGCTCCAATGCTGGAACTTTGGGAATTGTAGAGTACCCTTTCATTGCCAGAACTCTAAGGTCCATTCTGACCTGTAGTGGTAGAACCTGTTAAGGTCTCCTCTATGGGCTACATAGAACTGTTCAACCTTTTACTAAAGATTGATATTAAATTGAATTATCAATGTTAAAAAAACATCATTTGAAACCATTTAACTGTGTCTAAAGAATAAATTGTAATACCTAAAACCATTTAACTGTGTGCAAATAAATGATTAGCATTAAATTAGATAGGAATATTTTATAAATAGCATTACTAATATTGAATACCAATACCATTAACTGTGTGCAAACAATAAATAGCAGTTCTAATAATCATTTTAACTGTGTGAATACAAACGAGTTCTAACTCATTTAAAAATAAAGTTACAATTAACTATTCAATCTTTACATATGATTTTTAGCAGGATTTGGTTATTTGCTTTTATGCTATATCAACTCTTGCTGAATATTTAATGCCAATCTTGGTGTCAGCTTACTCTTGGGTACTTTTTCAGTTAATTAATTTAATCACTGCAAGCCATTCCACCCTGTCAGTAGAACTGGGAATATGCTGATGAAAGTAAGCCCCCACCTCCATCCAAAGTAGTGTTGTAGGTATGATACTAAATTTCATCCAATGGTGAGGCTCCAGTTCTGCAGAGTGGGGTAACCCTTCATTGCCATTATTCTTAAGCCCGCTCTGACTCAGAGTAGTAGTACCTGTTAGGGTCCCATCTACGGATCAAATAGATCTATTTGAAAATTATTTGTATTAGGAATACTTGATGCAATGTGAGTATTCAAGTTATTAGTATTAAGAATCGTTACTTGAAGCTATAATTGTTTACTAAAGATTATAAGTCACTTGAAACCATGTGTCTGTTTGCAAAAAAAAATAATTATCATTAAATAAAAATATTTACTTGGAAACGTAATTTTATATCTGATTTTATTGAGAGGAATACTGGAATTCTTATAACTAAATACTAGACATCATATAATTATGAAAAATCTTTTCTAATCTGGTTTGGTTGTGGGTGTGCCATTCATATGACATGCCATGGGTATGAATAGCTTGGAGCCCATCCCTCTCCAGGTCTAGTTTAAATTCAGTTTTTAATCTAGACTGGTTGCCATGTTAAAGAGCTCCTCTTTCTGTTTACCTATAGCAGGAGGGGGAAAGAGTTGATTGATATCTTTCTCTAGGGTATTACCGCTATATGAAATGCAAACAGCCTTGTCCAAAATTTCATCTTGAGTATCAAATTAGAATAATTTTTAAACAAATCTTTTTGATTCTAAGATAGTACCTATTAAGGTCCTATCACTTTGAGTCAGTGGACCTGGCAGTAATGGCAATGAAAGAGTACTCCACACTCCCTAGATCTCCAGAACTGGTATCTCTTTATCAGATGCAGTTTAGTGTCATACACTTAAACAACTACACACAAAAAAAATGTTCGTATAAACATAGAATGTAGGCAATTCCCTAACCTTTTTAGCATGAAATACTGTTACAGATTGACATGCTGTTAAAATCAATCACAGCGAGCTCTTATCATTCTAATGCACTTTGTTGCTCTCCATGACATAAAGCTCCTTATATCCCCCATGGGTACAGAAAATTGGTTCTTTAAGTTTGAGGACCAGATAATGCATTAGACTTGCCTTGATTTTTTTTTTTTTTTTTTTTTTTTTTTTTTTTTTTTTTGCTTAATGTCAGGAAGTTCTACTTCCTAACTGCAACATGATTGTTCTTTGATAATTTCATTCTTTTGTTGAATTTTCAAGTAAGACCTTTTAACACTATCCCTATTCTCTCACTTGCAGAGCCAGTATACAAAATAAAATCTTTAAATTTTAGCAAACTATCTGAATTATTGACATTGACCTTTTGAACTTTGATCATACCATCTAAAAATGACACTGAATTTAAGGGTACAAACTCAATGTACTAGACTTTTTTTTCCTTACCTATGGCAGCTTTTTCTTCACCTGTGTTATTTAATGAAATGGGTTTTAAAGAATATAAAAATTATGTCATAACAGAGTGTCGGTGCTAATTTATAATGGTTATTCTTCCAAAAATCTGCCAATCAGCCTTCAACACTACTTTTTATTAACCCTCATTATGTTCTACCGGAAACAGGGAAACTTTCAGAGGTTTAGCTTGAGTGAGTCAAAGAATTATTTTGGGAACTTGCACTTAGATGCCTAGAGTGGAATCATATTGTGCTATTTTTTTATGTGCCTTTGATTTAGTGATTTAAAATGAAATATAGTTGCAACAAGTTTAAAATGAGATGCTAATTAATCCATTTTCCTCTACAAATGGATTGATATATTTCTTCCAACACTTCTGTTTAAAATAAACTAAGTTGGGGTGGGTTTTTTTCCCCCACTATAACCAATTTATAAAACAATCTGGCTATATCTATTGAATAGCAGAGATTTGTATTGTCCATGTTTACCAACCCCTCTGCTCGGGTAGGATATGACACAAGGTCAATTTTTAACCGGAGTTTAGCAGGTTTGAATTCAGAGTTTTCCTTCTCCTAGACTAGTTGTCTCACCAAGGCTGAAGAACTCAGTCTGTCCTACTTACCTATAGCTGGAGGGAGAATAATTGGGTTCATACCGTTCCCAAGGGTATTAGTGCTATGTGAAATGCAATTAGCCTGGTCCAGGATTTGAACTCATGTTACCGTGTCCATTTCCTACAATGATAACCATTGCACCATAGGCAATTCAACTCATTAATATTAATCATCAATCCTCCATTGGTGATTTACTCAATAGGTAGTATCTATAGTGTCATAGGAAGCATCCGTGGTATAATGGTTATCATGAAAAGCGGACTCTGCTAAGTTCAAGTCCTGGATGAGGCTGTTTGGATTTCCCATAGCAATAAGATACTTAGGAAAGTCTTGAATCCAATTATTCTCCTTCCAGCTATAAGTAAATGTGAAATGCAATTAGACTGGTCCAGGATTTGAACTTGTGTTGCCATGTCCATTTCCTACGACGATAACCATTACACCACAGGCACCTTCCAAAGGGATTTGTATTGTCAGAATATTTTCGTTATAACGTTGCTTGATTTGAGGCCACTTGAATAATGAAACTTTAGCTACTTGAGTCTTTTGATGCTCTGGGCCATTGGGCTCTGCTCAATTGCCCAACCTTTCAGTACATCCTCAATTCTAATCTTATGTTGATATCTTGCATCACTGTGTTTATCATAAGCAAATATCTATGGTGCAATATACTGTACCACTTTCAAGTGCAGGGAACAAGGATCATATCCAACAATATGTATTAGAACCAAGTTTTACATGTTTCTTTTGCAAGCCTCTGTTTGATAAGTGCAAAATTTTCTTGCTCTATTTGTATGGGATACTTTTTCAGGAACTTATTGAATTGTAGTGATTGAATGAATGATGAAAAAAAAACAAAAAAACTATTAAATTTTCAGAAACTCCCAGAGGACCTTGACAGGAAAAAGGGATGACGCATGCGTAAAGAAAAAAAGCAACCTCCTGACAAGGGGGAAAAGGTTTTATTTCTCTTTCAGGTGGTGACCAGCGATTTGACAACAACGTTGCTGATGGGTGTCTGGGCGCCACGCCATACGTTTTTGGACTAGGCACTGGTTAGTTCCCTTCACCCAATAGCATCTCTCTCTAGGTTAACAGTATGCTGAAATATAAAGACTATGAAATGGAACTAAAAGCTAAAACAACCAGACTTTGACAAACTTCCTAAAGAAACTAATCCTTATGGAAGCCTTAAATACCCAATGAGAACAAGCATATGCAAGAAATGACTAATGTATTTTGTAGACACCTTAACTGGGGGATTCAACCATTTCAATGTATTCAGGAAAAACTCCCTCACCCATGGAATAGTTGTTGAACCCAGGAAATAAAGGAAAGTATAAAAGAAACACCTTCGTCTCCTATCTGTTCCTGTCTTTTGTATAACTCTTTTTGGGACTTTCTTGGGCAAGGCATTACACCGGCCAGTCAACATGGGGTAAAATGAAATAACCTAATAATGGAGTCAGATATCAAACAGCTACACTGCTTAGCCCTTTGTCCTTGATCTTCAGCCTCCTACCCCAGAGAATATGTCCCGATTTTATTTATAATAATTTTGACAGATTTATCTTATATTATTGACAGGTTCTATAACATTTCTCTTTTAGAATATTCCTAGCTTAATTGATAAAATCTGCATCTCCAAAATGTGTTCAGTCCTTTATAAAGTTCTCATTAATGATTTATCATCTTTTGCTTACAAACTTATGTGTTCCCTGAGGCACATTTAGCATTGTTATATAATTGCAGAAAGATTTTTTTTTATATTATCATTTTTCGTTAGTTATATCTTATCATTCGGTTTAGTTAGGCTTAGAACTTAGTGCATGGGTAGGGGCACACATTGAGCGCAGGTGTTCATGCTCATGCAGGGAGGATGTGACAATCACAGATGTCATAATAAAAACCCCGGATAAGAAATGAGACAGGGGATGTGAATGACGTCATGCCCGGAAGCGATGGGCTGAGGATTTTGGGTGATTTTTGAAAAAAAACAAACAGTTAGTTGAGGTTTGAACCTAGGCGAGTTCAGTTGGGTTTACAAGATACGCAGCGTGTGGTGGGGTCAGATGGAACAGTCAGCATAGTAAAAATTGTGTGTCTCTCTCTCCTCGTGTCGAAAAACCTAAAAGTCAAGAAGGTAATAAAAGTTTTGTACCAGAACTACCGAGAGTCGTCAGTGTTTCAGGATTCCTATGCATATGAACATTTTGTATGTTTCACATATCCGTATATTTGTATAGTCGTATCATGACTATACAACAGCATAACTGTTATTGTTTTAGAAGATAGAATTGGTAACCAGAGTTCATTTCACTTTATGCTAATGCCCTTAGTACAGGTATGAATCCATCTGTTCTTTCTCTAGCTCTGGATAAATAGAGAAGACTGATTGCTTTACCAAGGCTAAAGAACCCAATCTAGGAGAAGGAAAAACTGAATTCAAACCAGCTTTACTCCACTTGTGTCATATCCTGCCTATGGTGGAGGACTGTGGGTAAATGCATATTCTCTCTCAGTGCTTTATCAATAGATTTTAGGGCTATAATGTCTGACTATCTTTATCTGTTACATATTGACCTTTGACAGGCCAGGTAGTGTGGATTTCAAAAACAGGCTGTGCAGCTGTATCTTAAGGTAAACAAGGGATACTGGAAATGCCACGTGAATTGCATGGGAAGAAATATGTGGGCGTCAGAAAAATTTGAAGTTTTTTGACCCCAGTGATCAGTCAGGGAGAGTAGTCAGCAAAGTGGACAAGTCATGCTGTCTCTCTGTTAGACCAGAGTGGGACAAGGTAGCCCCCCCGGGTTATAAGGCTGCTCTGTATCGGGCTTCTGTAAAGGAGGCAGAAACAACTAACTCTGTGAATATATCTATCTCAATGTGGTGCTAACTGTAGCAGTTCCCTGTTTATCTCTCGCTCACATGCAACAATTTCTACCGTTTGTGAATAAGTTTATATTTTTGTAAATGTTATTGCCTCCTCATTTCTGCTATACAACAGTCTGTCTTGAAAGCTAGCATTACCAATTCACTTGCAAATCATTTCTAAATACATCACGATTAAAAAAAAGTTTTCAAATGTTAATACCACCTTCTGAGACTTGTCCTTGTTTTTTTCTTTTAAAACTTTCACATTTTTTATTAAATCACTTGTTCAAAAATACAAATAGTGGGAAGATTTAACCTTTCCCTAATCTCTTTTGGATCTCGAACATAATTGTTACCTTGGTTGTTGGTGCAGTGATAGCTTCAAAGTAGCCATTATTGCTTTGAATGGGGCTATTCATGTTGATCCTTACAGAAATAAAGAACCCTGACCAACTTTGATTCTGATGATTTTAATGAACATTCAAAAAGCCACACTGAATACTTGATAAATTTTCAACATAATTTTTAGTGATGAAAACATAAAATTTTCTGACCGTTTTAAAGATTGCATGGATTTTAGTGAACCAAAATATTTGCAAGTCACCTTTTGGCATTTCTTTGATTTTGTTTTTATCCTCTCTTTTGGTTGCGGTTTGGTTTTTCACTTTATTTTTGCCAAACAGCAATACCGTTCGATATAGCATACCTTAGTATATCTTAATATTTAGTCTGGCATAAGGCCAAAAGGAGAAGACTTAAGCAGCAGCCTCAGAAATTCTTGTGTAGGGAAACAACAAATGATCTCTCTTGGATAATTTGTATATCCTGTCAGGGCTTGTAAGGTGTCACGGCAGTTCCAGAAACCCCTTCTCTCATTATATTTGCCTCTGGTCTTTGAATGTTAGAGATGTTGTCAAGTAAGCTTTTTCTATTTTTGTACCACTTCCACATGCTTCTTGTTCATGAAACAATATAAGTATGGTTGTATCTGAGTTGCATTCATATATTCTTTCTTTTTATATGGTTGCTATGTATATTGCAAGTATTGAATGTTCTTGTTTGTATAACTGTTACTTTTCTTTTCACTGTATTTAGTATATCATGGATATTCTGATATCGGTCTATGGTGAATGGGGACTCTACTAAAACATTTTCCCAAGAATACAATACTTATTTCACTTGGACTCAAACACCAGTTCTTCATACAAAGGGAAATCACGAACTTTCTCAGGCACTAGACAGGTCTCTTTTCAAAGTTAAGATCACTTCTATTTGTACACCTAACCCTATTCCCCTTTGTTCAATATGGAGGTGCTGTCTTGGTGATAGCCTGGTGACTGGATATCTATTTTGTATAGGAGTCCTATGAACCAATATACCGAGTTGACTGTTACCTTCTACATTTCTTTAACCGTAGCTCTTCTTTGGTTGGCGTGTAGTTTACACTTTGCTTTGATCAAACAGTAATGCCATTGTATTTATGTGATATGCCTGTACCATTCAAAATATCCATTTTCAAATTTCCTAACTTGGATTGATATGAATTTTTAAACATTAATTTGCATAAAAAAATTAATGTGAGTTATTGAGAATTACTCTTGTGTTTTAGAAAATAGCAGTTTGACTAAAATTTGAATCTATTTTTGAAGATTGCTACCATGATGACTAATCTGTGATTCTATTTAATACAATATTCTGTACAAGAGAAAAAAAGAAAAACACGCTATAATTACTCTACTGGTCTAAAAGCTGACATTTCATTTTTCATCTAATAGTTATTGGCTGTGTTTTGACCTGAGATTTTCACTGTGTTGTACATAATCTATATGATTAATATTCACCATTGTATTAAGTACATTGATAAAGAAGATTATGCTGAAAATGAAATATTTATTGTATAAAATGTATGCATTGTTACTATTAGGCCACAGACTTATTTACTTCTGTAGATTTTTTTAATTTTTTTTTTTCATAATCTTTATGGTGTCTTTATTTTTACTTTTATGAAACAATCTAAAACATCTTTATCTAGTGTTTTCTCAAATAGCTTTTATTTGTTTCTTTCTTCAAATCTATACATTGAGGTTAATGCAGTTGTTTGGCTGACATTCAAATAGGAAAGGAATCTTTTTTTTCATTTGAATGTTTTGATGTCAGGGCTTTGATTTTTATGAGCAAAAATCTATCTTCAAAATTTTTTTTTCCTCTTAAAGGATGACAACCTATCCAGGGTTATTTTATACTTTGAAATTAAATCACATTTATTGTATGTTTATTTTTTTAAATTTTTTGTGTAGTTGTCTTAAGGTTTTTGCCCTGTTATACCAGTTCATTGGCCCAATGGGTAGAGTTTGCCAATGGTCTGGGAGACCTGGGTTCAATCCCAGGTTGTGTCATACCAAAAACTTTATAAATGGTATTTGATACCGCCTTGCTTAACACTCAGCAATATAAGGTACGTATCAAGGGTAAAGTGGAGCAATCCAGAGAAAGGATTAGCACCCACCCCTACACCTCGGTGTAGTAGCTATTGAAAAGGGAGCCTTCTGGTCGCCCTCGACTACGGTTGCCAACTTTACTTTCCAGGGAAAGGAGTATCTCCCTCCCCTATATCTCGGTGTAGTAGCTATTGAAAAGGGAGCCTTCTGGTTGCCCTTGACTACACTCGCTAACTCTACTTTCCAGGGAAAGGAGTAGCTCCCTCCTCTACACCTCGGTGTCGTAGCTATTGAAAATGGAGCCTTCTGGTCACTCGACTACGGTTGCCAACTTTACTTTCCAGGGAAAGGAATACCTCCCTCCCCTACACCTCGGTGTAGTAGTTATTGAAAAGGGAGCCTTCTGGTTGCCCTCGACTACGGTCGCCAACTTGACTTATATCAATTATTCCTATCGTATACAAATAATTGGCAAAATATTTTGCATGATTTCAAGTATTTATACTTAATATTAATACTTTATACACAATTATATAGTTGAAACCGGGACATTGGCCCAGCGGTTAGAGTGTTCGCCAATGGCCCGGGAGACCTGGGTTCAATCCCAGGTCGAGTCATACCAAAGACTTTAAAAATGGTACTTGATACCACCTTGCTTAACACTCAGCATTATAAGGTACGGTTCAAGGGTAAAGTGGAGCAATCCTGGGAATGGAGTAGCGCCCTCTCCTACACCTTGGTGTAGTAGCTATCGAAAAGGGAGCCTTCGGGTCACCCTCGACTATGGTCGCTAACTTTACTTATATAGTTGAAAGTAGCTATTCTTATTTCATAATCTTTTGTTTGCTTGCAACTCACTGCTGTGAGATTATACTGGGAAACCCTATGTGTAGCAATTATATGGTTTTATGTAATTGATAATAATCCTTAGGTTTGAAGTCTTCCTTACATGAATAATTTTAATCTTTATTTTATACAGTGGGACCCTATCATATACTATCACTGTAGGTTAGAGTGGCCTTAGGAATAATGACTATAAATGGGTACTCAACACTTTCCAGACTTGGAGCCTCAGCATCTGATGCAGTTTAGTGCCATATCCAGGGTACTGCATTTTGGAGAGGTGTTATCACTCTATTGGGAATACAGTCTGTGTATTCTTAACCCTGCTGAAATGGTGGGTATCGTTAACGTAACAGTGTTCAATTCTGGTAATCATTAGTTACCTCAGATTTTTCAGTTAAAGAAGTCTATTCTATGGTATCCATACCATTCCACAGGGCAATTTTTGAGAACTTCTTTCTACCTTGGAAATTTTTTTTTTCTATTTTTTTTCTTTGAGTCTCTAATCAAATCTTGGCCAATTCAAGTTTAGTTTAAAGATGATGTAACTTAATCATGTTTAACCATGTAATTACCTGCTTTTGTATGGTTCTATTTATTGGTCAAATGGATCTGTTTAAAAATTGTTAGTTTTAAATTGGATTACTTTATATCATTTAACTATAAATTATTTGAACTAGAAAAAAAAATTGCCCTCCGGTTGCAAGTATTTAAGTTTTAATGTAATAAAATATCAGTGTATTAAAAAGATTACTTATTTTAATTGCTTTTTTGTAAAATGATATGTAGGACCAGTTTTAAAACATTTGAGAATAAAACAATATCTCCATTTATAATAAGATATAAAATAAAATTGACACTAAATTTACATGAAACTGTGGGTATAATAGAAGAATAGAATAGCCTGGGAGCTAGCTTTTCTCAACACCTCAGGCTTTCATTGTTCAATTTGGAAAATTTAGCTATTTAACTAATTAGACTGTAAAGAATGAAATCACAATTATTTATTTTTGTTAATGGCTTTCTTTTAAGATTTATCAATGAGATTTTCACTTGGTTTTATAAAACGAAACAATTAGAAATCCATAATTGCATGGAAATATTATCAAGATCAGTATGCAAATTAGTCTTCACACAGTAAACTGCTAGTTAATTGTAGACATAATTACAATGGTGTATTATTTGTATGTAGATAAGACCAACAGTATTAATATAAAACATTTTTCTTAATAACTGATTTAATCAGAATAAAATCATGGAGAATGTCGTATAAATAAGAGAATCATGACACTAGTGGTGATATAGTTTGTTACTCTTATTTGCCTTGTTGGCTGGGACTGTAGAATATGCTGACTGCACCTCTGCAGTGTGTGTGTGTGTGTATATATATATATATATATATATGGGTGGGTAAGAACCCCCTCACTGAATGTCTTTGATATGATATCAAACCATCTGATTTCTGGAGTTTTGGAGACTGTTGAGTGCTCTTTCGTTACCATTACCCCCAGATCAAGTCTGACTGAAACTGGTCGTACTTGTTAGGGTCCCATCTATGGGTCAAATTGAAATATTTAATCATTTACTATTCTTGAAACCATTTAACTGTTTGTATGTATAAACAGGATTTGGCTTTGAATAACCTGCAAGGGTTGATATGCCATAAAACACAAAAAAAACAGCATATATGCAATCTCTATCATAAGATTAAGAATATTTATTTGAAGCTATAATTGCTTACTTGAAACCTTTAAATTGTGTGTTAACAAATGATTTATTAAGCAGAAATAAATACTTGAAAGCATGATTATTAGTATTAGATAGGAATACTTGAAACCATGCTTGTATTGATAGAAATACTTGGTATCATAACCCACCTCCCCCCAAAAAACTCTTAAACTATAGAAAAAAGTATGTATAATGAATTTTTTAAAACCTGTAAGCATAAAATAACCCTTGACAGATTGTCATGCTATTAAAATCAACCAACCACACAGTAGCAACTGATTATACATCTATCAAGTAATTTCTTTGTCTTGGATCTTTTTATTTTGGCTGTAATTCAGAAGCTGATTAAGACAGCTGTAGAAAATGATTGTCCTGGAACAGCAGATAGATCTGTCAAATCTTTTTTTAGCAGTTATCTTACTATAGTAATGAATTGAATATTGATTCAAGATTATCTACAGATTAGATGAAGACGGTGAAAATACTGATTATCATGGTGTGGCTGATGAAATATTTTGCTGTATTACATCAAACAAATGTCCTGATCCCGACTGTTAAGAACATCTATTAAGTGTCTTGCAGCAATTCAGTGAAATGGAATATTCTGTTTTTTAACTTTCATATTTCTTACTTTTACGTGTAAAATTTGACAGTTTATGCTTAACTGTATATCAATCCGATATACGTAAATGATATAGCATTTCCTCTCTGATAATTTAAATATTAGGTAATTCCACGAGTATGCTCAGTATCAAAGTAGTGGTATGAAAAAAAGAACGAAATTTTTGGTGTTAACCATATTATCTTGAAATATTATAAATGGCAAGAGTTAAGGATATGTTGAAGGCATGAGGAAGAGTCATTCATATGTTGTGGGAGGCTAACAAGACTCAAAATGAGTTAGATTTCCAAGTAAGATGCTCTCAGTGTGCCATCTCAAAAATAACAAAACGAACTTGTTTAAAATGGTCCAACTGTGGTTCCAAACCCAAGACAACAGAGATGAAGATCCACTTTATTTCCAAGAGATCTGCCAATTGTGGTGAAATTTTCAAAGCCTCAAATGATGCTTGTGAAACTGTTTCTTGATTCACAGTATTCTGAAGGGAGACTCCATCAGCTTGAATATGGCAGCAGGATAACGATTATGAAGCTAATACTTACATTTCAACATTCAGTATGGGCTAGATCATCATAATTGGTCAGTTGATTAATTGAACCAGGTCATTTTCAGTGATGAATCAAGATTCTGTATTTCTTTTGGTGATTGTGGCTTCTGGATAAAGTCACACTAGAGATACGATGCTAAATGCATGAGAAAAGAGCAAAATTTCCTCAACCTGGAATGGTTGGGATTGCATGTCTGCCACTGTTGTTGAAAAGTTCTGCTTCTTGAAAAGATCGATTAATGCTGCTGTCTATTAGGAAGTCCCTGACAATTTCCTTATCCAATACATTGAGGATTTGGGGACAAGTGATTCATGATCCTGCAAGACCTTACTCCAGCTCACATTGAGAAATCTACAAAAGAATTGTTCAGGTAAAATAGGATGCCGATTCTTGATTGGGGCCTGTAAATAGCCAAATGCAACAGAAAACTTATGTGGGGTGGGGGTTTCTCTAGGAGAGAGTTTAGAAAATACTATCCTACAAATCTTGAAGAATTGAAGCACATCATTACTGGAGTGTGGGCATCTGTGTCACTGGAGACTTGTCATTATTTGGTGGGTTGGCTATTAAAACAAATGAAATAAATAGTTCATACAAGAGATATTTGGCATTACCTCTTGTAGGACTTTATTGTCCTAGTGGGTAGAGTGTTTGCCAATGGTTCTTAACTCTTAATCTTTTCTGTTATTTTTCTAATTTTTAACCATTGAGATTGGAAGTTTTTTTAATATTTTACTGAAAATGTAAATTTTTTTTTGCTGTGGTTCCTACTCATTATCAGTTTTGATGTTTGATATTAAAGTATGGATTTACCCAAATCATCCTGCCATAGACTTGCCCATTCGACTGGAACCGTAGAATAAGGAATAAATTTATGTAATTATTAATGTCTAATCAAATGTGTCCCTGTTGGCTGGGGCTGCAGAATTCACCGACTGCATCTTTGCTGAGGGGTAAGACCCTCTCCTCCCAATGAGTGTCCTAGATTTGACAGTAAATCTGATTGTGAGGTTCCAGTAATGCTGGAGCTTTGGGAAATGTGGAGTACCTCTTCATTGCAATCACTTCCTGGTCCACTCTGGCTCAGAGTGGTAGCCCAATCTATAGGTCAAATATAACTAAAATGTGTACTTATGCTAAACTGAATTGTTTGAAATTGAACTGTTTTGACAATTGTGTGGGAACAAAAACTATACTTTAACTAAACTGAATTATTCAAATTAAAACTGTTTGACTAAACTGAATAACTTGAAACAGGAATGTTTTTGACAAACTGTATTTATGCTAAACTGAATAATTTGAAATAGAACTGTTTATTTGTATAGAAATGGATTTGGCAGTAAATAACGAAAAAAGGTTTATGCCATAAAACCCAAACAAACCTACCACAGACAGGATGACATGCTCAATTTTTAAGTGGAGTAAAGTGGTTTGAGTTAAGCAAGTTGGGGAGAAGAAAAACTTAACCAAGACCAAAGCACCAAGTCTGCCTGTTTACCAATACTTCAAAAACATGTATTTACCCTATCTCTCTCTTACGGTTAGAATGCAACACAGTCAATGGAGTAAGGCTGGTTTGAATTCTGAGTTTTCTTTGTAGATTGGTTGCCTACCCAAGGCTACAGAACCCAGTATTCTCTACTATTTACTACTCATAAATGGGGGGGAAAAATAGATGGATTGATGCTGTTGGTTCAGTAAAATTCATCTGACCTTATATATGGATAAGATAGGTTCTCCCTATCTCTGAGAGGACATTTCAAGCATATATCCCATCCTGTAGTTTTGGTGCTCATTTTCAGCTAACACTTAGGTTCTAGTTCTATGGCAAGACCAACAGCTTGAATATATTGTTTTGCCTCTTCAATGCACACATTCTCTCTCTCTCTCTCTCTCTCTATATATATATATATATATATATATATATATATATATATATATATATATATATAATATATAATATATATATATATATATAATTTCTCTAGCTGACATGGTACGCTTGTTAGCCGAGTGGCCTGATACTAAAGTCTAACATAAACTTGGGCAGGTTTTGATCCCAGCTTTAAGCATCCTACGTATATAGCCACAACTGAAGAGTTGGGATACAATGAAACAGTCTGTCTGTGGATGACATTTATTTATATATATATATATAATCATATTTACCAACCCCTCCGCTCGGGCAGGATATGACACAAGATCAGTTTTTTTTTTTTTTTTTTTTTTTAAGCGGAGTTTAACAGGTTTGAATTTGGAGTTTTCCTTCTCCTAGACTACTTGCCTCACCAAGGCTAAAGAACCCAGTCTGCCCTACTATTTATCCATAGCTGGAGGGAGAATAATTGGATTTATACCTTTCCCAAGGGTATTAGTGCTATGTGAAATGCAATCAGTCTCGTCTAGGATTTGAACTTGTGTCACCGTGTCCATTTTCTACGACGATAACCATTACACCACGGGCACCTCCTCTATATTTATATATTTTCTTTAAAGAAAAAACCAAAGACTGGTTATTTTAGGATTATAAATTTATTTCCATCCTTTTTTGTGTTTCTGATGTAGACCAAAAACAATATAACAGGACTTCTTCAGATCTTATGGATAAAATAAAACAGAATAGACAGGGGGGGGTGAAGAGTTATCTCCTCGTTTTTTTTTTAAACTTCCGTTTTTTTACTTATTTATTTTATTTATTTTCTAATTTTACCATCGATTGGAATTATAGTAATTTAACTTTTTTATTTATTTTCTTTTTTTAAGTTCCTAAATTAACTTTTATGTGTTTTGTTTATACAATAAATTTTTGTCAGGGAAATATTAATACTTATATTAATTTCTAGTCTATTTCCTCAGTTACCTATATTTTATCCATAAAATCTGAAGAAGTCCTGTTGTATTTTTCTTCGTGTTTTTGGTTTACATCAGAAACACAAAACAGGATGGCAATAAATTTATAATTCTAAAATAACCAGTCTTTGGTTTTTTTCTTTAAAGAAAGTATTGCGCTGTAATATTAGTTACATTGAGCTCTCCACCAGGAAAATTTAAATGTTCAGCTCCTGAATGATTTTCTTGTCCTGAAGGAATTACTCCCAACTCTGGTTTAACTGGACCGAATAATATATATATATATATATATATATATCTCATTTGATTTTGATAAGCATATCAGAATTAGATGAAATTTTTATTCATTTCTCATTGTTTGTCTATCATTTCTGTTAAGGCTAAACATTGCATTTTACTTCATTTTAATACATTTGGAAAAGATAAACAGCTTAATTCAGGATTTCAACTTGGGTTGCCGATTCCATTTTATGTGATGCCTCTTTTAACAGTTAAGCTAACAATTTGATCTTATTATTTGTTCCAAAACAATCACTGCTTTCACTGAATTGTTTTGAATTACACTGGGTTTTCTTATTCTGGTAGTAAAGACATTTTCTATAAGACATAGCCACTGTAAAGTTGTTTGATAAATTTTATTATGGTTTTGATGTTTAAAAAAGACCCTACTTTTCTGCCAATCAGTGTAAAACTTTGTAGTGCAAATCTGCTTATCTAAAGAATCACCTGCTAATATAAAGGACATTATCTGCTATTGTTAGCATGGTTGGTGAGTCTCCATGGCATGATGGATGAAGTGCTGGACTGCAGACGTGAAGTGAGTTCAAACTTCATTTTGTGCTATTACATTCCCTTTCAGACTAATGCCCTTGGGAAAGCTATGAACCCCCCTTGTCCTCCTAGTTCTGGGTTAAATAGTATCACTGCTGTTCTACAAAGATTACTTTGGCATTAAATAACCATGAGACTTGATATGCCATTAAACAAAGAATCCAAACCTTGTTGGTGAGGTTTGAAATAGGCAGACTGTATTTTCTGCGAATGGATAAAAACCCCTCCTCTTAAAAGGGGTGACCTGTATATGACACTTATATCTGGTGGTGAGGCTTCAGTTTTGAGTAAAGTAGAATCCCTCTTCATTGTCATTTGTCCAAGGTCTATTTTGACTTGGTGGAATACCTATTAGTGCTCCATTAGTAGGTCAGATAGGTCTATTTGAAAATTTGTATTAGATTGGAATACTTGAAATAAAAAATTTGCACTCAATCATAAAGTATCCAACTTTGGCGTTAATAACCCAATGCTATTTAAAAAAAAAAAAAAAGCCCGACCTTATAGCCAAACTTGTTATTGTTTATAGCTTATCTTTTCATTTTAAAACTCTACAAACTAATGACATTAACCGGACATTGGCCTAGCAGTTAGTGTTCACCAATAGTCCGGAAGACCTGGGTTCAATCCCAGGTTGCGTCATACCAAAGACTTTAAAAATGGTACTTGACACCTCCTTGCTTAACACTCAACAACAGAAGGTACGTATCAAGGGTAAAGTAGAGCAATCCAGGGAAAGGAGTTGCACCCTTGGTGTAGTAGCTATCGAAAAGGGAGCCTTTGGGTCACCCTCAACTATGGTCGTCAAATTTACTTTACTTACTTACAAACTAATGACACCCTTCATGAAATTTTTTGTTTTGTTAGTATATCTCCGTATTTATCCAACCCCTGTGCCACTAGCTGAATGCAACACAAGGCCAACTTTTAGTTTGTATATCTTTGACTAACATAATGCTAAATGAAGAACTTTGTAAAACAGCATGAAAAATTCTGGTTTGCTCTGGGCTCTAACGCTTGTTTCTTTCATAAAATATGTAACTCTTGGTCACTTGAAAAAAAAAAAACCTCCATGTAATGGTTATTGTTTTAGATGAGCTGATTATTGTCAGTAAGTTTGATTCTGACTGTGTGCCTCATACTTCTGGGCCTCTGCCAAACTAAACCAAGAAATGACTACTTTTTCAAGGTGGAATTGAGTTAAGACTGTTGTCCTACAATCAGCATTCAGAATGTTGTCTTACCTGGGCTTTAACACCTGACTATAATACTTATGGTGAATACACTTTACTTTACGCAATGAAGTAGATTATTATTATATATATTTTTTTTTTGATTGCAGATATTTGTCTTCATCATCCTGGCTTATAATTTTTTTAAAATGTACTTTTTATTGACCTTTGAATTGACATAAACCAAATTGAAAAATCCTCCCTGAGCTTTGTATCTTTGTAACCAGGTAGAAAGTTGATGGATGAGTCTGTTTCTTTTCCTTCCTTTCTTTCTTTTTGTTGTTGTTGTGAGGCCTGCATATGTTGCCCTTAATATTGATGATGGCGTTGCCGCAATTCAATTTGTGCAAAACACAAAGAACTGGTTTCAGCATTAAAAAAAGAAAAAAAAAAGCCTTCTTCATTTCCTAACTGAAACTAATTCCTCTTTGTTGCTGGCATTTTCTTGTAGGAAATCTGCATTTTTCATTAAGCTTTTTCTCCCGAAGAGTCATTTTTCTTTTCCTCTTCCTTCAATTTTTAAAAAATTACTTTATTAAAAAAAAAAAAAATGCTATCCAACTGAAACATTTTGCTCATTTACATGTTTCCTGGACAATTATATTTATTTTATTTTTATCATTTTTTTAAAAAAATTTTCTCTTTATTTCTTTTATGGCAGTTACCCACTTGGAAAACAAAAACCATTTCAAATATTTTTTATTACTCTTATTTTTGAATTCACCACAAAAAGCATCAAGGAAATATTAGTTAAAATGAATAAATTGGTTATAATTGTTGGTTTTCTATAAATACCAGGCAGTTAATAAAGTATTAGATCCAAAGCATTAACAAAAATTGGGGTATCGAGTATGAGTTGCTTTTGAATGCTTTTTGTAATTGGTTGTTGGTCCAAGTACACAGCTTTTGTTCATTGTATAAGTTTTCAAAAGTTAATTGTAAGATCAACTTCTAATCAAGAGATATTACTATCAATATCAGTCGTATTCATTTGTTCACAACCAAATTGAATACTATTAATGATTATTATTAATGATACTGATAATTTTGTTATCAATGAATGAAACTAGCCCATCCTACTTTTTAGGGAAGCATTGAGAAGAAAAAATAGCCTGGTGTTAAGGAATCTATCTCCTAGACAGTATCTCTATATTAAACTAAGAGAAATAGGGTTAAGGGTACTCGCTAATATTTTCAAAAGAAATCAAAAAACTGTTTGGAACTTTATTTTTTACAACAAACTCATGAAGAAGAAAAAAATATTTTCAATCATTTTTAACAGCATATAAATATATAAGCTTAGAGATTAGGAAATCATATACATTTGTATTTACTTGACATTTTTTGTGTTATTTCTTAGCTTTTTTGCATAGTTGTATCTAGTGTTCTTATCTAATATAAAAAATTTCCATACAGTTGTAATAATTTATACAGTTTTATAGTTTTAACTGTTTACTTAATACTAATTTTTTCACACAGTTATGTGGTTTCAAGTTATTATTAGTAAGCAATTCAAGTAAATATTCTTGATAGAAAGAATTGACATTGTTCCTATCTAATACAAATGGTTTTTAAATAGATCTATTGGACTCTACTAACATTCCTGGGTGCAATGGCAATGAAGGGGTATTCCACACTCCTAAGAACTCTAGAATTGGTGTCTCACTTCAAGCTGAACTTGAGTATCATACCCAGAACCTTGTTTTTTGGATGGGGTCTGCAAAAGATACCATTACTCTATTCTAAGCTCTCCCAACAGGATGAAGTATTTTGAATATGGAGATATGTAACTATTGGTTGAATTAACTCTTGTACACAAGATATGTATATGGATATAATAAATTCTCCCTTGGATAATTTGCCTGTCTTGTAGAATTCCTATTGTACATCACATGATAGTTTCAGAAACAAATCCTTGACCTATTTGCCGCTGTTTTTTTCTCTTTTTTTTTTTTTTTTTAAACATTAGAAACATTCTCTGACCCTGTCAGGGAACAAAAGATGCATGACCATCTTGCCTATTGTTAGCAAGTAAACCTTTTGCTAATTTGTATCTCTTTCCTTATGCTTCATGGGACTATCCGTGTATAATTCTATCATGGGGCAAATTTGTGTATTCTTTTCATTGTAATATCACTGACATGCATATTATGCGTAAAAAATGTAAAGTGTTCTTGTATATACGATTGAGTTTATTTATTCCTTCCATTTTGTACTGTTATATTATGGTTCTTGGAGAGTTAGGACTCAACTTGATACCATCCCTACCAGTAAACGTATCAATAAATGTGTCCAAAATAACTTTTTACTTGATTTCCTATGCACAATATACAAACTGAGAGCTGAATTAAATTTTAGATGAAAACTTTGAAAAATTTGTTTCATGATCAGATTCTATTTTGTTTCTACAATGAGGAATATTTTCTTAGTACAAGAAAGGATGAATGCTAACTGGTGGAATTGTTTTTGTAATAAAGGAATGTTTGGATACATATACCAGGTTCAAATGTAGTCAGTACTAAAGTAAACTGAATCTTGTGAGAATTGGCTCTGTCACTATACATTGTTAATATTTATTCATATATTGTTCTTATTAATAGTATTTGCCATAGAATCTTGAAATTTATAGAAATTGTAGCTCTTATATGTCATATTCTTAAAAAAAAAATAGTGGGTTTTTGTTTTTTCTGAAAAAAAAATGTTTATTTTAAAAACATTTGTTGACAATATAAAACATGGACACAATATAATTTTTAAGATTGTTCAGTTTCTAATTTTATAAACTTTCATGAATAATTTAAGTTAAAATGATTAGCATTAAATATAGAGACCTTTTTATTAGTAATAACTTAACACCAACAGGACATTAGAAGTTTCTTTCCATTCATCTTTTTTCCCCATAAACTAGTTACAGTTTGGGTTTCATTTCCCAACCTTGTTTCCTAATAGCTTTCACAAGTTTTTGATGGGATTTTTTGCAGGCCATCTCATGACTTTAATGTTTTTTTTTTAAAAAAAAAGAAAAGTCTTCTACTCATGTAGCTGTATGACTGGGGGTTGGAAGATGCATGTTGAGAAGGAATAGCATCTTGTTATTACTAAATTTAGATACACATTAGCATATTTACCAGGTCATTAATTTCCACAATAAGTCCATCATCTTCAGAAGAGAACATCACCCATAGCACTTCCTCTTTTAAACAGACTTTTGACAAATTTTAAAATTTAAATTGTTACTCTTCTAAATTCTATCAATAGTAGAGCCCAATTTGTCCTATTTTACTTATAACTGGAGAAGAGATTGCTTGGTAAATACAAACAGCCTTTGCCAGGATTTCTGTGCTAATAACCATTATACCACCTTCACATCCATAAATGGCCTAAAAGGAACAAGAAAACTGCTTGTATTGCAATAAATGCAGATCAAAGACCAATGTTAACCCTAGCAATTTACTTTGTGCAATACAAACTATTTTTAAAGTTTTCAATTTTTTTTTTTTTTTTTTTTTTTGTTGGTTGATTTTATGGCATGTCAGTACTTGTTGGATAATTTTATGCCAGAATCAGTTTAACATTTATGGTCTCGAAATATATACAGTACAAAAATGTATCTTCAATCATTTTAAACAGCTAGAAATTTCATACTTGGTTGTAGAAGCTGACTGTAGTCGAGGACGACCAGAAGGCTCCCTTTTCAATAGCTACTACACTAAGGTGTAGGGGAGGGCACCACTCCTTTCCCTGGATTGCTCCACTTTACCCTTGATACGTGCCTTATATTGCTGAGTGTTAAGCAAGGAGGTATCAATTACCATTTTTTGAGTCTTTGGTATGACGTGACCCAGGTCTCCCATACCATTGGCAAACACTCTTATTAATGTTGTTCAAAATCATCTAGAATATTATCCCTATAAGATCTATTTGACCATAGATTGGACCCTAAAATATATTACAATTAGTCATGTATGATAAAAAAACTTGCCATCAGATCCAACTAAATTTAATTTCAAAATAGATATAACTTTAGATTGATTCTTATCCTTCCAAATTACATGTTCTTCTACATATACAAATCTATCATCTTTTAAACTTTTCATTTGAGAGATTTAGTAGCTGCAGATTAATATTGCTATTAATCAGAACTATAGCTGATTGGAAACAACCAATGTCTTTCAACTCTCTCAATTGTGGATTTCCTTCTTGAATGAGTTTTATGATCCTTTCCACTTTTCATTTTAAGAATTCTTTTGTTGGAGCTGTAGTGACATAATGGGATCTAAAGATTTCCCCGCCTTATGGGATTAAGTTACTTGTGGTCACATGACCCTCGGCTTCCACCTTCATCACTATTCCTTGGTATTCTCCTAAAAGCCAATAGCAAATGGACAGCAACAGAAACCGGTATGTTTGCTGGTACACCCAAACCAGGCAAGGACATCATCTATGCAGAAGGTAGAACTATTTCAACCTACTATTATGGAGAAATATTCCACGTTAGGACAAACATTGAGTACTATTATTATGTGTACTAATGTTTTTGTTTGGTATTTATCTAAAATGTCTGAAGTTATTTAGCATTGATGTTGTTCTTTAGGTTCTATATTATTTCCTGTTTGAGTCCTTTTCACAGTATTAAGCTGTTAACTACATTACCCCCCGCCAAAAAAAAAGAGAGCCATGTTTCCTTTCAATTAGATATGTCCAACTACTTGTTTGCAAGAACCATCTTTTAACTGTTGATCAATTTGCTTATTTCAGTGTCTGCTTGTATTTGTTTGAGGAAGGCAAATTAGAAAATCATTCTATAATTTTTTTTTCCTTAACATTGGGTTATTCCAAAATATTTCCCCTGAATGGCTTGAAAAAGATTATACCATTAATTTAGATAATTTAATCTAGTTTAACAGTCTAGTTGGCTGGGGCTGCAGAATACCCTGACTGCATCTCTGCAAAGTGGTCAGACTCCCCCCCCCCACCTCCAACAAGTGTCTTGGATATGGCACTAAATCTGATGGTGAGTCTCCAGTAATGCTGGAGCTTTGGAAAATGTGGAGTACGCTTCATTGTCATTACTCCCAGTTCCACTCTGGCCTAGACTGGTAGAACCTGATAGGGTCCTATCTGTTTCAAATTGAACTATTTGACATTTAAACTGAGTGGAAACAAATGACTTGGGTTAAATTGAATTGTTTGAAATAGAACTCTGAGTATTCAGTTGTGTGTAAACAAATGACTGATGTTTGATTGACTTGTTAGGGATACATAGCAATACTTGGAACCATTTAACTGTGAGCAAAAGAATGAGTGTTGAATAGAATTATTAATGTTTAATAGCAATACTTGAAACTCTTTAACTGTGCCTAAATTGAATTATTGGTATTACATAATACTTAAGAATGTATGACAGTGGGCAAATGGATTTTAGTCAAATCTTCAAAAAACAAACTTGTAGTGAAAGAGTTAAGTTATATTTGGAGGTGAAAATAATTCAAGAATGATTTGTACCTTATCTGTTATTAGTTTACCTACTGCTAACAAAACAAAACTTGAGTGAACATCATCTTGTGTGTGCTGATTCTGTAAATTTTGTCACGGGTTGTAAGTCTAACATCTTCAGAGGAGAATATCACCTATAATATGACCCTTCTTTTAAGGGTGGAGTCCCTGTGGCTAATGGTCTGTACTGCAACATCATAGTAAGCGAGTTTGAATTCCAGTTGTACTTTACATTCAATTTAGGATGAATGCCCTTTGTAAAAAATGTGAACCCCTTCCCCACCTCCAGTAAGCTGTGAGTTAAATAGTACCACCATTTGTTTGTTTTTGTTTTACAAGGATGGCTTTGACATTAAATAACCTTTTGAGAGTTGATATGCTATTTAACTAAGTGACAAAACCAAATATCTTCTAAGCCTATCACCTGTTCAACCTAAAAAAAAAACACAAAAAACTCTGTCAGATCTAAATGTTATGGGAACCTTACCCATCTTACCATAATGGACTCTTCCTCACCGTTATTAGTACTTAGAGATTTCACTACCAGGAGGCAGATCAATATCGGTGTTATCCGAACAGTATGAGACTTCTTACCTTTTCTATGTAACTCTATCTTTCTTGTGTAATATAATCTGTTATCTAATATCCGTGTTTGTGTTTTCATTAGTGACCCTTTCCGGGGGGCCACAACACTAAATAAGATGAATTTCATTTAATTACAGAAATTAACTTTTGACCAGTCTTCATCCTTCTTGGTAGATTTTTTTTCCCTATGTATTCAAGTCTAGCTTTTTAATTATTTTTATTTATGATAGATTTCGTAGCTTCAGAATATTTCTATTAATAAGAACTGCATTGAATGAAACTATTTTCTTATTCTGACAGGTACTGTATATGTAAACATTAAAACATTTTATAAATCCTACTTGTGATATTACGACTTACACGATCAACTTGGGAGTGTACAACATCAGAATAGATGGTTTTGTCTTGTATTGAAAATTATTACTTAATCTAGTAGTATAAATTGATAATTACATATTGTTAGAAAATAGTTTGGTTTGTTTATCTTTTTCTGCTTGTTTGATATTAATTGAATTTAGTTTCCATTTTAATTTATTTAATCTTTTAATTTGATAATGATGGTTGACTGGTTACTACTGTAATCACCATCTGCACATAGGAAGTTATTAACAGAGGTCAGTTCATCGGAATTATTTTGGTTTATTTCATTTCAATTAATTTTTTTGTCTTAAATCTTGGATTACTTCAGTTCACTATTTCTTTTTTTTTTTTAAAGAAAGTACAGAAGTAGGAATGGTTTGTGTTTCTGTTATTTTCTTAATTGCTTTTTACAAGTCTTTTATTTTAGAACTGAAGTTTGGAATGGAATATTTTAAACAAGACTTTTTATTTTTAGGACAGCAAGATATTTTCACAAGATAATTCTTATGCTTGTCAGCATAAATGTACATATAAAATTTGACAGATTTGCACTTTTTTTTTAAAATTCAATTTTTTGTTTTAATTCATTAAATCAATATCAAACTCGATAATGAAAGAGAAAAGATGAATTAGGCTAATTCCCTTTTTAAAATATAATTTTATAGCTTGTCACTTTAGAAAATAGCAGGTTAGCAAGTGCAATTTGCACACTCTCATTTACTGAAAGACTAGTCAGCTGGGACTGTAAAATATGCTGACTACATCTCTGAGGGGTAAAACCTTCCCAATAAGTGTCCTGGTATGACACCAAACCATCTGATGGTGAGGCTGCACTCGTGGAGCTTTGGGAAATGTGGAATACCCCTTCATTGTCATAATTCTCAGGTTCACTCTGATCCAAAATAGTGCTACCTGTGAGGGTACCATTGAAATATTTAACTATTTTCTATACTTGAAACCATTTTAAATATGTAGGAACAAGTGACTGTTGAATTATTTGTATTTCACGGCAATACTTGAAACCATGTAACTTGGCAAATAAATGAGCTTTGGCTTGTTTAAAAATTGGTATTTATAAACTATTTATTCATGGATCATATTCAATTTAAATGTATATACAGGATTTGGCATTAAATAACCTACAGGGGTTGACATGTTGTAAAAACATAACCAACCAACATCATTTACTAAACCTTAAGACACTTATTTACCCTGTAAGTTTTGAATACCATGTCAGTGAGGTTTAGAATATAGTGCGTCACTCCACACCAACCTCTGCTGCAGAGGGTTAAGATCTCCTACTCAAAAGAAAATGGGTGTCCTGGGTATTGACACTAAACTGTATCTGATGGTGAGGCTCCAGTTCTGGAACTCTAGGGAATGTAGAATACCTCTACTTTGCCATTACTCCTAGGTCCACTCTGATCTAGAGTGATTGTACCTATGAGGCTTCTAACTATGGATCAAATAGATCTGTTTGAAAATTAGTAATATTTGATAAAAATGCTTGAAACCAGAACTATACAAACAAATGATTATCATTTGATAGAAATAATTACTTGAAACTATATAATTGTTAATAGGTCTGTTTAAAAAAATTAGTTTGTGATAGGAATACTTGATGCCATATAACTGTAAATTATTTGTATTAATACTTCCTTTACCCTATAATTGTTTAAGGAATATCATTAGCTACTTAAACAATCTACTTGTGCAAACAAATCACTATCATTAGATAGAAATAATTACTTGCAACCACATAATTATCAGTATTATATAGGAATACTTAAAACCACAACCTATGTATTAATATTTGTATTAGATAGGGATATTTTTATATAAAACTATTCAAGTCTTTACTCATATATATAATGAGATTCCCTAACCTTAATGTATAAAATAACCCTAGATGGATTGGCATGTAATTAAAATTTATCTATAGACAGATAAAAGGAAAGCTCTGTTTGTTTGAAAATACCTGCACACATGCTTATTTCTGAGTTAGAGATAAGTTTATATTTAGTCAATAAATTTTTGCTTCCTCAACTAAATTATAATTATATACCTTATATCTAAGAGTAGTGGTCAACTTCTGTTGATTATTTGCTGGTATGAGTGTCAAGTTAAATTTGTAAATTTGACTACATTAATTGGATCTGAAATAAGTTATTTTGAAAGGCAATTTAGATATTAAAGATCCTTTTTGTATAAGAATAGAGGAAATTTTATGTTTGGAAGATTTAAGTACAAGAAAATGTCAAATTGCCTGCTAGATCTTCTTAACCTGATTTACCCTTTTTACTGTGCCTTTTTATTCTTTTGATTCTAAATTGTCCTTGGTATGACTCTAAATTGAATTTATTGGTGAGACTCCAGTTCCTGAGTATGTAGTCTCACCCCTATTGTTGACATTATAGATCTCTCTGAGAATGTTCAAAATGATTTTGAACTACATAAACACTATGGCTTTTAAAACATTGATATTAAAACTAAATATTAAATGTCTAGTTGTTTGAAATGGTTGGAGATATAATTTTGTACCAATATATAAATGGAGCTCATAATTGTTAAATTGACTTAGGCATAAAATAATGAAACAAGGATTGACATACAATAAAATTAACCAACAAAAATTGAAAAGTTTAAAAATGGTTTGTGTAAACATTAAGCATTTATTGCAGTGAGAAGTTTTCTTAGTCCATTTTCTGTACCAAAAACCATTATGCTAGCTTCATATCTATATATGGCTTAAAGGAACAAGAAAACAGAGTTCAAATTTTGGCCAATGCTGCTTGTATTCATGTACTAATGACCTGAATAAATGTTATATTGTCCTCTACAGCATCATAACGACACAATAAACAGACGCAGGAAGACTTCTTTAACAAAATATTTACCTCTCACTTTATTGCAAGGGTTCGAAAAGGGTTACTCAAGGTTTGCGTGTGAGAGGGAGCTGGTGACCGAACATAAACTGTAATATTTTGACCCCCCACTCTTATGGCCATCAATGTTGTGTCTTTCTTGTTCTCCTGATGCTCAACCAGAGGCCCTGGGGTCCACTCAGCTGGGTTCTGGCTTTCTTTACTGCATCTTATCAGCAACTTTTCTGGTTCCCAAACTCCATTGGGGTTCCCGAGGGCCCCCTCAGCTGGGTGTGACTTTCCCTACCACATCTCATCTATAACTCCGTCTCCAACTGCAACTGCCACTTGACTTCTGTCTTGACTGAGTTATATAATAGTTCAACGCCCACTCGATCTTTGGAATGGCATGATTGATCGTCATCCAGTGGAAATAACTGTCATGCAGTTCACAGGTCACTCTCTTCCAGTGCATCAGTCTATGAGTGTATCATGGGCTTTACCTTGTCCCATTTCATCAGCCAAATCTACCCACGTGATCTCTTTCGATTACTGGCCATTGGAATGTGTCACTTCCTTCCGGTGCATCACTTTGTAATGGCATGTTTGCTTGGGCCGAAGGTCAAAATAAAACATAAAGGCATAAACTTATCTCTTTTTCCCTTGGCTATGGATTAAATGATAAATTGTACTTTCTGCCTTTGATAGGTCAATCGGTCTAGATGTACAATTCTGAATTAAAACCCACCATTAATACCTCATGGTTTAGCATAGCTGATTATTCAGTGTTTCGGTGTTTCCCTTCTCCAAGACCAAAGGTATTTAAAATGGAACTAGACCAGTTGGCTGGAGCTGTAGAATACACAGACTACATCTCTGCAGAGTGGTAAGATCCACATCCCAATGAAGGTCTTGGATATGCCATTAAACAATCTGATGGCAAGGCTTCAGCCCAGAAGCTTTGGGGAATATGGGGTACCACTTCATTGACATTGCTCCCAGGTCCACACTGATCTGGAGTGGTAGCACCTGATAAGATCCTATCTATGGATCAAATAAAACTTTTACCATTTAAACTGTGTGTAAACAAATGACTGATGTTTAATTGAATTGTTAGTGATACATAGCAATACTTGGAACCATTTAACTGTGTGCAAACAAATAAGTAATTTTAAATAGAAGTATTTGTGTTAATTAGCTATATGCTTAAAGAGGATCTGGCATTAAAAAAACTTCAATGCTTAAATTGCTACCAAACCTAAAATGGTACATATCCTTTTTGTCCCTTTTTTATGGACAGAGATACTGTCAGTTGAAAGGTGTCATTTTGGTGACAGCAGAATCACTCGTGTGAATAAAATTCTTATACACTTCATATGTGGTAGAGAAAAATGGGTTAAGTGTGGAACGCTAGAACAAAGCAAGACATCTAAGAAATGAATGTTCAAATATTGTCTGGAAAATTTGTATATGCACTGTCATAAGGATATATCTTACTGAGTTGATACTTTCAGTGTTTCTGGAATCAAGGGTTTTGGGTCTCTTTAACACTCTCGAGAACCAGCTGAAATTCATCCCTTCATAGCTTGTATCCTTGCAGTAACAATCTAAGGGTTCTTCCTCAATTTAAAGTCATCTTGTGGGTTTTTTTTATGGACTCCATGATGCTTCTTATATAACCCTTTATTAGCAGCTCCCATTTTACTAAGTCTGGTCAAGGCTCTGCAGAGTAAGCACTCTGAACTTTACTAATAAGATATGAAGAATGGAATTCATTTTTTTTAAGGTACATGCTACTGTTTATGGACATAATTCAAATGCCTTGTTGTGTCCAATATTGTGACTCAGGTGGTGAGAAGAGCCAAGCAAAGTTAAAACCAAAATCTTAGTGGCACAACAGAGGTTCCTGTAAACATGACCCTCGTAAGTTTTTGTGGTCATCTTTACAAGTACAGGAGAGATAGATGTGTGTTTACATCCAGTATGATGCCCATTCCCTATGAAGTATACGGATTGTTATGAATGTGGCTTATGCAAACAAGAGAGTGGAACTTTTTACCATGAATCTAAGCATTCTCCTGGCTCATCTTTTGCCTTCTACCTAAACTCCTGATTTTTGCTGTATCATTAGATAACTTGAATGCTGTTATCGCATTTCTAATTATCAAAGTCATCTGCCAATTGTACAGCTTACTGGACACTCACTATAAATTTCTTAAATCGAAGACTATTCCATTTTTAGTCACTGACCTGGAGAGTAAAATCTTAACACATTACTTTGCCATTTATGATGTGTTATTAATTTTACACTCTAAATTGGACAGAGGTATTTTTCTCCTGGATCATGGAAATAATCTGTCCTTCTAAATGCCATGCAAAAAGGTACTTAGAACTTAGGAAAGAAATTTCTGTTAACGAGTATGAAGTAACTTACTTGCTTTGAGAAAACCATCTGCACTTAGGCTCAAGCTTGAATATCATTAGTCATTAATAATACATACGCCATTGTAAGCAGTTGATGAAACCAGCCCTCTCTGCTTTTGAGAGTAGTAATAAAAAAAAAAAACATAGCCTAACATTTGGATATCTATCTCCTAGACAGTACCTCTACATTGAACTAATTTTGACATTGCTGGTAAAAAAAAAAAAAAATGTAAGTAGGAACAGGAGTGGCATTCTGATTCTGAATGACCATCAGTTGTTAATCTTATGGTTATCAATTCAGTTCAAATCCTCTCATCTAGAATGTTGGGGTGGGGGGACAATTTAATTTTTTACAAAAAAAGTCTAGGTATCCTGCTTTACCCCGAGGGAAGATATCACCAAACTGCTGTCACTTAAATTATATATTTTTGACTCCTACAATTTCATTGTCACTGAATACTAGAAATAAATATATATATATTATGACTTATATGAATTAATGTTACAGAAATATTCAAGTACAACCATGACCTTGTTGACTGGACTTAGAATATACTGTATACCTTGTAGAAGGGTAAGATTCCCCTCCCCCATAAAAAAACCCAAAGACAAGGTGTCCTGGATAGGAAATTAAATTTCACCTGATAGTGAGGCTTCAGATCTGGGAGTGTGGAGTATTCTTTCATTGCCATTGTTTCCAGGCCAACTCTGACCTGGAGTAGAAGTACTTGTTAGGGTCTCATCTGTAGATCACACTAATCTGTTTAAAAAATGATTCATATTAGATAGGAATACTTGATACCATATTACTGTAAATCATTTGTATTAAGATTTATAGCTTAAAGCTATAATTGTTTATGAAGGATTGTTACTTGAAACCATATAACTGAGCAAACAAATGATTTATTAAGTAGAAACAATTACTTGAATCTATATAATTATTAAAATTAGACAGGAATACTTGAAATCAAACAACTGTCCAATTTATGCGTATTAAATTATGATACTTAATATATAACTGTGTCTAAAAACTCTTAAACAGCTACACAAAAAGGTAAATGTACAATGAATGCAATTCCCTAACTTAGTCATCAAATAACTCTCAACAGGTTGACATGCCTTTACAATTACTCAAATAGAATCAGCCATATTCTGATGGAAGACTTTTCTGGGAATATTTATCTTCAGCAATTACTCTGCCCATGAAATTGTTTTTCCAAACACCTTGGCACGAACTAGCTTTTTTTTTTTTTTTTTTTTTTTTAATCCTTGCTGTTATTCTAAAAAAAATATTTGTTGTGCAAATAACCTTTACTGCTTTGAATTTCCAGTCTCATTTTCTCCCACAAATTAAAATTAGTTATTAATTTTACCTAAATAGATTTGTGATATACTGCTGCAAGCTTTATTTGTGTGTCTACATATAGAGTTCATTGAGATCTAATTGATCAACCAGTGGTTTTAATCACAAGTGTCTGGGACTTGGATCTCACTATTGACAGTAGGAAAAGATGTTCACTTGAATTTGTCTTATTTCTACCACTAGTCATACAGTTACTTTTAATAAAAATCTATAACTAATTCTGTTAAAAATGGTCTTGCATTTTGTTAGTTCAATGGAAGAGTTAAGACATGAGGGCATGAAAACAATGGACTATAATCTCCTGTCTTCTGTGTACATAAAAGATGAAACCAATTGTTTTCTATCCATTGTTGTACTAAGAGAATCACTGTAGATCTTTATTCATCAAAATAAGTGAAGATTTATGTAGAGATACCTTGACTCTTTACTGAAAATGGGTCATTCTTCAAAATAATGCAAGTTTGCCTGAGTTAAACTTGAGAAAAGATAAAATAGTTACGTTGGGATATTTTACCCCATTTTTAAAATTTGCATTCTATCTAATCGAATCTCAGAAATAGTTTATATTCAACCTCCTCAGAAGGCATTTTGTCTCTGATTCTTTCAATGATAGACGAAATGGTTTTAAATTTAAATCATTATTAGCAAGGTATGCTAACAGCATGAAATCCTTTGACTCTCTCACCATCTGTTCTATTAGCCCTTGCTCTTGACAAGTCCTCTAGATGGTATCTAGTGTCTGCATAGAGCAGATGAATGTAATTTTTTGCTATTCAGCCAACACTGCCGTGTCTATGTGTAGGCATCCATAGAGTGTCACCTATGAGTATGTCCTTAGTTCTTCTGCATGTCTTTTCATCTTACTTTGATGGTTTGTGTGATGGGAGGTCGGTGGCCGTACAGCTGCTGTTTTGTATGATGCTACTTCCAGGTTTTGTTCAAAACGGCCTGCTTCAGCATCCTTGTATAATTTGTACTTAGGTTTTTCGCCAAACATTTTTAGTCCAAGTGGTGCAACTATACAATAATACTGACACAACTAAAGCTTGGAACATTACAGAAATTTTTTTCTTTTTCTTTTCTTTTTTTTTTTTATCAAAGAACTTCTGATATTTCTCTGATGATGGGATGTAAAACTTCAATGTCAAATTTCTTAGAATATCCCCAATATATTTTAAAAGATATTGATTTAAATTTACTTCTTTAAAAACCAATTTGAGTTGATTTGTAAAATTTTGTTGCATTAGATATAAAGAGCACAAATGAAAAACTCTTAGAAAATGTTAAAATCCAGCAGTTTTATATTATCAGATCATATATTTCAGAAAGTCAAATGAATAGAATTTTCAACCAAGTGATGAGAATATAAATTTTTTTTTTTTTTTTTTTTTTTTTTTTTTTTTTTTTTTTTTTTAAATTTTTTTTAAGTGGCTGTACAATTTTTTATCTAAACACTTTCTCTAGTCACGCAGTTGCTTTTAATAAAATCTATTGTTATTTATTTAGTATATTTTTCTTGATTAACCAGTCGTATTAAAGAAAGCAGGTAATTGTGTTATTGTTTGGCATTGAGATTAAAGTGGATTCTAAACATTGATTTGCCCTGTTGTCAGAGCTTAAAATGTGCTGACTGTACCTCCTGCAGAAGTATAAGAACCTTCCAAAATGGATTTTCCTGTGTATGTCACTAACCTGCATTTGATGGTGAGGCTCTGTTTCTGGTGATCAGAAGTGGAGTGTAGAGTTCCTCTACATTGTCATTGCTCCCAGTTCCACCCTGACCCCTGTTAAGGTCCTATCTATGGGTCAAATAGATCTATTTAAAAATTATTCAATATGAATACTTTATGCCATATAACCATATTTACCAACCCCTCTGGTCGGGCAGGATATGACACAAGGTCAGTTTTTAAGCAGAGTTTAACAGGTGTGAATTCAGTTTTCCTTCTCCTAGACTAGTTGCCTGTCCAAGGCTGAAGAACTCAGTCTGCCCTACTATTATACCTTTCCCAAGGGTATTAGTGCAATGTGAAATGCAATCAGTTTCATCCAGGATTTGAACTCGTGTCACCGTGTCCATTTCCTACGCCGATAACCATTACACCACAGCATACCTCCAATATGCCATATAACTAAATTATTTGTCTTTCTGTTACTTGAAGCTATAAATGTTTAGTAAGGATTACCCAACAATCTTCTCTGCGTAGGCTTATCCGAGTGTATCTACTTTTTATTGCCAGTCAAAATACAATGTAAAAAAAAAAACTTTTGCTTTTCTGCTATTGAAGCAGTTGTTGACACGTGACAAGACACCATTCAACATCTCTCGGCTTCAACTCGTATGGCACCCAATGTCCTTACTTTTAAATCATTCCAAATACTTTCAAATGTTTCAAAACTGTTGAGTGATCCTATTTGACTAGTTGCCTTACCAAGGCTGAGGAACCTAGTCTGCCCTACTATTTACCCATAGCTGGAGGGAGAATAATTGGATTCATACCTTTCCCAAGGGCATTAGTGCTATGTGAAATGCTATCAGTCTTGTCCAGGAATTGAACTCGTATTGCCATGTCCGTATCCTGTGACGATAACCATTACACCACGGGCAAACTGTTGAGTGATAAACTCGAAATGATTCTGCAAGTTAAGCTTGCACTTCATGAAGTAATGCCTCCAATTCTTTGTCTTCAAACTTTTTTCAGTGCGTTAGAGCATTCCTTATCTTCACTATCAAAATCACTTTTTTTTTTTTTTTTTTGAAGCGTCTAAATCACTCTCTGCATGTTGTTTCTGACAGAACGTGGTCACTGTAAGTCTCAACAAGAATTCTGTGTGCTTCAGTTGCAGATTTCTTATGAAAAAAGTAATGCAGTAAAAATTCCCCATAAATACACTTTCTTTCATATGAAATCTGTCATGTTAAATAAAGTTGTTTACTCATGAGTGAAATGACATTCTTCAAATTTCAATCTTGCTTATTGTACTTCCTTATAGATTCATTACCATTTGAAACTACATGCACACAGTTCTGGGAACACCATTTGTTGAAGAACAGTGAGAACTTATTCAAGGTCCTAATAGTTTATAACAATTGTTCGAAATTGGTTTAACACACTTTAATCTCTTAAAACATTTTGAGGCTATTCAAAATGGCAGCAAATTAAATGGTGCTGATTTTGCCTCCATTTTATTTCCATTTGTTTATACCCGCCCCAAATTTCTATATGGAACAAACATTTCAAGTAATGAAATGAATGGATAAAAACTTTGAAATATTTCTGTGGTGAAGGAATATAAAAGCTTTTTTTTTTTCTTTTTTTTTTTCTTGTTTGGGAAAAAATGTTATAAAGAATGGAGATCCTATTGGGGGGGGGGAAACAAATTTTTCTTGTGGGGAAATAAGTTATGTTACAGAATTCACTTTATTTATTGAATGACTCTTATATTTCTATAGACTAAGCTAATGTATTTATGTCATTACAGAGAAATATCCACTGAAATTTGTTTTTATAAGATAACTTTATCTTGATTTTTATCTTTTTAACAGAATTTTGTTACCCAAAGTTAGGGATGCATCCTATACACAAATAATTGTATGTATGTATATATATATATCTCATAGATGAATTGAAATTTACCTCAAAATATTTACTGCTAATAATGATTGTTCTTGACTAATAAATTTAAAAATTTCAAACTTCAATGATCCTTTATAGGAATGTAAGTAAGAATAGTCTTTCAAAGGGAGTTTTTTCTCAAGTTTATAAAAGTTACTCCCCACTATGTAAAACAACCAAAATTAAGAGATTTATAACAATCCTATAACTGAATTTAAATTTCTTGAGGTATTAAAGATTTCTCGCAAATTTTACTCAAGATATATAAAAAAGCAAAAAAGGTTTTGGCACGTGCCAATTTCAAGTTTCTCCTTGAAACAGAAGATTTTTTTTAACAAGAATAGAAAACAATACTTGTTAGGTCACAAGATGTATAAAAAAATTTGTTTTTATTTGGAATACAGAGGGATTCCGCATTCCATAATGCTGATGATATAAAGAAACCTTTTGATATTATTTTTTTTCTGTCTTTAGTTTTGATCGGGTGACTTCTTCCTAAATAATAATCTTTAAGAAATCTTTGGTATGTATAACTTGCAACTAGATGCATTGTTTTTTTATTGTTATGGGAAAAAGACCTTGTGAAGTTCCCATCATTTGAAATAAAATATATTTTGGAATCAATTTAAATATCATTTCTTGGGAAAGAGATTCCCTTGTTGACTTGAACTCATCATTATGACTAAAGAATTTCTATTTATTTATTTTAAATTTGTTGTACTACTTGTTGCAGAATTTATATCTTAGTTTTTATTTTCTTTCAAAGGCAGAAAAGTTTATTCCTAAAGTCAAGCACATCTATGCATTCAAGTATAATATATTTTAGTCTGAACTTAGTTAAATTGAAAGGTTCTACTCGTATTTGATTATTTCCTGTCAATGAGGATTAGAATATATTGACTGTTTTCCCTGCTGGAGGAGTAACCTCCTCCCCCAAAAAGTGTCGAGAATGACAATAAATTACATCAGATCTGGGGAGTGTGGAATACCCATTCATTATTACTCCCAGATTGACTTGATCTGGTTGTACCTGTCAGTCTCATTTATAGGCCAATAGATCTGTTTGAAAATTGGCATTTTAATAGGACTGTATGCAAAAAAACTCTTAAACCACGCAAATATGTAAAAATGAGCATGCAATGAAAGTGAGTCTTTAACCTCTAAACATAAAACATGCTGTTAAAATATTCTGATTAAAGATTTATAAACTAGCTTACCTACCTCTCTACAATGAACAAGATGTCAAGAACTGATTATAAACATAACACTAACATAAATTTTAAAGATATCTTTTTTAAATTTTGATTAAAAATGTTCATAAATTTTTAAATTTACTGATTATCTTTTTTTTATTTTTAAGAAAATTCTGGTTTTTGTCCAGATATTTAGTCCTAAATGTATATATAATTTTCAATTTCTTGCTTGAAGAATGGTCCATAAACTTCAGATGTTAAATAATTTTCAATAATTATTTTTTAGTGAGATTGTTATTTTTTTTTATTTTGAGAATTTTATATGATTACATTTTGCAGCAATATGGCATCCAGATGTTCATTTTTAGAGATTGCCTCTTAATTGGAGATCCCACTTTTCCTATGAGGGGGTTGTAAAGAACTTTGCTCTGGGTTTATTTTGTATGCTGAATTTTGTAGCTTGACATAAAATTGTTAGATCCTGTATAGAGGACAAACTTTTATTCAGTAATAATTAATATATCATCATCAAAAAAATTCTTTTATTATAACTTCTGCAGATGTTTTAAATTTTAAGCAGAATCCAATTGACTTTATTACTAGATTTTTATCAAATAAATTTCAGCCCACATGTTCAAATTAATAGAATATTCATTAATAACAATGATTGCAAATACATTATCCTGCCTTAAATAATTCTGTTATGTATTTGCACAAATACCAGTGCTTAAGATGTAAGCGAGGATTCTGAAAGATGACTTTACTTTTATACTTAAGGGAGTTTGCTATTTAAGTATGATCTTTGAATCTCTCCTATGGTGTGTGGGGAGGGGGGCACAATAAAACACCGTTGAAAAGTGCTCAAAAAATTAAGTTTTAAAATCTCCATTAGAAACAAAGATTTTTCTCTCTGAATTGATTAACATTTAGTTCCTCATCTCAGAAGTTCATGATAGGGTTCTTATTTTGGTTGTAATTTCAATTTTATCTTTGGGCTTGGATAACCATTACTTGAAACTTGGTTCCCAAGTCACTATTTATGGTTTGTTAGATATGAGGACCATTCATTAAAGGACTTTTTTTTATTTTTTTTTTAAATTTTTTTTCAGAAAAAAATCAAAATAGTTTTTTTTTTTTCTTTAAATGTAAGGTCTGCATTGTTTGGGATTGTTTTATAACCAAAATTATTTTAATGATACAGAAATGTTTTGTGACTATTTGAAATAATAAACCAGTACTCCTGGCTTGAACTAAGGTCTGTCATCAAGTTTTTGATGGCTGAGAAGTGCAAATCATGTGAAAATTACAGAATGATGTTTGTGTATAGAAAAGCTTGTAAAACGAGCTTCTCGATGCACAAACATTCTGCTAAAATAAATTTACTTATATGGAAAACTTGGATTTTTTTTTTTCCTACTTCAAGCTTGAGTTGAAAAGACAATCCATGGAGTGGAAATACTGACTCTCTAAAGAAAAAATTTTTAGAGGCAGCAGTTAGTAAAAAAAAAAAAAAAATTTAAATCCCTGTTGACAATCTTCTGGAGCATGAAAGGACCTATCACTTGTAAACAGTGCTTTCACTTTCATTGAATGACCCTCATACATATATATTTACTCATCTCCTTACTCTGTTGGCTGGGGCTGTAGGATATACCATCTGCATCTCTGTTGAAGGGTAAGATCTCCCCCACCCCAACAAGACCACCTGTTGGCCATGAGTGGTGGTGACCTATAATGATTAATGATCAACCTGGTGGTTGAGCAATCGTTGAACTGGTAACCAAGTTGTCAAGTGACTTGCAACACACCACTTTGGCTCTTACTGGGCTTGATGGATGGGTGGACAGGCCTGATTGGATCAATCAGCTGGTCACATCAAGCCCTATAACCTATGTTTTGTCTGACATTCTGTAATCTTCGCTTATGCAAACTTCCAAGCCTCTTTATTTTATGGGTGCTAGAAGGTGGTGGCTGAAGGTCAATTGCATTGAAAGAAAAAGAATTTAACCACTGCTAAATTAAATATTAAGCTACGTCTACTGAAAATCTGAAATTGGCAAGGACTTGAAACCCTACTCCCAGGTCTAGTACACCCGTAGTATATCCTTGTCTCAACCAAGGGAAACGAGTTGCCCAGTCGACTGGGGCTGTAGAATACACCGACTGCTTCTCTGCAGAGGGGTAAGAACTCCCCAACGAGTGTCCTGGATATGACACTAAACAATCTGATGGTGAGGTTCGAGCAGTGCTGGAGCTTTGGGGAATTCGGAGTACCCCTTCATTGCCATCGCTCCCAGGTCCACTCTGTCCCAGTGTGGTAGCACCTGATAAGGGTCCTATCTATGGGTTAAATAGAACTAAACTGTGCTTTCACGATACTGATTTTTGCATTTAAACTGCGTATTCATGCTAAACTGAATTGTTTAAAATAGAACTGTTTTGACATTGGAACTGCGTATTAGTGCTGAACTGAATTGCTCGAAATAGTTTAGATGTCAAAAACAGTTCTATGTACTTATGCTGAACTGAATTATCTGAAATAAAACTGTTTGACATTTAACTCTGTGTATTGCCCAGTCAGCTGGGGCTGTAGAATACACTGACTGCACCTCTGCAGAGGGGTAAGACCCCCACCCCCAACGAGTGTCCTGATATGAGGCTAAACAATCTGATGGTGAGGTTCCAGCAGTGCTGAAGCTTTGGAGAATGCGGAGTACCCCTTCACTGACATCGCTCCCTGGTCCACTCTGGCCCGGAGTGGTAGCACCTGATAGGGCCCTATCTATGTGTTAAATAGAACTAACAGCATACTTATGCTAAACTGAATTTTTTGAGTAACCTGAATAGCTTGAATTAAACCGTACTTGCATTTAAACTGTGTGCTTATGCTTAACTGAATTATTTGAAATAGAACTGTTTTTCGACATTAAAACTGTATTTACACTTAATTGAATTGTTACATATAACTGTTTGAATAGTTTGAAATAAAAATGTTTTGGACAATTAAACTGTGTACTTATGCTAAACTGAATTGTTTTAAATAGAACTGATTATTTACATAAAAATGGATTTAGTGCTAAATAACGTAAAAAGGTTGATATGCCATAAAACCCACCAAACCAAGAGAAATGAGTTCCCAACTCAAGTTGGACTCAGTGGTGGATGGCAGAACACTGGATCAGTAAAAAATAAACATTACCTATGGTTTCTTAAAAGAAAACAAAACAAAGCTCTGAGTTAGATTTGGAGAATGTAGTGGCATACTTCTCTAGATTCATTGTCATTAAATCTTTTGGAAGAGATCTGCCTTGTTAATTTCTCTTCTTTTCTTATAGAAAAAGTGATCTCTTTAAGAGCTGCCCATAAAAAACCAGGAATGATACCAGGAACAGCAATTTGCTTGTGGATGTTGACAGCTGAAAACATTATCAAAGTATAAAGCCTATCCCCATGAAAAGTTAAGCACCTTAAAAGAAGTCATCAGAAGTAGGGTTCATTCTTTGGCTTCAACAGAGTAAATAAGGTCAGCTTTAAGAAAACAAGGAGTCATAAATTTCAAAAGAATTAAAATCAGAAAGGTCTAAAAGGAAATCCAGATTTACACATACATTCTGACTTTTAATAAACCCCCAAGAATATTAATACTGACTAACTATTCACTTAAAAATAATGTGTAAACATTTAACTGTGCAAACAAAAAATTGATGTTAAAGTCAATAGTTACTTTTCCAAAGCAGTACTTGAAACTATCTGTGTGCAGACAAATGAGCTTTGACTCATTTTAAAAATTTTATCTACAAACTCTTTGTTTGCAAATAATATTCAATATATGTCAATGAGGATTTGGCATTAGATAATCTACAAGGGTTGATATGCCACAAAACCCAACTAACTAACTCCTCCATTTGAGCAGCTTAAGGCAGTCAATTTTTAAGCTGTTTAACAGGTTTGAATTAGTTTTCCTTCTAGACAGGTTGTCATACAAAGGTTAGAGCTCTTTCCTACTATCTACATATGGTTGGAGGAAGAAGAGTTGGATTAATACCTTACCCAAGAGTATTAGTGAAATATATATGAGGTGCATACGATAAGTTTCCAGACATTTTCGTATGGGCACTTTTATTGATAGTACACACATTAAACTCTAGTCCTCTTCAAAGTAATCTCCTCTGGCTGCAATGCACTTGTTGTACTGTTCAAACAACTTCTACAAGGCCCCATGGAAGTCCTCTTGTGTGAGTGTGTCAATGACCTTTGTCACAGCCTCTTTCATCTCAGTTGTCTTATAACAACAGCACCTGAGCTTAGGGAATAAGCAAAAGTCACAGGGAGCAAGGTCTGGACTCTGGGGAGGCTGAGGAACTGTCTTGATGCCCATCTTGGTCAAATAGTCTGTGAAAAGGATGGAGTTGTGGATTGGTGTATTGTCCTGCTGGAAATGCCACTGACCCGATTTGAAGAGTGCCGGCCTCTTCTGATGGAATCTCTTCCTGAACTCCCTTAAAACCTCAACAGTGTAACCCTAACCCTTTGGCCGATAAACTCTGGTATACTGACTTCTTTACTCCTCCCACACCTCTCCTCACAGACTCCCTGCCTTCCTTGAATCTCTTATGCCACTCAAAAACCGATGCTTGATTCATGCAAGATGGTCCAAAAGCAGTCTGAACCATGTTTCTGTGGCATCATTTTTTCCAAGTTTAAAACAGAATTTTATAGCATATTGTTCTTCTAAAGTGTCAGATTGTATTTTTGAAATTCACTAGCGATGACCATCAAGCCTTAGTAGGGTGTATTCCAATTGCTGCTGTAGCTGTTCATTTGAAGCTGAAATCATAAAAATTGGTCGGTCATCTCATAAGATGTATAGCAATAAGATACTGAATGTTCAAGAGTCTATAACAATTTTAAATGCCAATTCAAAAAAAGTCTGGAAACTTATATGTACCTTGTATATAGTGTACCAGTTATCACTATAGGAAATGGACATGGTGACTTGAATTCAAATACTAGATAATAGTATTTCACATAGCACTAATAGCCTTGGGAAAGGCATGAATCTCTCTCTTCTCCAACCTAGCTATGGGTAAATAGGCCAGACTGGGCTCTTTAGTTTAGGTTGGGTAACCAGTCTAAGAGAAGCAAAACTTTAAATTCAGACCTGCTTAATTCTACTTAAAAATTTACCTTGTGTCACATCTTGTCCATAGTAGAGGGTTTGGATAATATATACCTGTGTAAATTCTATGGAATACATGCATAATTTTATAACTCTGAGATAAATCATTAATTTCTATTTTCAAATTTGGTGAAAATAAATGAAACATAGCTTTATAATAAGGGGAAAAATGAAGTTTTGTGCAATAATGGAGGTGGAGGAGAAGCTTTAAAAGTAGTTTGACTAATGGTTCTATTTGGTTTTCTTTTTCTTTGACCATTTGCTATACTAGGATTAAAGAGCACAGTCTGCCCTACTACTTAGCCAGTCTTCTTTTGAAAGAAATTGGCTAACTTTTAGCTGTATGATTCAGTTTACAATAAGGCTAACATTGCTGGTTCATAAGGACAACCAAGAATGATGATAAAGCTATCAACAGTACAATTGTTTAGTTTAAATAAAATAAAGTTTGAAAATGAGTTACTATAAACGATAAAAAAAATTATTGGTTTCTCAATCTGTTGAAGTAGAAGTTTTTTAAAACAAAATATATAAATTTGCAGTCTTTTAGTTTATAGCAAGCTCTGCTGAAACTTGTTTGAGGCTGGAGGATGTGGTTGTTTTGGCAACTCTATTTTATGCAGAACTTTCACAAACAGAAGCTTATGTATATATTCTGGGAAGGACTGCAGCTCCTCTTCAGAGAGATTGGTTGATAAGATTGTTAGCTATTGTTAAAAATTTCCCAGTGTCTAGATAGCCACTCCTTGTCTGGGAACTTAGCCAATTGTACTACCATGACTGAACAACTTTACTCGAAAAGCTTGTCCAATTTAACCTGACCAATACATTATCAAAGTCAACGGCATACAATCTTAAAAAACAATGTTATTTCTAGTTTATTAGTCCAGGTTAAAAGCGCGGTTAGGGTAACTGAAAGTTGATCTTGTTTTTCTGATGCAGGTATCATTGGGGAATAAAAGTTTGGGCTCCTTGGTCTATCTACCTAAATTTTTATTATTATACCAATGACAGCTGTATCAGAAAAGGTCTAAAAAGGTTTGACTTTGGATTACCCTTACTATGCTTTTAACGTAGTCTATAGTACCTGGATATGAGTGGAGTTGTCAAACTTATACTTTTAACCCTCTGTATTGTAATTATTTTACTGTCTGTCGGTATCTGCTATAAGTTGCATATTGTCACCTAAACACGATGCATGTATATAATGACGAGGTAACTTTAAATGTATTAAAGCCAGTATCTGGGTATTTATCTCAAGATTGACCAGTTGTTCTGTTTCTTGACATAGATGAGAAATGGATTTATAATTAGAAATGGAAAAGAGGGTTCTCTTATAAGGAATAAAAAAAAAAAAAAAAAAATGACAATGGCTGATTTTTGGTGATTGATGATATAATTAAGAGGAATAGATCAACCAAAACATTTCTTTGTAACACAAAAATTGATTTCATCAATAAGTGAACTTGTCCAAATACTGGAATGATATCTATTTTACTGTCAGTATCTGCTCTAAGTTGCATATTGCCACCTAAAAATGATGCATGTATATAATGACAAGGTAACTTTAAAACTGGACTTTCTCAAAAATATCTTTTCTCCATGAGGAAAAAAAAATAGGATCTAGAGTTGTGCACACATATATATATATCTCACATACCATGCAGTTTATAATACAGTGTGTAGCAGAAATACCACCAATATTTTTTTTGTGGTGCAAGTGAATTTAGGCAAGTGGTAATGGTTGCTCCGTATTTGTTGTTGAGAAGTTTTAAGACTGAACTCTAATTGCTGAACAGCTTTTGATGCTATGCTGGGATGATGCTCTTTTGGAAGAAAATTGATACTAGCATTGGTTTGAAAAGTCTATCCAGGATAGTATCATTCTAAGGTACCATGAAATGAGCATGAAAAGCTCTCTGTGTAGCACTTTAAAATTCACCAGTCTTCCAAAAACATTTTAACAGCAAATGCATGGTGTGCACTGGTTCAAGCCATGATAGTATCTGGGAATTAAAAAAATGATAGTTTTGGTTGGCTGATTTTTGGTGATTGATGATATAATTAAGAATAGATCAACCAAAACATTTCTTTGTAACACAAAAATTGATTTCATCACTAAGTTTCACTTGTCCAGATACTGGAATGATATCTATTTTTACTCATATATTGACGATGCTGAAAAGTAAAGAAATTTAGTTTAGAGATAATTTTTGGGACTTCCCAGGTAACTTTACTGAGAGATCACTCAAGATGTTTAACCAATAGGAATACAAGTATGTCAGGCATGAATCCAACAAAATTTCAGATGAATAGAATTATATAAGAACATCCCTTTAGAGTGTGTTATCTAAGGAGAATGGAAAGGTATCAAACATAAAATAATTGGGAAAAGCCTCTTTTGAGAAAAAGTAAACTCTATAAAAATAGGTACAAGGCCACTCAAGCAGTTCTGGACAATGTGTGAGAGAGATAGTTCAAGTGTCAGATCATGTGTTTATCTTTTTGTAATTCAAAGTTTGGAACAGTTTGCCATTGGGAGTTTTAGTTCCTCCATTAGACCTTATACCAGTGAAATAAGACATTTATTACCTACCTCTGACAAGAAGAAAAAGTGACTTCTTGAATCCCAGTAACCATGCTAAGAGCTGATGTTTGACAACTGAATAGACCTGACAATTTAATAAGTTTCACTTGTGGTTGCCACTGTTACGACTTAAGCCTTAAAGAATTGAAAGCTATTAGTGGTAATAGCTCTGAAAGAAGCATGTATTTACTCAACCCCTCTACCATAGGCACGATGTGATAAAAGGTCAGTCTTTGAAGTAAAGCTGGTTTGAATTCTGTTTTCCTTCTAGGCAAGGTTAAAGAACCCAGTTTGCTTAGTATTCACCCATAACTGGGTGGAGAAGAGATTGATTCATGCCTTCCCCAAAGGCATTAGCATGAAGTGAAATGCAAACAGCCTTATCCCAGATTTGAATTCTGGTCACCGATTCCATTTCTTACTACACAAACCTGTAAGCGAAGAGAAGTAAATCCTGAATCAGTCAAGACATTTAAGATTATATATATCATTTGCTATTTTTTAAAATTGTTTACATTTATTTTATGATTGGTAATCTTTAATCTGTGAAGTGGTGACTGACTTCAAGAGCCCTCTTCAGATCTAATATTAATGGAACATGGAGAGAGGCAATTGGCAGATCATGACCCACCGACTGAAATCTGACTGAGCTGATCAATTATGATCTCAGAAAACCAATTCAAAATGATTAATTTTGACTTGTATTTTCTGTAAATTGCTTTTTATCAAAAATCGCCTAGGTCTTTATATCTGCAACCATAAAGAAGATATATCCGAGGCAATGATAAATGATGAGATTTTGGCCACTCACTCATATGGCTGTTTGGTTTCTTTGTTTCATGGCATATCTACTTTTGTGGGTAATTTAATGTCACTGACATCATTGTAGAAGGGCAGTAGTGGTACTGTTTTATTCATTGCTGGTGTAGTATAAGGGGGTTTATACCTTTCCCAAGATTATTAGTCTGAAAGTGAACATAATAGTGGGACTGATGTTTGAACTTACTACAATTTTCCAGTTCAGCACATTAGCATCTTCCCCACAGGTACTCCTCTCCTGCTCTTTTAGGCTCTGTGAAGTCTAATTGTCCAATACTTGTTGGTTTATCAACTAGGTTACAAAGACCAGTGGCATTGCAGAAGCCTGAATTGCACCTGTAAAGCCACTTGATACTTTAGTCTGTAATATGCTTGTGTTTATTGTAAATTTTTATTTTTCTCTCAGTAGGCATCATTCTTCCTTGGTCATCAAAATGACTTATGTGGGTTGTGATAAAACAAATAAAATTAATCTGAAAGAAAATACTTGTGTAATGTAATAGCAATCCAGTGAAGGTGTGATTGATAGGTTGCAGTTCATTTCATTCCTAGCTAAAAGTACCATGGGAAAATTAAAATTTGTATGGATGTTTGTTCATTGACTAGATGCTACAACATATCTAGAGTTTTTAATAGATACAATAAGTTAGGACTATCAAATTCCAAACCTGATGGAGATAACAAATTTGAGGATTAAGTGCAACTGCCCCACCATATCGAGGTGGTGATGATTTTAGAAATGAAAAGGTTGGTCTTTCCTCTGTTAACTAAAGAAACCATATCAGTTTCCCTTAAGAGACACGTCGTTGAAGGGAATACTCATGGCATAATTATTAACGTTGCACTGTGATGACATAATGAGATGAAACATTTTTCATGTTTAAACATTCTTTTATGGACTAATATCCTCTTTATCCCCATTATGAGTTGAATAGTACCACTACTGTTCTTTGACAAAGATGGAATTATTCAACCCATCAAAGTTGATATGCCATTAAACTAAGAAACTAAAGCAGGTTCATAAAAAAAGTTAACATGGAGTTTATTTTATTTTTTTTAATCTCTGGATCATGTGACATCCACTTCATCTACCTTTCATCTTTGTGACTTTAGCCCTTCAAGTATCCAGTGATATTACATTTTGCTAGTCAGACTTAATGAAAAACAGTGGTTCAGCCGGTGGGGGGGGGGCAGTAAAATTAAAGATTCTAACGGAGTTAGTCTAAAATGAATTCATGAATTGTTTTTGTTCATGACATTAATTCTATGTGGTTACTCTTGATGAAAAAAAACAAACAAACTATGAGGCATATACAAGGAGAGTCAAAATTTGCAATATTTTAGCATTTGCTTGTTTTTGGCATACAAGTTGCATGATTTGAAGCAGTTCAAGCCATGGAACTTACGCACTGAGATTGGTTGTATCATGGCTATTGGTGCTCTACTTTCATTGTGTATGCCTTGAAAGATATGAAGATAAAGATGCAGCTTTATCTAATCCAAGATCTTATGCTTTAAGTGTTTGAAATAAGCCATAACACCACAGAAACAACCGAAAACATTTGAGTGAAAGGTGAAAGCGGAGTTGATCACAGTACAATATTGCTCAGTTGGCTAGGACTGTAAAATACACTGACTGCTTCTCTGCAGAGGGGTTAGACACCCCCACAAAGAGTGTCCTGGATATGACACTAAACAATCTGATGGTGAGTTTTCAGTAATGCTGGAGTTTTAGGGGATGTGGAGTAGCCCTTTATTGACATTACTCCCTGGTCCACTCTGGCCCAGAGTGGTAGAACCTGATAAAGGTCCTATCTATAGGTTAAATAGAATCATGCTTTCTTGAGTTTACTGTTTTTGGCATTTAAACTGCATGCTTATGCTAAACTGAATTGCTTGAAATAGAATTGTTTTGACATCTAAACTGTGTACTTATGCTAAACTGAATTATCTGAAAAAAGTGTTTTGACATTTAACTTAGTATTGCCCAATTGATTGGGGCTGTAGAATACACAGGCTGCACCTCTGCAGAGGGGTATGATCCCCCTCCTCAATGAGTGTCCTGGATATGCCACTAAACGATCTGATGTTGAGGTTTCAGTGATGCTGGGATTTTGTGGAATGCAGAGCACCCCTTCATTGCCATTGCTCCCAGGTTCATTTTGGCCTGGAATGGTAGCACTTGATAGGACCCTATCTAAAGGTTAAATAGAACTAAACTGCATTGTTTGAATTAGAACTGTTTGACTAAACTGAATAGCTTGAAATAGAAATGTTTTTGACAAACTGTGTACTCATGCTAAACTGAATTGTTTGAAATAGAACTGATTGTTTGTTTAAAAATGAATTTGGCATTAAATAATCTACAAAGGTTGATATGCCATAAAACCAAAAGACCAACCGCATTACAATAATCAGAAGGTTTAATAAATTTTGCTCAGACTGCAAGAACCTTGATAATCAGGTAAAATCAGTCTGATCTTGTCTAAAACTATGGATCAGATGTCCACACTCCTTGCCATTGAAACAAATCTGGTTAGTAGCACTTGAGCTTTGGCATCTCACAGTCTAGTATGGTTCATCACCTTGATGACCCCTTGCCAAAAGCATCCTCAGCTGCCAAATAGGGCCTCATTATCAAAATATTACTAAACTTTTGACTCTCTCTAGTAGTATCATTACTTTTTCCACTGTAACATCTTGTCAGATGAATTTTCCATGTATAAACCATACACCTTCATGTTCAGAATGTTTTCTCTGTCTGATGAATTTCAATGGAGAGGAACAGAATGTGAAGATTGAAGGTGGGGGTCCTAATTTTGTGGTTGAAATCATGTGCTCTCAGCAAACATTTAACTTAAAGCTGATGGTGTTGACACAAGATAATTCATTTTTCAACCCGTTAACTTAGTATAATACAACAAATGGTATTAAAAAGAAATTGGCTCAATAACTCTGAATAATTTGTTAAAAGGTTAGAAGGGTACTTTTTTTTATCGTAAACAAGTCTATTCTTCGTTGCCTTTGAGAAACTTGAAAAAAAAAAAAATTATTATACATATATAAACATTTATGAACAACTTATTTTAAAGCTACTAAAGCAATCGACTCAATAAAGTTAGGTCACTGGAGATTCTATTCTGAACAGTGAACAAGCCTCACAGTCAAACGACATCAGACATTAAAGATATCTTTGTTGTTGTTTCTGAAAATAATTCATGAAATGATCATAAAACATGTAAGAAATAAAACATTGCTCGCTATTAAAATGCTGCTGGCCTTCAGATATTAAACAATATCAAAACGTATTTATAAAAAGAAAAATTGTTTCATATTAAAACCTTTTAATGGATGATATTTAAAAAAAAAAAATAAATAAAATAAAAAATAAATAAAAGACCAGATCCCACATAGCTTATTTTTATTATCAAAACAACTGGCTAGAGAGAAATTGTATGGACAACTGAACCTCTTTTCCATATTCTTGATGTTAACGTGTTTCGGCCAAGCCATTCTTCACTGTATAATCTGAAGGAAGAGAAAACACCTTTATTGTAAACAAAATGGCACAAAAAACAGATGCTAATATGGTTATTTACTAAGCTTATTTTAGTTGTGGTACAAGGCTGGAATTATGGGGTACTCCATGAGAATCGTATTCAATAACAATAGTCTGCTAATCCTGCTTGCCAACCATTACCCAACAAGAGGTGTCCAAATTGACACTAGTATACCAACTGGAACAATCCATTCAAGAAATGCAAAGTACCTGGGCAATTTCAGATCATATCTGAAGGAGTCCGCCATTATCTCCTTTGTTAAACAAAGAAGGCCTACTTAGCATAACGGTTATCATTGTAGGAAATAGAACTGATGACCAGAGTTAAAATTTTAGACATGGTTGTTTGTTTTGCACTTAGTGCTAACCCCCTAGGTTAAGACATAAATTTCTGTTCTCTCCCCAGCTATGAGTAAATAGTAGGGCAGACCGGATTCTTTAGCCTTAGTTAGGCAACCAGTCTGGAAGAAGGAAAACTCTGAATTCAGATTGGCTGTATTCCACTTAAATATTAATCTTGTCACATCATGCCGTTGGTTGGGGGTTGCGATAATACATACATGTCTAAGCAAAGACAATGCTTTACTTTATTAGTATAATTGTCTTGTCAGTTATTTTACCCTTATCCCAGCAGGTTTTATGTATCCTTTTCTCTCTAGATATGATCTGCCAAATAGCCTCTAAGATTTGGAATTGCGTTGCCAATTTTATTTTTCATAATGTAAACTATGTACTCCTTTATCGGGAATGTAATGAATTTTTTTATATATGTTGGTGGGGTGATTCCCTGCTTATTCCCATAGAGAGGAGAAAACAAAAAAATATGCATGTAGGGTTATATTGGAGCATTAAGTTAAACCATCTTTTTTCAATTAACCCAGTTATTTAACAGCCTTATAAGTAATTGCAATGTAGAAATATTGTTAAGTGATAGTAAAATAATTGTCAATTATTGACAGCTGATAGAGGAATGGAGATTCTCTGGTCAGAATTCAAACTACCTGGTTATAAGTAGTAAAAAAATACCAGCTACTCGTGTTCTAAGTGTTAAGAATTCACTTTTCATTTCTTTCAACACTTGGTTGGATAATAAGATATATAAAGAAACTGAAAAAAAAATTATGTAGAGGCTGCCTTCCATGACTAGGGAAACTGGTGTCTGTCTATATGGCTAACAGCAAGGGGCTAATCACGGGAACTCACAGTACATGTGATAAATGGTCACACAAAAGCTTAAGGATATTTGAAGACACAGTCAGTTATGAGTGGAACAAGGCAAGGAAGAACTTATCTCACGGGGACAAAGAAACCACCCCCACTTCATTTAGCATTTCCTTCATAGACTAAAAAAAGATACCACTTCATACCTTCTTGATTTGACTTTGTACTGAAATGAGACTGAAATACTAATAAAGTGAGTGGTATTTTTTCTCTGACCATGTGTCTGACTTTTTCCTTTCCTGAAAACTCTTCTTCATCCTCTCTAGCAATTTTTGTTGACGCTTCTCAGTGCAACAAATAATCCTTTCCAATATAACAACTGTGCCTTTGTTTTTAAATTGAAGAAAAGGAAACGACAAACACCAAGTTCCTCCTGCAAACATTTATCAAAAAGCTAAGACAAGTGATCCGAATGGTTTTTTTTTTTTTTTTTTCAACATTAGAATATGTAAGACTGTTGTTTACAAGCTTCTTACAAGAATTGCCATTGAATAAATGTAGCTTTGTTTTTTTTAAACATGTTGGACAAGATGGTGATGTCTCCTTAAATGGTAAACCTCTGAAATAAGGAGGTGAGTTCAAATACCTCAGTTACAGTATCTCATCTACTGAAAGCAATGTCATCAAATGTATAGGAAAGGAATAGGCTACTATTAATTGGTTATTGACTATGGAAATCTGATTTCTTTGTAAAAATTCCTATTTTATTCACTCAAACTGTAGCCGTGTCAGAATTCAGACAGTGCAGTAATACTAACAAAATGCTTGGAAAAAAAACTTAATGGAAACTACACTAGAATGATGTCCTGGAAGCAGCACCCTTCAAAAGAGCAACTGTATGGCCATTTACCTCCCATCTTCCTAACTATTCAAGACATCTCGCTAGACAAGTGAACTCATAAGTAACATTCTCCTATGAACTCTGTACATAATGTTGGTTGACCAGCGGAAACTTGGGTTTATCAGTTCTGTGCTTCACACTGGATGCAATCTAGAGAACTTGCCAATAACAAAAGAGTTGAGGAAGAACCATGCTGTTGGTATGCCTTGATGAAGGTGCTGTTTATTTTTGCACAAGGCCAGAAGTATTTGGTACTCAATAAGAATCAAACTCTCAACCCCCTCCCCAATGAGTGTCCTGGATATGATACTGAACTGTCCGATGGTGAGGTCCTAGTAATGCTGGGGCCTTGGGGAATACGGAGCACCCCTTCATTGCCATTGCTCCCAGGTCCACTCTGGCCTGGCGTGATAGCACCTGATAGGTGGGTTAAATAGAACTAACAGCATACTTATACTAAATTGAATTGTTTGATTAAACTGAATAGCTTGAAATAGAAAATGTTTTTGACAATTAAACCATACTTACATTTAAACTGTGTGCTTATGGTAAACTGAATTATTTGAAATAGAACTGTTTTTTAACATTGAAACTGTATTTACACGAAACTGAATTGTTTAACATAGAACTGTTTTGACATGTAACTGTATGTAAACAAAATCTGTACCTATACTAAACTGAATTAGCTGAATTAGAACTGCTTGAATAAACTAAATAGCTAGAAATAGAAGTGTTTTTCACAATTAAACTCTACTTGCATTTAAACTGCGTAATTATGCAAAACTGAATTATTTGAAATTGAACTGTTTTTGACATTGAAACTCTACTTACACTGAACTGACTTGTTATATATAATTGCTTGAATGATTTGAAATAGAAATGTTTTTGTCAATTAAACTGTGTACTCATGCTAAACTGAATTGTTTTGAATAGAACTGATTATTTATATAAAAATGGATTTGGTATTAAATAACCTACAAAGGTTGATATGCCATAAAACCGAACCAAACCAAACTCTCAATGATCTACTAACTTAATTCTCTAGCATTTTACCCCACAAAGCACCAACCAAATTCAGTTTATCTCATAATGGAACTTGAAAACCATTAAGGAAATCAATTCTTTTATTTGGGATTGATGTTGCTGAACAGATTTTGATTTGAAATAATTGCAAATAGATAATATTCAGAAAGCTACAAGTGGCCTGCCAAAATTCTCAATGATGAAAATTTTGAAATCTATGGTGGAAAAGATCCAAAAATCTCTGCATTCACTGCAAGCTTTGATATATCAATTGGAATTAATAGAAAAGGTATCATTTTGGTACATATTAAGGCTCTTATATTCCTATAAATGACATTACTGAAGTTTGACTAAAACTTTATTGCCCCCTTTCCTCTTCACCTTTAGGAATTTTTTTATGTTTAATGATTTAGACCATATCCTTACAAGCAAGAAATTTTCTAATCAGAATCCAGTTCAATTGGGAATTTATCAGTTCTTTGAATTCTTTTTCAGAAGGGAATTAACAACTTGTTGCCAAAGTGGAATCTGTAATTTCCTGCAAAACAATTGATTAGCCATGGATTTTTTTAGTTTTTATACATGACTAATCTGTATAAAATATTTCATTGGAACATAGAGCTTATTCCTAATCCATCCATTGATCTATCAATTAACTTATTCCGCTGGGGTTTGCAATGTTTTAAACAATTATAGACAATTTAGCTAGACAACTCTTGTCATGTAATGGTTACCAACATAAAATCTTAGTTTAAATTTTGATTGAGATCTTAAAAAAAAACATGTTTAAAATCATTTAATTTCTTTTGTAAAGTATGATTTATATGAAAAAAAAGAAGCTATCACTTAATTAGTTTCCTTATGGGTAGGTAGCAAGGTAAGTGATGAAGGGAGTTAGAGATGGAGAGAAAAAAATGAATTGTGGCTAGCAATTTTCCCTACCCACAAGTCAATTGGGGTTTTAGTTATGAGCACTGATCAAGTGTCAAGAAACCACAATGAAGAATTGAAAGGAGAAGAAAAGCAAGCAGTGTGAAATTTCAGTGTTTGTTCATTTTAAACTGCAGAAAAGTTGGAATTTGTTTCTTACTCTTCACCGATCTGTCATCACTAGAAATTCTTGGCAGCTAGTGAAGAGTGATTACAGACCCCTTCAGCAAATAACTCTCCAATATTGCTCAGTTGGCTGAGGCTGAAGAATACACCGACTGCACCTCTGCAGAGGGGTAAAACCACCCCACCCAACAAGAGTCTGGAATATGACACAAAACAATCTACTGGTGAAGTTCCAGTAATGCTGGAGCTTTGGGTAATGCAGAGCACCCCTCCATTGCCATTGCTCCCAGGTCCACTCTGGAATGGAGCGGTAGCACCTGATAGGGTCCTATTTATGGGTCAAATAGAACTAAACTGCCTATTTATGCTAAACTGAATTGTTTGAATTAGAACTGTTTGGTTAAACTGAATTGTTGGAAATAGAACTGTTTTTGACATTTAACTGTGTAAACAAAAACTGTATTTACACTAAACTGAATTGTTTGAAATAGGACTGTTTGACTAAACTAAATAGCTTGAAATAGAAATCTTTTTGACAAACTGTACTTATGCTAAACTGAATTGTTTGAAATAGGACTGTTAATTTTTATCGTTCAGGTTTTTTGGACTACTGTCTTCATCTTTGTTATATTCACCACTTTTTTTGGCCGATATGTCCTCTGGCCTTAAAGTATTTGTTGAACTCGAAGCCTGCATGGAACTTCAAACCCCGTCCTTTATTTAATCCACTGGGGTCACTTGTTCTGATCCCATTAACCATAACTGCATATAAGGGCTAAGTATTCCTGTATTGTTACTCACCTGCAATCAGCAATGGTTATAGGTGTTGGTTCCCTAAGCTTTTGAGAGATGATCATCTGGTGGTTGCAGGTTCAATCCTGACGACAGGCAAGTAACAACACAGGAATACTTAGCACTTATATGCAGTTATAGTTAATGGAATCAGAACATGCAACCTCTGTGGATTAAATAAAGGACGTGATTTGAAGTTCCGTGTAGGCTCCTGAGTTCAACAAACCACTGAAGAAGGCCAGAGGACATATTGGCCGAAAGGTTGTGAATATAACAAAGGTGAAGACAATAGTCTGAAAACCCTGAATGATAAAAAATCAACAAGCTTAGTCTAAAAAATTCAGACAACTGACTGTTTATTCATATAAATATGAATTTGGTATTAAATAACCTACAAAACTTGATATGCCATAAATCCGAACAAACCAAACCACTCTTCACTAATTACTTAATGTTGCAAATGTTAAACATGCATCTATGCTTCTGTGAGAACAGTTTTCAGGGCTCTTAGAAGTTTTCCAGTCCAGTTGGCTGGGGCTGTAGAATATACCAACTGCAGAGGGGTAAGACTCCTCCCCTCCCTATGAGTGTTCCAGATGTGTCACCAGACTATCCGAAGGTGAGGCTCAAGTCCTGGAGCTTTGGGGAATGTTGAGTACCTTTTCATTGCCATTACTCTCAGGTCCCCTCTGACCAGTTGTAGTAGGACCTGGTTAGAGATCTAAGAGTCAAATAAGATTGTTGAACCATTTTACTGTGTGCAAACAAATGACTGATGTTGAATCGTTTGTATTACATTACAATGCTTGAGAACATTTAACTGTGTACAAACAAAAGAGCTCTGGTTTAAAATATTGCCTACAACTATTTGTTTACAAAGCACATGTATACTATATATATATATATATATATATATATATATATATATATATAGGACTTGGCATTAGATAACCTGCAAAGATTGATATGCTATATAAAACAAACCAACCAACCAACCATAACATTTTGCTATTGTAAATGAGACATGTCATAAGCATACAAAAGCTAATAGACAGCTACAAAAGCTTAGATCATCTTAGATCCATTTCAGATCTTATCAAGGATCAGTAAATCAGTAAGGATCTCAAGTAAATTGTCACGGCTTCAGTTTTGGAGTGTTCTGAGTTAACTATGGTGTATGACATCAGTTACCTTACTAATGTTAATGATTGCCCTTTTGGCAGGTTTAGAGTATTCTATATTCACTGCAGAGGGGTAATATGACCTGCCTTCCAAGAAAATAGGTATCCTGGGTTGGAAATTAAACTGCATCTAGTGATGAGGCTCCAGTCCTGGGGAATTTGGAGTACCTTATCATTACTCAAACTTGTTAGGATCCTCTTATATGGGTCAGATTATCTGTATCAGGAATGCTTGATATCATAGGACTCTATGCGAAAAAAAGAAAACTTCAGAAAAATGTAAATATAACTGTACAATATCTGTAATTCCCTAACCTCTCGGCATGATATAATCCTAGATGGGTCAGCCCAGTTGTCTAGGGTTGTAGAATATGCCAACTGCATCTTTGCTGAGGAGATGACCCTCACCTCCCAATGAGTATCCTGGATATGACACTAAGCCATATGGTGAGGCTCCAGTACTGGAGCTTTAGGGAAGTGGTAATACCTGTTAGGGTGCTATCTACGGATCAAATAGAACTGTTTAACTGTGTGCAAACATATTAAATTGAATTATTAGCAATATTTGTAATCACTTAATTGTATGCAAATGAATTAATGTTGAATAGAAGTATTAGTGTTGGATAGCAATAATTGAAACTGTTTAACTGAAAACAAATGATTAATATTAAATAGAATTATTAGAGCTAGATAGAAATACTTGAAACTATTTAACTGTATGCAAACAAATAAACCCTGACTTTTTAAAAATGTCATCTACAAAATATGGGTTTACAAACCGTTTGTGTGCAAACAAATGACTGATTGTTCGTGTTAGGTTGCAATACATGAAACCATTCATCTGAGTGCTAACAAATGATTAATACTAAATAGAATTATTAGTTAGAATTACTGGAAACCATTTAACTGTGTGCAAACAAATGAGCTCTGGCTTGTTTAGAAATTGTCACTAATAAATTATTTGTTTACAGATCATATATACTTGATTTATATATGTATAAACAGGATTTGGCATTGAATAAATTACAAGGGTTAATATACCATGACACCTACCAACCAACTTTCCTAGAGGGTTTGAGATATTGCTAAAATGATTCGATCATTTTGTAAAGGGAATGTCAAAGATATACACAATCTAACAGACAGCCATAAGTGGTCAGATTCTCGATCAGTTTTAGATCTTAAGAGATCTGTTTCAAGTAAAGGAAGTTAATCATTTAGGCTTCCAATTCTGGAGTGCTATGATTCAGTTAGCGTTTTTGGCTTCATTTACCTAACTCACAGTAATGAGAGCCCAGTCAGCTGTGGTGTCGAAAACATGACAGCATCTCTGCAGAAAGGTATGAATGAGTGGTCTTGATATGACATTAAACCATGGTGAAACTGCAGCCCTTGAGCCTTGGGGAATATGGAGTGCCCCTTCATTGCCATTGGTCCCTGGTCCACTCTGATATGGAGTGATAGCACCTGATAGGGTCCTATCTATGGGTCAGATAGAACTGTTTGACATTTAAACTGTGCAAAACAAAAAAAAGTAATGTTGGTGACCTTAGTCGAGGGTGACTCGAAGGCTCCCTTTTCAATAGCTACTACACCACAGTGTAGGAAAGGGTGCTACTCCTTTTCCTGGATTGCTCCACTTTACCATTGATCCATACCTTATAGTGCTGAATGTTAAACAAGGAGGCATCAAGTACCATTTTTTTTTTGAGTCTTTGGTATAACTTGACCTGGGATTGAATCCCGATCTCCTGGGTCTTTGGCAAACACTCTGCTTGGCCAATGTACCAAAATCAAGTTGTTAGAAATAGAACTGTTTGACCATTTAACTGTGTGTAAACAAATAACTGATGTTTGATTGTTTGTAATACATAGCAATACTTGAAATTCTTTAACTGTGTGCCTAAACTGAATTGTTGGTGTTGCATTACAATACTTAAAACTATTTAAGTAAATGCAATCATGATTAATACTAAATAGTACTATTTGTGTTAGAATATTTGGAACCATCTAACTGTGCGCAAACAATAGTAGTACTTGTGTGCAAACAAATGAATTCTGACTCCTTTAAAAATAAGATTACCTTCTAACTATTGATTTACAAATCTTATGTATAACCGTTTTAACTATATGCAAACAAACAAGCTCTTGCTTGTCTAAAAATATTATCTAAAAACTTTACATTTACAAATCATACATATGGAGGTGCCCGTGGTGTAATGGTTATTGTCATAGGAAATGGACATAGTAACACGAGTTCAAATCCTGGACAAGACTGATTACATTTCACATTGCACTAATACTGTTGGGGAAAGGTATGAATCCAATTATTCTCCCTCCAGCTATGGGTAAATAGTAGGGCAACAATTAAACCATACTTACATTTATACTGTGTGCTTATGCTAAACTGAAACCATACTTACATTTAAACTGCGTGCTTATGTGAAATTGAACTGTTTTTTGACATTGAAACTGTATTTACACTAAACTGAATTGTTTATCATAGAACTATTTTGACATTTAACTGTGTGTAGACAGTCTGTACTTATACTAAACTGAATTAGCTAAATTAGAACTGCTTGCCTAAACTGAATAGCTTGAAATAGAAATGTTTTTGACAATTAAACTGTGTCATCATAATCATCATATCGCGCTGGTAGCACAGATATCCCTGACCCTCTCTCGCCACTCCTCCCTATCGTTCATCGCCCTAGGTAGGTCTTCAGGACAACATCCCGTATCCTCACATAGCTGCTGAATGTATGTTCGTGCTGGTCGTCCTGCTTTTGCACGGCCATGTGTGGGGGTCCATAAGAGTACATCTCTTATGAGTTCGTCCCTGCTTCTCCAGCAGTGTCCTGCATGTCTGGTTCGTCTAACTTGGATAGTTTTCGTGATAGGGTGCAGGTGGCCGTACAGTTGGTGTCTTGTGGGGTGTTGCCGTCAGGACTTGTTTAAGATTGCACGTAGCATTCTTGTGTAATTGCCGTCTAGCTTTTTCTCCAGCCGTTTTGTTAGCGTCCATGTAGTGCATCCATATAGCAGTATCGATGTGACCGCTGCCTGGAAGAAACTATAAAAATGGATTTGGTGTTAAATAACCTACAAAGGTTGATATGCCATAAAACCCAAACAACCAACCAACAAATCATACGTATTATGTATAAAGAGGGTTTGGCATGAAATAAACTACAAAGGTTGATATGCCATAAAACCTAACTAATCGCAGTAATGATAAAACCTTAATGGCAGTGTACGACTTGTGCCATTGAATCCAAGCTATCTCACAGAAATATACAAGACAAACCTCATCTAAAAGGAACATGAAAATTGTTATACCTGCTATCATCAACCCTTGTAAGAGCCAGTAATTGATATGAAGCAGTTAGCAGTCAACATCATCATGTCGTGCCGCCAACACGGATATCCCTGACCCTCTCTCGCCTCTTTTACCTATCGTTCATTGCTTCTGGTAGGTCCTCAGGGCTACATCCCATATCCTCACAGTGCTGCAGTATGTAGGTTCAAGCTGGCCGTCCTGCTTTTGCTCAGCCATATGAGGGGGTCCATAGGAGAACATCCCTTATGAGCTCGTCCCTGCTTCTCCAGTAGTGTCCTACATGTCTGGTTCTTCTAACTTTGATAGTTTTCGTGATGGGAGGTAGGTGACCGTACAGTTGGTGCTTTGTGGGGTGTTGCCTCCAGGACTTGTTCAAAATTGCTCACAGCATTCTTGTGTAGTTGCCGTCAAACTTTTTTTCCAGCTGTTTAGTTAGTGTCCATGTAGTGCATCCATATAGCAGTATCGACACTACTGCTGCTTGGAAGAAACTGCGTTTCATTTTATCGGTCAGGTCTGACTTCCATAGCCTCTTATGAAAGTGTATATCCTGTTACTTATGGTTGAAGCCGAGATGTTTTATTCTGCATACAATATCCTAATCTTAATTCGCGAGGACTGTAGAATACTCTGACAGCACCGCTCCTGTAGGAGTAAGATCCCTCCACCACCAAGTATCCTGGTTATCGTATTTGCCCAACCCCTCCGCTTGGGCAAGGTCAATTTTTAAGTGAAGTTTAACAGGTTTGAATTCAGTTTTCCTTCTCCTAGACTAGTTGCCTCACCAAGGCTGAAGAACCTAGTCTGCTCTACCATTTACCCATAGCTGAAGGGAGAATAATTAGATTAATACCTTTCCCAATAGTATTAGTGTGATTTGAAATGCAATCACTCATCCAGGATTTGAACTCGTGTCATCGTGTCCATTTCCTACGACAATAACCATTACACCACGGGTACCTCCGGTATCCTGTTTATGACACTAAACCATCTGATGGTGAGGCTCTTGTGCTGGAACTCTGGAGAATGTAGTACTTCTTCATTGTCATTACTCAGTTAAATGATTACAAGTATTGTAAATATATGCAAACCAATGTTAAATAGTATTGCTAGTGTTAAATAGCAATGCTTAAAACCATTTTACTGTGTATAAATGAGGTCTGGCTTGTTGAAAAATAATGTTATCTGCCAACTATTCATTTATAAATCATATATTTAATGTTTGTATAAACAGGATTTGGTATTGAATAACCTACAAGGGTTGATATGCTGTAAAAATACAATCAGCCTGATGAAAAATAAAACAGCAAAATCTTGAAGAATGATGACAATTTTAATTCAGGTACAGCATATACATGAGATCCGAGTATTGCTGATATACCCTTTATTTTAAAACCTGTGCATGTATGAATCTGTGTGTGATCTAGCTGTATTAACTGTGTATTCAATACTGAGTAAATTGAAAAACCTGTACACACTGAAAATAAACTTGCAACACCCCATATCAGCACAATGTGTATTCAATATTGAAATTTTACAAGGTGCAGAAGCAAAATATGGAATAATTTTTTAAATGTTTTTTAGTTTCACAAGTCTAATTTTTGACAAATTTGCAATAAATGTAGTTTTTTCATGATAAGCTCTATGATTCAGGCACTTTTACATTAAAATTCAGCCCAGTATGAGTGAGCAAGAAAGAAAACAACAAAGAATCTATGATTTACTTAATGCCAAGACCAAGCAAAAAAAAAAAAAAAAATTCCAAAATAATTGAAGTTACATCAAGCCCAGACCTTAAAGCCCTTGATTACGCTATGTGTTGGTTTAGAAAACAAATACAAATTCAACTTCCCATCCAAATATTGGTTAATTTAATAAGATTGCTACTGAAGAGGGATGAAATAAAATGTCTGAAGAATATTTGAAGGCATGCAAATCATTTTGAAGGCATGTTGATAAAATGATTGAAAAAAACATTTCGGGCCCAATTCAGTAAATTTACTGTTTTGTGTCTATCTTATTTTTATTTATTTATTTTTTTAAAATTAAAATTAATCTTGTTTTATGGTTGTCATTTATTATCATACTAGAATATTCCTCATTTTGCTTCCACACCCTGAACTTTCGGGCAAATTAAATTTAAAAATATTACTAAATCATTTTTCACAAGATATCCCAATTAAGAAAATATTTTTATTTTCAGAAAGTCATCAGCAGTTGATGTTTAAAATCTATAAAAACTTAGGATTTTTTAATGTTGTTTTCTAAACAAGCAGAAACCTCTTCCTAGTTAAAAAGTTGATGCAATACAATCTTCCTAACTTTATTTTTTTAATTTGACAAGGTGAAATACAAGAATCAGCTAAAAAGTTCATATGCTGACCAAAATACTCTGCAATTGTGACCATATGAGGTTTATTTTTCAACATAGTCTCCTTTACAGTACATACGCTACTTGGTGTTGCAGTGTTTGGGTCCCATTGGTAAAAAAAGTAATGAACAGCAGATGTCATGAACTTTCAGCCTATTCTCATACTAACCTTTATCAGAAATGACTCAAACTTTTTAGCTTTACTGAACTTGAAAACCTATTGCTTGTCCTAATTAACATATCATTATCTACAGTTTAAAATAAGTATCACTGTTGCTAAAAATTGTTTGAAATGGGAGCTGTGAAAGCCATTTTCTCCCAGGCAATGCTGGTTCTTGTTGCTTGTCATTTTTATATATATATATATATATATATATATATATATAATTCCTTGGCTCATTAACCTTCATTCTAACACTTATTTTTGTCATTAATATTTTTATTCTTGAGATCTTTGAAAAGCTTATACCAACACCCCAACCTCTCTTGGCTTTAGTCAAGAAGCTTACAGGTTTGTTTATATATTTATCAAAGTCAGCCAGGACTGATAGACCCATTTTTATTTATTATTTATTCTAATAACAAACTTTTTTGCATGTGGCTATGATAGGATTTCTCATGTTTCTTGGCTATAAACTGCCAAATGAATTTTTCTATAAGCTTATGTTCTATTAAACAGGGACTGGCTTGTTTTCTCAAAAATGGTTATTTCTTCTGGTTGAGGTGCTTTGAACTTTGATGTTTATTTTTTATTGTGTGAATTTAAAGTTTATTTATTCTGGCACAACGGCAAAATTGAGTATTATAGTCATGGTAACAGGAAGGACGTTGCAACAAAGTGGAGAGAGTATTTGAGTTAGGGTAAAGACAGAAAGAGCTGCAAAGTAGAGAGAGTTAGAGTAGCAGCATAGACACTGCAGCAAAATGGAGAGAGTATTAGTCATTGAAAAGACATTGGACAGCAATAAGAAAAAATTAAAACCTTGCCTTGACATGTGGGGTTCAAATGCTATCACAGCTATCATAACTAACTTTTTTTCTGCTTCCAGAGCCTGTATCACTAGATACATGACTTATTTTTCAAATCCTTAAATATTTGTTTTATAAATCTCTTATATCATTAGTTACATAAACAACTTGGATCATGATAAAGTGCAAAATATTTCTATAGTAAAATAATTATAGCGAATTTCCGTATGTTTTTAATATTTTCTACGTCATTGTGTAAGCGATCATTAGAGTTGATGAAAAATTTAACATATTTGTTTCGCAAATATTATGTGGATTTAATAAAGTCTTGCAAATAAATTTGTATATTAAAATGGTTTTAATATATTTCTATGAGTGCTTTTAATATTTGTTGTACTTTGAGTCTAATTGCTTCTGTTTTATAAATCCTACTCATTTACTGGTTGCATAAACACCTAGTATTTTAATAACACAGAAAAACTGTAAATAGCATTTAGTTGCTTTATTCTTGAATGTATTTTTATGATAATTTTCAGAAGATTCTTGATGGAAAAATTTCTTGTATCCTTATTTACTAACCCCTCTGCTCTGGCAGGATATGACACAAGGTCAATTTTTCAGTTTTCCTTCTCCTAGACTAGTTGCCTCACCAAGGCTGAAGAACACATCTGCCCTACTATTTACCAATAGCTGGAGGGAGAATAATTGGATTCATACCTTTCCCAAGGTGTATTAGTGCTATTTGAAATGCAATCAGTCTCATCCAGGATTTGAACTCGTGTTGTCATGTCCATTTCCTACGACGATAACCATTACACCACGGGCACAAAAATTTCTTGTATCTCTCATTTTATCTTGATACTGTTGTTTTTATTTATTTTTATATTTTATTTTATTTAATTTCAGGGAGAGGGAAGCCATATAATGTTGATGACAAAATATATAATTTAAAAAGTGTTTGTTATAATCAGTGGAAACTTGAGAGGTAGGACATTTTGGGTTCAGCCTAAAGAGCTCTTCTCTGAAGTTAATCTATTTCAAAGGAAAAATACTTCAAGAACAAATCAATTGTCATTGATTTTAGTTGGTCTCTTGACTAAAATCATGTGAATAATTAATTATTTTTACTCGCAAACTTTTATAGCTACTTTTTATTTTCATGCCTTAAAATGTTGATTTAAATAAATATTTGCTGGTAGGGTTCATGAGGAAAAAAAATGGGTCTAGTTATTTCTGGCCCATGAAATAGGCCCTAAAAACAAATGAAATCCTAATAGCATGATGCAGATTGAATATATTTCAAACAAAAATAATAATAAAAATAATCTAATTTAGCTAAATTTTCCCTGCAAATATACTTTTTCTGCTATCATAGGAAGGAAAATTAATGATACAATGATGGGTATGTCCCATTCCTCGTAAATGCATTTAATACTATTGTGAGGGGGTGAAGATAGTTTCCTCTTGCAACAGTTACCTTCTTCACTCTGCTGGCAGGTATTGTATTTTGTTAATGTTATAGAGATTTCCATTTCATTTCCAACCTCCTTTTTTGTTATTCCTCATTCGGTAACCTTTTTGTTCAGTTACGACACAATATCAGGCCTAAAATATTTGAGTCTAATCCAAGTTCTGTGTGTTTTCGATCTGTTCTATTGACCCAGACATTAAACAATTAACGTTCAAATTCCTTGTGGCAACTGAGAGGGTTTTGTTTTATGGCATATTGACCATTGTTGGTTATTTAATGCCAAATCCATTTTTATACACATAAATAGTTCTATTACAAACAATTCAGTTAAGCTTACGAAAACAGTTCTATTTCAAACCATTAAGTTTAGCATAACGACGCAGTTTAAATGTTAAAACAGTTTCATCTCAACCAACTCAATTTAGCATAAGTACACTGTTTAGCTTTATTTGACCCATAGATAGGACCCAATCAGGTACTACCACGCTGAGCCAGAGTGGACCTGGGAGTGATGGCAATGAAGGGGTACTCTGCATTTCCTAAAGCTCGAGCATTACTGGAACCTCACTATCAGATTTAGTGTCATATCCAGGAGACTCGGCGGGGAGTGGGAGGTCTTGCCTCTCTGCAGAGTAGCAGTCGGTGTATTTTACAGCCCTAGCTGACTGGGCAAAACTGAGATGGGTGCTTAGCCTTAGTCAGTGACAATAAATGCCTACTACAAAATTCTAAACGTAGATTAATGTATAAATATATTCACAAAGAGGAAAAAATAAAGACCTTAAACGCCTTCATTTGTTATATTGGCAGTTTCAGTTCTGATAAAAGATGGAATTTACCTTTGGAAAATTGCTGCTGGTGTGAAAAATTATACTGATAGTAAATGTTGTCCATGAGTTTAAGTCACCACCAATATATGTAAGCTTAGTTTTGTATAAATAAGACCATAAGTATTGAAATTAAACTAGTGTGTAATGGTCAGCTCGTTTTGCTCATTAACCATTACCCCATGTAAGGCACCCCATGCCCATTGCATTTTCTATACATAGATGGATGGCCAGAAATTTATTCTTTTAACAATGTTTATATGAAAAAAGCTCAAGAAATACTGGTGAAAACTATTTTCAAAAGAAGAAAGCATGAAGACAATGGTCAGTATAAGATGGAATCATGTTAACTTAACATTTTAGTTAATGGAATTGTTGCTATTTACAATTTTATTAAAATATTTTCTTATAGAATTTTCTCATGTAATGTTTTTTGCAATTATTTTTAATAAAAAAAATCAATTAAAAATTTTAGTTTAAAATATTTTGAACACTTAAAAAGATTTTTCAAATGTTTTTATTTTGAGATACTTTTGTTTGGTTTCTTATTTTTGGACTTTTTTTTTTTTTTTTTTTTTTTTGACATTAGCCATTTTTTTTTTTCTGTTTAGATATTTAAAAATAATTTTAAAGTTTTATTGCTATTCTTAACTCTTTATCATAGTTGCACTTGAATTGTACGATTATAATTAAAACATTTCAATACATAAATTTGAGAGTTTTTTGTTTAAATATCTTGCTGTTCATATGGAATAATAGCCTAAGTCTGTTCGTCAACAAAGGATTCAAATTGGAAAAGCTTTTTTGCTATTATTTTCTTACTAGTTTTATTTCATCTTGGTATTATCACTTTTTATTGGAACACTCTAGGTTGATAAGTGCTTACCTCTCGAGCAAACAGCAACAATAAAAAGATAGTTAAATAAGTGAAAATGTTTCATCCAAAAAAACTAAATAAATTTACTATTAAAACAAAGGTGGCATTGAGAGTAAAAGAATAACGAGATCCGGCATTTGTGTATGATAAAAGCTTCTGTGGCTTGAGTGGTTAAAGCAATGCCCATGAAAGATCATCTTTGAAGGTAGGAGATAAAAGTTCAAATCTTGCCAGCTACTCAAACTAATGCTATGGTTTAAATGCAGTCAAGTTTGAAAGAAAAATTTAATTTGCTTATTAGATGATTGACTTAATAGATTATTTCAAAAATCAAAATGACTGGAAAAAAAACTTCCCACATATATATGAGGTGCCTTAAATAAGTTTCCAGACTTTAATCGTATGGGCAATTTTATCGATAGTACACAGATGAAACTCTAGTCCCCTTCGAAGTAATCTCCTCTGGCTGCAATGCACTTGTTGTACTGTTCCAACAACTTATGCAAGGCCCCATGGAAATCCTCTTGTGGGAG
>OY757911.1:7883819-8138819 GCA_963585895.1 Sepioteuthis lessoniana
CCCCTTCATTGCCATAGCTCCCTGGTCCACTCTGGCCCAGAGTGGTAGAACCTGACAACAGTCCTATCTATGGGTTAAATAGCACTACGTGCTTCTTTCACTATACTGATTTTTGCATTTATACTGCATATTTATGCCCAACCGAATTGTTTAAAATAGAACTGTTTTGACATTGGAACTGCGTACTAGTGCTTAACTGAATTGCTTAAAATAGAACTGTTTTTACGTCTAAACTGTGTACTTATGCTGAACTGTATTATCTGAAATAAAACTCTCTGACATTTAAGTCTTCATATAGCCCAGTCAGCTGGGCCTGTAGAAGACACTGACTGCACCTCTCCATAGGGGTAAGACCCCCCCACTAATGAGTGTCTTGACACTAAACAGTCTGATGGTGAGGTTCCAGCAGTGCTGGAGCTTTGTGGAATTCCGAGTACCCCCTTCATTTCCATCGCTCTTAGGTCCACTCTGGTCCTGAGTGGTAGCACCTGATAGGGCCCTATATATGGGTTAAATAGAACTAACAGCATACTCATGCCAAAATAAATTGAGTCAACTGAATAGCTGGAAATAGAAATGTTTTTGACAATCAAACTGTACTTACACTTAAACTGCATCCTTATGCTTAACTGAATTATTTCAAATAGAACTGTTTTTCGACATTCAAACTGTATTTGCACTTAACTGAATTATTTCATATAACTGCTTTAATAGTTTGAAATGGAAATGTTTTTGACAATTAAACTGTGTACTTATGCTAAACTGAACTGTTTTCAATAGAACAGATTATTTACATAAAAATAGATTTGGCGTTAAATAACCTACAAAGGTTGATATGCCATAAAAACCAAACAAACCAAGTTTCAAACAGTTTTATTGCATATCGTTCTTCTAAAGTGTTCTCTCGTCCAGATTGCATTTTTGAAATTCACCAGCTGTGACCATCGGGCTTTAGTAGGGTGTATTCCAATTGCTGCTGTAGCTTTTTATTTGAACCTGAAATACTAAAATCTGGTCAATCATATCATAAGACGTATAGTAATAAAATTCTGAATATCAAGAGTCTAAGACAATTTTAAAAGCCAGTATAAAAATGTCTCAAAACTTATTGAATGCACCACATATATACATGTGTGTGTATGTATATATATAATATATATATATATATTATATATATTCAGTACAGAGTAGGAAATAATGCCTATGAGGAAAAATCAAAAAATATTCAAAAACAGTATATTAAATTTAAATCTATCTAATGCATAACTTAATGTAAATAAGATATAGAGCAAATAAATATTTTCCAAAAAGAAAACGATGATCATTCATTATTGGATAATAAATTTCAATATTATTATGTGACTGAATCTTTTTTTTTTTTTTTTTTTTTTTTTTTTTGGCGGGAGGGTGAAAAAGATTTTTTTTTTCTCTTTTTATATGCATATATGTGTGTGAGCATATATATATATTAGTTGCACATTTTCCTATATGTTTGACTTGTCATTTCAATGGGAGCGTTTGGTTCAACTACGGCTATGGTCACTGGCCATAACGTATGTTAATGTTTTTAGCTTTGTAATTGTGTGTATGTACCTGTGTGTCTTTATTTATTTATATATATATATATATATATATATATAAAAGACACACGTGTGTGTGTGTGTGTATATATATACATGGTTTAAATACTGTTTAATGCGGGTTCTTCTAATAGCCATTAAGATATAGATCAGAAAGCAATTAGATTTCAAATTTTACCTGATTATATTTTGTTTTCCTCATTACGTAAGAACTCTTGGATGATGTAAGGATTACTATCTTGGTATTTGTTTCATCTTGAGGTATGTTGGTAAAAAATTGCTGTTGATAAAGAGTAAGTAGTTAAGAAAACCACTCTAATAGCTACCTTTTTATGTCCAGATTTTACAAAGTTGCTGCATTTTTGTCAACCTCTAAGTTATAACAGAATAGGAAAAAAATTTTTAAAGGGTCCAATTATCAACATATACATTTTACATATCTTCATTGTTACAAAAAGGGGTCTAAATGTTTTATTTTACATGAAGAAACCACACACTCAAATTTATTGGGTGAGTAATAAAGCAATCATTTCAGATTCCCAGGTTCGTGTGTGTATTTATTATATATATATAAAGTTGTGTATGCATGTATTCATTTTTGTTCTCGTATTTTTATAATTAATTGTGTAAAAAAATGTTATCAACTATAATTGCTCAACAATTAAAATGATTACTCAATCATTCCACTTGAGACTTTCTAAATTGTATGGAAACATCAGTGTTCCCAAAATTGATTTCTTGTGACTTGTCAAAACAGTTTCATATGAATGTTGGCTTGCCTTATGTTTGAGATAGTTATGTCTCAATCTTACCAATGGTAAGTTCTTGAGTGGATAAGTGAACACTTTTGCAAACTCTTTTTCCCATAATTATTTAATCTAATCCAATAGCAGGAAAAAAGTTGTTAGCTTTATAATCAAACTTCGTAATGAGCCAGTAGGATATGCTGTTAAGTGTCACAAAAAAAAAAAAAAAATTATATATATATATATATATACACACACACACATATATATATATTGATAGTTCCTTTCAACAGTAAAATATTATGATAACCAATCTTGGAAAAATATTCAGGATATAAAACTTTTGAATGACGATTCCAGTTTAAAAATGAAGCATTTTGAAATTTGGTGATTTTCTGGTTTGTATGATAATTTGATTCAGATCTCTCAAGCCTTCATTACTTGAAAAAAATTAACCATTCGCAATGTGTTACGAAGAAGTTACTTTTGCTTTGTGACACTAATTTTAAACCAGATATAGGTAATTTATTTAATTAACAAATTTAGCAATTTACAATTAATCTTAGTTTGTTTGTTGTTTTTTTTTCCTGTTTGTTTTGTTTTAAACTTCCACTACTTTGATTGGCTAACAATAAAAGAAAAAAAAAGATTCAAAATGTGTCATAACTATTTAGGGATTTACAGCTATTAGGAACCTTAAGATCAAGTGTCACTATTTTATGCAAAAAGTTTCCAGATGTTTCTCCTCCATAGCACCCTGAAGAACATGGCCTGCCCTACCCTTGACTTAGTTAAGATTTGAGTTCAATTCACTCTTTAGACTTGATTCTATGTAGCCAAAATAGTTTAATTCAATTTTATAACTGACTGGTTCAGTCTATAAGGCAATGTATTGTATTTCTATTATAAGATTTTTTTAATTTTATTTTTACTCCCTTGCTCTTTCCTTCTCCACTGAAACCACTGTTAAGGTTTTTCCTTTATTTTCATTTTTTTTATTTTTACTTCCTTGTTTTTGTCCCCCCTCCCACTCCCTTCTTTTTCATTTTATGTCTCTCTGCTTTATCATAATTATAAATTCTTGCAGGTGGTATGGCAGACTTAAAGAAATACAGAGATTTATTCATTGAGATATTTAGAAAGAAAATAAATTTATTTATATTGACTGTAGCTTGGCTAGTGTGTGAGCAATCTCACATACTCAGTTTCATTAATGATTGCTGATATTTAATAAGATTAGCCGAGTGCTTCACAATGCCAAATAGAATGACAGAAAATATAGCAACATTCTGAATGTTTTCATTTACTCAAGATTAAATGTACCTGTAATATAACTGGATTACAATAAATGATTATATGTATAGATCAATACGTATTCCATTTGCTAAATAAGAGGTGTGTCAATGGTATTCTGATTCCATATTCATATACTGTACATTCACTTTGAAAACTAAATTCAGGCAATCAGATGATATATAGCAGGGCCATATAGTGGTTGGAAGCGATCAAATCAAGTGGGTAGGGGTGAAAGTATGTTTGCTTACGATGGTTTTTAAATGTGTGCCTAGATATTGATGTGGTAATCTTGTCGAGTATAAGACCAGGGTGGAAGGTTTTTAACATGATCAAAGATGTGCTCAAGACAAAACTGAACAAACCCTATGTACCAAACTTTTCAGTAATACCATTTAGCCTGCAATATTATAGATAAGTAAAAATTGGACTACCTCAAAGGAAAAACAATGACTGGTTATGACATGGAGGGATATGAAAAGATCCATGTGGGGAATATTGTGCAAGTATATCCTAAGTGAGATAATTCAGGATTGGAGTAAAGGACGTGGTCATGGAGTTCCACCGAGCCAGACATGCCATAAAGTTCAGACAACTGGTGGATCCATATAGTTATTGAGTGGTATCTGAGAGACCATAAATGACCTCTTGGAATACAGTGATGGAAAGATTCCAACCAATATTGAGAGGAGTCAATTGCCTGCATAATAAGCTTAAACCAGTTGATCAAATGCATTACTGAAGTAGATTTGCTTAACTAGTTTGAGATTAAGATGGAGAGCGATCTACCTTTATATTCTTAGAGTATTGAAAGAGCAGTTAACTTCCAAAGCTTCTTGTTTTTTGGAAACTTGCAAGTTGTAAACAAACATTTGAGGCACATTTAGCATAATGGTTATTGTCATAGTGAGTCAAAAAAGAATCCAATGAGCAGCAATGATCTCCACCAATTCTCGTATTGCACTGACTCCTTCCTCAAAGCAACCCGCTTTTATCAAGTCGAAGACCACCTCATTTGCATACGAGCAGTGATAATTTGCGTGACTTTGCGAGATCAGATGGTTATAAAAAGTCGCAGGCGCCATCTTGAATTTCTTCGCTTCCCAGCCTGATTCTGAACGCAAGATCGCTTAAAAGGTAACCCCACCCTCTCTGTTTTCACTATTTTCGCCACACATAGGAAAAGGAATCAGTGAGCAGACTTCAAATCCTGGACAAAGGAAAGGCAGGAATCCATTAGTTGCCACTCCACCAGCTATGGGTTAATTAGCTTTGGCTCTTTAACCTTGGCAACCAGTATACAAAAATGAAAATGGAATTTAAACCATCTGTTCTCTTAAAAATTGACCTGTGTCACATCCTGACCATGGCAATGGGATTAGTAAAATATACTTAAAAGAATAAGACTATCATATAAGACCTTCCTTTGCTTCTAAAGGCTTTTTAGTGACTATCTTAAAGTTATTACTGTTTACATATCTTAATTTGAATTCATCTTAAATTAATGTGCTATTTTAACTATTCCAAACCTGGTTTCTCCTCATCTGAGAGAACTCCACCCTGGGCTCCAGGATAAAAAATGTAACAATTATTTCACAGCCCTTACAAGCTGTTAATTATAAATAATAATTATGTAGAAATAAAATTGTAAAATATTGACAGTAGCCAATCAGAAATGAGAATTCCTTGGCTGTAATTCAAACCACTTGGATATATGTACTTCTAAGTATGATCCCTTAACTAATTTCTCGGCAATGAGCAGGATGAGACAAGGTCAGTTTTTAAGCAGAGTATAATTGATTTGAATTAAGAGTTATCTTATGAGACTTGTTGCCTAACCAAAGCTATAGAACTCGGTCAATTCTACTATTTACCCATAGCTGAGAGGAAACATGGATTTATGCTTTTCCCAAAGCATTAGCATGAAGTAAAATGCAAGCAGCCTCGTGTTGGATTCAAATTCAGGTTGTCAATTCCTTTTCTTATGATGATGATGATGATAATGGTTATGTACTAAGTCATCATCATCATCATATCGTGCTGGCAGCACGGATATCCCTGACCCTCTCTCGCCACTCCTCCCTATCGTTCATCGCCCTAGGCAGGTCTTCAGGACAACATCCTGTATCCTCACACAGCTGCTGAATGTACGTTCGTGCTGGTCGTCCTGCTTTTGCGCGGCCGTGTGTGGGGATCCATAAGAGTACATCTCTTATGAGTTCATCTCTGCTTCTCCAGCAATGTCCTGCATGTCTGGTTCGCCTAACTTGAATAGATTTCGTGATAGGGGGCAGGTGGCCGTACAGTTGGTGTCTTGTGGGGTGCCGCTGCCAGGACTTGTTGAGGATTGCACGCAGCATTCTTGTGTAATTGCCATCTAGTTTCTTCTCGAGCCGTCTTGTTAGCGTCCATGTAGTGCATCCATATAGCAGTATCGATGTGACCGCTGCCTGGAAGAAACTGCGTTTCATTTTATCGGTCAGGTCCGACTTCCATATAGTCGATAGCCTATTGATAGCTGTCCATGCTTTCGTTAACCTCGTTTCGATGTCCTTTTCGGTTGATTCGACGCTGCTTCCTAGGTACGTGAATTTGTCTACTAGTTTAAGAGGGGTTCCTTCTAGAGTGGAGATGTCCCCCGTTTGGTTATAGCACATATATTCCGTTTTGTGTGCATTAACATGGAGGCCTATGCTTGCTGCTGCTCGTTCCAGGCTATGCAGAAGTGTTTCGGCTTGGTCAGGTGTATTTGCCAGTATCGCTATGTCATCGGCGTAGTCGGCGTCGGTAATTGTTGTTGCGGGATATCTTCTGCTTCTTTTCTTCGTCAGTTCGAAGCCATTCTCTTTGATTTTGTCAATCGATGTTCTAAGTACGTAGTCTAGACAAATGATAAAGAGATACGGAGCCAGCGTGTCCCCTTGTAGTACTCCTGCTACAATGTCGAAGTATTCTGTGTCTCCATCTGGTGATCGTACTTTTACTTTAGTGTTTCTATAGAGAATCGTTATTGCCGCTACGGTTTCTTTAGGTATGCCGTACGCTAGTAGGATTTGTTCCATCTTTCCTCTGTGAATGGAGTCGAAAGCCTTGGTAAAGTCGACAAATATTAATGTCGCTTGTAGGTTCTTTGCCCGTACACCTTCAAGGATTCTGCGGATGGTTAGTATTTGTGAGGTCGTAGATCTATTTCTTCGGAAGCCATTTTGGTTTTTTCTAAGTATGTTGTCGATTTTGGGTTCTACTGGCCACTTGTGTTCTAAGGGTTAAAATTGCAAACTTCTTTGGATTTATTACTGAAATAGTACTTTTTTTTTTTTTTACAAATCTAGTTCTTGGTAAGGGTTTTTTTTTTTTTTTTTTTTTGCAAATGGCTTTTGATTGTTTCCTTAAATAATAGTAAAAGCTAAAAATTAAGTTTTAACATTAAACTCCAACTATCTGGCTTTTACTAGACTATCATTCCAATCTTTTTCAACTTCACTCAAAGTCCATTTGACTCCATTCTTTGGCTGGGTTGTCAATTTATTGATTCTTTAAGGAAGCCATTTCATATTGTTTCCAAATTTTTAGGTAAAACTTGAGTGGCAATAAAGTTTTAGCACCAGATCAAAGAAGAGTTCCAACTTAGAATAATTTCTTTTAGGCAATTTCATTTTCCTCTGGTAACTTATTCCAACTCCAAGTTAGAAAAAACACAAAAAAAAAAACCTACAACAGTATTTTAAATGCCAATGATCTAGGAAGTAGTCGGTTTCATTTCATAATTAGGTAAAACAAGCTTCCTCCTCTTATCCCCTTTTAACAGGAAAGGAAACTGAAATTACACCTGGAAATACCGTGTTAATCTTGTCCCAACTATGCACATACTAGGGTGGGTAATAGACATTCTGATATAATTTTCAAAATCTCTATCCATTTTGTGTTATAACAACACTTATACACACCAGAAAAATCTGAAGTTTTGAAAAAAAAATCAATCCACAACCTCTCAGATTCTGACTGCCAAATTATTGAAGGAATATGTGCAAAATATCTTGAGGCAACACTTTTTGATTCTATACATAGAAAAAAGATAGAGAAAATAACTAATATATGTTCTTCAAACTGTTAGTTCTATAATGCTTTGTAAGGATGTGAAGGCCATGGTTCACTCTCTCGATTCAGACACTGATTTCTTTGACATTGTCACTGGAGTCTTGCAAAGAAATACATTGGTTCTATTTCTATTCATAATCAGCTGAGATTTTGTACTATGGATGTCAAGATTTTATGAAAAAAATGATTTGACACTAAAAATGGCAAGAAGCAGAAGATATCCTGCAGAAACTACCACTGATGCAGATGATCTTGTGCTTCTTGCTAATGTGTCTGCTTAAGCCTAATGTCTACTGCATAGCCTGGAGCAAGCAGCAAAAGGTACTGGTCTCTGAACTTTCTTATGTTTTAATCTTAGATGGTGCTATCTCCACTTGGAATGGAAAGCCTCTGAAATTAGATGACCATTTCACATACCTTTGTAGCAAAATCTCAACATATGTTCTGGTAAAGTATGGACTGCTGTTGTCAGGTTATTCACCATATAGAAATCTGATCTCTCTTATAAAACCATAATCCTTTCAAGTTGTGGTTATGGTGGTACTACTGTACAGTTGCACTACTTGGACTTTTAAGAAAATGCTTTAAGAAAAAGCTTGATGGAAACTATGCAAGGATTCTGTATACTGTTTTGAACAAATCCTGTAAGCAACACTCAAAACAGCAGTTGTATGGCCTCTGACCTTCCATCACACAAACTATTTATGTAAAGCAAGACATTCTGAGCACAGTTGGAGAAGTAAGGACAAACTCATTAGCAACTTTCTTCTGTGGACTCCTACATGATCGCACCAATCATGGCCAACAAGCAAAAACTTACACCAGCTCTGTGGAGATATTGGATGCCATCTATAGGACTTACAAACAGCAATGACTGATTAGGATGGATGTTGAGAGTCAAAGGAATCTATACTGCTAGCCTGCCTTGCTGATAACTTTTATGTGGGATATGCAAATTCTATAATAATGTTTACTGTTTGCAGATTGCTAGTTCTTTGTTTAGTTTGAAAAGTTCTTTGTCAACGTATTTTATCCTGTGAAAATTTTTATCAATTGGTGATAAGTGGTTATGTGTTTAAACATCTAAGATTTGTTTCCTTTAGATTTCTGTGTATTCATTAGCCTTTTCGGTTTTGATTTTTTTTTTCTTTACTCCTACGAACTGAACTCGTAAACTTGTTTTAAGAGACCAAAAAAAATTAAAACTAAGAATGGATTTGTTTACTTTTTTTGTTTTTTTATTTGATGTTGTGAAAGATTTATGCATTTTTTTTTTTTTTTTTTTTTACTATTCTTTATAACAACCATTCTGTTGGTAAATTATGTTAATCAGTTTTGTATTAATCTACCATTTGTTTATAAACCTTGATTCCCTAGAAATGGCATGGGATTGCACATTCACTGTTTTTTTTTTTTTTGTTTGTGTGTGATTCATTCTTTTACTGTTTCTCCACTGTTCACCTTAATTTTTTATTTTGTTGATTACTTTGCCTATGTCCTACTACTTGTCCTTAAATTGTTAAACAGATCTTTTGATTGTGAAAACTTACAATGCAAGTTTTGATGAATCAAATAAAAAAAATAAACAGGCCAGAATTAAAGTCGTCTAGACGCATTTTTTCACCTTATTTCTTTTATTTAGATTCTACATCTTTTATTCTACTTGTTTCTTCTCTACACTTTTGTTTTTATTTTACAAAAGAGTGCATTGTTTTATTTTGCCTTGACATGAAGTCATTTTCATTGATTCTTTATCATTAGGCAGTTAATCTGATGGGAGAAAATTCCTGCAGTTGCATAGCTTTCTGGACTCTTATTGTGAGACGTAACAAGGAACACTTTGTACTCTTATCCGTTCCCAGCATTCTTTCACCAAGTCATTCCTCCTGCTCATTTTAACTTTGCTATTTAGATATTCTTCAACCATAGCACTTTAGAAGGAATGTCTACCAAAATCTGATTAAGAACTTATTTAATTTACAAGATGACTCATGAACCCTTTGGGTTTTCATTAGAACAGCTATCCATGATGATATTGAAGCTTCTATTCAAGGAGTGAAGAATTCTAATTAGCATTTCATAGTTATCTCAGAAATTTGGATGATTAAATTGTTTAGTGTGAGTACCAACCTCTCTAAATTATTCAATTACAAATTGGACTGAAACTTACATTATTCTCCAAGTGCATTTTTAGTGTATTGCTTTAATAAAAATTTTACTGATTCACCATTTTTGTTGGGTGAAAGGTACATAAAAAATAAAAATTTGAATTATATGTGGAGAAGACATTTTTTGAAAGAGCAATTTTTATTTTATTCAACAAAATTATTCAAAGGTTTTGCAAATATCTTAATGAAATTTTAAGAGCTAATCCAAATGCAGAATATCCCCTGCTGAGTGGTAGTTGTCTTGGTAATGATTCAATTCTTTGGAGTAACCCCTTCATTACCATTACTCATGGATCCACACTAATACACAGTGGTAATCCTATTTACCAAACCCTCCGCTCGGGCAGGATATGACACAAGGTCAATTTTTAAGTGGAGTTTAACTGGTTTGAATTCAGTTTTCCTTCTCTTAGACTAGTTGCCTCACCAAGGCTGAAGAACCTAGTCTGTCCTACTATTTACCCATAGCTGGTGGGAATATAATTGGATTCATACCTTTCGCAAGGGTATTAGTGCTATGGTAAATGCAATCAGTCTAGTCTAGGATTTGAACTCGTGTCGCCGTGTCCATTTCCTATGACAATAACCAATACACCACAGACACCCCCAGTTGTAATAGCTTTTAAGGTTTTATGTACGAATCAAATAGTTCTGTTTAAGATTGTTTGTATTTGATCGGACTGTTTTATGAACATACAATGAATGCCATTCCCTAACCTATAGGCATAAAATAACTCTAGATGAGTTGACATACCATTAAAATTTGTTAATCAATGTAGATCAGTTGACAATCTTATAGGTTATCAAATGAATTAAATATTTTGCGATTTGGTGAAAGTATATATTATTTAAAATGAATAAATAAAAGGTGCTCATTAAACTATTTACCTATACGTAAAAAAAAAAAAAAAAAAAAAAAAAAATGAATAAATAAAAACAATATTTAGATTTTTAGATTCTGTCGTACTTGCATGAAAAACATTTGTTACTTCACATCTTGTTAGTTTATTATTTCTTGAATATAAAACAAAAGGTAAAATTAGATGAAGATTTAAATAACCCTTGATTTTTAACTGGAAGAAATTCATTAATATATCTATCAGAATTTCTTTATGTATCTTAAGAGAGAAACTAAGCACAGATTTATGTATTTATAATTTTTGGTGTTTCCCTTGATAGATTTTTCTCATTACTCAATTTTTTTATAATAGAATATTCTGATTTATGTTGAAAAGTGTTTCACACAAATAAAAAAAAAAAGTGTTTTATGTGGGTAATATTTCTCGTCAATCATTAATAATTGTGTTAATTCTTATCTTCTTACAACTCCGTTCTGATTTTTAATATACGATATACTTGCTGAGTGCGAAAACTTAAGTTTGAAGTCAAGAATTGCAAAATTTGTTTAATCATAAAAATGTTTATTTGTTAACACTGAAAATGAAGTTAATCAGGGGAGAGTGATTAGGTAGCTGGTAAAAGTTGGTGAAAATTGTATTAAATCCCAAATCATTGAAAATAAGATCTTCTCTGCATTGATCATTATTTATATGAATTAGATGTAGTTTTTTTTTTTTTTTTTCTAAGTGGAAATAGAGCCATTTCAGAATATCGTATTCGTAATGACCAGTTACCTGTATGCTCATGACTCCATCAATATATACAAAATACGTTGCAGCATTGTGCTCAGCCGTGATAAAAGGAATTTATGAGAAAAAGCTCTTGTGTATAAATATAACAAGAATGATTCATTCATAGAATTGTTATGAATAAGTTCGAAAACTGTTTTCCTTAATATTATAATGAAGGCACTAGAAAATAAATGGTTAGAATTCCATTGGATAATAGTTTTGTTACACCTTACATTCGGAACTTTATTGTATGTTGAAGGCTACCAGAAAATTTTACTATTGACCTTACAGTTATGTCATTACCTTAAAGAATACAAATATGTATTTATCAAATCCCACTGACACAAGGTCAGTTTTCTGCAGTGTAGTGGCGGTTTGAATTTAAAGTAATTCTTCTTCTTATATTCCTTATCAAAGCAAAAGTACCTAATTTGCCTTTTTTTTTTTTTTTTTTTTTTTTATAGCTTAAGAAGGAACAAATAAATTCATATCTTTCCCATGGGCATTAGCACAAAGTGAAACACCAAGTGCACTGCCTATTCAAGTACATGTATGTATTTACCCAACTTCTTTACCTTGAGCGATAAGATTAATTTTTCAGCTGCGTCATGCTGCTTTAAATTCAGAGTATTCCTTCTCCTAGAATGGTTTCTTTACCATCTAAAATTAAATGGGGATGCAGATGTATTTGCCTTTCTTAAACACATTAGTACAAAGTGGAAGGCAAAACACTTAGTTAATAATTTGATTTTGCCTTGTGTCCAGCTGTGATGCTGTGCACCTCTACTAGTCAAATACATGTTATGAGTAGTGGGGAAGGTATGAACCCTCTTATTCCCTGAGGAAATTCCCCATGGCATAATGGCTAGTGTTGGACTGTGGCTTTTGATGGTTTGGTTTCTTTGTTTTAATGGCATATCAACCTTTGTAGGTTATTTAATGCCAAAGCCATTCTCCAAGAACAACAGTAGTGGTACTATTTAACCCATAGCTGGGAGGATAAGGGGGTTCATACCTTTCCCAAGGGTATTTACCCGAAAGTGAACGTAATAGCGCAACTAGGATACGAACTCGCTTACTACGATTCCGCAGTCCATCGCTTTAACCATTACACCATGAGGACACCCCTCTTGTAATGCTATTATGTTCACTTTTAGACTCATACTCTTGAAAGGCATAGACCCTCTTACCCTCAGCTATGGGTTAAATAGTATCTCTCCTGTTCTCCTACAAAGTTGGCTTTGGCATAAAATAACCTATTCAGGTTGGTGTTTACTATTAAGCAAAGAAACCAAACAAAACCTAGCCTAGTTGGCTGGAGCTGCACAATACTTAGACTGCATCTCTGCGGAAGAGTAGAACTCCCTCAACAAGTGTCCTGTTTATGACATTAAACAATCTGATAGTGAGGTTCCAGTAATGCTGGAGCTTTGAGGAATGCGCAGTACCCATTTATTGCCATCGCTCCCAGGTCCACTCTGGCCTATCTAGGCCAGGTCCACTCTGGCCTAGATAGGGTCCTATCTATGGGTTGAATAGAAGTAAACTGTTCTTATGCTAAACTGAATTGTTGGAAATAGAACTGTTTAGATGTATAAAAATGGATTTGGCAATAAATTATCTACAATGATTGATATGCCATAAAACCAAACCTTCTCCCAAACTGTGTTAAATAGCACCACTATTGTTCTTCTAAAAGGTTAGCTTTGGCATTAAATTACCCATAAAGGTTGATATGAGATGAAAACAAAAAAACTGTCAGGTCGGCTGGGACTGTAGAATACACCAAATGCACCTCTGCAGAGGGCTAAGACCTCCCCCCCCAATGAATGTCCTGTATATGACATTAAACAGTCTGATGGTGAGGTTCCAGTGATGCTGAGGCTTTGGGGAATCCGGAGCACCCCTTCATTGCCATTGCTCCCTGGTCCACTCTGATAGGGCCCTATCTATGGGTTAAATAGAACTAATGGCATATTTATGCTAAACTGAATTATTTGACTAAAGTGAATTGCTTGAAATAGAAATGTTTTTGACAATTAAACCATACTTATGTTTAAACCGTGTGTTTATGCTAAATGGAATTATTTGAAATGGAACTATACTTACACAGAACTGATTTGTTTAATGTAGAAATGTTTTGACATTTAACTGTGTGTAAACAAAATCTGTACTTATACTAAACTGAATAAGAACTGCTTGACTGAACTGAATAGCTTGAAATAGAAATGTTTTCACAATTAAACTGTACATACATTTAAACTGCGTACTTATCCTAAACTGAATTGTTTGAAATAGAATTATTTGCATAAAAATGGATTTGGTGTTAAATAACCTACAAAGGTTGATATGCGATAACCCAACCAAAACAAAACTAAAACACCTGCATTGGAAAAATGAAGTAAAAAAAAAAAAAGTTTGGCCTCTGGTTACTCTGCTTTTTACCTGAATTCTATCTTTGAAATTATTGCTAAAGATGGTAATAATTTGTTCCTTTATTTTTAGCTCATGTAAATCATCTACACAAGCCAAAAACATGTCTCTGCATTCTTTGTAATCTGTGCTGTGTAAATATAACTGTGTACTTAATCATATTTCCAGATCAAGAAAAATACAAGAATTTAATTACTTGCAACAGAATCTTGCTCTGACTGAAGAATATAGATAATTTCTATATGAAATGTACTTCCCTCCACCCTGTTGGCAGAATTTAGAATATGCTAGTGATTGTATCCTCTGCAGTGGGGCTGAGAGCCATTCCTCACTCTCTACTGCAAAAAAAAACAAAAAACAGGCATTTTAGATATGGTACTTATCTGCATCTGATGGGTAAATTTCAGTCCTGGAGCTCTAGGGAGTTGTTCATTACATCTTCATTGTCAGAGTGGTTGTACCTGTTAGGGTCTGGTCTATGGTTCAAATAGATCTATTTGTAAACTGTTATAGGAATATTTTAAACTTTATAACTAATAGTTACAAAGTGCTGTTGATTCTGTTCATTCTCCTTAGCTAGATATGAGGGTAGGCTGAAAAGTTCAGTCTGATATCATATTTGCTGTTGATAACTTTGTAACCAATGGTATCCAAGCACTTTAACACTGATGGAAGAAGTGTGTGGATAGCAAGATGGACTATGTTGAGAAATAAACCTTGTTTGGTCTCATTCCATGAGTATGTTGGTCAACCTAAGAAATTTTCAGATTTGCTTTATGACCAATACTGAACATTCTTTACGAACATTGCAAATTATATATACTTTTATTCAGGTGATATATAACTCCTTAAAAGTCTCTGTGTGTGTGTGTATATATATATATACACATTTTTATTTAGGATAATGGACAAATATCTCCAAGTCCTTTTGAAATAATGTAAACGGCTATCTAGTTATGTAAATAAACAACTTATCTATACTTGTATGAAATTTGTAATAAAGCCGAAAGTATTGGGTTGGCCAAAATGTTCTTTTTGTGTTTTTGTCTTTAGAAATGAGTGCTGTTTTGGGTGGATTAAGATTTTATCTACTCGTTTATAGAATGACTGTTTATTAATTGTTCTAAACATCAATCTATAAACATCTTTATTTGTAATTATAGATCATGATTTGTTAATATTTTACAAATTGTCAACGATACTGTACAAGTCAAATTTTGTTCTCTTGCATGCAGAAAAAATACCATCTAACATCATAAACTGTCACCTATGTTGTATAAGGGATTTTAGACAAATGATAATGTTATCTCCATCGAGCTTGTCTTAACCATTTTTTTTCTTTATAATCATACGAGTAAATCTGTAATTGATATACAGAGACTTTTTCTTTCTCATTTCAAGTCAGAATGATGCCATTCCTGATAGAATATTCAACTGATAGCTGTATCAGTTTTCTATCTAACAATTATAGATTCAACCGTCTTAAAAAAAACCCACAACACATTTGCTGTTGAAATACCAAATACATGGTATGCATCGGTTCGACCTATGATCATAACTATTAAAAACAAATGCTAATCTATTTGATAGATGCAACTTCCATTCCAACTTATCTAAGTTCACTTGTACCACACAGGTGATAACTTGAAAAAGTACAAGTATTACTGCTGTACCCTATATTTTGTTTTTAGATGCCATTAGAAACATTTAGTTGAATTCTATTCTGAAAGATGAATTAAATTAACACTTGTATCAGCATACATTTCTTGTTTAATTCTAATTTTTATATATATATATTAGATGAAAAAGAATAATTAACACTCAGCTTCTTTTTTTTTTATTTTAGGAAAAGTAAAAATGCAACAAAAAATGGGACATTTATAGAGAAGGTGGTAATTTTTTATTTCTTGTATTAATGTCTTTAGAATACATTTAAATAAAAATGATTATTTTTTCAAATGCGGCTTTGTCTTTTTGACTTTGAGATAAATACTGATAAAGCAAAAAGATCTCTTGCTCTAATTGATTAGGTTTCATTATTAAATCATTTGCTATCTCCTTTTTTAGAATGTGATGTCAGCCATCATGTTTTTGATCCTTTTATGAGATATGATTTACAACCTTAAACTAAAAATTTGGGCTTCTGTCAAGAATATTAAGCAGAATATAAAGCCTTTAGAATGCTAAACTAGCCTTAATAGATGACACATAAGACCCCCATCTATCTAATTTAGATTTCTGCTATGTTGGTGGGGTTTAGAATGTTCTGGCTGTATCCCTTACAGAGAGATGTGACTCAACCAGAAACGGGTATCCTGGGTATGACACTAAACTGCATCTGGGAGTGAGGCTCCAGTTCTGGAGAGTGGAGTACCCCTTCAATAACATTGCTCCCTGGTCCATGCTGAGCCATAGTAGTCGTCTCATCTATGGGTCAAATCTCTCAGAAGAAATCCCGGAACAGATTGTTAGTTTCATTGCTAAAAATAATACAATTGTTGCTAAAATTTAAAAAAAAAATATTTGTTTGCACTTTTTTGTTTTGCACTACCCAAGAAAGAGACCAGGAACAAGAATTACTTTCTTGAAATATTTATACTTCACCTGAAGAAGGCCAGAGAATATACCTGCTGAATTGTTAAAGGAAAACATTTTAAAATCACTTGTTGCAGATTGTCATTTTCCATTCTCCATTTCCTAAACTAAAGATCAATTTTTATATACTGAATTTGAAAAAGATCAAAGCTTAGTCACTTAAAATATTAATTAGGATGAATATATTCATTGCTCATATCGGCAAATACCAAACAAAATTTATCTTTGTGGGATGAGTAAAGCTTCTTATAAACAAATATATCTACTAATAAGTAAAAAATCTGAAAATAATCTACACGTCTCTAATCTACCAAAACTAAATTCTATGAAAACCATTTCTGATTTTCATTGTAGACAATACGAAAACAAAAGAAAAAATTCACTTGTCCTGTTGGTAAGGGTCAGAATAGGCTGGCTGTATACCCTGCAAAGGAATGACCTTTCTTAGAAAAAAAAAAAAAAGTGTTCTGAGTATAGTACTCTAAACTGCATCAAGTGGTGAGGCTCGAGTTCTGGAACTATGGGCAGTGGAGGGGGGGAGTCCTCAGGATGTAATGGTTAAAGCGCTGAACTGCTGAATCATAGTGAGTTTGAACTCCAGTTGCACTATTACATTCACTTTCAGAAAAATAACCTTGGGAAAGGTATGAATCTCCTAATCCTTCCGGCTCTAAGTTAAATAGTTCCGCTACTGTTCTTCTAGAAGGATGGATTTGGCATTAAATAACCCAATAAAGTTGATATAGCATTAAACAACAAAAAACATCTGAGCAGTGTGGAGTACTTTTGTTATTACTCTCTGGTTTTCTCTGTCCTGTAGTGGGTGTCGCAGGTGGTGTAATGGTTAGCAGGCTCGACTAGTAAACCTTCACTAGTGAGTTAGTCTCATTGGGTACTGCATTCATATGGCTTTGTGCCGCATCTAAGCAACAAGCTTCATAAATTACTATTAGGGTCCCATTTATAGGTCAAATTGATTTGATAGAAAAGTATTAGTATTAGATTGACGTGTTTAAAACCATATTGTGTGCAAACAAATTAGATAATAGTAAAAAGTAAAGTTGATGAACTTAGTCGAGGGTGACCCGAAGGCTCCCTTTTCACTAGCTACTACACCAAGGTGTAGGGGAGGGTGCTACTCCATTCCCTGGATTACTCCACTTTAGCCTTGATCCTTACCTTATAATCCTGTGTGTTTATCAAGTAGGTATCAAGTACCATTTTTTTTTTTTTTTTTTTTTTTTTTTGAGTCTTTGGTATGACTCGACCTGAGATTGAACCTCAGTCTTCCAGACCATTGGCGAACACTCTACTCATTCAACCAATTACTTTACTTTTTACTTAGACGTAATGAGCTGGAATTATTTATATTAGGTAGATATATTTAATGCCCTATAACTGGTTACAAATTTTTATAGACAAATAAGTTTTTTAAAAAAAGTATAATTTTAAAAAATTGATTGCAATGGAATCTTAAAATATTAAGTCATGATCAAACATTTACAAATAAATTTTGACTTTGAATAATCCATAACAAGTTAATATACTATTCAACAAATAGAACACGTAAAATTTGATACTAGTTATGGGGATATTATATCATAATAGCAAAAATTATACATTATTTATTTTTTGATTCTGACGATGCTAAACAGTAATTCATGCAATTACTTTTAAGGATGATACAATAAACCTTATGCTTTGCCAATGAAAATAGATTGCCATTTTATTTCTCTTTCCAATAATAGACAGCACAGGTAAATGTCATGTGTAGTTATTTTCATTTATTTTTCCTCTCATGAACATTTCTCCTGTTGTCAGTAGGGAATTAACATTCATAGCTGATCCGAATATTCTTTGTGGGAAAAAAAAATGACCCCTTTGTTGAAGAAATTGTTTTTTTAAGGTATTGGCATGTAAGAGAACCCTAAAATTCTCAAATCTATCAATAACTCAAGAGTATTGTTTACAGATTGGTTGTGTTACTTGGTAGTGGACTCCTTGAGTGAATCGTTTTCCTGAATAGCCTCATGCTAAGAAGGATTTACTGCATATTTTTTTGTTTGTTTGTTTTAAAATCATGCCTGTCACTTTAGCAATTATATTCTTACCAAGTGCTGGTAATTTTTAAGGAGTCGTTACGAGAGAAACCGGGCCATTGGCCCAATGAGTAGAGTATTCATCAATGGTCCAGAAGACCGGGGTTCAATCCCACATCAAGTCATAGCAAAGACTCAAAAAATGGTACTTGATGCCACCTTGCTTAACTCTCAGCATTATAAGGTAAGGATCAAGGGTAAAGTGGAGCAATCCAGTAGTGCCCTCCCCTACACCTTGGTGTAGTAGCTATTGAAAAGGGAGCCTTCGGGTCACCCTTGACTAGGGTCCCCAACTTTACTTTTTTATGAGAGTAAGGTGAAATTAGTAAATTAGCATAATGATATTGTAACAAAATGTAGCTTTATATTGTAGCAGAGGAGACTTTGAGTATTGTTAATGAATTATAAAAGGAACAAACAACAACAAAAATTACATCTGGTTGAGTTGAACTTACCTTTATGTATTATTTTGGCAATAAGCAATAATTTACAATATTTTTGTGAGTATTCTTGTATGTAAATGTTTTTGGTAGATTTTGGTGGCAAAATAGACAGTTATTTCTAGAAATTTTGACACATGTAGATGTTTCTCTCTTTTGGGAGTTGATGAAATGTGGGGGGTGAGGGAGTATTAGTTTAATTTGTTTCATTTTCTCTAGAGAATCTGTGCTATACCAAAGTTTTAAAATGAAGGATTCCAATAATTTTAGGCCTAATAACCAAACAGTTTTCTATGAAAACATATTTATGGAAAAGCAAGGAAGTTAACTTAGTCAACCAGAACATTCTGTTGTATATCGCAGTCTATGTATACTATATTTACCAACCCCTCCGCTCGGGCAGGATATGACACAAGGTCAATTTTTAAGTGGAGTTTAACGGGTTTGAATTCAGTTTTCCTTTTCCTAGACTAGTTGCTTCACCAAGTCTGCTATGTATACTGGGCATGTGTATATTATGTATATCTCAATTTCAGATAAAATTTCAAGAAAAAAATAATTATCTCATACACCGAGCAGTACTATCTGAGATGAAAGATTGCCTGATATGACAAAAAATAGGAACTTTTCAGAGGAAAAATGTGTGCTGTATTTTTGGCTGTCTATGGCATTTTTTTTTTTTTAAGTTGGTTTATTTCACATTCAACTTTAGTCACAAGCTAAAAATATTGATACAGTTTTTAAAACTGTGTGTGTATATATATATATATATATATATATTCTATCAGATTTTATTTCCAAGATTTAATTTGGTATCACTGCTGATTGATCCAAATAAATAGTGCATTAGATTTAATAAATGAAGCAAAGAAACAATGATTATAAAAGTTTTGATCAGTTCTTACAAAATTGGTCTAGAATCAAATGCATCAAATCTTGAAAATAAACATATGAGACTGCTAGTAAAATGGGTGTTTTAAGACTGGTAACATTTGAAAATTCTGCACATGAAGCTCCATTACTCTTAGGTTAACTCTGACTTGGTGTGATTGTACCTGTTTTGTTTACATCTGTGAGTGAAATAGATCCGTTTAAAAATTATTCCTATTTGATAGGATATTGTGCAATAAAAAGAAAATTCTCACAATTCGTGACACAGAATGAAAATGTAAATATTAATATCTAATAAATGTGACCTTCTGGCCTCTTGGCATAAAATAACCTGGGACAGGTTGAATCAATTTGAATCTTGGTTGATTGTTGTAATATGATTGAGCCATTAACAGAAGTCCCTAGATTTTAATTGAACATATTTTTAAGAAAAAAATTTGCCATAGGAGAATTGGTTTGTCTACTATTTTACCTATTACAGGGAGAAGATGGATTCATGCCTTTTCCGAGGGCTTTAGTGAAGAATGAACTCGGCATTGGATAGAATTTGAACTCTTCTCACTTGTTCCATTTTTCTGTACTTAGAACTATTATACTGGTCCCGTAACCTTCTTTGGTCATGGGGATGCTACTCATGTGAGAATAGCCTGGTGGAGCCCACCCCTTTCCAGGTCTATGATTGGTTTTTCAGAATTTTTTCACTTAACCATACCAAGATTGATGAACCCACTTGGGGGGCCTATTATTTACCCTTAGCTACAGGGAGAATTGTTGGATTCATACCTTTTCTTAACCAGAGATATTAGTGCTGGATTTGAACCCAGATAGTTGAGTTCACTTCCTATGATGAAGACTATTGTACCATGATTGCCTTTCTTAAGACTCCCACAAATCAATATCTTTCCACTTTGAATTGTTTATTTCAAATGTATTTTATTAATGTTCATTGAAAGAATATTTGCTTTAAGAGTCTCAAAAAACAAATTTTTTTTTTTTTTTTTTTTTTTTTTTTTATAAAAATTGACAAAAATAAAAAATCAATAAAAATGATTATCAGGTTTTTAATTTTGTTTTAAAAGAAAAAATATTTCAGAATTTTTTTTTTTTTTTTTCCCCCCAGAAGAAAAAAAGAATGTTAATTGTGGCAGTGTTTTTCGCGACTCTTGTGATGAATATTACTCTGGACTGATTCAGTCATTCTATTTTTTGGGATGAAAATTTACAATAACCAAAAAGTTCATTTTTTTGTATAAAGTGATTTTTTTTTTTTAACTTTATTTACCAATGTTTACCATTGCATTCCACTGTCTTCTGCTATTTTTCTAGCAACTTCTTGATTCTATCCTCTCAGAATATTTCATCTTCCTTAAAAATGAACTGCTCAAAATTTAATTAGTATTATTCCTGGGATATGACAATCCTGTAAAGTCCAGAATAAATGGTAATCCAAAAATAAAATTTCTGATGGAATCATTTCTTGCAAAAATCTGTTATTTTTAAGGCGCAAGAATACTTGGACATTTATTTTTTTGTATTACTAATAAATAATTGGTATTTGTTGCTTTACTTGATGCCATTTTAGTGTGGGGAAATATTTCATAAGAGTCTACTTTTTTTTTTATATTGTAGGGGAATCAGTTGTTTAAAAAAAGGAAAATTGAAAAGTAGTCCTGTACCTAATTTAAAACCAGATGAAAAAAAAAGGGGGTGGATCTATTCCACTGACAACTTTTGGTTGTTTTGCTGCTATTCACATTGGGGTCATGTTTATTTTTATGCTGCTCATTTGGATGAATTTAGATAAGGGGGCGGGCAATAGCCTAAAGATGTATTTAGAATTTGTTTTTTTTATATTCTGATTATTGATTTTATAGCTGATTTCTTAGTTTATTTTTACTAAGTTTAGCTCAGTCTGGCAAAAAGCCACAATATAAAATGAGGGTTTAACTAAACAAATAATCATATGCTGGATGAGCTTTTTTATTGATTACCTTACAAAGTGAAATGCACCATATTGGCAAACAACTAACTTTTATATAGTCTGGTAGAATTATGAGGGCACTTTGTGAGGATCAAACTCAATATATAGGAACCATCTTCTGCTATATCATCTCGATGTTCATTACCCTGTGGAGAGGTGCTCTGTGGGCATCTACCCAGTAGTACATTTCTTGGATAGGCTTTGTCCATTTACTCCTATTACCTTAAAAAATGCAATGAAGTATCCAACATAGTTCTAAAAAAAAAAACAAAAAAACTACTACATAATTTGATGTTACTCGTGACAGTTATTTGAAAAATCTGCTTCTATTTTATTGGTTTTGAAATTTAGAAAAAGGAACATTATTCTAGCACTAAATTTTTATTGGAGTCAACATAAAGCTTACATTTAGTCGTTTTGGGGTTCTGATTGTTTAATTTCTAGATGACTTTTTCTCCTATTTGTTAAATGAAGTTTTTATTTATTTATTTTTAAGTCTTGTTGGAATCTATTTAGGTGATTAAAATACTGAACTGAGAATACTGTTTGAAAGAACTGCCAAATTAATAAATTAATCTGAATCTTTCCCCTGCTCAAAATCCTTAATTTTCAGCGGTACAGATTTTTATGTTTTGAATATTTTGGAGCAGTACTTTCTATAGCCTTTGTGTGTATTATCATAAAATACACTATATCTCTGCAGAGAGGTAAGACTCCCTCCCATTACAAATATCCTGGATATGACACCAAGCCATCTAATGGGGAGGCTCCAGTCCTGGAGATTTGGGAAATATGTAGTATCCCTTCATTACTATTACTCTCAGATCTACTAACCTGGTTAGGATCTGTCTATGGGTTAAATAAAACTATTTGATAATTTACTGTACTTGAAACCATTTAACTGTGTGCAAACAAATGACTGATGTTAAATTGAATTATCAGTGTACGATAGCAATACATGAAATAATTTATCTGTGCATAAACAAATGAACTCTCATTTAAAAATTGTTACTTACAAACTATTTGCTTACAAATCAAATGTATATGTATATATGATAGGGTTTGGTATTAAATAACACCCAAGGTTTGATGTCATCAAACAGTCAATAACTAAAAAGATGAGTATGAAATGGCTCATTTTAAAATGTTACCTAAAAACTATTCGTTTACAAATCATATCATACACACACATAGAGGATTTGGCATTAAACAACCTCCAAGGGTTGATATGCCATAAAATGTAACCAACTGGAAACTGTATCACATCCTGCTTCTGGCAGTGGGGTTTGGTAAAGATACAAAGTACTTTTTTTTTTTTTTTTTTGTAAATGGAGTACTGCAGGTCTGAATTCAGTTTTCTTTCTCCTATATTGGTTGCCCTATCTAGGCTAGAGAACCCACTCTGCTCTGTTTACCAATTGTTCGGGGAAGAAGAAAAATATTCATGCCAGTGTGGGCCATTTTGTGCTTTTCAACTTTTGACCAATGAATGGGAAATGATTTCTTGAAGTTGTATTGATGAATTTAATTTTTTACTCATTTGTTTAATTTTATAACTAATTTTTAGTTTAAAAAAATTCCTTATTGCAGTTTAAGATACAAGATAATTTTGTGCAACCTGTAGATTCCAAAACAATATATTTTTCACAATCCCTCTTCAAGTTGCCCAGTCAGCAGGGGCTGTAGAATATGCTGAGGGGTAAGACCCCCACCCACTAAATGAGTGTCCTGGTAATATGACGCTAAACCATCTGATAGTGAGATTCCTATAATGCTGGAGCTTTGGAGAATGCAGAGTACCCCTTTCATTGCCCTCGCTCCCAGGTCCACTCTGGCCCAGAGCGGTAGCACCTGATTGGGTCCTATCTATGGGTCTAATAGAACTAAACTGCGATTTCGAGAGTTTACTGTTTTTGCATTTAAACTGCATATTTATACTAAACTGAACTGTTTAAAATAGAATGGTTTTTGACATTTACATAACTGCGTGTGGACAAAAACTATGCTTATACTAAACTGAATTGTTTAAATTAGGACTGTTTGACTAAACTTGAATAGCTTGAAATAGAAATGTTTTTAACAATTAAACTGTACACTCATCCTAAACTGAATTGTTTGAAATAAACATTATTTGTATAAAAATAGATTTGGCATTAAATAACTTTTAAGAGTTTATATGCCATAAAACCCAACCAACCACCTTCAAGGCCAAAAAACTGTAATCTTAAGTTTATTATGCAGATCATTAAAAAAAGTGTTGAGAGTAAATACAAATTATCATTAAACTTTTCTGTCATTTGACTGGTTTTTATGAAAATGGACAGTTATCAAATTAATAAGTAATTTCTCCCATTTAGAATCTTGATATATGCTGGCATTTTTTTTTTCTTTTTGATTAGTTTTGTAAGTTTTGTTATATGCATTTCTGTGATCATATGTTTAAAATATCAGGATAAATCTATCTATCTATCTATCTATATAATTCTATGCATAATAACATAATTTATCTAAATTTATTGTCTTGATTATCAGTTGAGTTGAGCAAAAATGTCTCTTGAAATTTATAGAGAGATGCAATTTACTACATCAGTACAATTCTTCTAATGATATCATCTCAAACCAAATAAAAACCAGGAGGATAAGTATATTTATGTAACTTTCCATCTGAGTCAGATTTGAGTTAAAAAAAAAAAAAAAAAAAAAACATGCAAGAAGAATACAGCATAGAGGAAAGAAAAATAGCTGATGTAAAATTTTATAATAGAAAAGTTCTTGAGGAAACATTTAATTTCATCTTATTTTTGAGTTCTTAGGATTTTGCTGTGTAATGCTCCACTTATAATTTTCGTATCTTTAGATGCAGTGGTTTTCCTCTTGCAGCCACAAACGTCCTAATAATTTCCAATTGTTTTACAATTTTTGATGAAAATTCAGTTTCTTTGCAATATAGCAAAGTGACTGTCCCACAATTATTGTACACCACTGGTTGACCTTTTTCAAACTCAGTCAACTACTTATTAGCCATTACCAAAGGACTAATCACAACTTTCAAATCAAGGAAAAGAAAATTCTGAGAAATTTCCTTTTTTTTTTTTTTTTTTTTTTAATATTATTATAGTAAAGTATGACTTTTTGCTACAATTAAGGGAACAATCAGTTTCTACATGTCTAAGCTATTAAAGTTTCATTAAGATTTGTGTCAATGATAAAAATGGTTCAGTTCTTCCATCTTTTTTGTCCAATCGTAACTTGGGTTCAGAAATAACTGAATACCAGACCATTTTGCCATCTTATTTATGTAATAGATAGAAGCCTTCACCCCCCCTATCTAAATCCATAAACAAGGCTATTAATTTTAAATTTGACAAATACCTTGAATAGAGCAAATTCTTTTGAATGGAAAGCAACCAAAATTATTCATGGGGAAAACTTCAATTTTGACAAGCGAGATTCCAACTGACTAGAAGTGCCAAATTGATAATCTAAAAAAAGAAAAAAAATCTTTTTGCATTGATAGACATTACTGATAAATGTGGACAGACACATTGTTTTTTATTTATGACTTATTTTTAAGGTAACTGACCCAAACATCAAGCAGCAAAGTGGCTTTCTTATTACATTTAATTAACTTTTGAAATTAAGCACTTAATATAATTTTATGCTGAATTAATCACATCTAAGGTATTTGTGATGAGAGAACAAATTTTGCATTTACAATATTGGTTGTGTTGAGGGAAGGAGGGGGTAACTGTGACTGTCTGACTGACTAAGATTTGTAATACAAAAAACAAACGACTAATTGATAATCATTTCTTCCCTTCCTGCCATTCTTGTCTGCAGTTTCTGTCATCTTTTGTCATATCAACTAAATTTAGTTTTGTATGACACAAGGTCAAATCACGTTATGGAAGATGGTATCATTTTGGTTTTCCTATGGGCTTAAACCACACCACTCTTAACTATAAAATGGGTCCTTTTTAACTAAATTTTGCCTTATGTGAAACAAGGTCAAGATAGGAGTGTGACCATGTTCTAAGTAGTGAGGGACTTGTTTGTTTGCCTTAAAAATTGAAATCCCTGTTTTTAACTTGTACACCAGTCTCTAATGTAGTATCTACTTTCCACTACCAGTGACACTAGTGTACAGCTCTGTGACAGAGAACAAAATATCATGGATGAGAATTACACAAGACTTGGGGATTTTTGAAGGAACATTTGTTACCAGGTAAGCAACAAGTCATGGCCTAAATTTCAAAGCTGATTGAAACTGCCCACTATTGGTGGTGGGGTGCTACAATTTAAGAATGGATCCTTTCTTGATCAATGTGAAAATATCCCTTCATGTTTACTTGTTTTTGAAACTGGTCCAGATGGAAGTTGTAACATCAACAATAAAGTGCGTGGGATCTTTTAAAAAAAAAAATTGACTTTGAATTTTTCTTTCTCTAATGTGATTAACCTCATCTTTTTGTCTCCTCTAACCCTTTGCTCTGGCACTGATGGGTAATATACAACTATGCTAGTCACTTGACACACTCTTATCTCTTCACTTTATTGGGGTTTATCAATTATAAATATTGTCAATTTTAAAGGTATTTGGTATTATTGTTGGAGTTAAGATTGTGTCAAAAAACTAGTAATCCCTGTATATAACTATAATTTATTAACATATCTATTGTGAGATGAGGTTAAGATAGATGCAAAAAATATCTGGTTGCTTATTGTGAAAGATTCCTGATTTTGATTGAGCTATTTTGTTTTTCTTTGACATGGTTAGAAAATATGAAGTATCTTGTAGAAAAGGTGGCTTTTTAATAAATTTTTTTAATAGTGTTTAGTTCTTGATAACATTGTGGTGAATTTTGATTGCTTCTACTTTTGTTATTTTGACATAATAGATAAGATATGCTCTTTGGTTATAAACCATGAATGAATTGGCATAGCAACTCTGAAGGAGACATATTGATTTTTTTTAAAGTCATATATCATGCACTCTTTCTTCAGTCATAAAATAGAACACTTAGAGAACCACTTGAGGTCACTGATTAACTCCTGAGCAGATGTAGTGGTAAGCAGGTCATATGCTTAAATATTAAGCTTTTGGGGGGCCAATCAGAAGACCTCACAGATTGATATGGTGAATGGTTTCAGTGATCCCACTGAAAAGTGCTCTGAATTCTACATTAGTGTGTTCCTCTTTTTGCAGTCTCTATTGTGCCTACCACATGTTCTCTCTCCATAGTGCCTGCCACATGTAGGAATATTCTCACTCTTATCGGTGACTAAAGACAGGCAGAAATCTTAATATATATCTGTTTTGGTCTAAGCTACTTCACATCTCACATTCTTTAACAACAACCACCACCCTCAAGTAAGTTTATTCTTGAATATTTACTGATAAATGAATGAAGAAAATGGCAATCAATAATGTAACTTTGTAAACTCTCTATTTACCAGAAAAAAAAACCCCACAGAAATATACAAGAGTTTTTTGTTTTTTTATTTTAAATATAAATTGTATCACTTTTGTTCACTCTGTATCTTACTGTTTCTTCCACTCTTTATTTGGATAGTGAACATGCTTGACCTGGTAAAAGTCTTAATATTTTTTTATCTAGACACTTTTCAATTGCAATGATGGTCTCTGATACTGGTTTTGAACAAGAATATTTTTTCTAATTTTTTTAGACTTTGTAAAAGAAAGAAAATTGGTCATTTAGTAAATAAAGGAACATATTTTTTGGAAAATTTAAAACTTATTAAAAAATTGTTTTGATAATTTTTTTCATAAATATAAATTCTGCATTATTTGAAATTGGTTTATAAAAAAAAGTTAGTTTAATCTGACCAAAATGTTTTGAGACTGTTCAAAATTACAGGAAATCTAGCAAAATGCTTAATCCTTGAACATATGTCTGTTATCAAATTTTTGGCTGCTGAAAAGTGCAAACCATTTGAAATTTGCTGAAGAATGTGATATGTATGGAGAAGTATGTTTTGGTAAAAAGATGTTTATTAGTAGGTTAAACATGAATTTGCCACTACGAGCCAGGATGTAAAAAAAAGTTTGGAGTGGAAACACTGTATAGAAACAGTCCCAAGCATAGTGGTCAGTTAAGAAAGTCCTATTGACAGTCTTCTGGGACTTGAAAGAACCTATCAGTATTGATTTTCTTGATGATGCAACCTGAAACTGCTTCCTATTGCCAATTCCTTTGGTAAAATTTGCCTTATTTATTGAATGACCCCCATAATTTAATGCTTACTGTAGTATAATGGTTAACAAGCTTATTTTAGCAGATGATTTTTCATATGTAGGGATTTCAATTTTTACGGAATGTCCATTATTTTTTAAGGTAGCCTAAGATATTAAAGGCCAAAGTTGTAGTTAGAATACTTGGGTAGTTCCCATCAATGGAGATCACCAATGGTAAACTGTTGTGGGTGGTTGGAAAGACTCCTGAAAATTATAGTTCTTGGTTTAAGAGTTTGACTTATAAATTTATTTATCATTTCTCAAAATGGAAAAATCATGTTCTTTGATTTGAAATAAATTTTCATAACAAGCCTTGTAAAGCCTGCATTTGTATGTAAGCTTCCATCTGTTTTTATTGCCTAGTCGGCTGGGGCTGTAGATATACCGATTGCATCTCTGCAGATGGGTAAGACTCACATCTCCAAGAATGTCCAGGATATGACACTAAACAATCTGATGCTGGAGCTTTTGGGATTGCAGAGTACCCCTTCATTGCCATTGCTCCTAGGTTCATTGTGGCCCAGAGTGGTAGCACCTGATAGGGTCCTAACTATGGGTCAACTAGAACTAAACTGCATACTTATGCTAAACGGAACTGCTTGAAATAGAACTGTTTTGATATCTAAATTGCATACTTATCCCAAACTGAATTGTTTGTAATAGAACTGTTTTTGCCATTGAAACTGTACTTACACTAAACTGAATTGTTTGAAATAGAACCATTTTGACATTTAACTGTGTGTAAACAAAATCTGTACTTATACTAAACTGAATTGTTTAAATTAGTGTTTGATTAAACTAAATAGCTTGAAATAGTGTTTTTGACATTTGCACTGTGTACTTATGCTTAACTGATTTGTTTGAAATAGGACTGTTCATTTGTATAAAAATGGATTTGGCTTTAAATAACCTACAAAGGTTGATTTGCCATAAACCCAATCAACCAACCAACCATTTGTTTTTAGTTCTGTTTACCAATAAGTTGTTTTTTCTGTAGATTTGTGGTTAGCTTAAAAGTATCTCTTAGTGAGTGTTTTCCAAGTCTGTCTTTATTCTTTTGCTTAATCTGGCAGATATTTACCAGTGATTAACATTTTTCATTTTGCAAAATATAATTTATCAAAAAATTGTTCCAAGAAAAACTGAATATTTTCTTGGCTTCAAATCTTGTTAATGTCACTTCCAACGTTTTTTTTAAAGTTGGAAACTTAGAAAACTCTTACTAACTTCTACCACTTGAAAGATTGGTACAAATCCTTCCTACTTTGTATTTTCCACTACTTGGTTTTATGTTGCACTAGATTTTGTAAATATCCTTTAAAAAATGGCGTATTGGGTTTGAGTTTGTGATAAACAGCCGCAATCAGTTAAAAAAAGAAATGCATCTTATAGTATGTAAGATCCCCTTCCTATTTCAGCAAGGAGTATTAAAAAAAAAACTCTGTATATTTACAGGTAAGCATTTAATGTTATTGAAATATATAACTACAGTATAATAGAAAAACATTTTTAACAACAACCATTAAGCTTATTTTATCTTGATACAATTTCAATTATAATTGAAAGTAAATAAGAAAAATTGCTCTTCAGATAGCATTCAATATGCGTCTCCCTTAACAAATTATACTGATTGGGGTAAGTGCTTATACAGACCTTTCACTATTAAGTTGTGAATTAGATTAGAAATTGGTTTCTTTCAAATAAGAGAATTTTATTTTTCTATATTCCTGGAGTCTGACTTTAGTGTGATGGCTAGTTTCTCCCTTATTTTTCTATATTTGCATGGGATCTTAGAAATGAATCTTTTTGTCAAACTTTTATCTACATTGTTGGTGGAGCTTAAAATAAACTGACTGTATCCCCTGCTGAAGTGGTAAAATATTTCCCAAAGGGTTGTCTTGTGTTTGGCATTGAACTGCATTTGATATTGAAGTTTCAGTTCTGGAGAGTGTGAAGTACCCTTTCATTGCCATTACTCCCAGGTCTACTTTGGAACTGGTTCAGGTTCCATCCACTATTTGAATAGAAGTGTTTGAAAATTATTTGTATGCAATATATTACTAAAATGTAACAACTTGATCTCATCTAGCTAAATTATTTTTATTTAATTATTTGAAGCTATAATTGTTTACTAATTATGATTAGTTACTTGAAACCATATAACTGCTTGCAAACAAATGACTAATTATTAAATAGAAATAATTACCTGAAACCATATAATTATTAGTATTAAGCAGGAATACTTGAAACCATACAACTGTGTGCAAAGTATTTGTTTTGGATAGGACGATTTGATATTACATAACTAAAAAAAACCTTAACTACACAAAAATTTAAATATACAATGAACAGGATTTCCTAACCTCATGACAGTTTCACATGCTGTTAAAATCAATTTACCTCTTGAGAGGGACTTACTCTAGTACATAAAGTTTATAAAGAGTTATGTTGGGGAAACTTATGTTGAAATTGGCACAAATCCTTTGAATTTAATTAACCTCTAATATTACGTATGATGTGCTTGCTTTAATTACATAGTCACTATCTCTGGGGGTTCATCCTCTTAATATCCCATCTTAGAAATGATAATATGGATTGGTTATTACTTTGAAGTGTGCTAGTTCTGAGGTTTTAAGGTCACTCATAGCTTTTGCCTTATGTTGAAATCAACAAATTATTTAACACAAAAAAACGGTTTGAACTTAAATTTGTATATAGCACTGTGTGTGTATATTTGTTTTGTACACAAATTTTTCTAGTGTGTAGGTTACTAGAACATCCATCAAGGGAATTGTATTGTCAGCTTTGTCAATCATGAACTGTATAGATCTGTTAATGAGTTTAGCAAGCATCTTTGCCTTTTGTAACTGAATGTTGGACATTAGACATGTTTGTTTTCCTGCTCTTGGGAACTGGTCTCTAGAAAATATATATACCAAACATTAAAAGGGATCGGTTATATCTGTTACAGAAGGTACATTAACCTAACATTTGATGGAATGGCAAGTACATGCCTATTTAATGGCTCTGCAAATGTATTAGACAAGTAATAAAAAGTACTTTGCCTGCTGAAATATCCACCACGGTTGATCTTGAAGAATCAACCATTTTCTACTGAAAATTTATACCAGAATTCCTTGGTTTGGATGATATAGCTAGAAATGTACCAATAATTTGTTTTATTGATAAATATTCCCTGTATCTTCTTAGCTCTGTCAGAAGAGCTTCGAATACTCTGTATTCCTTGCAGAAGGGTAAAAGCCAAAGCGGGTGTCCAGGTATGATAATGAATTGCCTCTGTTTGCGAGGCTCTAGTTTTAGGATCTGGAGAGTGAAGAAAACACTTTGATTGCCTTTACTCTCTGGTCCACTCTGACCTGGAGTGGTAGTACCTGTTAGGGTTTCAATTATGGGTCAAACAGATGTAAGTTATTTGTATTTGATAGGAATACTTGATAATATGTAATTGGGTGCAAAAAAAAACAAAACTTAAGAAACTAGACAAAATATTTAAATATGTAACATGGATAGAATTCCCTAACCTCTGGCATAAAATAATATCAGACAGGTTGGCATACCATTTAAATCAATCAATCAAACAAATCCTAGATAAGAGAATTCTATAGAAATTATCCCTAGAGAAATGTTAAACAAATGTGAAGAATGAAAAATTCTAAATATTGTGGATATTGACAGATGAGCAGATTGTATATTCTTTAAAGAAAGACGTTCCTTCATTTAAGGTTCCTCATTAGTTGTCTGATCCTAAAGAATCTTTGATGGAATCAAAATAAAACATCTGGTATAATTTAATTTGAAGCAAGCAAAAAAAAACTGAGTTTAGCAAGAGTTATTGCCCCTTTTAACCAGATGTTGGATGGTAGACATATTTGGTTATCTGTTCTTGAGAACAGGGGGAAAAAAAAAAGTCATAAAAGATAGAAATGGAATATTAAGGAAACTAGATTCATTTCAGAATAAAGTTACATTAACTTAACAGACGGTATAATTGAGTTAATATTTTTCAACAAGACCTGTACATCCTCCAATGGGAGCAAGTTTAGCATAAAGGTTATTATTGTAGGAAATGGAATCAGCAACCCAAGTTAAAATCCTGTTTGCATTTAACTTTGCACTAATGCCCTTGGAAAAGGCATGAATCCATCTGTTCTTTCTATTAACTATAAATAAATAGTAGGGCAGACAGGCTTCTTTTATAATTGGTTAGGCAACTAATCTAGGAAAAAAACTCAAAATTCAAACTAGCATTTCTACATTTAAAAATTGTCACATCTTGCTCACAGTGGTTGGGTTGTGTGTGTATGTGTATATATATATATATATATATATATATACACGAAACACTACTGCATAGTTTGGAACGAGCAGCCGCAGGCATAGGCCTCTATGTTAATGCACACAAAACGGAATATGTGCTATAATCAAACGGGGGACATCTCCACTCTAGACGGAACCCCTCTTAAACTAGTAGACAGATTCACTTACCTAGGAAGCAGCGTCGCATCAACCGAAAAGGACATTGACACGAGGTTAACGAAAGCATGGACAGCTATCAATAGGCTATCAATTATATGGAAATCAGACCTAACCAATAAAATGAAATGCAGTTTCTTCCAGGCAGCGGTCACATCGATACTGCTATATAGATGCACCACATAGACTCTAACAAAACGGCTGGAGAAGAAGCTAGACAGCAATTACACGAGAATTCTGCGAGCAATCTTGAACAAGTCCTGGCGGCAACACCCCACAAGACATCAACTGTACGGCCACCTGCCTCCCTATCACGAAAACTATTCAAGTTAGACGAATCAGACATGCAGGACACTGCTGGAGAAGCAGGGGCGAACTAATAAGTGATGTACTCTTATGGACCCCCACACATGGCCGTGCAAAAGCAGGACGACCAGCACGAACATACATTCAGCAACTATGTGAGGATACGGGATGTTGTCCTGAAGACCTGCCTAGGGCGATGAACGATAGGGAAAGTAGCGAGAGAGGGTCAGGGATATCTGTGCTACCAGCATGACCTAATGATGATGATATATAATCTTCACTTGGTGATTCCTGTGTATAAATTCACATATCCAAGTTTCATTGGGGTCAATTAGTAAAACCTAATGAGAAATTCCTTTAAAAAAAAAAAAAAAAGACGTTAGCAGAAAGTAAAGAATGGGTTCAATAGTCAAAAAACATTTTGAAATTAGGACAGTGTCGATTTTTGTATGTCTGTATTTTTCATTTTTGCCTGCTTCTTAGGTCCTAGTTAGTCTCTTTTAGTCCCTATTTCCTTGATATTTTAAATTAAGAAATGGTGTAATTACTTATTCTAATTGGTCAAAATATATAGCTTAGTTTTCTAGTTCATTGTATACTTCAATCAGATATCACAAGCCCTGTTTGTAGAGTTTAGAACATGCTGACTGTATCCACTCCTGAATGATAAGACACCCTCAAAAAAGAATGTTTTCTGTATGATACAAAATTTCCTCTGATGCTGGTCCAGCTCTGAATAGTGTGGAGTTTAACTTCATTGCCATTACTCGCAGGTCCATGTTGACCTGGAGTGGTAGTACCTGTTAGGGTCCTATCTATGGGTCAAATAGATGTTACTATCAAATACAAATAAGTTTTAAACATGTGCAAAAACATTAAAGTACATAAAAATGCAAATATGCATGTATGATGAATGTGATTCCCTAACCTCTCTGCATAAAATGACTGAAGACAGATTGGCCTACTGTTAAAATCAATCTCTTTAAGAGTCACCTATTCTCTTTATATTCTTGGGCACCCCTGGTGGTGTAACGGTTAGCAAGCTAGTACTAGCAAACCTACACAAGTGAGTTTGAGTCTCATTGGGTGCTCCATTCATTCGGCCTTGTGTCACATCAAAGCAAATAGCTTTGTAAATTACTATTGTCTTTATATTCTTACCTGGAAAATGTTGTAATTAGTCATTTGATGGTCAAAATATATAGCTTAGTTTTCAGTCCTATTTTATACCTCAATCAGATGTTTCTAAACAGATGTCATATCTTGTATTATTGTTACATATTAACCTTTGACAGTCCAGATCATGTGGATTTCAAAACCATGATGTGCAGCTGTCTCAAGGTAAACAAGGGACAGTGGAAATGCTATGTAAATTGTGTGGGCAGAAATGTGTGGACTTTGAAAAAATGTAACAGAACTTTTTGACCCCAAAGTCAGTCAGAGAACAGTCAGCAAAGTAGACATGCCATTTTATGTCCATCTCCATGTGGTGTTGTAGCATATCCATGATACAGATATGTGAAATATATGGATATATAAAATATACTGATACGTAGAACGTTCACATGCATAGGAATCTCGAAATACGCGAAACACTGACGACTTTCTTTGTTCAGGTATGGAACTTTTATTACCTTCTTGACTTTTAGGATTTTTGACACGAGAGAGTGTCACAATTTCTACTATCCTGTCTGTTCCATCTGACTCAACAACACACGGGCATCCCGTAGTCTATGACTGGACTGGACTCGCCCAGGTCCTAAAATCAACTTGCTTTGTCTAGCTTCAGATCTCAACTCACTGCTTTTATTCAAAAATCACCCAAAATCCTCAGCCCATTGCTTCTGGGCATGACGTCATTCACATCTCCAGTCCTATTTTCTATCCGGGGTTTTTATTATGACATCTGTGATTTTCACATCCTCCCCGCGAGCACCTGTACGCAATGTGTGCCCCTACCCGTGCACTAAGCTGAATAGTTCTAAGCCTAACTAAACTGAAAGATAAGATATAACCAATGAAAAATGATAATATAAAAAAAAAAAAATCCTTTCGCAATTATATAACAATGTAAACCCTAGCCGTTCCTGACCAACTCTCTCACTCATACAGCCATTTCACCATGAATATTGTAAATAAAAAGAGTTTATATTCTTATAAACAACTGCTGTTGCCTCCTCATTCTGGCTGTACAAATTTATGGTGATTTGTAGTTAGGATAATTTAGAGATTAACATCTAAATTTAAGTAATTTAACACTTTTTAGGGGCTACCAAAACTTTCTAGAAATTGGATTTAAAAAAAAAAATCTCCTTGCTTTGATATTATTTTTCTTTGAAATAGTTGCCTTGTGAGCTAAACACTAAGTGGAGTATCAAAAATTGTTTTCTGCTGAGTTTCTTTTTGATAGGATTGGATTATTTTTGTATAGTTATTAACTGTTTGCATTATTGTATAAAAACCCTTGTCTGCCACAGTCATTGCGTTCCTTTTGCCTAAGTGCACTTTCTCCCTTGCCACCTCCAATACATTCGTTACACCCCTCTTTATCGCTATCTTGTTTCTTTTGCACCTCCCTTCAATCACTTCTATCCTTCTACTCTCTCCCACTGCAACCCTCTGTATTCTTACTTCCTCTTTCTTCTACCACCGCCATGACATTTCTTCTTACATTGCACCCTCTTTTTGTTTCTTTAACCCTCGCTCCCTCTATGATCCCCTTGTTTCTTTTACCTCCTCTCTACTGCTACCTCAGCTATGCTTTTTTTTTTTTTCCTCCACCTTGTTTCTCTCCCCCGCCACTTCTCCCCATCTCTCCTTTTGTACTTTTAGCTCTTACTCACCTCTGTCCACTGTACATTCCACCTTGTCCACTTTTTCTTTTTTTTTTTTTTTTTTTTTTTTTTTTTTAATTAACATCTCCATGCTGCATGGCTAGCTATTCAGAGCATCTCTTTACTGCAGCTTGTTGCATTTATGTCTAGCACTCATCGCAAAATAGACACCTTTTGTTGCTGGTTTCAAGAATTGAGTGTCTTTTTTCTTCTTTTCTCTTTACCTCTAAGAAACATCACCGTTTTCATTCAGCCTTGGTACTTCATTGTTATGTCTGTAAGCTGTAGAAGTAAAAGTATTGTCATTTTTTTTTTTCTTTCTTTTAGATAAAACCATTTGCTACAACACTATTATCATCTATTTATTTTTATTTTTTTAATATTTTAAAAAAAGAAATTGTGTGTGTGTGTGCATAATCAATATCCACTAGGTAACATAAGAAGTGGGGTGGAGGTGAAGGGAGAGTGGTTTCTTTGCATTTGGAATGAATATGGCCGTCACTAAGAGAAAACAAAACCTGCTGCTTGCTTGTTTTCAGATTCTGATACAAAGTATTTTCACTTTTCACTTTTTTATTTTTTTTATTTTTAATTAAATAACACCATTCTTTCTAGATCTAATAAAAATCTGGAATTCAGGTGCAAGAATTAATTTCTTACAAGACTTGAACTCTGATCCTTTAACATAAAATTCTGCTATGCAATAGGGAAGAATAAAACAAATTTTAAGTTCTTAGTGTTTTGCTACTGGGATGTAAAGTCTATTTCTTCTACCTTAGCCATTCCATTTGACTCTTTTTTTCCTACCCCTCATTTCCTCTTTGATTTTAACCCCCTTTGCCCACTCCTTTTGTTGTTGGTCCACCATTTACATTCTCTCTTAAAGATAAACAAGAGGAGAGCTGAGAATCATCACTTTGCAGCCAGTTCCCCATTTTCCCCTCTCTCTTTGCAACCAGCTCCTCATTTTCCCCCTCCCTCTTTGCAACCAGCTTCTCATTTTCCCTCCTCTCTCTTTGCAACCAACTACTCATTTTCCCCCTCCCTCTTTGCAACCAGCTCCTCATTTTCCCTCCTCTCTCTTTGCAACCAGCTTCTCATTTTCCCTCCTCTCTCTTTGCAACCAGCTTCTCATTTTCCCTCCTCTCTCTTTGCAACCAGCTCCTCATTTTCCCCCTCTCTCTTTGCAACCAGCTTCTCATTTTCCCTCCTCTCTCTTTGCAACCAACTACTCATTTTCCCCTCATTCTCTTTGCAACCAACTACTCATTTTCCCCTCATTCTCTTTGCAACCAACTACTCATTTACCTTCCTTCCTTTTGCTGTCAGCACCCCCATTTTCTCCCTTGTCCCGTCAGTTGGGGCTATAGAATACACCAACTGCTTCTCTGCTGAGGGATAAGATCCCCTGCCTCTATAAGTGTCCTGGAAATGACACTAAGCAATCTGACAGTGAGGTTCCAGTAATGCTGGAGCCTTGGAGAACATGAATTATCACTTCATTGCCATCACTCCCAGGTCCACTCTGGCCTGGGTTGTAGCACCTGATAGTCCTTGCCCAGTTGGCTTGGGGTGTAGAATATATTGACTGCACCTCTGCAGAGGGATAAGATCCTTCGAAAAAAGTTTCCAGGATATGACTCTTAACAATCTGATGGTGAGGTTCCAGCAATGCTGGAGCTTTGGGGAATACAGAGTACCCCTTCATTGCCATTGCTCCCAGGTTCACTCTGGCTTAGGACCCTATCAGGTATTACTATTCCTATGTATAGGTCAAATAGAACTAAACTGTATATTTATGCAAAACTGAATTGTTTGAATTAGAACTATTTGACTGAACAGAATAGCTTGAAATAGAAGTGTTTTTGTCAATTAAACTGTAAGTAAGTAAAGTGGGTGACCAGAAGGCTCTCTTTTCAATAGCTACTACACCGAGGTGTATGGGAGGGTGCTGCTTCTTTCCCTGGATTGCTCCACTTTACCCTTGATACGTACCTTATATTGCTGAGTGTTAAGCAAGTAGGTGTCAAATACCATTTTTAAAGTCTTTGGTATGATGTAACCTAGGATTGAACCCAGGTCTCCCTGACCATTGGCAAACACTCTACTCACTAGGCCAATGAGCTGGTTTAATTAAACTGTACTTACATTTAAACTGTGTATTCATACTAAACTGAATTGTTTGAAATAGAACTCTTTTGACGTTAAACTGTGCATAGAAAAAATCTATATTTAAATTAAATTGTATGAATTAAAACTGACTAAACTGAATAGCTTGAAATAGAAATGTTTTTGACAATTAGACTGTGTACTTGTGTTAAACTGAATTGTTTGAAATAGAACTATTTGTATAAAAAATGGATTTGGCATTAAATGATCTACAAAGGTTGATATGCCATAAAACCCAAATAACCAACCAACCTGAAAGGGTCAGGGAAAGGGTCCTATCTATAGGTCAAATAGAGCTAAACTGTGTGCTTATGCTCAATTGAATTGTTTTAAATAGAACTCTTTTGACATTCAACTGTTTGTGAACAAAAACTATACTTAACTGAATTGTTCAAAATTCAATTTGGTATTAAATGACCCGAAAAGGGTTGATACACCATAAAACAAAACAATCAACCATTTTCCTCCCTCTTTTTGCTTTTCAATTTCTGTGCACACCTACAATGTTCTTTCTGCCTCTCTAACCTTTTCTTTAATGCTTTTTTTTTTGTTCCTTTATTTTCAAGTTTATTGCGCATAAAAATCTCAAAATTCTTTGTTAAACCTTTTATAACTCCTACCAGTTTTAGTCAGAAAATTCATAAGTGACAAAGTCAGGATTTTGAAAAACCTTCATTAAAGAGTCTTATCTCGTTCATGTATTAACTGTTTGTTGGTCATTTAATGCAGAAATTTGATACATTTGTAAATGTTTGATATTAATAAACTTTCATTGTTCTATGAGATTTTTGTAAAATAACACTACTTATTTTTCTCTAATCATTTGCTTTCACACAGGAATACTTGGTATCCTATAACTATCTAAGGTGCCCATGGTGTAATGGTTATTGTTGTAGGAAATGGACATGATGACACGAGTTCAAATCCTGGACGAGACTGATTGCATTTCACATAGCACTAATACCCTTGGGAAAGGTATGAATCCAATTATTCTCCCTCCAGCTATGGGTAAATAGTAGGGCAGACTAGGTTCTTCAGCCTTGGTGAGGCAACTAGTCTAGAAAGAAAACTCTGAATTCAAACCTGTTAAACTCTGCTTAAAAACTGACCTTGTGTCATATCTTGCCCGAGCGGAGGGGTTGGTAAATATATATAACTATCTAAATACAAATAATTTGATCACAGTTATGATTGCAAGTATTCCTATCAAAAACTAATAATTTTCAAATAGATTTATTTAATCCATTAGTGCGACCCCTAATAAGTACCTAGAACTCTAGGTCCGAGTTCAACTTTGATATGAGTAAGTTGGCCGAAAGAAATTGTTACTCACTAAAAAATGTGAGGACAGTCAGATGCTACTTATGCCATTCCAATTAGTAATTCTACATAATTGGATTTTCTTTATTGAATTAAAGTTTAATATTTCTTTTTCTTATTCGATAAATGGTATTAGGGTCATCAGGAGAGAATGCATGCCATTTCAGGGCCTTCCTCTCAATGTTTTTATTTACACACTGGCCCTACTCACTGAATATAAATGTATATATCACTGAGGTCTTAATTATGTTTTCTGATTCTCAGAAAGTTTTTTTTCGTTAAGTTTTCCTTTTTAGAAAAATATTTAAAACTGAGTTGTCTTAAGATGCCAAGTCTGTATTTATTTCTTAAATATAAATTATTATATAAACTTCAACGGAAACTGAGTTTTTTAAAATGATTTAACGTTTTTCCAACAGAAACACATTTACCTAACTTATATGTACTGTTGGAGGGGAAAAAAATGGCCATACCTTGAAGGCTGGTGCTAATTTTGATTTGGGTTCAGTATGTACATGGTGAAGGGTTTAATGTATTTTCTGATAAATTTTCATTCTTTGGCCATCTTGCGATATAGTAATACTCATTTTGTATCAGTTTGAACCCCCCAAACAACTTGTTGGGGAATTCCCTGTGGAATGTGGGAGACATGCAAGATGGTGACATTAAATAAGTTGAAGCTCCAGTCATGCTGTTATGTTCACTCTGGAAAAGTATGACGCCTCCCTTTTCTCCCTAGCTGTGGGTTAAATACTACCACTGCTATTCTTCTATAAAATCTGGGGCTTAGAATATGCCAGTTGTATTTGTTGAGGGGGTAAGATTCTTTTTCTAAAACAAGTTTTCTGGGGTATGACATAAAACTGCCTCTGATAGGGATGCTCCAGTTATTGGAATTTAGGAGAGTGTGGAGTAAATTCTTCAGTCATTACTCCCAGGTCCACTTTTGGAGTATAGTATCTATTAGGGTCCCATCTATGGATCTTAGATTTGTTTTAAAAATTATTACTATTTAATAGGAACACTTAAAACAATATATGTGTGCAAATTATGTGGATCATTCAATAAGTTGAATTTTGCCTCAGGAGTTGGAAGTAGGAAGGGTTGTTTACATTCTTTTGGAAAATCTAATCAAGAAAAGTCCATTTGTTTTTTATTTTATTTTATATAAAACAACTTTCGTAAATGTTAAGTGAAAAATTTTAAATGAGAAATATAGACTTCAAAGGAACAATATCAAGCTTTCTTCGTACCTGTTTTGCATAGAGCATTATGGGCCCAAAAGATTTGTATCACAAGTCAAAATAAATAAATCTTAGACTGACTTTAAGGGTAAAGTTCCCCACAACAAAAATCAACCATCTCTATGACTATATATCTAAAAGAATAGATCTTTAACTCCTAATACTGTGTGTGATAATATTCAAAACACAAACACGGATATTAGATAACAGATTATATTACACAAGAAAGATAGTTACATAGAAAAGGTAAGAAGTCTCATGCTGTTCGTATAACACCGATATTGATCTACCCTTCTGGCAGCAAAATCTCTGTACTAATAACAGTGAGAAGAGTCCATTATAGTAAGATGGGTAAAATTCCCCACAACAAAAATCAACCATCTCTATGACTATATATCTAAAAGAAGAGATCTTTAACTCCTAATACAGTGTGTAATAATATTCAATTTGAGTACTTTTGTTTCAATAAACTGAATGTATTCTGTATATTTACTGGTAATTTACTGCAACACAGATATATTCCTTGTGCATTTAATCTTAAATAAGCTGAAACATTCTAGGTGTTGCAATTTTATTTTCCACAGGATATGTATGAATGTATACACACATGCAAATATACATATGATTGTATGTGTGTAAATATAATATATAATGTATGTGTGTGCATTTTACCTAAGTAGGGATTTTTCTTTTATACTTATTTTTGTTAGAAGTAAACAAAAAAGCAGTTTGATTCATATAAGCCATTTTAACATAGAAATAATTCAATATCAAATGATAGTAAAATTTGATTTTGGCCTACTTTGTATGATAGTGTTTAAAAAAATTCTTTCCTGCTATGAGTCGCTACTGTCATGAATCCAGCATATGAATGCCGATTTTCAAAGCATTTTTGCTCCATTTGAAAAATTCCTGTCATAGTTATTTACTTTGTTGACACAAATCTCGTTTTTGCTCCATTTGAAAAATTTCTGTTATAGTTATTTACTTTGCTGACACAAATCTCGTTTTTGCTCCATTTGAAAAATTTCTGTTATAGTTATTTACTTTGCTGACACAAATCTCGTTTTTGCTCCATTTGAAAAATTCCTGTTATAGTTATTTACTTTGCTGACACAAATCTCGTTTTTGCTCCATTTGAAAAATTCCTGTTATAGTTATTTACTTTGTTGACACAAATCTCGAAAAGGTTGATATGCTATAAAATCCAAACAACTGACCGAACCCAAAGCTCAAAGTATATGGCATCCAATGAAAATCAAACTCTTGAACAGTGGTTGGCTAATCCAACTTGCTAATCCGTACACCACCTGAGGTGGCCAGATTGATTTTATAATGTTCCTCTTCCAATTACTTTTACCCGACTATCTATAAGTTGATAGTACCATTACTGTTCTTTTACAAGGATGACTTTGGCATTAAATAACCCATGAAGGTTGATATGCCATTAAACAAAGACCCAATCAATTATAGCTGGAGTCAAACTGTATCGAACTGAATAATTTTCTATAATAAAATTAGTTTTAATCCCTCATTAGATGAATGTTATCTTCTTAAAATTTCATTTTAGAGCATATTTTTGTTTTCTGAATTTAGAGTTTGTGATATAGAAAATGTTTGAATAAAATCTTTGTGTTAAAAGCAAGCATCCAGAATTTATCAGATGTCATTTCTGAACTTTATTGTTGTAATTATAATTGGTTTTGAGTTAAAATCACAAACATTACAAAACAGATTTTATTGCAATGAACCAGTTATACTGTGGTTTGAAATATATATATATATATATATATATATATATATATATACACACACACACACACAGTTAAAGGAAAATTCAAATTATGATTTTATTTCAGTTTTTATTTTGATTTATGGAATTTCCTTTGTAATTTTTATTTCAATTAAAAAAAAAATATCCTAAAATCTTGAGAATTAGTCAAGGAAATTGAAAAAATCTACAGCTATTTTAGTATTTGGTAAAAAGAAATAAGATCAAGGCAAAATGTCTGATTTTTTTTTAATTTATTTACTTTTTTAAAAATCTATTTAGGAAAAGATATGCCTTTTTGGTACAGAATACACTGATTGTATCTCCTGTAATGTCATACTCTGGCTGGGATTGGTAGTACCTTTTAGGGTCCTATTTATGGGTCAAATAGATCTGTTTAAAATTGATTCATATTCTACAAGAATATTTAATGTCAAAATTAAAGAGCCCTATTATTTACCCATCGCTGGAGGGAGAATAGTTAGATTGTTAATTTTCCCTAGGGTGTTAGTACTATGTGCAATACAAACAGGCAAGTTCACTTCTTACAGTGATAATTGTTTTGTGACAAATTTGTGATACTTTTTAATCTTACTTTTGATATGAGGTAAACTGAAATTAGATCTTATAAAATACAATTGCCCAGTTGGCTGGGGCTGTAGAATACACTGACTGCATTTCTGTAGAGGGGTAAGACTTCCCCCTCAATGAGTAGCCTGGATATGGCACTAAACAACCTGATGGTGAGGTTCCAATAATGCTGGAGCTTTGGGGAATGTAAAGTACCCCTTTATTGCTGTTGCTCCCAGGTCCACTCTGGCCAGGAGTGGTAGCACTTGATAGGGTCCTATCTATGGGTCAAATAGAACTTAACTGCATGCTTACACAAAACTGGATTTCTTGAAATAGAACTGTTTTGACATTTAACTGTATATTGACAAAAACTATACTTATACTAAACTGAATTGGTTGAATTACAACTGTTGGATTAAACTGAATAGCTTGAAATAGAAATGTTTTTGACAATTAAACTGTACTTGTGCTCAACTGAATTGTCTGAAGTAGAACTGTTTATTTGTATAAAATGGATTTGGCATTAAATAACTTACAAGGCTTGATATGCCATAAAAATCAAATAAACATATAAAATACAAATACTTTTTTTTTTTTTTGCTCTCAGCTAATAGTTAATGTGCTTTAGAAATGCAAAAAAACCATTTTCCCTATTCTTTTATCAATCACCCTGTCTTTGGTACTTTAAATATATTAAGTGTGATATACCCATTCATTGTTATTATCCCCAGTTCACCGAGTAGTAGAACTAGTACCTGTTAGGTTTCATCTATGGGTCAAATCGATCTGTTTGCAGATTAGTTGAATTAAATAGGAATACTTGATATCATACGAAATGTGCAAAAAAACCCCAAAAAAACTTAAGAACCTACACAAAAAAAAATGGTGAAAAGATTAGATAAGCGAACACATGGATAGATTACTCTACCTGTCTAATTATTCATGATAACGGCTTTTAGCTGTTATCTCCATTGTTAGTTTTGATGGACTGATACAAAATTAGTTACCACTTTTTTTTTTTTATGTGCATGTATTCTGCTTGTTTTAACAAGTATTTGAACTTTGAAATATCTCCTTATTTAAAGAAATTGACAATTTTAAGTTACCAAAGATGGCATTGTAATGATTTTCAACTAAATTTTGTAATATGGTCTGAAAATCAGAAGATAGTTGTCTTAAATTCTAAAAGTAATAATTCTCAAATTTACAAAAAATGATAAATCTTACAAAATTTTGAATTTTTTTTTTTTTTTTTTTTTTTTTTTGTGCTCCCAATGTCAGATTAAAATTTCTTTATTTTTTTTTTTTCATTCCTGGCATATTTCTCACCTCATTTTTATATATTCAAAATCTTTTTGATTTTGCAGTGCATCTTGTCTTCTCTCTCTCTCACCATCTGACCTAGATTTTATAGAGGATCTCATCTTCCCCTTTTTCCATCATCATCCAGCCTAGATTCTGCAGTGGATCTTTCCCTTTTCTTTCTCTCATCCAACCTGATTTTTAAAGTATGTTCAGTTCCCTTCATCTTCCTCTCTCAACACTTTTTGTATCTCCCTCTTGTTCTCAATTTTTCAATGCAATTTTTAAAATGTTTACCCCTTTTTTTTCTTTATTTAAAAAAGATTTTTTTGTATCCTTACTTCCTTCCTTTTTTATCTTCCCTCCCTCTCTTCCACACCTTGTAACTTTGAAAAAGACTAATATCAAGTGGGGGGGATATCAATGTCTCTTCTTTTGCTTTCTATTTTCAAGAGGGATGGGAGGAGGAAGAACTTCCTTTTCTTCATAGAATCAATCCCATCAGGAATGGAATGCCAGAAAAATTGTTTTTTCTTTAATAACCATCCAAAACCTTAAATTCCTAAAGACAAAAAGAAATTTTATTCACAATCAAATAATTGTTTGCCAGTTTCCTTATTGTTCATGCAATTATAATTGGGAGACCAAGTAAGTATGGCTTAGAATAATCTGACTGTATCTTTTGCTGAGAGATAAGAGCTCAGTAAAATGGATGTCCTGAGAATGATACTTAACTGCATCTGATGATGAAGCTCCAGTCCTTGACATTATTCCCAGATCCACCCTGATTTGTAGTGGTTGTACCAGTTAGGATTCTATCTATAAGTTAAAGTGATCTGTTTAAAAAATGTTTGTATTTGATAGGACCATGTGCAAAAAAACCCCAAAACTTAACTTTAAATTTTTGTGCAATTGTTTATGTCCATTTTTTTTTTAAACTTTTCATTTTACTTGAAAGAACAACTCGACTAATAATTAAAAAAAAATCCTATGAATGCATTTGGTCTTTATGAATAACAATATTATTAGAGAAAAAAACATGAAAGTAACTCGGTGAAATTATAATGGAAATTTTATTTTTAATAAATTTCAAATTATAAAAGCGAATGTAGAAAAACCTATTCAAAATGACGTATCCTTGTTAAAAACCTGACATTAACTTCATGTAATCTTTTTTTTTTTTTTTTTCTTAAATTCTAATAAGTAAATCATTACATTTCATGTAATAACAAAAAATGATCATACTTTTAACTTTTAGAAACAATTTTAATTTTTTTTTTTTCCCTAAAGAATATTGAATAAATTTTTAAGAGAAAAATGTCCAGTCAGTGACTATTAAACTAACTTTTTTACCATATTTTTTAAAAACTTTAGAAGACTCTGGAAAAATGAGTGATTAATTTCATTCACATTCACAGCATTTTTACAATATCATAAATATTGAATTGAATATTTAGGATTTAATTATATATCAATAAATTTATGTGAAAACATTCTTTTTAATACAAAAATATCACATTTACTTCTATTTTACATTTTTAATGGTAGATTTAAACTAACCTAAAATAGTTTTGTGCTTAAAATAAAAATTTGAGTTACTCATAAAAGAATTTTAATTTTACTAGTGAATAATTTTTATGAATAACTATATCAAAGAAAAATATTAAAATAACTTTGTGACCATTAACCAATAACACCATTTTATTTCAATTTTATATAAATAGATTTTGCAGTCAAAGCAAACTTTTTAAAAAAAGTCTTTTGGAAAATCTAATCAAGAAAAGTCCATTTGTTTTTTCTTTACTTTATATAAAACAACTTTCGTAAATGTTAAGTGAAAATTTTAAATGAGAAATTTAGAATTCAAAGGAACAAGACCAAGCTTTCTTCATACCAGTTTTGCATAGAGCATTACAGACCCAAAAATTTGTATTACAAGTCAAAATAAATAAATAAATCTTAGACTGACTTTAATTAAGGTAAATGATATATTCCAATTGTAAGGAAAAATTTGCTTGAATTTCTTTAGCCAACAACAAAGGACTAACTAGCTCAAATTGAAACTAGAATGTTAATCGGCCTCCAGTTCTGTCTCTTCTGTTCACTCTGACATGACCCCAAATATAGAAAACCCAGGAAAAGGTATTAATCCCCAGTTATGGGTTCAATAATACCCTTACTGTTCTTCTAAAAAGATGGCTTTGGCATCAAATGACCCACAAAGGTTGATATGCCATTAAACAAAGGAACCAAACCAACATCATGGACAAGTTATAACCCCAAGCATTTGGAGTGACTTGTCATGTGTTGGCTAAAGGCCCTTTTAAATACTGGCTAGTAGAAAAGTTAAGTCCTACTGAAGATACAAAGACTCTTTAAAAAGGACCCTCGTTTGCTGTGGTATTACTTTCAGTGAACAACAGAGGGAGCCAATTGGAAGATATGATTTATCAGGCAACCTCTTTTACCTAAGCTATGTGCTGAGAAAATCAGAATTAAAACAAAAACAAAACACAATCAGATGGGAGCTTCCCACTGCCGCTAAATCATTTCCTGCTATATGAGGGAACTCTTTGGCATTGATCTTGTTGGCACTCTGAAGATGTACAACAGATGTGGAAAACCTTCCAAAATCTTCCCCCATGAAGCCAAAACATGATTTCATTCATAAAACTGCTTCTTTAGAGTACATGACCTTTATGGCTATGATTTAGACTTTTGTGTCATTTAGATAACAACTCATGAAATTTGCCGAAAAATAAAATTCCCTGCAAAATGAAATCAGAAAATGTTTTTGGTAAATAGAATGCCATTTACTTGGAGTATGCATAGAAATTTTTTTTTTTTAAAGTTTTTGTAAGTTCTCTTTCCTTGCCATTCTTCATACAAATATGGTATCATTCAGTTTAAGATTTTTTTCTCATGGGTTTAACGAGGGATGATTACAATTAAATTTTGTCAATTATCATTAATTTCTTCTGATTTTCTAGCAAAAAATTATATTCAATAGACCAGTTTGAATTTTAAGTCATTTTTTTTTATTTTTTACTCTTTATGTATATTTTCAATTTCTTTTTTTCCTCCTTTTGGTTTGTCGTGTTTTTATCTTTTTTTTTGTTTCCCTCACCCCACTTTTGTTTCCCTGATTTTTTTTTATTTTCACTCCTTTTTTTAAAAATTTTTCCTCCCTGCACCTTTTAATTCCATTGAAGCAGACAATAAGCATCTAATGTTATAAGTTTATCTATTCTTCTCTCTTCTCTTTATTATATTTGAATATTTTTATCTTTAATGTATATAGCATACTATTTTTCTCTCTTTTCCTCACAATCAAAACACTAGTCCATTATTTATAAAGTGAGGACAAGATGTAACATTTGAACACATACATTCATATCTTATTCTCTTAAGATTATTGATTATTAAGATTATCGATTTTATTTTTTGAAAATCCATCCATTTTTTTTTTTTTTTTTTTTCCCTTTTATGAATGAGGAGAGTAGAAATCTGCAAAACATTAGGTCATTTCAAAAGTAAACAAATAAGAAACATTTGTATTATAAATGTTAAATATATTTCAAGAATATAATCCATCAGCAATGGCAAAATGCATTGTCGGACCAAATTTTTTTATTCTTTGTTGAAAGTTTTTTATTTTTTATTTTTATTTTATTTTTTTTTTTTTAATGATGTTGAATGAAACACTTCATTTTTAAGTGTTTTAATCCTGAATGAGGAAATGGGAAAGAAAGATATGGATCTAACTATTCTCCCTCCAGTTAAGGGGTGACTGGACTCTCTTTACCTTGGTATGGATACCAGTCTCGTAGAATGAAAACTCTGAATTCAAACCAGTTGCAGAGCTGGAGAAAGAGGGCTCTCTGCCCAAAACACACTATATAGGTAGCCCCCCCCAACCAAAACAAAATTCAGGATGTCTTTTTATTACAAATAAAATATTCCACTGATGAGACAGTGAAAATGGGAAGGAAATTAGCAATTTGGTCTTTTAGTCTGGAGAATGAAACACTTTAACACTATCAAGACCTTGTAGATCTTAAAGTCTATGGCAATAATAGTTTTTAGACGGTAGTCTTTAACAAAACACCGGGTTGTATATAGCACCCTTCATCATCACCAAACTCAGATCTCTATTTTTTTTTCTCTTGCCTACATGGAGTACTTTTAAAAAAAGTATTTTTATGTGGTGTTTACTTCTATCTTGATAAATATATCTACAGCCCTGATGCCTTTTGAACAGTCAGCATATTTTAGCAGATACCTTCTAAAGGTTCTCTTAAGTTGTCAATCTTCCAGATATAGGCTTCTCAGAAAGTTGATTTAATACTTGTAAAATCCTTTCATAGAAGGTGCTTGTGGTGTAATGTTTATTGTCATAGGAAATGGACACAGCTTCCCTAGTTCAAATCCTGAATGAGGTTAGTTGTAATTCATACAGCTCTAATACGCTATTCTTGCTTCAGCTATGGGTTAATAGTAGGGCAGACTAGGCTCTTTAACCTTGATATGGCCACTAGTCTAGGAGAAGAAAAACTCTGAATTCAAACCTGTTAAACTCTACTCTGAAAAAAAATTTATCTTGTATCATATAACTGTTCATGCTGAAAGCTTAGTAAATACATAAAATCATTTTTTTAGTTGTCAGCACTCATTATGACTGAGGATATATTATTCTTATTATATTTGTAAAATCACGGTCATTTCTGCATTAAAACCTGAGGAAAACTGGGCAAATATTCTTTGACTATTTTGCATCAATATCTTTACAAAATTTGCATCTATGAGCAAACATAGATGTCATGAAAGATATCTTTCATAAACTGAGAATTAATTTTTTATTTATTGCGGACTTTTTGTCCTCATCTTGGTAGTTTTTGTGTTGTTTCTTCTTTCGCTACGTTTCGGCCAAATTTCACCTCTGGCCTTCTTCAGGTGATTTTACCGCGACCTTGGATAGGAATACTGAGTCTTGTAACCATATCCCCAGTAATTTCATAGTTGTTGTCTACGGTTCCAGGTACTATTTACCAACCTCTCCGCTCGGGCAGGATATGACACAAGGTCAATTTTTAAGCGGAGTTTAACAGGTTTGAATTCAGAGTTTTCCTTCTCCTAGACTAGTTGCCTCAACAAGGCTGAAGAACCTAGTCCGTCCTACTATTTACCCATAGCTGGAGGGAGAATAAGGGGGTTCATACCTTTCCCAAGGGTATTTGCCCGAAAGTGAACATAATAGCGCGACTGGAGTACGAACTCGCGTACTACGATTCCGCAGTTCATCGCTTTAACCCTTACACCACGAGGACACCCCAATTCCAGTTCCAGGTGAGCATTGTCAGAAGATAGCGGTTTCAAATCCTACCCAAGCCGGCCAGAGGTTTACTTGGTCAAAAATGTGGTGCGATAAACAACTATGGAAGGCAGTAATTACTGGGAATACGGTTACAAGACTCAGCATTCCTATCCGAGGTCGCGGTAAAAATTACCTGAAGAAGGCCAGAGGTGAAATTTGGCCGAAACGTAGTGAAAGAAGAAACAACACAAAAACTACCAAGATGAGGTCCAAAAGTCCGCAATAAATAAATAAAAAATTAATTCTCAGATTAAGAAGCCTCATCTCAAAATGATTCCAATTAAAGACAAGTACAAAAATTCGGTATGGACCCGACTCTGAAAGACCAGATAAGGATTTATAAGACCAAAAAATCCATCCTTGATCGCCCTTCGGGGCCCGTGGCGCAGCAGATAGAGGCGTTGAGTCTCTACGGTTCCAGGTGAGCATTGTCAGACGATAGCGGTTTCAAATCCTACCCAAGCCGGCCAGAGGTTTACTTGGTCAAAAATGTGGTGCGATACAGGCTGAAATGTAGTGAAAGAAGAAACAACACAAAAACTACCAAGATGAGGTCCAAAAGTCCGCAATAAATAAATAAAAAATCAATTCTCAGATTAAGAAGCCTCATCTCAAAATGATTACAAAGGTTGATATGCCATTAAACAAAGAAACCAAACCAATTTGATATTTAACCATTTCGGGTTTAAGATATATTGTGATAATTTCTATCTCTATTCTCACTTTGATAATATCCCTTATATATACATACACCCTGCATCAGACATTTTTAATATGGTAACAAGTTCCCATTTGCATTTTCTACAAAAGCTGCATGTTGGAATTTAAAATTTTTACAAAATGATGTCAACAGGTCTATGCACATGCTGTGTAAAAACTGTAAGGTTCTGCACAAGTATAAACAAACTGCAGCCATTTCCATGAGTAACATGATATTTCTGTGTTCCAGATTATTAACAACTTTATAATTGTGCAATTATGTGTTGCAAATGTGACTTGACCGCTTCTGAAAAGTCTGTTATAACATCTGAACCTGCAAAAGATAATCAACATGAAAAATATCCAAAATCCTTGGAAGGTATCACCAAAATCTGACAAATTTGTTGTCGCTTCTTTCATTTATTCATTTTTTTTGTATGTATATGAAATATTCATGATAAAATAGGTATGCTGAATAAATGAAAATGAATGTAATAAAGATTCCAGTATTTAAACAAAACAATGTTTTATGTATTGTAGCATAAAACGTACACAAGAATGAATGAAATGTTTATAATGTATGCCAACCACAAAATAGTCTTCTCACAAAAGAAAAGTCCCAGAATTGCCAAGTTGGCTGGGGCTGTAGAATACACCGACTGCTTCTCTGCAGAGGGGTAAAAACTGATTGATCTATTTTCAGTTGTGTGTTTGGTTCACTGTTAAATCACCCCATGATTTTTGCATTTCAAATACATTGTCAAAACACTTGAGTTTTGACCATTGAACTTTGCCATTGAGTTCTGAGCGTTTTCCGGGGCTAAATAAAAGCTAAGGAAAAATGCTTTCTTCCTCTTTTCTTGCCAAGGGACCAGGACATGCAGACCTATTCCTGTATTATAACCAAGTCTATTTAGACTACATGCCTTGTATTTCATTATCCCTTGTTTGGCTTGAGGAAGAGCAAACTTTCAACCACATTCCAGATATTCTTGGGGAGAATTATTTATCTCTCCCCTTTGGTTTTGGAATAACTGGACCACTAGTTGTTTGTGTATGATATTCACACCGACTAGTCTGACATTTGTGTTGCTCATTACAACCCTGAAGATTCCACTCTTCAACAATTAATGCTGTGAGTCCTGCCAGTGTTCAACTTTACTCCTTACAGACAGAGGATTCTGCATTCATCTTCATTTGATCAAGAACTAGGACAATGTTCAATTCAGCAAATTACAGTTGAAAGATATTTATTTACTTTCAGCCATTTCAGTGAAATTCGCCAACATTAAATCTTGCAGATCAGTTTGAAGATACTTATTCATCTTCAGCCTTTTCAGCAAATTTCGCAAGTATTCATCCTGGCACAATTCGACTCGAAGTTCTTTCGCTCATCTCTAATTGTTCTTGTGATTCTTGCCAACATTTTTGACTTGATTTCTTTCAGCTTGAGGACTTTCCTTTTACCTCAAACTTAGAAACTTGATATTTTCGTCTTCCTTTTCATTTTTATTTTTGTTAATATGATGTAAAGGTGACCAAATCTACATTTGCGTCTGCCCTTATGGTTATAAAGTAAATGAGATTATCATCAATACTAGAGACACCAACAAGGAGGAGGAGGAGGAGGAGGAGTTTTCCTCATTTGAGCTGATATTATTGGAGGTATCATAGTTTGTCAGTGGAAAGTTTTTTTGAGTGTATCAAAGGGACTGTAGATGCTTATATAGCCCTCCTAAAGAAGCATTCTGAACCTTTGTGAAAAAAAAGTAAAAGATCACTTTTGGAGAATCATCATATTTATGCAAGATAACTCTTCCTCAAATGCAGCACATAAAAACTACGGAGTGCCTGTAACACTCGGGCTTCTGTGGATCTCAAAAGATGAACTGGCTGGCCAATTCTCCTGATTTTAACCCAATCGAAAACATGAAGCATTCTGAAACCGTGAATGGACACCAATTTAGAAGCAAAGAGGATTTGGGGCAGGCAAGTGAATATATCATATGGAATTAAATCAGAAGAGATCCAGAAAGTGACATGTTCCATGGACCAGCACCTTATCCAAGTTATTTCAATAAAGGGATTACATATCTTGTATTAACTAGCTTCATTATAATTTTTTAACTGTTTACTTACTGATTTCTATTCATTTCATGTTACCGTAGATATTTATTTGACTTCCTTTCAAGTTTGATTTGACATCAGATTATTTTATGTATCGACTTGTGCATGGCTGTCATAAAATATACTTGATCTTGTTGGCATTCCTCATTTTTGCGGGGTGTCAGGTGCAAACTGATAAACTTGGCCCTACCAAGCGGGTATTGTCTGGTGAAAAGGCCCCTTGGAACCAGGTGATCAGCATAACACCACCTACCTGGTGTGAATGCCCGGTGGCCCTTAGAAAAACCAGTCACTGTATGTAGTCATAACAATCTGTATATAAAGCAATTAAAACATTTTCTTATTTTCATGAATATCAATTACATCTTGCTTATAATTTAGAACAGTTATGATTTGAGTAAATGACCATAGTTTCTGTGTATTTTTCTGGGAATATGCACGTATAACTGTAACCATTCTGTGAAAATTATGCTTAATTCCATTTCGTATTTTTTGGTCAGAATTGACAATTGTCACCTTGTTAATAATTCATCATTCAGTATGTGCATGTTATCTATCTAAACTCATTATTTCTTTTTATTGTTTATAAAGTTATATATTGACCTTGGTGTAAGTTGAATTAAAAAAACTATCAACTTTTTTTTGAAATAATTGCCCTTATCTGGACCAAGATTTTTACACCTCTGCTCAAGTGAGAAGGCAAGTTTTCTTTGTAATTTGCTTGTTGCAGGAGCTATAGTACTAGTTAGTAGGGATTGACCTTGTACTAATAGTCATTTTGAGAAACCAAAACGTGCTATCACTGAGAAATAATGTAATAGTTTTTAATTCTATTTCAAACAGGACACCCTTCAGCCGTTTGGTTTCATTTTTGTTGAAAGTATTAACCAGTGTTTTTACATGGAACAAAATGGCTAAGTGTTATCTTGTTTATTATAAAAGTAAACCAGTAAAATGATTCCTGTCCTTTAAGAATTGAACAAGTTACTTGTCTGTTAAAAAATTTTCCATAATGTGAAATGTTGATGTTTTTCTGAAGAAGTTTGACCGAATTATCCATAACAAAACTTTAAAGGTGGCGGGGTTCCAATAATCCATCCAATAATCTTCAGTCCTACTTTGCTCTTGAATTTCATCTTCTGTGGCAAAAATGTTGCACATATGGAATTAAACATTATTGTCAAGGAAGGGATAGCCTGATGAAACGATGTCATATTAGATACTTTGTTTACTGCTGAATTTATCATTTTGACATAAGTTATTTTATAAATAATTCACACACACCCACATTGTGAGCAAAATTGTTCAATACACAGGATTTTGGCATACATTATCCGTTGATTTTTATCTATTTTTTTTTTTTTTTTTTTAAACCAAAGATACTAGGATTTTATAACTTATGGATGCACCAAGCTGAAACACTACTGCATAGTTTAGAATGAGCAGCAGCAGGTATAGGTCTCCATGTCAATGCACACAAAACGGAATATATGTGCTATAATCAAACAGGTGACATCTTCACACTAGGCGGAACCCCTCTTAAACTAGTAGACAAATTCACTTACCTAGGAAGCAGCATCTCATCATCCGAAAAGGACATCGACACGCGGTTAACGAAGGCATGGACAGTTTCTTCCAGGCAGTTGTCATATCGATACTGCTGTATGGATGCACTACATGGGCGCTAACAAAATGGCTGGAGAAGAAGCTAGACGGCAATTACACAAGAATGCTGCGAGCAATCTTGAACAAGTCCTGGCGGCAACACCCCACAAGACACCAACTATACGGCCACCTGCCTCCTATCATGAAAACTATGCAAGTTAGACGAACCAGACATGCAGGACACTACTGGAGAAGCAAGGACTAACTCATAAGTGATGTACTCTTATGGACCCCCACATATGGCCGGGCAAAAGCAGGATGACCACCACTAACATACATTCAGCAGCTATGTGAGGATACGGTATGTAGCCCTGAAGACATGCCAGAGGCGATGAACGGTAGGGGAAAAGTGGCAAGAGAGGGTCAGGGATATCTGTGCTAGTGGCACGACCTAATGATGACGATGGATGCACCACATAGACGTTGACTAAGCGTATAAAGAAAAGGCTAGATGGGAATTGCAGAAGAATGCTACAAGTTATGACATCCCACAAAACATCTGTACAGCCACTTACCTCCCATCTCTAAAGCTATACAATTAAGACAGACAAGACATGTGGGACACTGCTGGAGAAGTAAGGACAAACTCATAAGCAGCATTCTCCCATGGATCTCTTCACACAGGTGTGAAAGTGTAGGATGACCAACAAGAACTGATCTACAACGAACACTTAGGGCTATCGAATACACCGACTGCATCTCTGCAGAAGAGTATGACACCCTCCCCCATTAGTGTCCTGGATATGACACCAAACAATCTGATGGTGAGTTTCCAGTAAGGCTGGAGCTCTGGGGAATGTAGAGTACCCCTTCATTGCCATTGCTCCCAAGTCCACTCTGGCCTGAAGTGGTAGCACCTGATAGGGTTCTATCTATGGGTCAAATAGAACTAAAATGCATATTTATGCTAAACTGAATTGCTTGAAATGGAACTGTTTTGACATTTAACTGTGTGTGGACAAAAACTATACTTATACCATACTGAGTTGTTTAAATTAGAACGGTTTGACTAAACTGAATAGTTTGAAATGTTTTTAACAATTAAACTGTGTACTTATACTAAACTGAATTGTTTGAATTAGAACTGTTCATTTGTGTAAAAAAAAATGGATTTGACATTAAATAACCTACGAAGGTTGATATGCCATAAAACCCAAGCAAGCAAACTCTGTACGAACATAGGATGTAGTCTGGAAGCAATGGATGATAGACAAATAATGGGAGAAAGTCAGGGAAATTTATATTAGCAACATGGCCCGATAACTTTATATGGAACATTATACTATCAAAACTGATATTATTTGGTATTATGACCCAAATTTACAGCATTGAAACTGTAACAAAAAAAAAATTAGTTTGAAAATATAATTACCATATAAAATTTTGCATGGAGTTGTACTTGGTTTTAGACTGTTACATATTCATATTTTCAGTCATAGTTTCAATACTGTCGAGTTGGATAAGTAATATCTAATAATATATATCTTGATAGTATAATCATCTAATAATATATATCTTGATAGTATAATCATCTGCTGAAAATGATAAAGTCTCTTTATGGTTTAAAAGAAAATGAGATTTTTAAAAAAAATTTTTTTTTAAAGTGGTTGGAGTGTACTCATAGGTGATACTATAACCTGTATTCTGCTTGCCCAGTCGGATGGGGCTGTAGAATACACCGACTGCTTCTCTGCAAAGGGGTAAGACCCCCCCCCAACGAGTATCCTGGATATGACACTAAACAATCTGATGGTGAGGTTCCAGCAATGCTGGAGCTTTGGGGAATGCAGAGTACCCCTTCATTGCCATCGCTCCCAGGTCCACTCTGGCCCGGAGTGGTAGCACCTGATAAGGGTCCTATCTATGGGTTAAATAGAACAAAACCGTGCTTCTTTCACTATACTGATTTTTGCATTTAAACTGCGTATTTATGCTAAACTGAATTGTTTAAAATAGAACTGTTTTGACATTGAGACTGCGTACTAGTGTTGAACTGAATTGCTCGAAATAGAACTGTTTTTGACATCTAAACTATGTACTCATGCTGAACTGAATTATCTGAAATAAAACTGTCTGACATTTAAATCTGTGTATTGCCCAGTCGGCTGGGGCTGTAGAATACACTGACTGCACCTCTGCAGAGGGGTAAACCCCCCCCAACGAGTGTCCTGGATATGACACTAAACAATCTGATGGTGAGGTTCCAGCAGTGCTGGAACTTTGGGGAATGCGGAGTACCCCTTCATTGCCATGGCTCCCAGGTCCACTCTGGCCCGGAGTGGTAGCACCTGATAGGGCCCTATCTATGGGTTAAATAGAACTAACAGCATACTTATGCTAAAATGAATTGAGTAAACTGAATAGCTTGAAATAGAAACATTTTTGACAATTAAACCCTACTTACACTTGAACTGCGTGCTTATGCTTAACTGAATAATTTCAAATAGAACTGTTTTTCAACATTAAAACTGTATTTACACTTTACTGAATTATTACATATAACTGCTTGAATAGTTTGAAATGGAAATGTTTTTGACAATTAAACTGTGTACTTACGCTAAACTGAACTGTTTTCAATAGAACAAATTATTTACATAAAAATCGATTTGGCGTTAAATAACCTATATAGGTTGATATGCCATAAAACCAAACCAAATCAAACCAGTATTCTGCTGTTTCACATGTTAGTTCACTTGTTACTCTTCTATATATGCACCTCTCAACCAAATTGGATATTCTTCCTTCCTCACCTCAGTAATTAGGGATATTATTCTAAATAGATTTTGCTTTTTCTAATCAAACACTGTGTTCAACTATAATGGAATAGCCCTGTTCTATCTTCATCTATCCTCACTAAGTAGCATAGTAAATGGATACTACACTTGTCATGGGGACTTGACTGTATTATGGTTGGATCTCGCTAACGCTTACAGGTCCACGCCACACAAACTGGTGGAAGAAGCCCTAAAGAGACATCACATACTGCTATCAGTCTGCAATACTGAACGCATACTATCATAAGAATTTCCGGCTGAGAGCATGTTCAAGCACAGTAACATCAGAGTGGCAGACCCTGGAAAAGGGTATCATTACAGGGTGTACTATGTCTGCCGTCCTATTCTCATTGACCATGAACATGCTTGTAAAGGCGGCAGAGGCAGAATGCCTAGGCCCTTTGTCTAGATCAGGAGTCCGCCAATCACCAATAAGGGCTTACATTGATGATTTAACCGTGACGACGACGTCTGTCATGGGAGGTAGATGGCTCTTAAAGGGCCTCAAGAGAAATATGACCTGGGCTAGAATGTATTTCACGCCAACGAAATCCAGGTCACTAGTATTAAAAAAAAAAAAAAAAAAAAAGCAAGGTCATGGAGAAAGTCCGATTTACAGTTGCAGGAGAAACAATTCCTACTCTGAGCGAAAAGCCTATTAAGAGCTTGGGCAAGACTTTCAACAGTAGTCTGAAGGATACAGCTGCAAAACAGAAGACTATAAATGATCTTGAGGAGTGGCTAACGAAGATCGACAAATCTGGATTGCCTGGTCGATTTAAGGCATGGTTATTCCAGCATGCAGTTTTGCTCCGGATATTGTGGCCATTCCTCATCTATGATATTCTGATTACCACCGTGGAATCGTTAGAAGGAGCAATTAGTAATTGGTTGAGAAGGTGGCTGGGCTTGCCAAGATGCTTAAGTGGTGCAGCTCTCTATGGGAACAGCAACGCGTTGCGCCTCCCCTGCAGCAGTTTTATGGAAGAATTCAAAATCACGAAAACAAGAGAACTGCTACAGTATGCAGAGTCTAAAGATCCAAAGGTGGCGGCAGCAGGAATTCAGATAAGATATGGCAGGAAGTGGAGTGCGAAGAGATAGTTGCAAGTGGTGGAGGAGAGGCTTAGGCATAAAACTATCTTTGGGTCGATAGCTAAAGGCAGAGCGGGATTGGGGTTTTTCCCCTCTACGCATACCAACAGTGCCAAAGGCAAAGAAAGACACCAACTCATCCAAGAAGAAGTCCGTTACTGTAAAATGGTTGGTCTGAGTCAGCAAGGAGCCTGGACAAGGTGGGAGGACGTAGAGAGAAAAAAAGGATTACATGGTCAGATTGCTGGCGGCCGGACTTTAGCGAGATTCAATTTCTCATTAAATCAGTGTGTGATGTGTTACCAAGCCCAATGAACCTGCACATATGGGGGAAGAGAGAGACCCCCAATTGTCAACTATGTGCTAGGAAAGGATCTTTACAACATATCCTTAGTAGTTGCCCAAAAGCTTTGGGTGATGGACGGTACTGTTGGCATCACGATCAAGCACTCAAGGTAATTGCGAATGAGGTGACTAAAGCTATGAGGGCTAGTAATCATCAACCAGGAAAGAAATTGAAGCAGATCAACTTCATAAAAGCAGGAGAGAAGATGCAGAGAAAGAGGAGAGAGAAAACGAACCTGTTATCTTCCGTGGACGATTGGCAGTTGATAGTGGATCTGGAGACTCAGCTGAAGTTCCCCAGACACATAGCTGTAACATCCCTAAGACCGGATCTGATATTGCACTCTGATAACACAAAGCAGTGCATTATTTAGGAACTGACTGTCATGGGAGGAATATATTACTCTCGCTAATGAGAGGAAGAGGTCCAAATACCAAGAACAGGTCGAACAATGTCAACAAAAGTCATGGAAGATTTATTATGACCCTGTAGAAGTTGGTTGTAGGGGCTTTGCTGGACAGTCTTTGGGCAAAGCCCTAGCATAAATTGGTATAGTCGGGGCAGCTAGGGTGAGGGCGCTGAAGAACATTGCCAATGCAGTTCTGAAGGCGTCAAAGTGGATTTGGCTTAAGAGATCAGAGCTATGGAAGAAATAAAGAGGACGACAGAGGAGCCTAAGAATTAAGATTAGAAGACATATTACACATTATAAGAGTATTTTGAGATAATATTAAGTTTGGGTAGTCGGAATGTCAGGGGGAGGGATTGAGAATCATTGGTGTTTACAGGGGGGGGATATTTATTGGAATTTTTTTTTTTTTTTTTCTTTTTTAGAAATATGCATTAGATTGGTAATATGAGTATAGATTATTGACAAACGGGGAGGGAGATCTAGGCAAATAAGTATGAGTTAATCTGTAGCAAATGATTTCGTGAGTCAAAATAAATGGGAGTTTTTTCCCTTTTTTTTTTCTCTGGCTTCGAATAAGGGTATAAGGTAAGAGTTAAAGACTGACTGAATAGTTAGAGTAGGGGCTTATTTCATGTTAGTTTGGAAGTATTAGTATTGGATAAATTTGGGGTGGGATACGTGTAAGTCTTGTTAAAGTGTAAATCATGGACGAGTATTAAAAATACCATCTTACCTCGGTATTGAATCTGGAAGTAGTCAGCCGAAATCGGATGAGGTAAAGATGGTATTATATCGTAGAGGAGTGTGAAATGCCCTGTTTTTCATTGGCTGTTACTGAAAGACAGATGTCTATAAGAATGGCTGAAGTCCTGCCTTACTATTTTTATTGATTTGGCAGAGGCACGAGCGTAGCATGTCGCGATCAAGGAGGTGGCTTGGCTCTTCCACTGAGAACCTACCTTGATGCATCTAGGATGTATGATTGAAATCAACAAAAAAATTAGTGTTGAGGCACCAATCATTATTTTTAGCTAATTTGAGAAGACGTTGAATCTGAAAATAATCTTACTTTTTCTTGGTTAGCTACTGTTTTTGCTGTACAGAAATGCCTAAATTTTTTTGGGAAAAAAAAACTTTTTCTTTATATATGATATTGACCAATGGCAATATTTCTCAAGGTAAAATTGAAGAAACCTCTCAATTTATATTTAAACCAACAAATATTAGTCTTGAGAAATGCTATTTTTGCAATAACAATCAGATCCAAAGTCTTTAAAAATAACACAACTGAATATACCATTTCATCAAATCATTTAATTAACAGCAGAAATAAAACCTTCGTGAGCATAAGAAGTCTGGAGAATTTTTTTTTCTTTCTCGATTGTCATGTTCAATGTCTCTTATAATACTTAGCAGTTTTTAGCCATCATTCCTTTGTCCCCTCCCACCCTCATCCTAGGTAGCAACTCTTCTATTGTTTTGATATTGTTACAAGACGAGATCTTGCCTTGATTTGAAAAAACAAAAAGAAAGAAAAGAAAAAAAACGGAAGTTAACACTTCGAGTTCTCAACTAAAAATGAAAAGTTAGTCGCTCACGCATGGGCTCCGCGCAGAACTTCCGTTTGCGATAAATTAACAAAAAAAATACATTAATAAATATCCAATCAGAACGCCTCCCGCGGGGCACAAAAATTGCCGTTTCTGAGCCTACAGAAAATATATAAATAGACGGACCAAATAATTATCAGTCAGACTTGTTCTTTCACACGACCCGTGTTAAAGATTCTTCGCCACCGTCCGGCGCCTGTCATCCAATACATCAAACGATCGCCGCCGCTACCAACGCTGTCCTGATTCCGAGAAAACCATCCCTTCACCACGAGACAAGTACAGTACATGAACTTTGTAACTACTACCACTGAATTCATTCTTTAACTGTGAACATATTTCTCCATTCTACTCTCTGTACTTAATCTATTTATAAAAAATTTTCTATAACATCATTACTGTGTTATTGTGAGTATCTATACGTTCTTTGTTTTGCAACCATACGCATTTCTCGCCCACAACTCAGAATATAACACTGGTGTCAAGCGTGCAGCAAAACAAGTATGGAATACTCCGGCCTTTCTCGATCAGAAATCTTGGAACTTATAAAACAGCAAAAAGCAGCGATTCTCCAAACGAAAATTGACATGGAGCCGGCAGATAACCCGCAAGCAAAATTAATCATTAGTGAACTGAAAACAGACCTCCACGAACTTTTAACTGCTCTGCAAACTACCGCGCACGATCGATCGCACACATTGCAACAACACACCACAAACTATGAGCTTCTATTGCGACAGCAGTCACTTCGGGACGCCACAAAATCCATCCGGACCTTCGAACCGGGCAGCGATGTAAACCGCTTCATTACCAACCTTAATAAGGCTTACACCATACATGTTAAGCCAGAATTAAGGGAATATCCTGCAATGGAGACGGAGTTTGTCAAGCTGGCAAAGCAACTACTGAACAAAGGCATCTTCCAGCAGATGGAGGACTCAAGACAGCCCACGTCCACGTTCGAGGAACTAAAGGCTTACCTTATATCCACCCACGGGAGCCAAATGACAAACTTTCAGTACCTAAGCCGAGCATGGGACCTTCAGCGACACGAGGGAGAGAAACTCACTGATTTTGCAGGCCGACTTGAAAACACAATCCGAGAGGCCACAGTCCACATCACGGCAAAAATTAAGTCGGACAGACAAAATGCTGAGATGACGGCCGAAACTGCGTTTTCCCTAATGGGGGCCATGCTCATGAGTGAAAAGATCAAGGCATGGACACCTAACATCTATCCACACCTTGTCAAAACTATGGACAGACACTACTCAGCGGGTGGTATAGCCAGCGATGCGCAACGCTATCTTGATCGTGGTATCAAAACGGACATCACCACCGCCGCAGAAACCACTGCGCTGATGGCGAGCCAACCTACACACTCTGACAAACCTCGTAGCCTTGAAAGTGACAAGATACTCGCCGACGTACAGCTACAGTTGCTGGATCTGAACAAGCAACTGCGGCAAACCCACAGGCGGAACCCATCCATTGTTGACCGGAAAAGTCGAACCGCCCCCACCTACAACATGAAGCACAACCGGGCACAAAGAAGCGCTGGCCAACCCAGCCAACAAGCAATGTGCAAAAACTTTTTACGAGGCCGCACATGCTTTAAGGGCAACAGGTGCCCATATTTTCACCCCCCTCATGCTCAAGCACACATAGCAACCACTGACACCGGTTTACCTGGAATAGATAGCCATCAGCACAACCATGAACACGCGATGCGCTTCGACGAACTGGATTTTCGGTTGGGACCGAATGAGATGTGATGACTCGTTCCCAGGTTCATGTATCCACTCAGCATCATCACACATTTAACGTTCAAATCCGACCTGATCTCTGATCGCCCCTTGTTCAGATCAACCTCCGCAACAACGGCATCACATTCTCCGGTGTAGGCATGTTGGATTCCGGATGCACGACTTGCATCATTCCCATTTCTCGCTTACCTGAAGATGCAAGAAGACACATGTCCAAATCCTACATCCGAGTCAAAGGAATCGGAGGGAACATCTCTATTCTGGGCAAGCTCACCTGCGACATTACCTTGGGTGACGATACTTCCCCCGCTTTCTGCAACGTCGACACACTGATCACGACATCAGACATTCCCATCTTGATCGGTCAGAACATACTCGGCCACCACACACTGTTATCCTATACTATCGATAACCAGAAGGCGACTGTAGAACTTGCGCGCACACTCCCATCTGGCAAGCTAAAACATACTGTCCCGCTCTCTACAACCGTCCATCCAAGGATAAAACCGACCCACAACCTTTCACACGGCGCCCTAACCGTTTCCAACGAGGAACCACGAGCCACAGCCAGATCATCGCCTAACGGGTTGACTCTCAACCAAAAACTCCATTGGCTTAAGCAAACCGTAGGCCTATCGCTTCCAGACCATCATAGCCGTAGTGAATTAGAAGCTACCGCCGATTTACTCATCAGCTATGCGGACATTCTCGGCACCGACGACAATAGAAGGGGCACTTTCATCAAGCCCATACGCATACCAACCAATGGCCAGTCCAGGAGCCAAAAACAGCACCCTATAGCCCAAGCACTGGAGGGTGACGTTGACGCGGAAATTGCCCGCATGGCAAGTGAGGGTGTTATCGAACCTTGCAACGACCCTAAAGGATTTAAGTCCCGTTTTTGCCGTCCGCAAGAAAAACGGAAAGATTCGAGTGGTCGCAAATTTCAAAAGAACCCTCAACAAGGTTTTAGTCGATCTCGACCCATACCCAATACCTACCATTGACTCGACATTCAACAAGATTGGCGAAGGTAACAAGTACTTCTCAACACTCGACCTACGCAATGGCTATTGGCAAATCATTATTGATGAACGTGACCGCCATAAAACGGCCTTTACTTGGAAAGGACGCTGTTTCCAATACACCCGTCTGGCCTTCGGTCTAACATCCGCTGGACAAATCTTCTCTCGATGCATAGCTGAGGCTCTCGACACAGTGGCCTCACGCGCGAACATATCATCATATATCGACGATAATCTTGTCCACGCCAAAACCTTCGAGGAATATGTGACAGCGCTGGAGCAATTATTTATTGCTCTACGCAAGTTCGGATTAAAACTAAACCCAGAAAAATGCATTTTTCTTGCGTCCGAAGCTAAATTTCTCGGTCGCATCGTGAATAGCGACGGGTTCAAGGCCGACCCCGAATATGTCCGCGGCATTATCGACATGAAACCCCCGACAACGAGAAAAGAACTACAAAGTCTCATCGGACGTCTTGTATGGATTCGGCAATTCATCGAGACACGCCTTAACGAGAGCATCAGAACCGACATGTTCTCCAACCTAATGGCCCCCATAAACGAACTAAACAAGCCCGGACAGACATTCGTCTGGACCGAAGGGGCCAACAAGGCTTTCAATAAAATTAAGAAGCGCCTCGCTTCCCCACCAATCATTTCATTCCCCGATTTCACCGGACTCTTTACCCTCACCACCGACGCCAGCGATATCGCATGTGGGGCCATTCTCATGCAAGAGAATAAACACGGCCAAAAGAAAATAATAGCAGTGGCCTCACACACCTTTAACGTGACGGAGCGCAACTGGTCAACAACTGAACGCGAGGCATATGCGATAAAATGGGCCATCACCAAATTCGATTACTTCTTGCGTAGTCGTCCCTTCGTCGTCCTCACAGATCATCGATCTCTCACATACTTGGATCAACGTGAATTCAACAATGCGAAGATACGACGATGGCAGGAGGAAATATCGTGCTACAAATTCGTCTTGGAATATGTAGAAGGTGAATCGAATGTCTGGGCAGACATGCTCAGTCGGAGATATGGCCACAGCAAGGACAAGCTTACGGCAGACCCCACACCTGCAGGGAAGCGCTTCAAACTCCAAGGCTCCAGTCTAAACATCTACGTTCCATCCTGGTGCATGGACGAAATCAAGAGCTCCCAGCTGCTCCCTGGGACTCACACAACACAGAACATTCAGCATCATCTGCAGGCCATCGACGCATTCCTCGCGTTTCATGCCACATCGACCATCCCGGTTGAAGAGATAGCTGACCACATGGGTATTGCAGCGGAACAAGCCTCCGATGACACACTTTCAAAAATCATCAGAGCTCTTCAGTTGGCAACCCCAAGACCGGACGCTACCCTACTCGACCCCAAAGATCATCGTACCGGGCTATATAACAAGCACATGCACCAATTCTACTTGGAACCTGGTACATCTGTATTGATGATCAGGGATACTACAAACACACCAAAACTGGTAGTACCCTACAAGCTCCGGACAAAATATCTCCACCAAGCCCATGACTGTGTCAACCACTCAGGGATCTCCCGCATGCAGGAACACCTATCCAGCTACTCGTGGGAGTTCAAAAATCGTGATATCAGGGCGTATGTTCAGTCATGCAAACCTGCGCTAAACGCAAGGGAAATTACGGCATGCGCCGAAACTGGTCCACGGGCCATTGCAAGAGAGGCGGAAAACCATTCGAGGTTGTCTACATAGATTTTGTCTCAATGCCCCTCTCAAAGGGCAAGCGGTACATCCTTACTATTCTAGACAGCTTCAGCCGCCACCTCATGGCCATACCATGTGCCAGAGACCGCGCAATCGACGCAGCCCGCGGACTCTACCAGTTCTTTCTTCGTCACCGCGAGATTCCCCGCATTGTCTCCTCCGATCGAGGAACCCACTTCACTGGTGAGGTCTACAAGGAATTTTGTGACCTAACCTCGATCACCCGGGAACTTCACTGCCCGTGGCGACCACAAAGCTCGGGGAACATTGAGAGGCAACACCGGACCTTAAAAAACGCCCTTTACATGATCTGCGAAGACAGAAATTGTGAATGGACGGACGTTCTCGAATCGGCAGTTTCCTCAATGAATGCCACAGCCAACACCGCCACTGGTGCATCCCCGCATTACATTATCACCGGCCGCCAACCAAACATTGGTCTACCGAAGATCCCCTGCCAAGACATCGTTAACAACAACCCAGGTGCTTACGGTATGCAGATAAACGCTTTGCTCCGACAGGTGCATCAAAGAGTCGCCTTGGTGAACAACGAGGCTGACCACAAAATGGAAGCCAAACTGAACCGCAGCATCTTCAAAGACCCGATACAAGTCGGTGACAAGGTGCTACTCCACTGACCGCAGTCCGCAACAGCCCACTTGTCTCACCTGCCTTGGATAGGTGACTTTGAGGTCACCAAAACGAACGGTTTGGTAGTCCAAGTGAAAAACGAAAACTGTGAAACGCATTGGGTTCACCGCGGACACGTCCGTCGACTCGTACCGCGACCAAATCACCTGCAGCACATGCATCGACCACCCCCACCTCCAGCTCTATCCCCACCTCACCAAATTCCCTATCACCCATCGACACGACCACTCCTACCTCCTTGTCCACCCCGGCAACCTACCCATCACCCGTTGTCACGACTCCCTACACTTTCGTCAGGGGAGCATCTTGTCGCAAATGACTGCAGTTCCGGAGACAATACCCAAAACCCAACGAAACGAACAACACGCGGGCAACTCCCAGCACGCTTTAAAGACTTCGTTATGTGCCAAAAAACAAAATAAATAATACACACACCAACAAACAAAACAAAAACACACACGCAAGCAAGCACTAACAACATAGCAACCTCAAATCATGGTAAGATCTAGGGGAGCTGTTACAAGACGAGATCTTGCCTTGATTTGAAAAAACAAAAAGAAAGAAAAGAAAAAAAACGGAAGTTAACACTTCGAGTTCTCAACTAAAAATGAAAAGTTAGTCGCTCACGCATGGGCTCCGCGCAGAACTTCCGTTTGCGATAAATTAACAAAAAAAATACATTAATAAATATCCAATCAGAACGCCTCCCGCGGGGCACAAAAATTGCCGTTTCTGAGCCTACAGAAAATATATAAATAGACGGACCAAATAATTATCAGTCAGACTTGTTCTTTCACACGACCCGTGTTGATTCTTCGCCACCGTCCGGCGCCTGTCATCCGATACATCAAACGATCGCCGCCGCTACCAACGCTGTCCTGATTCCGAGAAAACCATCCCTTCACCACGAGACAAGTACAGTACATGAACTTTGTAACTACTACCACTGAATTCATTCTTTAACTGTGAACATATTTCTCCATTCTACTCTCTGTACTTAAATCTATTTATAAAAAATTTTCTATAACATCATTACTGTGTTATTGTGAGTATCTATACGTTCTTTGTTTTGCAACCATACGCATTTCTCGCCCACAACTCAGAATATAACAATATCCTGATGGAATCTGTCTCCTTGCTCATCACTTACATTGCCACAATTTTCCAGAAATTTATATAGATGGCTATGTTAAAAAAAAAAAAAAAAATGAACCTTAATACTCATTGTCTTTAATTGGAATCATTTTGAGATAAGGCTTCTTAATCTGAGAATTAATTTTTATTTACTGCGGACTTTTTGTCCTCATCTTGGTAGTTTTTTTTTTTTGTTTTTTTTTTGTTTCTTCTCACTACGTTTCGGCCAAATTTCACCTCTGGCCTTCTTCAGGTGATTAACCAGTAATTACTGGAGATGGGGTTACAAGACTCAGCATTCCTATCTGAGGTCGCGGTTCATTTTGGTTTTGAAGAAAATTTAGAAAAAAAAAATGTTAGAATGTACTTATTTATGGGTGGTTTGCCAATGGTCTGGGAGACCGGGGTTCAATCTCAGGTTGTCATACCAAAGACTCAAGAAAAGTACTTGATGCTGTCACGCTTAGCACTCCACACCATGTGGTGTGGATCGAGGGTAAAGTGGAGCAATCCTGGGAATGGAGTAGCACCCTCCCCTGCACCTCGGTGTGGTAGCTATTGAAAAGGAAGCCTTTGGGTCACCTTTGACTAAGGTCAATATGTGTGTGTCTGCAATTATCTTGAAGAAAATTAACTTTTTATAAGAGAATTAGCGGTGGACATGTCAATTGATAATACTATGATTCTATTTCAATTTATCAAATTGATCTGTCAGTAGTATTTAGATTACAATGAATGTATCTCTTCCTCAGCGGTAAGAATCCTCTCCAAAAAGATGTCCTTGGTTTGACACTAAACTGTATCTGGTATTGAGACTGCAGTTCTGGATATCTGGGAAATATAAAGTATTCTATTATCATTACTCCCAAGGTGCCTGTGGTGTAATGGTTATCGTTGTAGGAAATGGACACGGTGACACGAGTTCAAATCCTGGGCGAGACTGATGGCATTTCACATAGCACAAATACTCTTGGGAAAGGTATGAATCCAATTATTCTCCCTCCAGCTATGGATAAATAGTAGGGCAGACTAGGTTCTTCAGCCTTGGTGAGGCAACTAGTCTAGGAGAAGGAAAACTCTGAACTGAAACCTGTTAAAACTCCACTTAAAAATTGACCTTGTGTCATATCCTGCCCAAGTAGAGTTGGTAAATATGTATCATTATGACTCCCAAGTCCACCTTGACCTGGAATTGTAGAAACTGTTAGGATTCTATCTCTGGGTAAAATAGATCTGTTTTCAAATTATTTGTATTTGATATGAATACTTGCATATTATGTAATCATATGCAAAAACTTGAAAAACTATTTTAAAAAAAAAAAATGTCAGCATCTCCCTGGCTTCTTGGCATAAAATAACCCCAGATGGGTTAACATGCTGTTAAAATCAACCAATTTATTAAACTTGACTTTTCTGACTGACTTTCATCTTGGCTAACTTGAAGCTGGAAATGTTTATCGTAATTTTGACAGTGCTGAAATCTCAGACCAAATGGTTCAATAAGAATCAACCAGTATTCTAAAACTGTTAATGTAAAATCCTGAAAATCAGAACAAATTTTTGTGCTAAATTTTCTCATGAGTTTTACTTTGTTTTCAATCAAAACTCAAGAAAATTGAACAGGAGGAATAGAGTTCTTTTTAGTTAGAACCCTTCAACAATAAAGAATGCGTGTAACATTTTGTCTGTGTACTCTTCAATTATCATCAAGTGTCCATTTGGCTGATCGATATCTTGTATTAGTTGGTTCTCATGTTCTATCTTTTGGCATATTCTGGTTTAGCAGAAATTAACTAGAAACAGGATATGGAATTTCTTTCTGATAATGGCTTAGTGGATATAAACACTGGTTAAAGAGTCTCTGTTATTTGGTGGTCATAAGTTCAATCTCTGAATCAGGTACTGGAAAGATAAAACCTCTCTCTCATAAGGCAACGAAGATGATAAATATTGGAATAAATCCATGTATAATGAAAGTAATACTCGATAAAGTTATGGCAACAGTTGGTCAATATCTGACAAGCAAGTACCAAACAATTGATATTTTCTAAGTTTTATTCAATTTGACGTGAATATAAGGCATCCAGTGTGGATCGAACTCTGTTCAGGTACAATATTCTGTAAAATTAGTTTACAAGCCAGTTGCTATGTGTTAGTTATCTGAGATTATCAGTAACTTAGACAATCCTTGAACCAATATGGTTCCCATTATAACAATGTTCCATGATGATTTTGATCCTTCTATTTAAGAAAGGACTAAAAGATTCTTGATTATATCAAGAATTTAGATGATATAAAAAAAAAAAAAAAAAAATTCCTGCAGATCCAAAAAAAATTTTAAATTGCCAAATGAACTGTAAATTACTTTGTTCTTTAATAATCTCATTTTGTGGACTATCTTTGCTAGATTAGTTACAAAGTTAATAAGAATTTTATTAAGTTATAGAAAAATAACTACAACAATAATAGTGTTTAAGACAAATGTGCTCACCATTGTGCCTTTGTAAGCCACCTAGTTGCTGAGGGGAGTCCCCCAATGGCATAATGGCTGAACAGCTGGACTGCGACCTTGTAGTAATGTGGTTATGTTCCCTTTCAGATTAATATACTTGAAAAGGTACAAACACCTTTGTTCTTCTCCAAGGATGACTTTGGCATTAAATAACCCATCAAAGTTGATATGTCATGAAGCAAAGAAACCAAACTGAGTTGCAGAATGTTGTTTTGCAAAACTTGTCAGTTGCTTATCTTGAAAATTTTTTAGTATTTGAGAAATTTTTTTTTTCTTTTTTTTGTATTTGAGTTATGACTATTATTTGGCCTAAGGTATTGGGTTGATAAAGTTCCTGATCAATAAAATTTAAATACTCTATAGTGTCTATATATCAGTAAGTGTTTTTAATTTGACTCTCAGAAAAGTGCTCGTGGCATTCTAGTTATTGATGACCAGTGTTCAAATCCTATACAAAGCTTTTTGCATTTCACATAATGCTAATACCTTTGGAAAAAGTATGACTCTAATTCTTCCTCTAGCTATTGGTAAGCAGAAGGATAAACGGGTCTTTTGGTATTGCAACCAGACTTGAAAGAAAACTCTGCATTTTAGACAGTTGTAGAACTGTTGAGGGAAGGGCTCTGCTAGGCTATTCCAGGTCAAGAAACTCTACATGGGTGCCACCCCCATGATGAACCAGATTGCAGAACCAGAGAGGAAGATTACACATTTTGCATTCAATCTACCCATGTTTACTTTCCTGGATGCATATTGAGGCTGGCTGTTAGGAATATAAAAGACATCCTTGACTTGAAGTTATTTTAACTCTGACATTAGGTAGTATTCAGTGTTTTAGTTTATGTCCAAGAGTGGTAATTTTGTTTCAAGTTTGATTAAACTAACTTTATACTGTGAGTTTGTTTGGTCTACCATCTGTTTTATGAAAACTTAAGATGTTAAGGATGGTAGACCTAATATATAAATTGGTACTAAATTAAATACTAAATCACTTGAAACTATCAGTAGTCCAGCTCTTTCTGTTTTTATTTTTTGAGAAGAGAAATTACCATTATTATAAACTTATTTTATTCAAATTGTTCCAGTCATTGTGTCTAAAAATGGTTTTCGTGTTTGACTAGCTGAAATGTGACTGTGACAACAACTAACAATACCATTTCAAATAAATTTGTCATCATCATCTAACTCTTGTAGAAGACAAGGAAAATTTCTGTATTCCTTTTAATCTTGTCTAGTAAATGTTTATATCCATTATAGCAAGTATGATTTGAGAGCTTACATGCATCCATAATTTAGGGACTTGTTAAAATCAAACAGAATGTGCAAAAAAATTAGTCTCGGTGTGTACCAAGTTTGATATATTTCTTTGTAGTGTTTCGAAAAAAATTTAAGGTTTCCTTTTTAATATAATTCCCCACAAAAATCTATTCATTTTTTTTAATCTCAGTAATTAATTTTTTTTTCTTTTTAGGTCTTACATAGCAACTTGTTTTATTGTGGGCAATATTCAAATGATATAGTCTCCTCTCCCAAAAGCCCTTGATAGGTTATGATTATGCATGAACTCTTCTGTTCTCTTTCCAGGAAAAATAGGACCAGACTGGATACTTAAGCCTTGGTTAGGTAACCAGTCTTGGAGAAGGAAAACTAAATTCAAACCAGTTTTACTCAGCTAAAAAAAAATTAACCTTGTGTCACATCCTGCCGATATAGCACAGGGGTTGGATAAATACATTACTTGCTGATTTTTACTTTCTTGGTTGATTTTTTTATTTATTTATTATTTTTCAAGTCTTAATCAAAATTTGTACTGATACTTTGAAGAGGTGGAAGATTGTATTATTATCATCAGTTACTTAGTAGTCATACTTGTAAATACCAAGCTGGATCATCGTTGCTTAACTTGGGAGATCTGACAGGAGTTGATGCTTTCTGTGTGATTAGACCATAAATCATTAACTGCATGACTTATGATTTCTGTAATATTTGGTTGTATTCTTAATTTGCTTAACCAGACAATTAAAAACATTTGGTTTGCTCAAAAACGTTTAAAGCAGAGATGTAATTTGTTTGCGAAGTTCAAATTCAAGCAGTCTTTTTGTGTTCACTACATCTTGGGTTGGTGAGGAAGTTGGAATCCATCTTTAAATCACTCAGCTCAGATAGTAGAGCAGACTGAGCTCTATTTTGTGGGTAACCAGTGTAGGAGTATAAAACTGAGAGTGGCTATACAATAGGTTTAGCAGGCTGATAGTGGGTAATTGCTCAAGAAAAAAAATGAGAAGTGACCAACTGGGCTTTTTTTTTTTTTTTTTTGATATTTTTCTTGTTGGATCAGTTAAACAAAAGATAATGATTCTATTGAAAGTTTTTTTCTGCATATAGCCACAAGAATTCAGATTGGATTAAAAAGTACCTAAAAATTAAAAAGAACAAAAGAAAACATGCACACACAACAAAAAAGACGAAAAGACAGATGTTATATTTTAAATTTTTTTTTTATTTTTCTTTGTAATTTTCTTTATTCAACATGGCACTGTGCCATACATAGTGTTCTTTTAGTGAATTTGTTTTTGCTTCTGTGACGTTTTTTATTTTATTTTTTTATTTTTTTTTTAATTCTTTGCCAGCAAAAGAATGTTCTATCATTTTTTTAAATTTTTTTTATTTTTTTTATTTGTAACTCTTCAGAAATCATCTTAAAACTTTTTAAACTTTCTTAAACTTTTAAATTTTTTTTTTTTTTTTTTTTTTTTTTTTTTTCATATCCCGAACAACATAAAGAAAAATATGTGGTTGAATTCAAAATACATACATATATTATCTATATGCATATATATATTCTTTGTATATAATATAATCTTAAAGTATGTCAACAGTATCACTTTAGGATTAATAAAATGTATATATGTACACAACAAAACAGCTAAGCAACATCAGATTAATCTTCAAAAGATCATTATCAACAGTTTTTTCTTTTTTTTCGTCAAATTTTTCTTTGTTTACACTATATAATTGCTTTAAATTTTTCTTTATTTTAATTTTTTTTTTTGTTTTTTGACAATGTTCACAATTTGTAAAAAAATATATTTTCAATATATTAATCAATTTATTTTTCATATATTTTATAACTGTCTTTTTCTCCTGTTTTATTTTTTGTAATAGATTCAAATTTTAGATTCAGTGACCTTATAATTTAGTTTTTATTTCATTTTTTTAATTTGGTGGTGGGGGGGGGAAACTCATGACGAGGGCAGGGGTGAATAAAAAGAGAAAAAACGTGGTATTGTTTCTTTGTTTTTTAAATTCCAGAGTTTAAAATTATGCTATTCTCCTTGCTGCTTTAAAAAAAAAAAAAAAAAAATATACCAATGATAAATGTAAACATTTCATTCATCTCCTGTATTTAGACTGTTCATTTTGTTTGCGTTTTGTTAATATTTTTGTGCTTTGTGAGTTCATGTGTATTTATGTGAGTGTGACATCTGTATCAAGATCCAACAGGATTCATGACCTTTTTGCCCTCATTGGTGAAGTGGTTACCCCCATTTAATATATATATTTTTTCAAAATTTTGATAGACCTAATAAAACTTAAAACTGAAGTCTTTCCAAGGTGAATGGAGACACCACATTTATTCACCGTAAAAATGACAGAAAGCAGACATATTTCTCTTGAATTTTACACTCTCCACCTGACAGCTGATAAAAAAAACCATGACTGGTCCCACGAGCTGTTGCTTGGAAGTTCCCAGGAAGGTAACAGTATCTGCTTTTTAGATTTTTTTTTTTTTTTACCAAAAGACCTGAGTTGATTGCTTCTCAATCGTAATAAATCTAGGAGGGCATTCACTGAAGACTGGATCTCATGGCACAAGACTTTAAACAACTGACTTTAGTTGAGTCAGTAACAAGGTTAAACCTGCCTATCTACTAACATTTCTTTAACAGGTTTTTTATGAGGTAATTTTTTTTAATATTAAAATTATTTTTTAGAAAATTCTCACAATGGCCAATTCTTTGAAAAAATTTGGCATCTATAAATCTGTTAGCTACTCTAAGATTTTAATCTAGGAATAAATTTTTAAAAAATAAAATGGTTAGAAGTGCATGTGCCTTTTTGTTCTTATATTTTTCCATTTATATTAGAATTGGATTCTTTATAAAAAAAAAAAAAAAAAAAAAAAAAAAAAAAATCTAATGCTATTTTTTCAATTTTTTTTTTTTTTTTAAATATTTTCAAAAGATTTTAAAAATTTGATATTTAATTTCTGTTGTTTAAACCAGACACACACACACACTTTTCAACACAAACAACAACAATTTTTTTTCTCTTGATTTAGTCAGTCAAATTCTAAGAGATTCTTTTGTTGAGGAAGAGGGGGGCAGAAATTTGTTTTTATTTTTTAATCAAAAAACATTAAAAAATTTTTTTTTCGTATTTCATCTGGTATATTGAAAGATTTAACATTTCTTTTAAATGACATAAAAACAAACAAGAAAAAACAGAAGAAAACAGGAAAATTGTTTCATTACTTATACGCATATATATTTTTTGTTTATTTTTGTGTGTTTTTTTTTTTTTTTTTTTTGTGTGTGTCTGCATGTGATGTTTATGCATAAGCTGTTGTGCATTATTATGTTTGTAGTTTGTTTATTTATATATATATATATATATATATATATATATATATATATATATATGAGGGAGAAATATTTTTGCTTTTTGGATCCACTGGATTTTCACCACCGGTGTGGAATACTTTGCTGAAAATTTTTCTTTCATTTTTAATTTAAAAAAAATTCTTAACCTAATTTTTTTTTTCTTTTTTCATATTTTGTTGGTGTTTTTATTTTTTTTTTTATTTTATTTTATTTTATTTTTTTTTGTTGCTTCAAATCACTCACAAAAAACAACATAAATTCACAAATGATTTAGTGTTACTGTGTGTGTGTGTGTGTGTACACAATGAATTTGTTTTTCACCCTTTCATTCATTCATTTCTTCTGTCACACTATCTTGATAATTCAATCTACCAAATAATGCAGTCTGTATTTTAAAAAATTAATTTTTTTGTTTTTTTTTCTTTCAATATTTTTTTCATTTTTGTCAATTTTAAAAACAGTAACATGTTCTGTTTTATTTTAAACCATAAAATGTCCAGCATATCACTCAGTTTTTAAGTTCATATTGTTTTGTCTGTGTGTATGTGATTTTTATATATATATATATATATATATATATAATTTTTTTTTTTTCTTTTGTGGAAAGAAATGAGGCATATGTTGCCTCAAATTTCTTTTCTCTGATCCTCAACAGTAAAAGAATAGTTTTTAGTTGTAAGATATTTTTTATGCATAAAGTCATTGTATTTTTTCTTTCTTTCTTATGCTTATAACCCAGCAGTTGTAACAATTGGCAACTGTGTACTAGAAAGAGTCAACGCTTCTGCTAATGTAACTGGTGATAGAGTTGAAGTCTGGGGCAAGCTGTTGTTGTTGTTAGTGCTGCTACCACTGCTGGCACTGGCCAAAGCTTTGGCTTCCTTCTTAGATTTCTGTTTAAGATGCACCTTAAAGTGCCGCTTCTTCTCGTCACTGCGAGCAAACTTTCGTCCGCAAATGTCACATGAAAAGGGCTTTTCTCCAGTGTGGGTTCTGACGTGTGTGGTCAAATGGTCACTGCGGCTGAAAGAGCGTGTGCAGATAGGACACTGAAACGGCTTCTGACCTGTGTGGATTCGCATATGCCGAGTCAGTTCGTCACTGCGAGAGAAACGCCTGTCACAGTTTTCAGCTGGGCATGCATAGGGCCTCTCGTGAGGTGGGACTTTGCTGGGACGATTTGGGTACTTTCTTGGCTTCACAGGGTAAAGTTTAAGTCCTGTGTTGCCAGCTGGAGAAGCAATGGTACTGCTTCCACTTGAGCACTGCTGTTGCTGCTGCTGCTGCTGTTGGGATTGCTGTTGGGGTTGCTGTTGTTGGGGTTGTTGAAATGGTGAGTTAAGGAGAGGTAACATAGAGCTGTTAGATGATGAAGGGGAGGTCTTTGTGATGTTGGTGGATACTGTAACAGGTGCTATGGTGGTAGGCATTTCAAGTGGCATGATAGCATGCAGCTGAGGAAAACCACTGTCCAAGTTACTATCTGGTTCAGTTTTGATTCCCTGTGCTGGGAACATGGCATTTTGTACTGTGGTAGCCACTTGCAAAGCTGGAAAATCTGGCAGGTTCAAGTTAAGGCTTTTGGTGTAGCCCATATCGTCACTGTGACCTAGAAGGGTTTGGGTGACAGAACTGCTGGTTGAGGATGGCTGGAACGTTGCCAAACCAGACTGATGACTGCAGCTCAAATAAGCTGGGGGCTGTTTCATAGGGAAATTGGGGATGTCGTACATTACGGCTGAGTATGGCGGGGGATTTGATGGCATTGAATGGCTTTGATTAGAGTCCTCATGGACCACAGTACTGGCCAAGCAAATCTGAGGTTCTGGAGTTGTCTGGGAGGAGCTGGTTGGTGGCAGAGGTGAACTGTAGCTGGAGGTGTCATGCATTTCAACATTGACGTTATGTATTGGTGATGATGTCCGGGAGCTCTTTGATGTTGGGGTGTAATTTGGTAGTGGTGGGTTACATTGTTGCTGCTGCTGCTGCTGTTGTTGTGGTTGTTGCTGCTGCTGTGGTTGTTGCGATTGTTGTGTTTGTTGTTGCTGCTGCTGTTGGCCAAGGTCTGTGGAGTCATTGCTGCAACTTCCTAATTTATTTACAGAGAGTTGCCCTTGAAGTTGGGTGGCACTGCCTGATGTACTGAAGAGGCTACTAAGAAATGGGGAGAAAAAACAAGGCTGGATTGTACAATTGGTGTCTTGACTGCTAGATGTAGGGGTCACTGCCTTGGTAACTAGTGTCCCTTTATAGCGAATCATGGCTGTGTAGCCAGATGGATTTGAGATCGGCATTTTATTTGGCTGCGTTCCATCGACACAAGATTTCTCTGGAATTGTGATGGAAGCTTCAATGTTTGCTGTGAACAAAAAGAAAGAGAACCATTAAGATTTTAATTTTTAAAAAATGGACTCATGCACATATATATTGTAGACATAAATATGTATATTAAAACTAGTGCCTTACCGTATGAACGAGTTAGTGAACTGTTCAAGCAGACATTTTTTTAAACTTCTCTCTTTAGGTACCCTTTCTTCTTGGTAATGAAACACAATAAGTTAAACTTTATGAATGGATCCAAAGCAAATATTATATTAGTAAATCAATAAGTTCATAGCCTAGTGATAAAAAAAAATTTATTTTATACAATAGATATTTATCTTTTAACATAATCTCCTTTGTCAATGCACTTCATAGATCCCATACATGTCTACACTGAAAGTATCAAATCAAAATTTAGCTAATAGATATATATATATTTATCCAGCTTATTTATCTGTCCTCATGTGTATACATAGATGAAATATGGGAAAACAAAATTTGGACTATTTTGGTTAGTATATTTCATTTCTTCCATCTATCTTGTTAGATGTTTTATCAAATGTGTGTATATATATATATATATATATAATGTGTGTTTCATTGAATGATAAAGACAAATTTTGTCTGTATAATATAAGATCCTTTCAAGTTTTCTGATAAGTGTCTTAGTTTCAGGTTGGAATTGGTAGATGAATTTCTCAAAATTGTCCTGAGTGCTTTCAGACCCTTCATAGGCCATCATCAGGGGTTGCTTGCTTGTGTAAGGTGTGTTTGTATTTTTTTTTAAGTTTTGAAAGTTTTACCATAATGAAATTATGATGGCCTATGAAGGGTCTGAAAGCGCTCGGGACAATTTTGGGAAATTTATCTACCTAGTCCAACCTGAAACTAAGACACTTATCAGAAAACTTGAAAGGATCTTAAATATATTATACAGACAAATTTGTTTTTATCATCTAATGAAACTTTCTTAAATGAATGATTGCTGCCTAACTACACACACACATATATAAAAATATATATATAAAATTCTATCTAATGCGTTTGCTATAGTAATATAAATAAACAGAATTTGAGCAAAGAATAACTTTGACTCCCCAAATCAACTCGAGTAATTCTTCCAAGTCATATAGCACATTTAAGTATCAATAAAAATTTCAAAAGAAATCATTTCGATATATGAAATAAAAAAAAGTTTAATTGCACATTTAAAGCAGTGAGATAAAGATATTCAAATTGATTTTTATTGTGCTTCTCATTAAAAGAAATTCTTTTAATGATACTGAGATTCCTGTGTTTGACTGTATAAACCTTAAAAAAATAACTTTGTCATTTTTTTTTTTTATCTTAAGTCTAAAAAAGAAAAAAAATTGTATTCATAATTATTTAAGAACTATCAAGAATTTTTTGCTTTATGAATCAAATATTGATGGAACTCCAAATGAAAAAAAAAAGTTTCTATGAGGCTTAGATTTGGCCCAATGAATGTGACACATGGAAATTGAAATCTGTATACAGTAGATATTTACTTTGCTTAGGGTTGATTTTGACACACGGTCACAAGTATGGTGTACACAGTGAGATTTGAACTCTCTTCTCAGTTGTAATAATCTTAAGAGCCTCTCTCAATGGAATCAAGTTTGGCATAGTGATGATTTTAGAGTAGTTTAAGAATCCATTTAATCTGAATCAATTTTTAAATGTTTTGTTGGGGATTTAAAAAGTGAGAATATGCCTTTTAATATTGACTTAACTCTTTGATCTCATGAGTCTAAATTTACTCTGTCATTTGAGTGTGATCTCAACACTGGTAAACCATTGCTACAGTGTTAGTGGGTGGGGAGTGAATGAAAGTACCACTGGTGCAACATGCTCAAAGGGTTTTGTTACCCAAAGTTTTGAGGAATTTGAACCGAATGTATTATGAAGTAGTTAAAACGGGACTGGAAACTTGGTGTTTGAGTAAGCGGTGTATATTTGTTAAATATCACAAAGTATTGAGGGTAGTACCTTGGCATTGCTTTGAAGATACATAGTATAAACACTCTCATACCCGCTTCAAACATCTCCAAGTACATGTGAATACTGCTTGTTTTGCTGGAAAGAAATGTGCAGTTTACAGTTATCTTTCCTGTCAACATGATCTTTCTTCAAGAGAGAAAAGGATATTTCTCTAGCCCCAAATCGACTCAATAGAATACTTGGAATTGACTTAACAGCAACAAAAAAAACCACAAAAAAACCAACTTATTCAATCTCAATGAGACTAGCACATTATCATTGTTAGGTCTATCCTGTAAGTCTTATTTTCTTTCGGGGGGGGTGCTAAATTAGGCGGTGGGAGGTTAAAAAAGAAAAAGCGGGAGTTATAACTTTTTTTTAAGTTGCTCTATCAAAATACACAAAGAGAAACGTGCTTATTTAGATTTTTATTTTATAGTATTACCCGCTGACTTTCACGAGTTAACAAATATAGCCATATAGAATATGATACTGTTTATTTTTCAGTTTGGGATACCTATATTATTCAATTTCTACCACCTCTCTTTATGTCATAACCAAATGCCTTATAAAATAAATTTTATTTTACTACAAATGTGATTCCTGAGCAGTCAACTTGTTAATTTTAAATATTTTTAAGGAGTTCGTCATTCATTAGAAAGCTTTTTGCTTTAAGTGAAAGTGTGTTTATTGCTTTCCAAAATTTAGTCTATATATATATATCACCACTATTTATTTATTCAAATATTCATGTGAATAAATAAAGTTAGATTGCAATAAATGGTATTGTTAACTTGTGAAAAGTTATGGGGACTTGTTTAGGTCGACATTTTACTCCCCCCCCAATAAGTGAACGTTTTTATCGTTAGGTTTGTGTATTATGATTCATTAGTCATTTTGCTTTTTATGACACATGCTTTTTGACAACCATCTGGCTTGCTATTAGAGTAAAAAAAAAAAAAAAGTACCAACTTTTACTTCATAAATCATTTTCACTTCCTGTGTAGTCTCATTAATGATCATTTAATAACTTAAAAAATTTAATATATTTTACTCAATTGAAACGTTTCAACATGGACTTATATCTTTATTTTAATATTTCTATTTATTTTGACTGCTTGTGAAAAAAAAAACTTTCCGGTTCCTTTTTCTTTTTTTTTTTCATTGAATGTAATTCTAACTTAGAATATATGTAACAAATAGCAAAAATGTTTTTTTTTTTTTTTTTTTTTTTAAATAATAATTCATTTTCCAAACAATGTTTCCACATATTTTAATATTTTCGTTATATCGGACAAGTATATAGTAATAATTGTTGTAGATTAACTTTAGCGACTAAAAACTTTTTATTTGGGTCAATTTAGCTTAAATATTGAATTTCTTGATAGTTTCCTTAAAAGCTTAGTTTCGTACCTCTATTAGCGTGGGACACCTAGTGAGGATCGAACTCACTATAGTTGTGATAGTATTATTCATGGTCTGCGAGATGATCTAGATCGTTACTCATTAATTTGGGAGATCAACTTAAGACTTTTTTTATTAAACTTTTTTTAATGCCTAGTATATGAATAAATATTAATCGTTACTGTGTGTTTATATCCTCAACTTTTTAAACATTAACTACTTTTTTCAAAATAAATTTTACTTCAAAGTAAAACTTTAAGTTATTGAATAAATATTTACTTAAATTTCTTGTTACTTTCGAAAATTCTTTCTAAAAAAAAAAATCTAATTTAAATCAGTTAAGTCGAGTGTATTTTCTATTTAAACAAATTTTCACATCTGCAGTTTTTCGGGGGGAAAAGTTTGAGTTTTTTTAATTTATTTTATTTTTTTTGTCCTTGCTATTTTGACTTGTATATTTGTTTTTATTTTTAAATCGTCTATTTTTGGACTATCTTCTCGGATGTCTCCTTTCTTTTAAAAGTGGATATTAAATAGACCAGTCCCAGTTTGTACAAGACTCACACACACACACACGAGAGAGAGAGAAGAAATGGTTGTTATTGGCAATAAAGTCTTTCTCTCTTGCAAAAGACTCACTCAATCTTTTCCTCTTATACGATTTTTTTTAAATAGTCGACTGTCTCTCTCTGTCTAGTATCGTTAAAGTTCAGTTTAGACACGTTTTATATAAGTTAAAATTCAATAACTAATCGATTCCGTTATAATTAAATTATGTTATATAATGTTTACCCAAGATTTTATTTTTAATTTCATTTGGGACCTTTTAACAAATTTAGTGGTAAGTTCTAAAAAAAAAAATCAGTTATAGTAAAAATGTCTTGTATTATTACTTTTTTTTTTTTTTTTCTAAATATAATGGTACCCCTCCCCAAAAAAAACCCCTCAACTTTTATGTATACAAGTTAAGTTATTTATAATGAGCATATATTTTCAAGGTCTAAATAAATCAACCTAAGTCTTTTCTGAGGATTTTAAATATTTTTTATTTACAATGATTTTTTTTTTCTTCGTCGTATGGAACTTGAAATAAGAGAGAAAGGAAAACGTGTGTGTGTGCGCTTTTTTTTTTTTTCTTCTTATAACATACAAGATGTCTCTTTCAAGCTAGAGTTTTTCTGGGTTGTTTTTTTTTTTTAGTTTTAAACGAGTCTATTTTCTCTCCTCTCCTGGTTTACACATTAAAACTACACTCTTTTCCTTTCCTGCATTTCTGTTGAATTGATTTGCTACCGAAAAAGACCTTGACACATCACTCGGCTTGTGTTCAAAGCTTCTATTCGCTTGCTAAGAGCGGCTGACATTACTTTTACCAGCAGTAGACGAAGTCGATGAATGCGTGTGTGTAAATTGCTTTTCTTTTCTTACTACTACTTCTATTATTAGTAGTATTACTACTAAATGTCTACCTATCATAACTACCACGACTGCTGCCTGGCACTGTTGTTCTATTATTATTATTGATAGTAACACTACCAACTACTGTATAAAAACGAAGAGAAATGAAATGTCTTTTTGGTTTTAATCAATAGTAAACACCAATTTAAATTGTTTGGAGGGGTTACCTTTTAATGTTTTATCAGTTCTTAGTAATAACATTAAAAAAATCTTTTAAAGTGATTGATATAATATATCAACCTGAAAAAATAGTATCGTTTATAATTCTAGAAAATTGTATGTAGTCAATTAAAATAAAGTTTACGTCAGATTTAAAAGTATTAAAAAAAAACAACAACCTTAGAGTCGTAGGATTGGTGTTTTATTAATATTGTTCAGATTGATATATAAATAAACAGAGGAAAGAATTTCCATAATAGATCTTCATAGTCAATAACAAGTCGGCAGCAACAGACTCGTTACTACGACTAGCCACACTTACTCACGTTGCTATATCATTACTATCTAACCACGTCTGTATATCTGATTTCTACTTGGCATCACTGCTATTACTACTACTGTAGTTTTTCTTTCTTTTTCCCCCCATATGTTTGAATTGATCTCTAATCTACTGCGAAGAATTTTACTATCAATAAAATTTATTTCATTTCTGATCACTAAAGATGTTTAAAAACCTAAACACACACCAGTTTAACTGATACTTTTTAAAAATTGATATTATTTAGAAAGAAGAAAAAAATACCTTAAGTCAATGTTTGTGAAGTAGAAGTAAAAAAATCAAGATATCTTCTGGACATTTCTGTGGGTAAGTTAGAATATATTTATTAATCTGATTTGACTGAAAACTAGAATTAAAAATTTGTAATTTGTCAAATGAGAAGTGGAGGAATATTGAAAGCAACTGTCTTATTTACATTCAAATATGTCAACACGAAACAGACATGTTATATTGATGTTCATTTCGTTTTTGGAAATATCTTAGGTTGTCAATTTCTATCGTTTCATAATCAATTTTGTTTCTTTCTAAAAACAAAACAAACAAAAAAACCTAAACAAAAATTCTTGTCTTCATCTCAAATTAATAAGTCAATATAATTCCTTTGACCGTTGTCCTATGTCAATGTGTATTAGTTTTTTTCTTCCTCTCTCTCTCATCGATTACAACCACTCTTACTGATGAATGAATGAATGGGCCAGAGTCGCTCACTATCTGATTGTTTTTTTTTTTCAAATTGTCTTTCAGTATAAAACCACAAACGCTAACAAATCTTGGACAACACGTTGGAAAAATCAAAATTAAGTTATTGGTTCATCAACAATAGTTAAAATAAGGAATAAATGTGATTAAATCCCCAAAACAATGTTAAAAAATGTTTTCTTTCCAGCTGATATAACATTCCTCACGCAATATAATCATAGTAGCAGAAGGTTTATTTGACTTGTAAATATGAATTGTACGTTAACAGGCCATATATACACGATAAAATTTTAAGAAATTACGTACCGGTCGCTGTTATAGGCACTGGATCACATGTGTCGGAACCAAAAAATGTTGTTTCCGACGATGTTGTGACTGGTGTATTTAAAGATTCATCCGTGGTTTCATTTGGTATTCGTCCGATATTGTTCAAATTGCTTGGAATTTGATGATAATTATCAAAACTTAACTGTTCTGCTAAGGCAACTTGAGTTAAAGTATCCAAGCCTTCCATAATCATACCGGTAAAATATACCCAGTTGAAGTTTTCGTGTTAAATGTGAGTAAGCAAGTCTTGAATTTGATCGCAAGCTTTGCCACTATTCACAAAATTCCACTAGCTTTCGAGTGTATCAGCATCACAAAACAGGTTCAGACTATTCCAAATCTTATGAATGAAATGCCTTTATACTACACTGAATGAATGAACGTGGAATACCTTATATGGGAGAGTTCATTATATAAATCAACCAACGAAAAACTTGGAGGGCGGAGCTTAGGTTTGTGACGTTTCACGTATAATAGATAGGATTCTCTTGTTTAAAACTGAAAATAGGTCACCATTCTTTTGTTACCACGGGCATCCATTTGCCTTAGCTAGTTTTATTACGTTTTAATTTTATCTCGCTGACACTTGCTTAACGAGTAAGGAAAAAGATATTTTATTTCATTTAAATAATAAAAAGAATAAATTTTTAATTTTTAAAAAAAAAAATTAAAAAGGTATTCCTCCCCCCCTTCTTCAGTAACAAAACAAAAAAAAAATAAATAAATAAACAGGGGGAGATTTCTCGGCTCATGAATAATTACAAATGTGTAAGAGCGGTGATCTCCAGTGTACCTCGAAAATTTCCATATATGGCACAAGGAATGTCATACGTAACCGAACGAATTCCGCAATGGTCAGGTCGAGTGCTTTACTAAGAGCGGAAGCGCTGTCCATATATGGTATGAACTTCCGAGAATGTTCGGCAATCGTCGGCAGCTGAGATTACAACTTGCTGTAAGGGTCCGACGGAAATGACCGGAATCTACCGATTATTAAATTTTTTTTTTTTCTTTCTTCAAATGATAATAATGACTCTTTACACACACACACACACATACACACGAAAGTTTCTGAATGTCCCAGAAATATCGTGCCAATCAGATTCTGTTAAAGTCTACTAACTTGTTGATAACATTTTGGGACGTGGGTTTTCTATTATTATTACTGTTGCTTATCTTGTTCCTATCGTTTCCGAGTGTGTGGGTTAAAACGACTTTTACTACATTGCTTTACTACGTCTGCCCCAGGAGAGAGAGAGATTAAAAAAAACAACAAAACATTTAGATGACCAGAAGATCAGAATAATTTTACGATTTGAAAATTGATACTGGACATTTTATTTATTAGATGTAAAAGAAAATACGGCCAAAAAAATGGTTATTTAGAATTCCTAATGTTATAGTCTTAATCTGTTTATCGACAAAATTCTGATTATTATTAAATTTAACAAAGTGTTTGCGATTGATTATTGATGATATTGATAAAGTTAGCACAAAACTTTAATCGATTTTTCAATTCTTACCGTCAGCAATATTTTTTTGGTTTTATTTGTGATAGTTTTATAAAGCCCCATTTTATCGAAGTTGAAAGTTTCGACCCATGTCATTACAAAAAAAAAAAAAATTTTATCTATAGTTTGTAAATTTGTCCATTCTCAATTAATTAACCATTTTTTAAAAAAAAAGTTTTGTTTGTTTTTTTTCACTCTTAGACATGTGTTGAACTTGACATACTGGTGTTTTTTGTTGTTGTTTTCATTTATTGATTCATTTTAGATTTCATATGAAAAAAAATCCTGACGATTTAATTTTGAATAGGAAACTTTTAAATAATACTTTATTTCATTTTTTTATACATTGTTTTTGTATTATCTAAAGCATTTTTTTAGTCTGTTTTAATTTTAAGATTTTTTTTAAGTAAATGAATTACAGTTAGAATCCTCTCACTTTTAAATAATTTTGATAATCTTCGTCGATTTAAATTCGCACGTTTTCTTCACAACTCCTGTTTAATGTTTACATTTTAATCACTTTTTTCAATTTATTGACATTTTGTTTTTTAGCGACAAACATATTTCTTGCATCTTTTGGTTAGATTTAAAAATGTTTGTTTATTAGATGTATCTATCATAAAAGTTCTTAGATGTTTATTTTATTTACTTTTTTCTAGAAAAAAGATTAAAAAAAAACTTGAGTATTTATCGATTTCTGTTGGAACGTTTAAATAATCTTTCTTAGTTTGTTGTGAAAATAATTCTTAAGAATTTAAAAGCTGTCTTTTTCTGAATTGACAAATTTTATCAATATTATGGGTTATCTTAGGTATTCCGTTAAAACAATCCTTTCGATGTGACATTTAACAATAAACAACCTATTTAAAGTGTTTAAACATTGTTTTATGCAGGTTTTTTATTTTAATTTATTTTTTTAAGTGTATAATTACAGTTCAGTTCACAAAATGAAATGCAATTAAGGGGTTTGCTCACTATGTACTTTTTAAAATTTGGCGGGAGTGTTTAAAGTTCGACATGACGTTTAGATAACACTAAGGAAGACTTTTTTTTTCTTTTTCTCAGTTGTAAAAAAAATTACACCAAAGAAAAAAAAATGAATGTGTGTATATAAAGTTTTATTTCTCAACAATACTTATTTACTTCTCTTTTTTTTTTTTTTAAATTATGCTACTTTTTGTCCTTGTTTCCGAATACTTTTTACTAGCGTGGTTTTGTAAAAAAAAATTGTGAGGGTCTTTTAAACTAATGTTGGCTGTTATCCTATCAAAGAACAAAGCTTTCTAATTTGGCCAGTACAATTTGAAACCCCTTTTTGATCTCTACCCGAATCTCACGTGACGTAACTGTTACCGTCGCAGGAAATGAACACGGCGTGCTAAATTCAAATCCTGCAGGAAGTTGTTGGCGATTCCTTTCTTGGAGAATGAAGGCATGAATCCATGTCTCTCCACCTCCCAGCCATGGGTAAACAGGACAGAACAGTTGCCGTAACAAGGCTCAAAAGCTCAGACTAGAAGAAGGAAAACTCTAAATTCAAACCAGCTGTACTCCGCTTAAAAACTGATTTTGTCGCATCCTACCCGTAACGGAATAGTTGCGTACACATAGATACCCGCATCAGTACTCGCTTTTTCTTTTTTTAAGAAATAAATACTGTATGAAAATATAAATGAATAAAAAAAGGAATGTATAGTAATTCTATAGTTAGTGGAATTATGAGCAGGGTTTTTCTTTTCTTGTAATATTCCTGCTTATTACGAGGCCCTATAGGAATTCTTGAAAATTTCGCACTGGTTTTCTCTGCCACTGACTCGCTTACATATAAACACGAAGTTCTGAGAGAGAGAGAGAGTCTGTCTGGCTAATTCTGTTAGATTCTCGTATTGCAGTTCCCTTTTTCGACTTAACATCTACCGTGTTGAGTGGATGTTGGATGTTTTCCAACATTTTTTTTCTTAACCCAAAGTCATATCATTGATTTCATACTCACTTACTGTAATCTATCTTACGTGTTTTTTTTTTTGTTTTTTCTTTTCTGTTAGAATAACTTTTCTCCCGTTAGAGCTGTGGTTTTAATCACTAAAAATTACCTAAATCAAACATGACTGGACTAGTATAAACAAAAATCATTAGCAAAACCAAAAACTACCAAGTGCTCAAAAGTATTTCTATAGAAAAACGACAGTATCACAGTACTATAAAAAAATGACTTCGGTTATCACCAAACTTTTTTCAATTACTCGTCCCTTACTTTTTTTACAGACACATTTGAAATAACGAACGTACCCAGTTCTCTCTCTCATATACACATACTGTAGACTTCTCTTCTGTAGTTCTTGATCAAGTTTTATTTCCTTTAAAAAAAAATTAAAATAATTTTCTGTATTTATGACTTCATTATTTCTCACTTATCGTCGAAGGAACTCCCCCCCCAAAAAAAAGTAAAATAAAACCCTGATGCAACAGATGCGAATTGCCAATTGGGTAAATACCAACGGAAATGTGTTAAAACTTAAACAAAGAAAAAAATAGATAAAAATAATTAGATTTTAACTGTCTCTTCCCTACCAAAAATTTAAAAACAAAACAATAAAATGTATTGTTGATATTAGTAACAATACAAAAACTTTTTCAAAGTTTGTAAAGTTTGATATAATTGTATTAATAACTGCTGACAAAATTGTAAACTTTTTATACATTTTATTTATTTTTTGTTGCATTGGTAACACGCATATATATCCTGAAAGTGTGTGGTGTTTGTTTTTGTTTTTCTATAACACAGGAATCTCCAACGGAGGATTCTCCCTTATGTGGGTGGTAGGATCTTATTTCTTAGTCGGTTTCTCAACAAAAGGAGTTTCCCGTGCGTAGGTGGGGGGTACACAACACACAAGCGTGTGTCAAGTTAATTTTTTTTTTCTTCGAATAATAACGTTATTAATGTTAGTGGGTCTTCCTTTTTATTATAGAAAATCCTAGTAAACCTCGAAATTCGGACATTTTTATAACTTTTTGATTATTTTTTTAATTAACATATAGAATAGAAAGGGTCACAAAAAAGAGGTAGAGATAGTTTTCAAACTGAAAACGGCTTGAATATTAAGGCCATTTGGTTGGTTAGCCGACTTGTCTGTCTCTCTTGGTTTAAAAAAAAAAATGTTCATGTCGCTAACAAGTCCGTCTGTCTCCTTGAAAATAACCTACTTTTCAGGCAAGCAATTCCCACGCCACGCCACAACGTGCTTTCCCAATTGACGTCATTGTTGACGTCATTGCCTGTGATCCGTAAAAAAAAAAAAAGATAAATAAATAAAAAGGACTATTCGCCCGGTAGTTTATGTACGTCTCAATATTACTATCAACACAGCTGTGAATTACGTGTCTAAATATTGGTACCACTTAGTTTTTATTTGCGTAAAAACACCCTAATATAGTAAATAAACACCCTAATATAGTAAATATTTTTAGAAAAAAAAAAACGTAGCTGATACGGCTAAAAGTATATTCATAAGCTTCTTTAAACTTGAAAAGTTTTAAAAGTAATTCTTTTAAACCGAATTGATTTTAAACTGTCATGGCATCGACCCCCCAGGAAAGTGACTTATAAAAAAAAATCCTTTTTTTTCCTTGCCCCGAAAAAAATAATGGAATAAAATTTTGTAAATTCCTTCCATTTACACGTGTGAGTGTAATAATATATATATATATATATATATATATATATATATATATATACATACACACACACAATACCACGCGTGTCATACAATATATTCATACACTCAATTATTACACACGCATTTGTCCAAAAAGAATTTAGAAGGGAATCTCCTAACTACCGGTTGAATAGACGATTTAAGTGTGGGTGTCAAAAGCAAATAAAGAGCTCTTGCTTTGACCTGGTTATTGGCCCGACCATTATGTCATAGCCTAGGTAGTTGGGTGAAAAAGGTATGGCGAGTGTTTGTATTGCTTTGTATAGACTTTCTTTTTTTAGTTTTCTCCCTCCCCACTACACTGTTATTTTTTTCTTCTTTCTTTTTATATACTATGACGATTTTAGCATCAGGTATCTCCCGCCCTGTTCTGTCCTCCCGCCCGCTCCTTTCTAAATAGTTTTTTCTATGCGTGTTGTCTTGAGAAACCTCTAGAACATAAAGTAGTTTCTTGTTCTTTCTGGTTAGGGGGAATCCTGTGATATATATATATATATATATATATATATAATTACTTGACTTTTAAATATGATTATCAGTATCATTTTGTGTATTAAGTTTTCTTGTTCGAGTTATACATGGAGGTTATATTTTTATTAATTTATTTTTTATTTACATTTTTATAAAGTTTTCTTGAAGTTAATTTGAGTTTGACTGTGTGCCCCACATATCCGGCCGATTCCATAACTAATCCAAGTTCAGTAAATAACCAATTGTCACATTTGAATATAAATGATCCCCTCCTACTAAAAGAAAGTTATTAGAGAAGACCCCTTTTAAACTTTTTTTTTTTTAACACTTTAAGAGAAAATCCTACCTCTTCGTTTCCCCCCCAGTCTAAGAATTTAACGATTTTTTTTTCAGTAACTTTTATAGAAGTTTCCTTAGTTATTTTAACTTTCGTCCGATCTAAACTTTTAATTTAAAAAATGAAAACTTGTAAAACTCTATCAGATTCACATTGACAGCTACTTTATTTTAAAGAATGAATATCTGTTAGTTTGTAAGCTATATTATTAATATTTGGATTTATTTAAATAACTCTCGACTTCACACATGATATAATAGTTAGCAAACTAGATTAGCAGACCATTGTCATTATCTATATTTATTGGGTACCCCCTACTTCCGGCCTTTTGCCACCAATTTAAGTTTAGTAAATAACTCCAAACTATTTTAGAAATTTATTTTTTACACCGGCATTACTCAGCTGAATTTTTTCTTTTAAAGATTTCAAAAAATAAATTCGTTTTTTAGAAATATTTCGAAAAGAACAATTAATTTTTACTAATATTTCTGACATAAATTTTAGTTGCTTTTCGATTGTAAAAAGAGAAAAGTCAGACCTTCCAGTCTCAATGCTGTGGGGATTCAGAAAATTGTGAATTCGAATTCGTATCCCCGCCCCCATTAAAAGTTTTTTTTTTTTTAAATTTATCGGTGATGACCGTAGACGTGGTCAGTATTTTTGATTTAAAAAAAACAAAACAAAAAAAGTTAACCTATGAAAGAAATACGTGTCAAAAATTAATGGTCGTCTACGGTTGCTTCCATTCGAAAATAAATTTGAATTGAAAAATAAGGAAACTTGTTAATTAGTATTTGAGGTTTTGATTTAAGATTAAAAAAAAATTAAGTAATAAACATTTTTTTTCTTGAGTATTTAAGTCATTTTTTAAAACTCAAACTTCAATGGGTAAAAAAGCAAAACGAGCTATGTGAATTCTTCTGCAGTTAACTATTATATAATCAGCCATGATACAAGTTTTCTGACGACAAGTAATATGCAATGGAATTAATTTAAAAAAATAAATATTAACTTTTTATCGATTGAAGAGTTAAAAAGGAGAAGTCCTTAATCTCTAACTAGGATTTCAAATATCTGATCTAACTTTAGATATTAGAGATTTGATTTTTAAAATCGATAACGGTCAGTTGAAACACTGTTTAGTGTTTACTTTTAACCATAACTTTATAGAAGTTCAGGCATATTTATACTTTACTTTTGTATTAATATGAAATCTGGATTTTGCCGGATGAAATATGACTGACCCCCCAAATACCCACCAAGATAAATAAATAATATGGTTATAATACTAGACGAGACTTTATAAGTTTTAATCATTATTTTAATTTTACATTTTCTTGACAATATACAGTACTTTTTTTTTTTTTTGTTGATCATCAATCACGTATCAGGGCCTAATTGCCCCTCTCAATTTAAAAACATTTTCATCTGTAAAGTTACTAGATATTAAAAAAAAACTATTTAGTATCGTGTGTGTAGAAAAAAATCGCTTTCATCTTAGTTGTTTAATTATTATTTATATATATATATATATATATATATATATATATATATATATATATATATATATATATATATATAAGCAATTACGAGATGGGTGAATTCTTCCACTTTAATTTTGTGGGGGTTAAGAAAAATACATTATTTTAAGGATTTTAAAGAAATTAAAAACAAATCTGTATATAAAATTGGCTCGTAGAGAGAATGGCCTGTCACTTGAATAACTTGATGAGGCAATCTCTTACGTATCTTTTTGTCTAGCTATAAAAAGGACACTTCTTTAGGGTTTCCTAATTTCTCTCCACTACATGCACGCTTTGGTTTATTCGTTTGATTTTTTTTTTCTTTTTTTTTTTTTTTTTTTTTTGTTTTTGTTTTAATGACAAATCACCTTAAAAATCCACTCTTAAATATTAAAATAGATTTGGATATCAAAATAAGAAGTTTCTCTTTTGATGTAATCATTAATTTGGATGAGTAACTTTTTTTTTTTTCTACTATGACCCTTTCACAACTCAATTACTATGAATCCCTATTTTCATTGACTCCCTTAATTTCCATTCATTCATAACAGTGATAGCCTCGTTTTCTTCCCTCGAGCCCTATTCCCCATTGATAAATCCATTTCTCCCTCTCCCTCGTCACATTCTCTGGCATCCCATTCATGTTTGGGTGTTGAATCAGCGTCAAACGACGAGGCCCCTGAAAGGACCACTCAATCCTGTGTAATTTACGCTAAAAAAACTTACAGGTCATCAAAGTGGTTGGGAGTAGGCTCTACATTGCCTTATTCAGATCGGTTATAAATTTTTATTTTTTCAACTCTCTCTCTCTCTCTCTCTTTTAATGCCCTTTTCTTACTGGAAGGAAAGGATCTTTGTTTATTTCTGAAGTGAATATTTCGAAATAATTTGCGTGGATGGATGTATGTATGTATGTCAAATATAAATATGTGTGTATCTGATTTGATTTTTTTTTCCCCCCATATTTTTTAAAAGTATATTTATCATTAAAGTCAACATTTAAATGTGTTGTAATAAATAAATAAAATATATAGTTTTTGATGGGCTGATATGGAAGCCTTTTTAATCGGAAAAATAGATAAAATTTACGTGTAGATCTTATATATATATATATATATATATATATATATCTTCCCGTCAAGTTTATCAATGGGACATAAGTTGGTATTTTACTAACATGCCGTGTGTTTATTGTGGGTTCATAAGCATGCTCTTGGATTAAAATAAAAAGTGGTCATTCCTTGGACCAGTATCATGCAAGTGCCAACTCCTTCCATGCTGTTTAGCTTTTGGGAAAGGCATGAACTCGCTTATTCTTCCAGCTATAGGTTAAATAGTATTACTACTGGTCTTTTGCGAGACGGCTTTAGCATTAGGTAACCCGTGAAGGTTGATATGCTATTAAAACTGAAACTGTTTTGTACAATGTACAATTGTTTTGTACAATGTACAAGATTTGAAATCTTCAGATCAAGGCTTGTTTTCATTTTTAAATTTATTTTCAAGTTACTTATATTCAAACAAAATGCAACAATAACATCTTATTGGAGATGAACAGATACTACACTTATAAATAAACAAGGAGTATTATACATTGCTGGTTTACAAATGGACACTAATTTGATTTAGATCTTGACTGCTACTGCTTCAAATTACAAATAAATAAAATTTGATTCTTTTCATTATTTAAAAAAAAAAAAAAAGCCCTAAAGTTTTTTTATTTCTATACATGTCATGGTGAAGTACCCACTGAGAATAAAACACTTGAATCATTAGTTTTCTATTATCCGATTCCATGGCAAATTATTTTATTTATATACACACATATTTACTATGATTATCCATGGCTCTATGATCTATAGCAAAGATTTTTGTAAATTTTCAATATTTTTAAGGTTGTGTTTTCTTTGTTTTATTTTGTCTTTGTGAGATGATATTGATTGAATACTTTTTGTCTTAGTCAATTGTGACATAGTTTTATGTAGGCCATGTTAGGGCTTTTTTTTTTTTTAATTTTAATTTTTATTTTATTCATTTCTTTGAAACATGGGGTCATTTGAACATAGAACAGGCAACAATAAAAATCAGTTAAAAGAACAAGAAAGCACCCAAATATCACCCCCCCACACTCCCACTCTGCCTGTTTCAGGCCCCTCCCCACCAACAAAAGAATTTAGGCCTTTTGGAGAGTTCAAGAACAAACTAAAGAATTGACAGTGAGTGAGGAAAACAGAATTGAGTTTTTTTGTTTTTTTTTTTGTTTTTTTTTGTTTTTGCTTTTAATTCTTTGTGTGACCCACTTGGTAATCATTTTTCCTTTCTTTCTGCCCTTAAAATACTTGAAATATTTTCCTAGTTGATATCATTAAAAGGTATTTAGATTGTGTTTTCTTTCTCTCTCTCTCTCTCCCCCCCCCCTTAACTTTTAAATGATTCCATCTGGACTTCTGGTTATACATCACCATTTTGTGTTTTGACACAGAAAAAGATTTTCTCTACATGTGACAGATGTGCTCCTACATCGACCTATGACCTTCTGTTTTCTAGAATGAATTTTTCTTTGTACTGACCCACTAGCTTGATAAATTTAGTTTTATTTAACGGCATATCAACTCCTTTTGGGTTATTTAATGCTAAAATGATTCATATGTAAATGTTTGATCACAATGTTAAATTACACTTAGTAAATTTTACGTTTTTATCTATAATCATTTGTTTGTGCAATTTTAAGTATTCCTATTAAATTCTAATGGTCTATGATCGACTAAATAGTAAAAGTAACTATTCCTATTAAATGACTATCATTCATTAGCACATCTGACTTCAAGTATTCCACTGCTTTAGTGGTGGTCCCTAGAATATGCCAACTTTATCCCCTGCAATAGTCTAAGACCTCCATCTTCAAAAGGGTTTGTTGTGTATGACACTGATCTGTACCTGGTGGTGAGGCTACAGTTCTGGAGTTCTGGTGAGTGTAGAGTACTACTTCCTTGGCCTGCCTTGTCAGCTGGGGCTGTTGAATACGTGAAGTGCACCTCTGCTGAGGAGTAAAACCCCATGGCCAATGAGTGTCCTGGGTATGATGGTGAGGCTACTGTACTGGATGTTAAAAACAAAGAACTCAGACTATAACACTCTGCATACGGAGACGCCTTTATTACACCCTTCTTCTTACACTCGCACCTAAACCAATATGGCCGTTTGATCATCGAATAACGCCCTCTCTTCTCGAGAGTATCAGGGGAGGTAACTTCATGTCTTAACACTGGATCTTTAGGAATATAGAGTATCTTTGCTATTACTCCCAGGTTCACTCTGGCCTGGAGTAGTAGTACTTGTTAGTCCCATCTATGAGTCAAGTAGAAGTATTTGGTCATTTATTATACTAAAAACTGTTTAACTGTGTGCAAGCAATATTGTATAGAATTAGATACTTGAAACCATTTAGTGTTCTGGATATGACACTAGACTGCATCAGATGCTGAGGTACCAGTCATGGAGTTCAGGGAATGTGTAATACCCTTTCATTACCATTACTGCCAGTTCCACTTTGATCCCAAGTGGTATTTGTTAGGATCCCATCTATGGGTCTAACTGGGCTCTTCAGTCATTTACTCAGAATAGTTATTAGCTATATGAAAGCTATACAGCTGTGTACCAAACATATAAGATGGGAGTACTTGATAGATAGAATTACTTGAAACCACTTAGTGCTCGTTTGTTTGTACCCAACTAATTCATTTGAAAATGAAGTTACCTTCAAACTATTCACTTTGAGACACACACACGCACACAGAGGATTTGGCATTGAATAAGCCACAAGAGTTGATTTGCCATAAAATGCTATCCTGCTCCATAAGTCAGGTTAAGGACTGTTCCTAGTTACTGGTACCCTGTAATATAGTACAACCTGTCATGTTACTTGGATGTCCCATTCTTTGGGCCTTGTGCTACATTGAAGCAAAGAGCTTTGTAAATTACTACTTGTAGATAATATGGGCACTGCTAAGTAGCACTCTCCCTACCCAGATATATATATATATATATATATATATATATGATGAAGGGGAATTATTTGAAATGGCTCCTAAATGACCTTTGAGTAAAACAGTTGTATTAGAGAGGGGATTCATTACTATTCATCTCGGCAATTTCTGTCTAGTATTATTTTTCTTTATTAAGAAGTTGTCATTTATTAAGTTAAGCTTAGTTTATCATAAGTATGGAGCACTCAGTGAGAATTGAACTCACTAAGAATTGTTCACTCGCTGAGTTCCTTAACAACTGCACCACAAGGCACCCACTTGAAGGAAGCTCTTTCTGAATTCTCTTTGGCATATCTGAATGATCAGCTTCATATTAATATTTTGCTTTGAGAGCGTTTAATGAAATGAATTATTTCTGAAGTTAGTTATCTGCCCTTTTAACCATTGCACTTTGGCCTGCAATACACTTCAATTTTTCATGGGTGTCTCATGTCTTTTGAATAGACATCCAAGGAAAACCAAAGGGTACAGTGGCAGTAAAAACATTTTAAAAAAAATCAACAACAGAAAATTAGGTTGAATAAAACAATGTGTATAATTCTCCTTTGTGTAAAAATTAACAAAAAACTTGGATAGCAGTCTTAGTTCATAAATGTATAGCTATGTATATGAATAGAGGGAAACACACACATATATATATATATATATATATATATATATATATATATATATATATATATAGAGAGAGAGAGAGAGTGATAGAGATGTGCTATATCTAAGTTAGGATAGAGTGAATATTGAATTAACCATTTTCGGTAACGGACAGTTTCTTACCTATGCAATCATTTGACAAAATTATGTGAGTGTGTGTTAAAACTGAACAATAATTTCAGGATTTAGGAAGTTTTGTTGATATATTTATTTACACACACGTCAGGGTACTGAAATTTCTTGACCCAAGCAAAAAATGACTGATTTGGTGCCATGAAAGAAATTTTTAGCACTCTCTTACAAGTTTTTAAAAATTTTCTGTAATCCTTCCCCATAGAAAAAATTAACTGTTGGTGGGTGGGAATGAATTCCTTATTTAATTGGGCCAAGAATTTTGTCAGTGTCTCCTAATTTCTCTTTGTGAATCTATATCTATATATATATATATATATATATATATAATAGATAAATATATATTTAATCCATGGAAAATATTCTGTGACCTTAGATTTCATGAAGTTTATAAAATATTTTCCATAGATTATATATATATATATATATATATATATATATATATATATATATAATTTTATTATCATTATTTTAATAGCTCTATCCGAGATATTGAGCACTCTCCATATTATATTGCACTTGGTTCGACACATAACCACAAAGTGATTTACTGACGATCAACACTCTCATAATATAATAAAATATATATATATATATAAACAAACACGCACGCACACACACACTCTTAATAAAGTGTACTACAAACTTTTAAGTAATAAATATAGCTGTTATTGGGCCAAAAACTGCATCCATTTTTGTTCTGCCATATAGTCTTTTTGAAGCCTATAAAAGGACATCATATTTTGTTAAATTTCTCTCTTACCATCTTTTAAACATTCATCAGTGTGTATGCCTGTTTTATCGATTTTTCAAATTTTAGAAAAAAAAAAAAATTTAATTTTTTTCCTCTTACTTTTTATTCTTTTTTAAATGTTATATTTTTGTATTTAAAGATTTTTTTTTCATTTGGATTTAAAAAAAAAAAAATTAATTTTCCGTGTATGAATTTTGCCTTTATTGATAATCTGACATTTTTGTGAATCATAATTAATTTCCATTTTTCTATCATTAATTCCATTGTCCCCATATCTCTTCTCAATCCAAAGGAATGACACTCCTTAAATTCCTTGTTTATTTTAAAGATGATGTGAATAAACACTGCTGCATAATGTTACATGTAAAATTTGCCTACAAACTAAAACGTTCAATTTGAATATATCTTTTCTATTTTCTCCCTAATGTTGACTGCCTCCTGAAAAAGGGACTAAGTCTCCATGGTGTAATGGCTAAAGTGTTTCACTACGGCCTCAAAGTGAATGAGTTCAAACTTCAATCATTCTGTTACATTCACTTTCAGACTAATACCCTTTGGAAAGGTACGAACTCCGTTATTTACCCCAGCTTGGATCTAACAGTATTAGTGTTGTTCTTTCATAAGAATGGCTTTGGCATGAAATAACTCATAAACCAAATCAAAACTTATAGCACAGGAAGTCAGATCTTTCTGGATTCTCCGATAGTTACATGGTTTTTCCATTGATGCAAGTGGTTAGTGTTCAAGCCTTGATGAAAGCTATTATTTTGAATGTTGATTTTCAAGGTATTTAGATTTGATACGCATTTCGGAAGTAAACTCTTAATTTTTTTTTCTTTGTTCTCCAAGTGCAAGAATATTAATGTTGGCAATTGAGATATGCCTAATAGATTCTGTTAAGTGCTTCCTTTTAAGTAAAATTTTTTCAACTTAGGAATAAAAAAATGGTATGCTGAAGTTGTTACAGAAAGAGCAAATCTATCAGTTGTGTAAGTTAATTACAGCGTATTTTCTGTTTTATTATTAGCTATTATTGTTAATCTTTTATTGTACCTAATTTATAATTCAAACTTTATCATAAGTCTGTGTGTTTAATTATCTAGTTTGACTGAGAGTATTCCCCACTGATAAGATGTGGATTATTGTACTTAAAGATTAAACCTAATATTTTCATATCCCCTTGAGATAGACGAAGTATTAAATAGTCATATCCGTACACCTTGTTGCAATAGAAGTGCCTAAGTTTGCTGTTATTGCTTTTTTTTTTTTTTTTTTCCAAATATAATACTGTCGTCTCAAGCAAGGCTAGTTGGCTACTATAAAGAAAAGGTTACAGAATTACAAATGACGGGTAAGAATGTAACATTGAGTATTACATAGTTCGGATTTCTTTGTTGTTCCTAAGACAGGATAAAATATTTATTAACCCTGGGCTTAGCAAGTCTGAAGTTTTAGCTGTGAAAAACTTTCATGATAGTTTGATCCTTAGCGTAGATTTTCAGAAGTTGTAGAGGTAGAACATATGTCTGGTGTGGTAAATAAATAACAAAACTAAACCAAAACAAATATGGCTCACAGAAACGGCAAAACTCATTCTTACTTGAACCTCCTGAATTAGTGAGACCAACAAATGCAGCTCATTCAAACATCTTCCATAAAAGAATTAATTTAAAAAAAAAAAAAAAAAGTGAGAGGGGGGACAAATTGGCTACATTCTTACAACGAGCGGGGGAGGGGAATGGCTGAAGTGACAAGAAACAATTCCCTGCCACAAGGCCACACAATGGGTTCTCTACCCTATTTAGAATAGACAAAATAAGCTGAGGGAGATTAGCCCAGATAGAACTGTTTTCCCTCTTTGGCTAAATCTATCTGTTCTGTTGGTCCATCAAAATATCAGCACTAATTTACCAAAATGTAAATATTTCAGATCAATCAATGATACAAATGTAAATCTTTCCAGAAAGTTTCAATTGTTTAGTGTTATTTTTTTCAATTAGTGGATTTAATAATTTTACAAAAAAGTTGGAAGTAACTTGTGATGTAATGGATTGTAACCTGGATTAATAGATTATTGTTAGTGATTTCGATTCTCACTGAGTGCTTCATACTTGTAGCTCTGTGCCTCAACTAAGCTTGGTAAATAACTAAGCTTTATCTATCATAGTCATACAGGACTGCACACACGCACAATATCTTCATTGAGTAAGGGAAGACAACTCTAACTTTCCCGTTTAGAATATTTTTTTTCTATTTAGTGTTATAAGTAAAGTTGGCGACCATACTCGAGGGTGACCTGATGGCTCCTTTTTCATTAGCTACTACACTGAGGTGTAGAGGAGGGCACTACTCCTTTCCCTGGATTACTCCACTTACCCTTGAACCATACCATATAGTGCTCAGTGTTAAGCAAGGAGGCATCAAGTACCATTTTTTTTGAGTCTTTGGTATGACTTGACGTGGGATTGAACTGGTAATTACTTTACTGTTGTCATACTTCGCAATAAATCTTAAACTTTTGTGATTCTGATTTAAAACAAAAATTATTTGTAAAGTATATTTTTAACGAAATTCAAATCAGAATGTCTCTTTTTTTTTTTTTTTTTTTTTTTGTTTAGATATTTAAAAAAAACAAAAACTTTTAGGACATTTGATTTTTTTGCAATTTTCAAAATATGAATTTTAAGATTTTACATTTGATGAAAATTTTTGAAGAATTTTACTGAAAATCATCCACAAGAATGTGTATGCAAATTAAAACAACCTTTTTATTTTTCTGTCTCCCCTTCTGCTTTACTAAACAGATTTGCTTATTCCATCTCCCAAGATAAATATTGGCATTTATTTTTTACTGGTCCCAACCTGGCTTTGCCATGCGAGGGTGCTACTCATGTCATAGGCAGGAATAGCCTCATGGAGCTCATTTCTTCTCTAAGTCTGACTTGTATTCAGTTTTCCTATACCAGTTGCTATGAGTGGGGCTGAGTGAACCCCTCAGGAACCCAAAAAACCTACCTCCAAATAATTGCTTCCTTTTTCACAATTGTTTTGTGATCATAAATGTTTCCATGAAGAAAAATCCTCAATGAAGAGATTTAGATTTCTTTAGGTTAGTTACTTTTTGTGATTTAATTTTTTGTTTTTTCTCACTTTATAGTTGACCACCTCCGTACCTGATTTTTATCTCCACTGGTTATCAATCCCACCTTTTCAACCCTTCATGAATGATACTTAATCCCTCTTACTGATAACCTGAGTTGACCATTGGAATGAGATTTGACACTGTTATAAATGTTTATTAGTTTTGTAACATATTTTGTTTGATTTTAATGAAAAGCCTCTTCAGAGTTAACAAAAGGACAAACATTGATCCACATTTTTAGCTTGAAATATCATGGCTCTTTATTTAGAAATTTAATTTGTTAAAGACAACAGTATGCTATTAACTTAGAGACTTTATGTTAAAATAGCCCAGTTATGTAAAATACACTGACTGCATCTCTGCAGAGTGGTTAGACTCTCCCAGCGAGTGTCCTGAATATGACATTAAACTCTGGCGGGGCTCCAGCACTGAGGCATGTGGAGTACCCCTGGAATGATAGCCCTCTGATAGACATATCTATAGGTGAAATAGAACTGATTGACATTTAAACTGTGTGCAAACAAAGATTTACATCTAATTGAATTGTTAGAAATAGGACTATTTGATCATTTTAACTGAGTGTAAACAAATGACTGATGTTTAATTGAATTGTTAATGATACAAAGTAATACTTGCAACCATTTTACTGTATGCAAAAATAGTGGAATACTTGCAAGCATTTAATTGTGTACAAATGAATGAGTAATGTTGAATGGAATTATTAGTGCTAAATAGCAATACTTGAAGCTCTTTAAATGTGTGCCTACATTGAATTATTGATATAACATAGCAATACTTGGAACGATTTGACTTTGTGCAAATGAATGAATAGTGTTGGTTAAAATAAGTGTGCAATGACAATACTTGTAACAATTTCAGTGTTTGCAGACAGATGATCAATGTTAGATAGCAACAATTGAAACTATTTAACTGTATGCAAAGTAATGACTAATTGTAAATAGAATTTTTCATGTTTGATAGAAATACTTGAAACCATTGAAAGGTATGCAAAAAAAACTCAGGCTCATTTAAAAATGTTATTTACAAAATGTTTACAAATCATATATTTTGTGTATATGTATAAAAAGAATTTAGCTTTAAATAACCTACAATTGTTGATATGCCATAAAACCCAGTCTATAACTCTAAACTGCATCCTGTGGCGAGGCTTCAGTTCTAGAACTCCAGGGAGTGTGAAACACCTTCATTGCTATTACTCCCAGGTCCACTTTGGCCTGGATTGATAGTACCTGTTAAAGTCCCTTTTAGGTCAAATAAATCTATTTAAGAGTTACTTATATTTGAATTCTTGATATATTCCTAAAAAAAATGTGAAAAAGATTGCAATGGAATATTGACAAATGGTTATTTGAATAAAATATTCACAAACTAACCAAATTTCAGCATTAAATAACCCATAAGGAGTTGATATGCTGTTAACAAAACCATTAATTTAATTTCCTAAATGAACAGGTATTAACTGTTTATAACTTGTTATATGAAGGTGGACTGAAAAGTTACGAGGCTGACATATTTTGACCAATGGGATCCTGGCACAGTGTTACCATAGGAATAAGTGTGTAGATTGTGAGAGGGCAATGTTGAAAAATAAACCTCATTTGGTCAGCCAATCAACATTTCATCTGATCCTCATATAACAGGTATAAACAAATACATTAAACTTTGATTCACTTTTGGGAAGTTCTTATGACATAATGGTTAAAGTGTTAGACTTAAGCTAGTTTGAACTTGAGTCTTGCTGTTACATTCACTTTCAGACTAATACCCTTGGGAAATATATTGAACCCCTTTATCCCCTCCAGTTAGGAATTAAATAGTACCACTGTGGTTCTACAAGGATGACTTTGGCATTGAATAACCCAAGAAGGTTGATAGGCCATTGTATAAAGAAACTGAAACCTGATTCATTCTTATGGTTACCAAGTAATGCAGCAAATTCTAAAAACAAATATTTTACAAGAATGCATTGTATGATTTCAGTATAGTGCAGTAATTCCCAACTAACATGTCCCATTAATGGGGCTTGTTTAGGGACCAAGTTAATGGCCTTTTTAAGATTCCTTCATGTGAATTGCAGTAAAATTTTGATTATGTAAGAGTTAAATATGACGGTGGGGGGGCATCAGGATTTTAGAAATACCAAAGGAAGCCATGGCTCAAAATTGGTTGGTCATGACTTGTATAGTGACAAATCTTAAGAACCAATCTATTATCATAATGTGTTATGTTATATTTATTCAGTTTTATTATTAGTGGTTAATTTCATATAATGCTTGACTTATACAATTAAATATATATATATATATATATATATATATAAAAAATTGTCTATATAAATGTGTTTAGTACATGAATATATAGATTTTGTAATATTGTTTCTGCATCTCGTATCACCGGTAGGATTCATTAAACAAACCAATCAAAATTGTCATGGGCTCATGTTAATTAAACTATAATTCTCCTTCTCCCCTATATATCACACATGACAATATTGTCTCAACAAACCAAATTTTACCTGTATCACTTGACAGTTGACCGTTTATATACTTTGGACCTCAGCCAAACAGAAGTGGTATTATAATAGTAGTCAGTCATATACTAAGCTTAGTTTGGCAAAAGGCCAGAAGTATGAGGCATTCAGGAAGAATCAAACTAATAATGGCTTGCCTTGCTCATCAATTATTTCATCCCTTGAGATACCCTACAGTAGTACTTATTCAACTATCCAACTTAATGGTTATTTACTACTCAGTGAGAATCAAACTCAGTAACAATGTTTTGTTAATCTAGCTTGCTAACCATATAACCACATTAGTTGTCTTATCCAACGCAATAACAATAGTTATATTTACTACCACAGTACTTATAACAGTAACAATAGGAAGGAAAAGTTTTTTTAAAAAATCTTCCTTTTCCTAAAAATAGCTTGTTCACTTTATTATCTTGTAGTTAGCCAATGTTGTCAAATTATATTTTACTGTAAAGTGAGACCACAGACCATTTCTAATAATAATTGTAATAGTAGTAGTAACTTATCGTTGAAGTTTTATGTAGTCAGTGCCTGCCCTCTTAGCAAATACAGAAGATGAATTCATTGCCCCAGACTGTTGTTATCGGTATTGTTTATATTTTCCATCATTCTTATTGATAAATGTTTCCATCCAAGAAAAAGAAACTTTGAAGAAAGTGTCTTGGTTCATTTGGTAGTTTTATTGTTGATATTATTAGTTTCAGTTCAAGCCTCTAAACAGGTACTTGATCTTTTTATAGTCTATAACTACTGGTTGGTCCTATGTTTGTAAAAGCTGAGATAGAAAAAAATAAGTTTAATAAGGGTAAGAATTAGAGATACTGTTCTGATTTTGCAGTGTATATAATATATATATATATATATATATATATATATATATATATAAGCTTAACTTAGCCTGGAACAAGGCCATGATACTGAGGTACTTAGTGAGGATGAAATTCATTAGTTTAAATTGCTTACTAATCATTGCTTCATGTTATTAAAGTATTTACTCACTCAACCCCTCCACCATGGATAAGATGTGACACAAGGTTAATTTTTTTAGCTGAGTACAGCTGGTTTTAAGTCAGTTTTTCTTCTCCTAGATTGAGTTCTTTAGCCTTAGATGGACAACCAATCTGACCTATTTTGCCATAGCTGGGTAAAGAACAGATTGATTCATGCCTTTCCCAAAGGTATTAGCTTTGTGAAATGCAAACAGTCTTGTTCAGGGTTTGAACTTGGGACATTTACTCCATTTTCTATGATAACCATTACACTAATTGCGCCTCTAAGGTATCAAGGTCAATATTGAACATTATCTGGTGCAAGGCTATGAATAGGGAGCACTCATTGATACTTAGTCATGACAGTTGTAATGATCTGCGAGGATGACTAACCAGGACTCTTTAGTGAGACAGTCTTATTTGATAATGAATTTAAGATCCTATTTTTATAAAGCAAAATTGGAGTACAAATATATTGAGTAATAACAGTTCATGTTCATTTAAATTTTTTTTTTTTCTTTAAGTGACTATTTAAGACCCTCAATTTACTTGTTTGCTTGTTTAACTACAGAGTTACTTCTGTCTTGTTTATTGGGTGATAAGTTAGAAACACTACAATGAATAAAGGCATAAAAAAGACTATTTTAGAATGAGATAGAAAAGCTTTTGTCTCTTTGTATACCCCTTTGGGGTAGGGTAAATAAGGGTACCCTAATCTGGGAATGTGACTAAATTAGAATTTTGATAACAGAAACATTTTAAACCAGATAAAGTTTAAGCTCACCAAATTGTTTGAATTGAACCAGAAATTAAATTCATGTATCCTTGTATTGTTGAATATACAAATTTCAATCCAAGTCGAATGCCTATTCATATTTAGCCACTTGCATCTACCATGGGCAAGATGCAGTACAAGGTCTCAATTTTTAAGTGCAATACACTTGATTTTAATTTGAGATTTTCTTCTTCTTAGTTTTGATATGGGTGACTTGTCTAACAGTAGAGCAGATTGTTTTTTTTAATCTTGGCAGCACTTAAAATATGTTGTATCCTTATGTAGAGCAGACCCCCCCCCAAAAAAATGTGTGTCCTGGGCATAACCTTAAACTGCATCTGATAGTGAGGTCCCATTTCTGAACAGTAGTATCTCTTTATTACTATTACAATCAGATCCTCTCAGACCCTAAAGTGGTAGTACCTGTTAGGGTCCCATTTATGGGTCAAATAGATCTGTTTAAAAATCCTTCACATTCAACAGCAATACTAGATGCTATATAACTCCTAAATTATTTATTATAAGAATAGTTACTTGAAGTTATAATTGTTTACTGAGGATTATTTGTTTCTTGAAACCATATAGCGATGTGCCTGTGGTGTAATGGTTATCGTTGTAGGAAATGGACATGGCGACACGAGTTCAAATATTGCACGAGACTGATTGCATTACACATAACACTAATACCCTTGGGAAAGGTATGAATCCAATTATTCTCTCTCCAGCTATGGGTAAAATAGTAGGGCAGACTCGGTTCTTCAGCTGAGGCGACTAGTCTAGGAGAAGTAAAACTCTGAATTCAAACCTGTTAAACTCCGCTGAATGAATTGACCTTGTGTCACATCCTGCTTGAGCAGAGGGGTTGGTAAATATATATAGCGATGTGCAAACAAATGACTGTTATTGAATAGAAACCAAATAATTATTGGTATTAGATGGGAATACTTGAAACTATACAACTGTGTGCAAATCATTTGCATTAGATCTCACTCACTTGTTTGCACTCTTGAATAAATACTTATTTCAATAATTCTCTCACTGGCTATTAAATTACTTAAATTATTTCATTTATTTTCATTGTATAATTTTTTGCTTGTCAATAAAAAATGAAGTGACACTAGCCAGTGGTCAGAACTTGATAAGTTGGTTGGTGCACTGACATCAAGACTGCTGCTGCTGCTTAAAGAATTTCTTTCACTGTTGTTCTCTCTTTTAGATCCCCCCCCTGCCATGTACATTTTTCGCATTCTGCTTATGTTTTCTTATCACTGACGTAAACAGTTTTGTGGCCACTCTAGAATCTCTCCATTTTGTTTCTTTTATTTTTCACTTTCTTTTTTTCCTTCAGAAAGAAATCTAAAGAATCTAGATCAATTATAAAGACCAAACTGTGGTGGTGGTGGTGGAGCTTGGCCAAACATGAATTTTTATCTGATTAATAAATGTCCCCCCCCTTTCCCTGGCAAAAAAAAGAAATCAAGCTGTTTGAAGAACAATAAGGTTTATATATTCTTAAGATCAAGTTTGGTGGTAAGGTGCTATGGTTACCAACAAAAAAAAAAAAAAATCTGTAAACAGTTGAAATTTCATTTGAGGCATGAATCTATATTTTCCTGTATCTTCAACTATTGCAAGACAGGAAAAATGTCTTGTTCAATATCATGCCTTGATGATTGATTAGTAATTGGATGAGTAAGCACTTAAAGCTTTTTTTTTTTTTTTTTTTTTTTTTTTTAGGTAAGGTAGTCATATTTTACTCTCATTGTTGACCTTGACAGGACCAAGTATAGATTCTTGAATAAGATTTATTTTTAGCCATTATTAATTTTGACTAGTATTTTCATTCATTCTAACATTTTTTGTTGTTTTTTTCTTTTTATCATAACTTGGTTTATCAATCTATGACAATGAGGAACAGCATGGATCAGAAATAAAGGATAGGCACTTGGTAAGATTCAAAGTTTGTCCCCTTTTGTATTGGGGGTGTTTAACTGCACCAGCTGCTCTATCAACTAAATGACTTATTAGTTTGCTGAAGCTCTTATCAAATTTTTTTTTTTTTTTTTAAATATCTTGTTCCCATGTTCTTTCCTTTCCCTTTGTTTCTTTTTGTGTGTATTTGTTGTTTTTTAATAGTATAGAAGCACTATTATCCTTGTAGGAAGTGGATTTAGCTACCCAAGTTCAAATCTTGGATGAAGCTGATTGTATTTTTTTACATAGGCCTAATATCCCTGGGAGAGTTATGAATCCAATTATTCTCTCTCCAGTGATTGGCAAATAGTGAGGTCAGCTAGGCTCTTCCACTTTGGTATCGCAACCAGTTTACGAGGAAGAAAACTCAGAATTCAAACCAGTTATAGACATGGAGAGGGATGGGTTCTGCCAAGCTATAAAATAAGATTATACATAGGATGGCTTTCTATGAATTTTGGCCAAAGAAAAAAGATTCATAAAATAAAAAAAACCTTAATATTATCTAAAATACATTATTTGAAACAAGAGGTATAATGAAAGACAAAAGCTTTGATGCTAGCTTTCATTGCTAAATTAGACATAATGGAATTACTTATTTCTTTTTCTTAATGGCTTTGGATTTTTCAATGGGATTTTTGCTCATATTCATTAGAATAAAGCTAAATAATTATCAATATCCAAATTAACCTTTCCATTCACACTTTAAACTATTTAGTTGGTTGTTTGTTTGTGTGTGTGTGTGTATGTGTGTGTATATATATATATATATATATATGTGTGTGTGTGTTATTAGCATGTTAGGAAATCCAACAGTATTAATATTATAAAACAATTTTCTTGAGATTTAAATAATAAAATCATGGAGAATGTGATGTAAATAAATAAAGGCAATTAAAATGTCAGTGGTGGCATGGTTTCTGTTACAAACATAACTTACATTATAAGATATCTCTTGATATATCACTAAAATTCTTAGGTTTGTGTTTATATATAAACTATAACCCAGTGAAAAACAACTCCCTATAGTAACATTTTTATTAGAGTAATGCACTTAAAATCAACTTGGATAATAAAACAGTTTCCAGTCAAATTTGTTACTGAAAGATAATTTTCTATGGATCTGCAATGATGCTGAATGAGATTTCCCCAGTATCCCAAGGAATGACTTTGAAATACTAAAACCTTTACTCTTTCCTGGTTGGTTGGTTGGGTTTTATGGCATATCAACCTTTGTAGGTTATTTAATGTCAAATCCATTTTTATGAAAATACTTCTATTTCAAACAATTCAGTTTAGGATAAGTACGCAGTTTAAATGTAAGTATAGTTTAATTGTGAAAAACATTTCTATTTCAAGCTATTCAGCTAATTCAGTTTAGTATAAGTACAGATTTTATTTACACATTGTTAAATATCAAAACAGTTCTATATTAAACAAATCAGTTTAGTGTAAGTACAGTTTCAATGTCAAAAAAGTTCCTTTTCAAATAATTCAGTTTTGCATAAGCCGGCAGTTTAAATGTAAGTATAGTTTAATTGTCTAAAACATTTCTATTTCAAGCTATTCAGTTTAGTCCAATTATTCAGTTTAGCATAAGCATGCCGTTTGGGCCCTGTCTATGGGTTAAATAGAACTATCCAGTGCTACCATGCTGGGCCAGAGTGGACCTAAGAGCAATGGCAATGAAGGGGTGCTCCACATTCCCCAAAGTTCCAGCATCACTGGAACCTCACCATCAGATTGTTTAGTGTCGTATCCAGGACTCTCATTGGGGGTGTGTTCTTACCCTTCTTCAGAGGTGCAGTCGGTAAATTCTACAGCCCCAGCTGACTGGGCAAACTCCTTCCTGGATTGGAGCATCAATATCATCATGGACCACTGTCACAAAGGAAACTTCTCGGGTATATGGTTCATCTAGTTAATTACAACTAAGGGTTGATAATACTTTCTCCAAAATGAACAATAAAACTTCATTTTCTTCTGACATTTGAACTTGCATTTTTATTTTTTTTGATTTGTGTTCAGTTGGCAATTTTTAATCTGTAGCTGGAATCTGGATTGGTAAAGGTTAAACATTTTTCTAGTTTATGGGCTGTTAGTCATTGGTTTCAGCCCAACTCAGAATTAGAACATGTCAAAATTGTACTAACATCACTTGGTATTTACTAAGCTTAACTTTGAGTTCTAAGCCAAAGTGAAAATGGCCCACCAAAATTGTATTATCTCTCTTCTAAGTGAAGAGGGCCTGCCTCCGTTTAAAACTAGCATTTAAAATTTTTTTCATTTTTTAAAACTTAGGAAGCACTCTTAGTGTAATGGTTATCATCATAAGGAATAGAATCCTTGACCTAAGTTGAAATCCTGGATGAAATTATCTGTACTAATGCCCTCAGTAAAAGCATGAATCCATCTCCCATAACTATGGGTAAATAATAGAGCAGACTGGAGTCTTGGTAAAGCAACTAGTCAAGGAGAAGGAAAACTCTGAATTCACACCAATTGTACTCTGCTTAAAAATTGACCTTGTGTCACATTAGTTGGATGAATAAATACTTGGCCTCTATTGATAGTCAATATGCATCTATCTTGGTCGTTTGATAGTCCGACTTTTATTTATTATAATTTCAGCTTAGTCCAGTACAGTCATAAACCAACTTTCCTGCCTTCAAACTTGGATTAAACACCTGTTTACCTTCCTGACCTGTATTCAAGAGGAGGAAAGCCTGGACCACTTAACATAAGTTTTATAACTAGGGCTATTTTTAGCTTTTTATATGGTGTGCTTTCATCCAACTCACCTGTGGGGAGGTTGTTAAATAGGCCGCATGTGTTGGTAAGGGGGTTAAGTTAGAATAAAACTTATTACACCATAATATTGGCCTCCAAGTTGTGTTTGCTCTCAATTAGCTCCGTGGCAAGGTGTTTCCCTGTAATATTATCAGTTGTTATCACTATTATAAGTTACCCATGTGACACAAGGTCAATTTTTAAGTAGAGTTTAACAGGTTTGAATTCAGTTTTCCTTCTCCTAGACTAGTTGCCTCACCAAGGCTGAAGAACCCAGTCTGCCCTACTATTTACCCATAGCTGGAGGGTGAATAATTGGATTCATACCTTTCCCAAGGATATTAGTGCTATGTGAAATGCAATCAGTCTCGTCCAGGATTTCAACTCATGTCGCCGTGTCCATTTCCTACGACGATAACCATTACACCACAGGCACCTCCACTATTATAAGTTACCTCTGAAGTAATTATGTGTTTGTCATTGTGACAGGCATGAACTAAGAATTAAAAAAAAAAAAAAAAAAAAATAGATGAGAAATTGAGATTTTACCAAAAATATTTATAGCCCTGTTGGTGTTATTTTTAAAAACTATTTCTCAAAGTGAAATAGTCTGAAAAAGGAAAGCTCTCTTATCATTAGACTATGGATTTAATGATCTCTCTATATATAGCCTGGTCAGCTGGGGCTGCAGAATATGACAGCATCTCTGCAGAGGAGTAAGACTCCCCCAACGAGTGTCTTGGATATGACACTAAATAATCTGATGGTGACACTCCAGTAATGCTGGAGTTTGGGGGAATGTGGAGTACCCCTTTATTGCCAGGTCCACTGGCCCCGGAGTGGTAGGACCTGATAGGATCCTATCTATGGGTCAAATAGAACTAAACTGTGTACTAATGTTAAACAGTTCTATTTCAAACAATTCAGTTCATGTAAAGGATTTGGCATTAAATAACCTACAATGGTTGATGTGCCATAAAACCCAACCAACTCTCTGTCTCTTTATATATATATATATGTGTGTGTGTATGTATATATATATATATATATATATATATATATATATATTCATAGCTTATATAAACAAAAAGCAAAATGGGGAGAAAAGTGTTGGAAATTAATAAGTACTGAAATGCTTGCAGAGCAATATAAAACTAAAATTACTTCACTTTTCAGTTTCATATGGTTTTTTCCAATCATCAGACACATCATGAAGAAATGAAAAAAAAAATTTACATTTTTGTTTATTTATCCTTCCATTTCTTTTATATATATATATATATATATATATAATAAACTGCTGTCAACAAAATGGTTGATTTTCTGGATAAGATGCTCAATACAAATAGCTGGAGTTTCTATGTAAGTAAAAGCAGTTATTTAGAATAAAAACGAATCATTACTAGTTTTCATGCCATATGGCAATCATCAAATGATCAAGATGTGACAAAATTCATTGAAGTTGGTTGGTGGTTGTTATGGCATGTCAACTCTTGTTGGCATATTTTATGCCAAAGTTAGTTTAACAATTAGTTTCCAATTATTTTACCGTATAAAAAATGTATCTTTTTAAACAGATCTAATCTTCATACTTAGATGCAATATTGCTATTTTAAGAGTTGATTTATTGATATCATTCAAAATCACATCAAGTATTCTTATCTAATTCAACTAATTTTCAAACAAATCTATGGGACCCTAATAGGTACTACCACTCATGATCAGAATGGCCCTAGGATTAATAAAAAGGATTGACTTCATTCTCCCCAATGCTCCAGAATGAGAGCCTCACCACCAGATGCAGGAAAATTGCTCCAAAGGTGTGAAACTTTAGAGTAATGATTTGTTTCTAAATATGTGCGTATATCTTTTTAAAAATGTTTGTACCTTAAATAATCAAAATAAAGTCAAAGCAAATATTTATTCATTAGGTTTATTAGTGGTGTCGTACAAGTCTAATTTTGATAGATATAAGGCTTTATGTTGTTTTTAGTATTATTAACTCAGCCTAAAACATTTGTGGGTAAAATTTTTAGTGGCATATCAATAAGCTACCTCAAAGTGAAATTCTCTTCATATCAGTTGATTTGCAGATAACTGCTGTGCTACGACAGAAAACATTTAATCATTAACATTTTAATAATTTCAAAACAGAATAATCACCAACCTCCTGATGGTAAAAGATGATAAATTGTATTTCTGTTCTCCACATATTTAAAGATGTTGCGATATGGTCTGATATGACCTTGTGTCATTTGCCTTCCTGTAGCATTATGAAAGAAGGCACGCTTGAAAATTTGATAATATCTCGTGTTTTGTTGGTTTGTTGTTTATGCTTTCATTTGACTTGACTCTCATTTAATAAGTGTTGATGTTATCATTCAAGTCAATATAAGCAATTCTTAGTCTGTCACTTAACCTTCATAATGGCCACTGTGTCAGGCAAGTGCTTTTCAAGTAAACTCCTAGTTACATTCACAGACTAACACTTAGGATTTAATTGGTTCTGTTGAATAGTTTTCACTGCTCAAATGATTTTTGTTAATTATGTTTAAAAAAAAATCATGTAAGAGTTGGCTGGTTTTGTGGCTCAATCAGTTATGATTTACCCTGTTTGTCAGTTGCTTAAGATTCATGGTTTACAAGTATATTGGGGGTAGGGGGCACTGTTACTCTTTGCTGTTTATCCAAGTCCCAAACCTGTCTACTTTGAGATTTTGTATATAGGTATAGAAAAATAGTAGATAGACTAGGCTCTTAAGCCTTGGTATGGCAACCACTCTTGGAGTAGGAAAACTGAATTAAAACTCTTTACTCAGGGCTTAGAATATGCTGTATCTCCTGTAGAGAGGTCAGACTCCCTACCCAATGAAAAAAAGTGTCTGGATCTGGTAGTGAGGCTCCACCTCTGAGAACTATGGAGTACTCCTTTATTACCATTACTCCCAGGTTCACTCTGATATGCAGTGGTAGTACCTGTTAGGATCTCATCTATGGGTCAAATTGATGTCTTTGCTAATTATTTATATTAGATAGGAATTGTAGGTATCATAGAACCATGTCCAAAAAAAAAAACAAATTACAGAAAAAAATGTTAATATGAATGTGTGCTCTTCCTTAAACTCTAGACATAAGATAACCCCAAGCAGGGTAACATGCTATTAAAATCAATCTGCTTAAATACTGACTTTTTCCTTTCATCCTTCCTATGGCAAAGGGGTTAGATAAGTATGTACTTATTGCTTTAGTATATGGGGTCCACTTGTCTTCATGGTATCATATTGAATTTAGTGATATTCTTAGAGTGGAAAGAAAAAGGGGTTGTAAATAGTGTTCTTGTAATATATATGTGTGTGGAGGGGGGTTGTCCCCCCAAGTATTAAGACTGTAGCTATTCTTAGCTAGACAGAAATGAACGAAAAGTTAATTTTCTTTTAAATAGTCCTGTTTGTGTTTAATAGCTATTTCAGTAAGTTTTCCATTGGTTGAAATTTCTCTTTAAATAGGATTTTAGAATTGTCACTGACACTTATGATCACAACATAATTTGATTTGCTGTGCATCTTTCTTCATTTATATTTTAAATGAAGAAAAAAATTTCAAAAAATATTGTTTCAGTACTTTTGATCATCCATTACATGCATGTGCACACACACACACACACATAAAAAAGAGAGATAACTTTGTCCAGGCCACTTGTGTGGGTGCACCCAGTGAGGATCGTATTCTGCATAGTTATGACAATGGGCTTCTCACAGTGTAAAAGTGAGCTAGAATATTTTTAATGATTTATTAATTCTATGTGTACCTCTCTTGGCCTTGTGCCAAACTATGCAAAACTTTATAAATGATTACAACAGAGGAATGATCTGCTTGAATAGTTGGCTAAATAGTATGCCATGGCAAGGTGCCCATGAGCACACCTCACACAAAGGTGTGTTTAGTGTAATGGTTATCATCATTGGATATGGTGATGGTGACCCGAGTTCAAATCCTGGATGAGTCTATTTACATTTCACTTTCTGCTAATGTCTTGAAGAAAAGAATGAATTCATCTGTTCTCTTCAAGCTTTGGATAAATAGTAGGGCAGACTGGGTTTTTAGCCTTAGTAAGGCAACCAATCTTAGAAAAGGAAAACAATTCAAACCATTTCTACTCTGCTTTAAAAAAAATTCTTTTTAGTATACCATCCTCTCATGAAAGAGGACTCGGGGAAGCTACACGCTTACACACAGTACTATAAAATATTCAGAAAATTTGAACAGCATATAAATGAAAGTGAGCTGTACCATTTGGATTGTTGTATAATAATGAAGGTTACTTTGTCAATGTTATGAATAAGAATTTAGGGTACGTTTTTGATGGTAAAACTGCTTGAATTTTTTAGTAACTCTTCATTCAATATTATAAAGCCTTACCAATCTTCGTCCACTATGTAACATAAAAATAATTAAGTTATTGATGTGAGTGGTCAGCATAAAAACCCAACTTAAAATCTAATCTTGTGAATTTGATTTTCTGACTTGAAATATTTTCTCTATATTCAATTTTTCTAGTGTGCCGTATTAAACTAAGTTTTGTCAATATTTGGTGACCTATGATAGATGAGAATTTGCCCCTCAGAAGATTGGTGTAACATAATCTTCCTACCTCTAATTTCCCATCTATTTGGCCTTGTGCCATACTAAGCTCAGCTTAATTGTTATAGACACTCGAGTCATAATTTATTGGGCTGCAGACATTGGCGAAGTCGCTTTGTCGTTCATTAAAGCCTGCTGGCTTTACATGGAAGTGAAATGCTCCGTATTTGGTAGGGAAGGCCGTAGCAGTGTAATAGTGTTGACTAATGGTGGTTAGAAACAGAAGAGGATTGTGGTGAGTATAAGTTGTGTTTATGTGAGTTTCTGTGACTGTTTCCATGACAACTTCTTTTTCGCAATCATCTGTGAAGACTGCTAGTAGTCAGTGGAGAGGGGAAGGATTTTCACCCTTTCTTTCTCTCTCTCTGTCTTTGGCAATGCTGCCACTACTACTGTCTACAGTCGATTATAGTAAAGATGAAAATCATGAAGTGATACCATTTTTTTAATGGAATTTTAGGTGACCCTTCTTGAAACAACCTGTCTTCAATATTTTTGGTACTTTGCCTCTTCTCTTCCCCCTTGTCATTCTATTCTCTTGTTTCAGTTGTTATTTTATTTTTTTTTTTTCAATTATGTTTTACCCTTAAAGATGCACACAGGTAAATCAAAGTTCCTTGTAAGTGGGCCCCAGAGTATTCTAATTGTATCCCCCTGCAAAGGGTTAAGACTCCCATTCTAAAGAAATGTTCTGGGTATGATAGTAAACTGCATATGATGGTGAGGCTTCATTTCTGGAGCGGAATACTCCATCAATGTCATTACTCCCAGGTCCATTCTGATCTCCTAAACAATTACACAAAAATGTAAATATGAACACGATTCTCTAACTTCTAAGCTTAAAATAACCCTAGATGAGTTGACATGCTATTAAAATCAATCAATTTCATACACATATATAAGTTTGGATAGTGTAGTGGTCAGTGGTGTTTAGGGACTTTGGATTTCTTGCATATGATGATCAAACCCATCTTTAGTGGAAGTCAGTGTGTTTCCACTCAATGGGCTCTCTTTCCAACTCGGGTTCATTGTTTGTAAATTTTTTTTCACACTAGAACATGTTTTTCCATATATGTCACATATTCTTGTGTAATTTTCATATTGTTTGTACTTCTTGGCTTCCAAAAATTTGATGCCGGACCTGTATTCCAGCCTGGAACACTGATTTGCTGCCATTTTGAATAGTCTCAAAACAAATAGTTTCTTAAATTTGAATAATTTTTGGTCTAATTCCTGCCATTGCAGAGTTTACATTTTATTGGAAAAAAATTTTCTCTGAAAAAATTTTTTTTTTTTTTTAAATCTTTTCTTTTAATTGAATGATCCTTGTGTATGTATGTGTATATATACATAAGCAATGTTTTTAATTCATGAGAAAAAACTTAACTACAGAACTCAGAAAAAATTCTAGATTAATACTTGTTTTTAAAAATACTTTACTCAATAATCTATAAATCATAGGGGCAATCACTTTAATTTTAAGTAAAACGGTTGAAAATATATTTTTTTAAATATGTATTTGCCATTTAAAAGTGGACTGTATATTTATAATCTGTGAAATAAATCTATCATTTTCTTTTTTAATGTTCCTTTTCATTCGTCATCTTTAATTCACCTTCTCTATTTATCTATATATATATATATATTCCTGTACATTTAAGTTTAACATGTTTTGTTCATTCAGTTCTCCAATCGCATATCATTTTTCCAGCCTTAGATTAAGTATGAAAAGAAAAAGAGAACTGAGACTAAACCTCCTTTAGTGTAAGAATCTTATTGTTGATCTCCAGTCAGCACATTGATGGATTTGTAAAATGAACCAAGAACCATCAGTCATTGTTACATGACTCAATTATTGAATAACAACATTGTGTAAATGTTTGGGTGTGATTGCATTTTTTTTCTTTTTGACATGATTTATGGTAGATATAACATTTTCTTTTCTTGTTTTTCACTTATGTGAATACAGAAACCTTCAGGTAAAGATGTAGGGCTATAAACCTACATGAATTCTTTTTATAAACATGTTTGGATGATATGGCAAGATTTTGAAAAGAATAAATCTTTTGCTGAGGAAAAAAAAATACCACAGACATTCCCTTTGGATTGTAGGATTCATAAGTATTTCCCTTGGTCAATCAGTCTCTCTCTCTCTCTTTCATATATCTAAAATTTTCAGTGTATGTTTTTATATATATATATATATATATATATATATATATATATTCACTAAGTTAAGTGCCTTGTGTATGCATATTTTGTCATTAGGATATGGAAATTGATTTATGGGAATACGTGTGTATTTATTTATTTATTTATATATATGCATTGATAAGGTAGTTGACTGTTATGCTTGAGTCTTTGTATATGCATACACACTCAAAGAATATCCAGAAAGAAAAAGAATTTCTTTCAAAAACCAATTTATTGCTTTACCAGTAACTTAAAAAGGCTCATCGCCTTTAAAATAGACACCTCTACCATCCCCATACACTGATTCTCGCATTTTTTCCCCCCTTGTTTTGGAATTCCTTCTGAGGGACAATGTTTTGAAGGATATGCTCGGGTTCTGTAGGGCATTTTCTTGTCATCTAAAACTGATAATTTTTCAGGATGGATTTTGTTTAGGAACCAAGAAAAGCTCTGTAGAGTAAGGCTGTTGAATGATTTGTCGTCTGATAGTTGTCTAGATTCGAGATTGTCTTTGGCAGATGTTCTTTCTTATTTGAAACCCTGGTTCTGCTCATGACATTTTCTTATGGCTCAAACAATCTTATCAGGCCTGTTGTATCTGTTTACTCGACCTCTCTGCCATGAGTAGGATGTGGCACAAGGCCACTTTTTTAAGTGGACTTAGAGCTTGTTTTAATTCAGGTAGCTGAGGGAGAATAGTTGAATTTGTGCTTTTCCAAAGGGCATTTGCACAAAGTGAAATGCAAACATCCTTGTTCAGGATTTAGACTTGGGTCATTTCCTATGACAATGACTGTTATGCTATTAGGCCTGTTGTAAATTCAAAAAGTTTTTGTAAAAGTCTGATACACTGACTACATCTCTGCAGAAGGGCAAGTTCCCCCCACCCCAACTAGTGTCTGAGATATGACATTAAACCATCTGATGGTGAGGCTCCAGTCTTGGAGATTTGGGGAATGTGGAGTACCTCTTCATTGCCATTGCTCCCAGGTTTACTCTGGCCTTGAGTGGTTGCACTTGATACGGTCCTATCTACTGGTCAGATAGAACAAACTTTGTGTGCAAACAAATGACTGATGTTAAATTGTGACTGTTATATAGCAATAATTGAAACCCTTAAACAAGTCAGAGCTTTTTTTGCTCACAGTTAAAGAATGTTATCTATAAAATGTGTTTACGAATCATATATATCTAATGTGTATAAACAGGATTTGGCATTAAATAATCTACAATGGTTGATATGCCATAAAATCCAACCAAACCAAATTTGTAAAAGTCACTGACACATGATATTTTAGCTGTGCGAATGATAAAATGTATCATTGGCATGCTGTTTTAAAAAGTATCTTTTTTGGATACATCTTCTGTGTGTAATACTACTTACTGATATCCATTTTTATTCTATGTTCCATAAGCAATAAAATGCTGGTATTTTTGGTTTAGAAGAAAACTATTTTAGAAAATTGTTAGGAGTGTATTTATTTATGGACAATACTAACACACTCACAAAGTATTTAGCTGTGAAAAAATCCATAGGTATATTTGAATTGCTATGAGAAAAAAAAAAAGTCTTTTGAAAAGAAACTAAATAATTTATACAAAAGTATCTAATAATTTCCATTGTAGAATAGTGTAAGACTGTCTTAAGAAAAATCCTTCTGCATACTTAAATCAGGTTTTTAAAATAGTTTAATTTTAGAATGCTCAGTGACCATAGAAATTTTGAAGTACACTGTTTGCTTGTCATTTAATTTACAGGTCAATTTTTATGTATTTAATTTTTTTTATTTGAATTTTATGAAAAGAAATAGAAAGTAGAAGTCTAAAGATTTAAATTTTTGTTAAAAAAAATGGAAAGATATTTTTAGAAAGCTCTGTTGCCATAGAAACTCTGTTACCGAGTTCTTAATTTATAATTTAATTAAAAATGCTCTTGGTGTGACACAATAGACATGTGATATCTTTTAAGAATTTTGAATGTGTTGCTATAACAGAATTTAACGTCATTGAAGAAGAAAGAAATTATATTTGAATTTTTATCTACATTATGAATTTGCTTAATCGTCTTACACGTTAATCATCCATGTACCCACCCTGCAGCCAAATGGGATATTATTTCCTCTTCTCTCTAAACCTCAACCTAGTTGGCTGGGGCTGTAGAATATGCTGACTGCATCTCTGCAGAGGGTAAGACACCCACCACAGCCCCAGTGAGTGTTCTGGATATAACATTTAACCATCAGATGATGAGGCTCCAGTCCTGGAGCTTTAGGGGAATGTGGAGTATCCCTTCATTGTCATTGCTCCCAGGTCCACTCTGACTCAGAGTGTTAGTACCTGATAGGATCCCATCTATAGGTCAAATAGAATTGTTTGACCATTTAACTGTGTGCAAACAAATGACTGATGTTAATGGTTCGTGTTACATAGGAATACTTGAACCCATTTTTACTGTGTGCAAATGAAACTATTGGTGTTAGATAATAGTTGAAACCATTTAAGTTTTAGTAAACAAATAAATCATACTAAATAGAATCATTTGTGTTTAGTTGGAATGCTTAAAACTGTTTAACTATGTGCAAAAAATTGAATTCTTAGTATTAAATACTAATACTTGGAATCATTTGACTGCGTGCAAATGAATGAATGGTTTTGAGTAGAATTATTAGTGTTAAATAGCAATTCCTGAAACCATGGAACTGTGTGCAAATAGATTAGCTCTAACTCATCTAAAAATGAGATTACCTACAAAGCTATTCACTTATATATAAACCATTTAACTGCGTGCAAACAAATGACTGATGTTAAATTCAATTGTTAGTGTTACTTGAAACAGTTTTACTGTATGCAAACAAATGAGCTCTATCTTATTTAAAAATGTTATTTAGAAGCTATTCATTTATAGCTTATATACATACATACATATATAGGAGTAGGTATCATGCAATAACTGATGTTTATACAACAGCATTGCTTCTAACAAAGCCTCCATCAGATGACTCTGGGTTCAGGCATGGTTTCAGGGCCGAAGCATCATTACCACTAACCCAGAGCGCCCCAGCAGTATCTCACGACACCATCAGACTTAGTCAGATTGTTGTTGCTCAGTGGGATTGCCAGATCCACGCTGATGCAGTTAGAGCCTTATCTTGGATCTTTATATATAATAGGATTTGGCATTAAATAACCTTCCAGGGTTGATATGCCATAGAACCTAACCAACCAATTTCTCCTGAAATCAATTCGGATATTTTTTAAAATCGTATTTGATCTGAAGAAGTAACATCTGTGTTCAACTTTGATGGAATTGCAATGTACTAACTTTGTTTACTATGCTACTTAGTGAGAATAGATGAATTATTGCATATTGGTTTGCTGAAAATCTTAAGAGCTCTAAAATTCTCATAAGGTCCAACAACATGCTTACTTGGGCTGAAAAAGAAAAATGCTTTAAAGATTTCTCTGTGTCAACAATACTGTTATTCACAAAATAGAATATGTTACTAAATATTGATTTTTCTAGTTTTGGTAGAATTAAATACTAACAAATGATGTGTGTATTAAGTATTATTGAGATGGTTATTGTGCATTTTTGTATTATTTATTGTAAAGGCAACAATAGGATTTATGTGAAAAAATTGCAGATCGTTCTTTCTTGCTAAAATAACTTCTCTTGATTTTGCTCATTCTATGGAACTTCCAAAGCTCCTATGTTTATAAAACTACAAGGATAGGTTCATTTTTAAGTGATAATTTAATGGAAAATTGAACATTAAATAAAGAATATTGAATTTATTTTTTTTTGTTATTACTTCATAAGAAAATTCTATTTTTAGTATATCATTGTGGTGAGATAGAAAAGTGTTACAAAAATGAATAAAGAGACATCAGTAATTATTGTACATAATGATGTGCATACACAAATATTAGTATAAAATTATTTGGCTCTCTCTCTCACTCTCTCTCACACTCTCTCACTCTCTCTTTCACTCACACACTCTCACTCTCTCTTTCACTCACACACTCTCACTCTCTCTTTCACTCACACTCACTCTCTCTTTCACTCACACACTCTCTCTCTCTCTCACCCACACTCTCTCTCTCACCCACACTCTCTCTCTCTCTCTCTCACACACAATGTGCTACCTAAACATTTAGGAAATTTGATCAAGTTAGCCAATGTTTCTCATGTCTCACTAACCATTTCACTCATACCTGGAAATCACTCCCCTGAGAAATAAAAAAATAAAAAAATTTTTTCTATTACTTTATTATATACTAAGGACCCTCAACCAACATACTGACCTGGCTTCAGCAAATAGCTGATGCATAACACACTCTAGTATTGTTCCCTATTAATTATATGGACATCATCCTATGTTTTGTTCTGTTAACTATATGAACCTCTTCCTATTTGTTTTTACATTTAGCATGCAGTATTGCAGTTGTATAAGTGGATGGCTTTCTACCCCTGTTCATGAGATCCTGTTATAATAATTCTGACCTGTGGCAGACACTATCATAGATTTCAACTGGTGGTTGGAATGGAGTGGAGGAACCTTGCTCGGAAATGATTAGCTGATTATTATCTCTTTGAATGGTGTATATTTACTTGACCTTACACCATTTACTGGCTGGCAAGTTAATGACATTACTAACTAAAGATATAAAATACTGAAATAGCTTGATTAGCACTCAATGTCTCCTTAAAAGGGGGAAAAAATGCTGCCCTGAAATATGAATGAACAGAACTGAAGACAAACAGATAACCATTGCACCATAGGTGTCTTGTGTATCATTGTAGGAAATGATTTTGTTGAAATCCTAGATTTGAGAAGAAATAAGTCATTCTAGATATAGGTTCATGCTTGCTATCCCGCTGAAAATATTTGGCCAGCTATCATTTTAAAATATGACGTCAATGGAATGGATTTGTACTGTATATCTTATTAAATTCTTTTGGGATCTTATGAAATGTCTAAGTTATACGTAAGTTATTGTTTATTTTCATACACATGACACATTAATCAAAAGAGTGCTATTTTATTTCTGAGAGTCTCCATGATAGTTCCTTTTATCATTATTCATTTTGGAAATTGTCCATTTAATTTTTATGAAAAATTTTATGGGAAAAAAAAATGTTACCATTTTAAATCTGTAGCAAGGGAGATAACTCAGTTGTTTATATTTGTTCTTTAATCAGAGCTGATTTGTTTGTACCTTTACTTTTTACACCAAGCCACAAATTTTGGCGTATTCAGTGAGAATCACTTGTCAGGGTGTAATGGTTAACAAGCTAGTCTTGAAGATCCATTGCCACTGAGTGTTAGAGCTTGAGTCTTATTTTTAGCTGTGGGCTAAATTTCTGTTTAGTTTTTAAGAGTGAACTGTATTGTGTAATGGTTTGGTCACTCTCTCTTTTTCTCTTGCTCAAATACCCAAAAAAAAAAAATGGCTGCAAAGAATGGGTACCGTGCTTGGACACCAGTTCAAAAGTTTGCCAGTTTCTCTTGATCTTAGGTGGAAAGCAATACTTTGTGTCGATAGAGCACCCATACTTTGATCCTAGGCATTCTTGGATTGGAGTCACAAATTAGTGGATTCAACGTTTTTTTTAATTCTGAACTTGGGGGTGGGGAAGGGTCCACAGGTAAAAAAAAAAGGCTTTGGAAATCACTGATTTATAAAATCATTATGTATGTAAGCTCATCACTTCAGAGATGGAACTTGAGGTTTGTACCGAGCTTAATTTAGTTTATTCCACCATAAAGCTGTAATCTTAGGGGATTACAATGAGCTTTGAAATATCTACCATCGAAGTAATGGTCTGTGAGACTATTCCATTAATCATTGCAGTAAGGCTTCATGATTATTGACTTACGCAAAGCCATAATGAGGATTGATGACAATAGTAATGGTCTGTGTTACTTGCCTATTAACCACCACATCACAGGAAGCAACCGGGGAAACAGAATTATAGTCAGTATTTATTATGCAAGCTAATCATATTTACTAAATTTAGTTTCAAATGTTATTTGAGCACCCAAATGGAAATAGAACTCACTATTCAGTAAATAGCTAAGAATGAATTCTGGAATCTGGAGGTCTTGAAGTTTGAACTGGTACAAATACTTGAATGTGGGGAACTTGGTGAGAACCAAACCCACTATATAATAATGATTTACAAAACTAATTCGCTATTGATTATGCCTTAGTGCGACATCTAATTAAACTTTGTTTAATCTAATGCAAAACTACAAATGGGAATGATATATTTGATCCTTCATGATTTTTTTCTCTCTCTTGCACCTTGCCCTAGCAAAAGAAAATGGCTGCAAAAGAATGGTTACTGTACTTGGTCACCTGTTCAAAAGGTGGGCAGCTTCTCTCTGGTCTTAAGCTAAGAGCAATACTTCGATTGTAGACAGAGCACCCATACTCTTTACTGTTTATATAATAATCTTTTTATATTGTTGGTTTATTTGTTTAATTTTTTTAAAATGAGTATCCTGCTTGTTATTTATGATAAAATACCCTAAAAAACCCATCAAGATGATCTCTCTTAGAATGTTCTTGTCTTATAATTGATCTAATGTACGTTAAAGCAAAGATGACAGCTGTGAAAAAGGAAAGGAAGAAGTTGAGTTTGAGTAACAGATTTTGTCTACCTACAAGGATCCAAAATACTACTTGGATAGTGGAGTGTGCAAGTGTTTTATTGGTGACATGGCGTGTGTCTGGAAGACTGATTGAGATTGTATATACATACTAGAAAAGTGTGTGTGTGATATGGCCCATTAGTCTAAGCTACTTCCTGGCGGAAATACAGTGTTGTTTGTTGTTGCATTTCATCAGATATTTCCACTCTTAATTACCAGTTGAATGTCACTCAGCTTCCTGTATGTAATGTATGTGTGTGTGTATATATATATATATATATATATATATATATATATATATAAACCATCTTAGTATGTAGATATACAAATTGCCATTTCATGTATTAACATGGGTATGGGTATGTATTCATACACTTATGCACAGTTGTATAAAATATATATAAAGAATTTAACTTATCAATATTATGAATTTTTAAAAAAAGGCTTAAATTGTTGTGATGATGACCGTAGTTGTTACTTGTTGAAAAGAAACAAATCATTGTAGATATATATTTGTTTGTCTGAAGATTAAGAGTTTGATTCTCACTGGGTGCTATATAATAAGGCTTTTTGCTAAACTAATCTAAGCTGGGTAAATGACTCAAATCTTTCTTTTTTTTTTTTTTTGAATGCTTGGATTTTTTTGGACAATTTAATTCTACATTTATATGTAGAATTGCCCATTATTTTTCAAAAACCTTTATTAGATAATATACAAGTGTACAGATACTTAATACATAGATGTGTGTGTGTATATATATATATATATATATATATGAGTGAAAGAAATGTTAGATTTATATTATATATATATATATATATATATATATATATATATATTGTCATAAAAATATTTTTTCTTAAATCAGGAGGTAAATATGCCACCATGTCCCTTTTTAATTTGGAAGATTTTTTCAGAAATTTCAGAGTTCCACTGCCTTTTGCTCCAGGCATCTGAGCATGTTCTTGCCTACACTCCATGAGTGTAATGTGGTGGGGTTACTGCCTGTGAGACAAGTACTTGAAAAAAAAAAAAAAGACTTATAATTAACTGTCTTCAGTGACAAATGGCCAGAAACACCTGTCTGGGTTAAATGAGATGCTGTGAATAGCTATACATTCTGGGCTTGAACATCAATCTCTAGCACTGGTAGAAAATGCTTAAGTATTTGCTTCGAAACAATAAATCATAATTGACAGGTTCAACTAATATATATATATGTATATGTACAATGTAATTTTTTTTCTTATTAATAGCTGCCATTTTGAGAGAAGTGAATGAAGAGGAAAAGGAGAAAATAGCAAGATTGTTTGAATCTCTTTGGAAATATTATGAATTCACTCATAAATATCTTATATATTTATCTAGTTTTATTTTTTCTGGCAATCAGCTGACAGCAAGTCTGAAAATTTCCCATCCTAATATTCATAAATTTGCATGTTCATATTGTATTTAGTTGGCATTGTTTTATTTATTTATTTATTACCAACCATTGTTTTTCTATTTAACACTTTTTTTTTTCAAAATCTCATGGGTTCTTCCCTCTTCTTTCTCACCATTATATATAGCTTTAATGTGACAAAGGATTTTTGTGACATATAAAATCTGTCTCCAGACTAATCATGAATATTAGGCACTTTTATTAATCTATTTTCATGGGTATTTTATGATGCTCTAACTAAGCTTGTCTCATTGAACATTAATTACTATTGTAGTAATCTTTACTGAATGCCTTTAAATGCATTGCCTTGTGCCAGACTTCACTTTTTTTAGTAAATACCTATATCAATTAAACTCTTTTCATTAAAAGAAAAAAAAAAAAATTTTTTTTTTCTTTTTATTAAATTTTGTGGCAGATTTTATTTGTGTGGAATGGATAATTCCCGCATTTTCACATTTGTGATTGGCAGAACCTCATTCTGTCAAAATTGAAGCCAATCTTTTGAAGTCTAACCATTCATGTTTTGTGACAGAATAATGGTTGCAAAGTGCCCCAATATGTCAAGAATTTGGCCTAATTGCCAGTAAACAATAATTTAAGACATTTTCTCTTGTTTTATTCTAAAATGTTACCAAACTAAAAACATTTCTTTTTGACTTGAGATTATAAAAGGAACAGGTCAAAAGAATTCAGCCTATTTGTGATTTAAAAAAATTTCTTTTATTGGTTTTAATATTTTTTTGCTTTTTTTGATGCACTGTTACAATCTTAAAGTGTTTATCTGTCCATCCAGCTGCTCATTTGCAATTAGTTGCCTGTTTTTCAAAATTCTGCCAACAATTGTAATTGTGGGTAAATAAAAACAATTATCTCTGTTTGCATTTTCTCCACAAATGAAATTCTGTTGCAGAAATCTAAGGAAATCATCTCTTTTATTGTACTGATACTGACTTCTCAGTTTGCTGTATGTTGAAGCACTTAACACTAATAATAATGACTAAACCATTACTCTGGTAATGAGTTCAATCCTAACTGGGAGCACCCACAATTTTTTGCTAGACTAAATTTTGTAAGGTATGAACCCCCTAGCTATGGGTTAAATAGTATCTATACAATCTTTCCCAGGGCTGAAATCTGGGTGCACATCCTCAGTTGGTAATCTATATATTTATGCAGGTTTGTTTTTTTTCTTATATGATGCCATCTACAAAGTGGTTTAAACCCCTATACATATGTTTGTGTGTGTGTGTATATATATATATATATATATATATATACACACACACACACATTTTATGCATTTTGATTTATTTTTAACTTCCAGGCTGTAAATATAACTATTTAGAGAGAAAATGTACATGCACTTATTTTTTTTTTTTTTTTTTTGTAGTTCTACTATTAGACTTAAAATTGTTTGTCATATTTCCATAATTATCTATTTTGATTAGTCTTTGTGTTATTTTTTTTATTGCAACTTACTTGGGTCGTTATTTATTGATCGTGAGGAACAGTGTGGATTAGAAATTTTGCATTACAAACTCCCTCCTTTTGTCTGGGGGGGGGGGAAAACTTAGCTCAATTTATTAAATGCATCAGCCACTCATTTGTCGAAGCTCAACCAAAACCTTTTTAAACTTATCCTTTACTTAGTTTCTTAATCTCTGCACCATAATTAATTTTTTTTTTCTTTTTACACTAACATTGAATAATGTATGAATTTATTGGTTTGATTTTAAACTTCTCTGAGTCACTTACTCTTCATAGCTCACTTGGTATAGCAGCTGGTGTATATTGACATGCTTCCTTGAGGTAAAAGGGGATGTGAGTTTGAATATCACTAAGTGCTAATTCTTTATTTATGATCTGAGTTGTTGTTTTGTCAACGATATAACCTAAGTGAGCCATGGCCAAAAATAAAAATTGCAGATAAAAGAAAGCATTCATCAAATAATTATTAACAAGGCTTCATCAAGAAATAAATCACTAATTATTATTTTTTCTTTTTTCTTTGAAAAGGAACAAGATGTCAAACTTGACGGTTTTGGCACCAGACAACTATGTGACCTGTCCATATGACCTGACCCATCGTATCCTGTGGCACAGACTGCCCCTTCACTTGGTCAAGTGTCGAAAGCAGCACCAATTTGTCCCTTTGCAACCTTGCCCTTTTGACACTAAGCACTTGGTACCGCATCAAGAGATGCATTTCCATATGATTATGTGTGATGCTAAGGTGATTCTTGAGTCTGACATTACACATTATGCCGTACAAGAAAAAAACCTGCGGGACGAGTCCCAATCTCATTGCCAAGTGCCAAAATCTCCACTTGCTGATTCTGTTAAGGAAGAACCAGCAAAATATGTGCCCATAAGAAATCGGATAAGGAGAAAACTCCCAAAGCAACTCAACATGGATACCCAATTTGATACTATAAGTCAAGATGAAAAAGAAGAGATGTGGGATGAAGATGTCCATCGAAGTGGAATTGTGGTGCAACCATTTAAATTTGGAGAGAGCAGTGTAAACCCCAGTTTTGCAGAATGTCGAAGTTATTCCTTAGGGGGTAATGTGATTCCCCTGAGGCAGCCACTAAATGTTGTCCAAATTACAGACTCTAGAGAGGCAAGGAATCCAATTGTATATAGTTATGCCATGAATTCTGTAGGTATTGGACGTGGTGCAGGTCGAGGAAGAAACCTGACCTCAGGTGAAAGCTGTGATTCTAAACTTTCGATATCTCGGATTAGTTCCCTTGGGGTGGGTCGTGCTAGAGGCAAGGTTTTCCCCTGAGAGAGGAGGGAAAATTTAGGGTGGGAAACTTTTCGGACCCAAAATTTGGCTGATCTTTATCCAACCATTTTGATTTGGGCTTTCTTTTTTCTTGATTGCATGCGGTTCATTTCTAAAGTTGTTCCTGTTCGCAATCCAAAGAAACCAATTTTTGCTATCTTTTTCAATTTTATATATAAAATGGATAATTAATAAACTTGCTGGACCAAAACCAAACCAAAAGGGCAATTTTGTGTGTCAAAGAAAAAAATGTTGGCAAACAAATGTTATGCTTTTCTCTTTTTTTGTTGAATACTTCAGAATATTATTTGAAGGGAAATAATATGGAAAATAGTCAAAATGAAGAACTTTCAGAAAGCTTAATTTTTTTTAAAGAATCACTTTGAATTAAAATTCCTGGAAGAGTGAGATGAATACAAAAAAATGTACAAATTATTGAAAAAAAAATGATAGAGATTTGGAAATTAAAAGTCGCAGACAAGACTTCTTTTGAGAATTTCGTGGACTCTTGGATTGTTGTCTTTATCATTTTATTTTATCAAAATAAACTTTTCATGTTTCTCTTGGTATTTGGCATTTTGAAAAGTTAGTTAAGTCTGTTTGGTTTATTTTTCATGTATAAATTTTGTATCATAAATTCATTTGTTGGGTTATTGTCTGGATTCATTTAGATATCATCATGAAGTAAAAAGCTAGAACCGTTTTAAGCAAGACAAAAAAAGGGAGATAATCATAACTAAATGGTTTATAGAAAATCTTTTAAATAAAGATAAATATTAAGATTGCTTTTTTGAATGTATTAAAATTTTGTTTCTATTCTTTCAAATATTTGGATTATGAAATTACTTTAAATTTAGTTTCGAAAATCTGTTAATTTTAAAGTATAATGTATCCATTATGAAAGGAACATAAGTCTTAAGATGAAGTTAATAAAAAAGATTTGAAACTTTCTTTTTGACTTAATAAAATCTAGATAAGCCTTTTACACTCGGTGTACTTGTAGTAGACGGTAAATGATAAACTTACTAAAAATCTCTGATTATTTTTCTAAATGTTTGTTTTTCTTATGTAGTTTAAGATCATAAAATGACCATATTTGATTTTCAAAGAATTTCTAATCAGGTTATTTGTGTTTCAAATAAACTAATTTCCTGTTCTCTACAGAAAGATCTCATCACTGACTTAGATCAGCAGAAATTAGTTCCTTATTTTGCAACTGATATAATTGTTTGTCTAAATTTTTGAGATGAAGCCTAATAATTTTTATCACTTAGAATATTTGGACTATTTTCTTAATCTTCATTGTTATATGAACAACATTTTGACCAATATGTCCTTTGGCCTTTCTTCAGTTGTTTCATGCTAAACTCGGGAGCCTCCAAAGAACTCCAGATTATTGTCTACTGCATATTACCAGTTTTATTTTATTTAAAGATCTATTTAAAATTGGATTAAAGAAGCCAATCCACAGCAGGTTCTGTGTAAGCTTGCAAGTTTTACATGAAGCACCTGAAGAAGTCCTAACAACATATTGGCCAAAACATAATGAAGAAGGCAATTATCTGGAATATTCTAAGTGATAAAATATAACTGTTGTATTGATGTAGCTGAGGCTCAGGTAATATTTTTCTTTTTGACTTCAGGTTTCCTTAAAACCTTTCTCTCATTTTGATGTATGATCTGATTTCCCCACCCCTTGGGCGTCAATTGCCTGCTTTTCCCAAGAACCGCTGAATGAGCTCATCTAACCTCCAAATTGTCACATTTGAATATTTGCTTGTAATTCTGGGAGCAAAATTTCTTTGTTTAACGATTGGTTGTATTTTAAAAGTATTATTGATGTTACTATTCTTAATTATATACTTTTAAATCTCTGTTTATAATAAATATGATCAATCAAAAGCTATGTCAACAGAAGAAAGTATTTTGTATTTTTTTGTCCATTGATTACATTAAATAATGAAAATTACATTTGAACTTTGTTTTATCTTTGTTTTGTGGTTTGATGATTTAAATTTTCTTAATCTAAAAAATAATTCAAATATCAATTAAAAAATCCTTTTTATTACCATGCTTGTTGATTCTTAGTATATATAAGCTAAGTTGACTATATATAGTCAACTTAGCTTAGTAACTGTCTACAGTTGTATAGGTGAGTAACTGACTGTTACCAAGCACCGTTGACTGTTTGTATGCTATTGATACTTAGATTATATTTGCTCTATATTTATGAATATATTAAACCACACACATATAGTGTTGGATACTAATGTCAAAAAGAAAATTCAGATTTTTAGCATTTTGGATTTAAAACTAATACTCCCTCCCCACACGTATCGATTTGAGGAAAAACTTGCTCATCATTATGCAGAATTTATAATTTTCTACCTTTTTATAAAAAAAAACAAACTTAAACCTGTAAATAATCAAAAATTCTGATATGTTTATCAGTGACAAGTCAAACAAGATAGAACATTAACTGGTCTTTCTATAAAAATTATTAGAATCTTCAAAACTATACATTATAAAAGAAAAAAGGCCTGATAATTTCCTTTATCCTGCTCTCCTAACCCGTATTTGATTTAAAAACTTCTAAACGATTTGGTTATTCACACACACACACACACAATTTTATTTTGCTTAAAAAAGTTAATTGTTGAATGAAAATTAGAAATATTAAATTCTCTAAAATAAGTTGACTTAGTTTTACAAAAGCTTTAAAGAATGAATCTCTGCGGTGGCTAATGTATTCAACTGGTACTTCACAGTAAGCAAGATCGGACTCCAGTCATGTTATTACATTCATTTTCAGACCAATATATTTGGGAAAAGAAAAAAAAAACCTGATTGTCTCTAGCTATGTTCTTCTATAAGGCTTTAAATAACTCCTAACAGTTGATATGCCATTTAAAACTAAACCAAAGATTTGAAAGAACTTGGACATATGTTTGTGACTTCAAAGGTGGTGTTCAAGCTATTTTTCCCCTGTGATAGAATTAAGTAAAAACATGAACCTGATCGACTATATTTGTATCCGCCTTTTGACTTAACCATTGTATGCGGTTGGTTCAGGCTAATTTTCTTGTGTATATGTATGTCCCGATATGTGTACCATCTGGCTTTGTTTGTGTGTCATCTACTAGAAGGTTGTGGAATCTTGTTCCAAGAGATCAGTTGGAAACTATGTACAATACTTAAAACAACATCCCATCATACAAACAAGAACAATATATCTATATTCTGAGACGTTTCTAATCTATCAAGGGAGGTGAGTTTAATCAGAAAAGTCTATGCCAAGCTTTGTGTAAATAAGACCTCCGTAAATGCAAGTAAAATCGTTCAATTTATCTTTTTCATTGACCTTAGATGAAGTTAAACAAATCCTCACCTCATCCCTTGGTAGTCCTGGTATTGTCTTAACTTTATGGATTCCATAAATATCAGAAACATACCAGTCTAACACGCGTGAAGCCAAATTCACTACAAATCTCTCACTAGTCATAGACATAGCATTTATCAGATATTCATATAGGCACTAGTTGTATAATGGTTATCATCAAAGGAAATGAACACAGTGACCCAAGTTCAAATCCTGGTTGAGGCTGTTTGCATTTCACTTAGTGCTAATACCTGTAGTAAAAGGTATGAATCCCACTGTTCTCCCTCCAAACTCTTGGTAACTAGCAAGGGAAAGAAGGCTCTTTAATCTTGGTATGGCAACTAGTCTAGGAGAAGGAAAACTTTGAATTAAAACCTGTTAAACTCAGCTTAAAGAATTTACCTTGTATCACATCCTGCTCGGGCAGAAGGATTGGTAAATACATATATAAGCAGCTGAATCTTGTTTGGCACAGTGCCAGAAGTATGGAGCACCCAGTAAGAATTGAAATCACCTATTTTCTGCTAGCCTCATTAACTTCACCTCCCTTAATGTTATCGTCAGCCTATTTTTTGTATTATTATAAACTTCATCATGTCTTGCTGCTTACATGGATTTCCCTAACTCTCTTTCTTGCCATCTGTATCTATTATCCATCACTGCTGACAGGTCTTCCCAGGCCACATCCTGTGTCTGTACAGAGCTGTTGTAGATAAGTTCTAGGTGGTTGTCTTACTCTTGTGTATCTGTGTGAAGGGGTCTGTAGGAGAATGTTGTTTATGAGTTTCTCATTACGAAATCAGTATTTATGCACACGCAAACACATTTGCAAGCAAGATTTTCATATTCCATTTTGCCCAGTTGGTTGGGGCTGTAGAATACACCAACTGCACCTCTGCAGATAGGTAAGACCCCCCTCTCAATGAGTGTCCTGGATATGACACTAATCTGATGGTGAGTTTCCATTGATGCTGGAGCTTTGGGGAATGCGGAGCATCCCTTCATTGCTATTGCTCCCCAGTCCACTCTGAGCCGGAATGGTAGCACTTGATTGGGCCCTATCTATGGGTTAAATAGAACTAACTGCATACTTATGCAAAAACTGAATTGTTTGAATTAGAACTGTTAGACTAAACTGAATAGCTGACATAGAAATATTTTTGACAATTAAACTGTACTTACATTTAAACAGCATGCTTATACTAAACTGAATTGTTTGAAATGGAACTGTTTTAACATTGAAACTGTATTTACACTAAATTGAATTGTTTAATATAGAACTGTTTTGACATTTAACTGTGTGTCAACAGAATCTGTACTTAAACTAAACTGAATTAGAACTGTTCTGACAATTAAACTATGTACTCATGCTAAACTGAATTGTTTGAGATATAGCTATTTGCCTAAAAATGGATTTGATGTTAAATAACATACAAAGGTTGATATGCCATAAAATCCAACCAACCAATTCATATTTCATTGCTTGAATTTTTGCGTTTTCGTCTCTTGTTGAAACTATCGATATAGTTCTTTGTTCATTCCTTTCTCTTTATTTATCCTGTGAATGAGGAAGTAAAGTTATCTTTTAATGATGATGGCAAGGAAAACATTTTGTTTACTGATTTCATTTAAAGGACTTTTTATTGATGACCTTTTTCTATTTTACAAACAATCATATAAAACAACTTGATATTTTGGACTTGAAATCACACGCGTGATGTTATATCTGCAATCATAACACCGGAATTGACATTAAATATATATATATTTATTTTTTTTTTTTTTTTGGTCTCTCTTTAATGTCTTAGTGATATAATTTGTGTGTCTGTCTGCATGGAAAACTTAGCTTAGCACTCGGCCAAAAGTAATGGAGCATCTACTGAGAATCAGAATCGTCTCGATTGCAAACCATTACACAATAAGTGCCTTGTTGTTCAAAGCATGGGTATTGATTGTATTTCTAAGGGTTTTATTTCCTATCAAGCCCCTTAATGAGCTTTCATATGCATTGTCTATCACTTAGTGTTCTAGTTCAACCAAGATGGGAATTTTTTCTTATAACTCTTAAAAAGAAAATCGTTAGTTCTTTGAGCTTATTGCACCAGTATACTGTTAGCAATTTTATTTCTGTCCACTCCAACATTGTAGCTCTGGTTTATCAAGGTGGAGATTATGTGTTAGCAGCCATGGGTAAATTTAAGCTTGGGATTTTGTTTCTTTGGTTTCTTTTTTACAATTGTACAAATTGTTTTGTATTAACCATATCTGGAATGGTCTGTACCTTTCATGGCTTTTGACTTATAGTCAAGCCATGAGAAAGAATTGGTTCCTACGAGATGAAAGTTAAGTAGAAAGGAGCCTATTCACTACTTAGATTCTTTGGTTTCTTTGTTTTAATGGCATATCAACTCTTTATAGGTTATTTAATGCCAAAGTCATTCTCCTAGAAGAACAGTAGAGGTACTATTTAACCCATAGCTGGGAGGATAAGGGGGTTCATACCTTTCCCAAGGGTATTTGCCCGAAAGTGAACGTAATAGCGCGACTGGAGTACGAACTCGCGTACTATGATTCCGCAGTCCATCGCTTTAACCATTACACCACGAGGACACCCCCTACTTAGATGGGTGGCAACTCAAGCAAAGACTGGTATTGTGTACAACCTGAGGCCTGAGTGCCATATCGAAGTAAAGCTTTGTAAATAACTACATTTCATGGTTTTTGGTTATTCTCTTCTTGGTTTGGCCAGGAACTTTTCAAGATCTCTTGTATTTATGCTCATTGAGTTTTTACAACAGTAGTCAAATAATGGGTTTCATTTAAGATTTAATGACAGTCTCCAAAAATTTAATTTTCTCTTCTCTTTGCTGACTATACTGTTGTCTGTATGATTTTTTTTTTTTTTCATTTCTGACTTCTCCAAGTATGCCAATGATGATGGAAAAGACTGTTCCATAACTTGTTCAGTTCCCTGGGCAAGTCTGTCTAGCTACTTACTTACAATTTTATTATTATTAATCATTTATTTTTTTCTCCTTTACCCAAGGCTCCTATTTCTTCTCTTTTTAAAGGATCTTAGCTGCAGACAATTGTAACTGAATGGAAGAAGGGGTGTTGAGGTTAAAAATAAAACTGACCCAGATTGTTGACCTAGTTTCATTGCTAGTTATAGGGGTATGGTGGAAAGGGTAGATTGTTAAGTAAGAGAAAATTCTTCACACCCCACTTTTTTTTTTTTTTTTTTTTTTTGAGCTCTGAAATCTCCTTCATTCTTTCTCTCTCTCTTTTTCTCTCTCTCTCTCCACTGCTTCTATTTTATCTCCATCTTTTCTTTGTTGAGTTGATGACCTAAATCCTGGCTTTTTGGTACTCTTGCACTGACCAAAGTTTATAATGAAATGGTGGTGGAAGAAATAGGCCAAGTTGTCTCCGCCTCTGTTTTTCTCTTTCTCTTTCATTATATCCACCTTTCCTCTTATTTTCCTTCTTTCTCTTTTTAATCTCTTTTTCATCTCTCCCTTCTGTCTTCTCCCTTTTTCTTTCTCTTTTCTCACCATCTCTCTTTTTTTCTTGCTTCTCCTTCTCTCTCCTTTGTCTCCTCACTTTTTTTTTCTCTCTTGTCTTTCCTTTCTTTTCTTATTTGAATCTTTTATGTTCTTCATTTGTTTAACTTGGTAAAATAAATGAGAGGAAAGAAACCCTTTCTTGGATTTCAAAGCTTTGATAACAAAGCGAAGGAAATTAGAAGGAAACTTTTTCTCTTGAATTAAGAGGGTAAAATCCTATAAATTTCAGCAAAGGAAATTTATGAACACGTATTTTAAGAGAAGGGTGTTGACATATGTCCTCAGTGAATGACATCTGAATTCTTTGAGTATTACCTAAGAGCAGGCATCTAGTCTTTTATGCTTTTAATACCAGAATGATCAATTGGCATGTTTTTGATTGTTACTAGAGTTGGTGCTATAAAAAAAAAAAAATAGGAGGTAGAAGTTACCATAAAAACATTGCCTTGAAAATCAATTGTGAAAGAAAAAAAATCTTCCTTCTAAATTGCAGATCTCTGGAACCCAGGAGATAAAAATGCAACTTAGCTTTTTTAAGCGGAGTGAAGCTAGTTTGAAAGCTCAGGGAGAACAGATGGATTTATGCATAAATGTTTTGGGCATTAGCATAAAGTGAAATGCAAACAGCCTCCTCTCAGCATTTAACTTGGATCATCCTCCTCAACTATTGCTAATTCTTTTTAATCTGTTAAGCTTAGCATAAATCCATATTAAGGATCAGTAGATTTTTAACTCTTTTCTACTTTAGAGGCTATGAGTATTAGGGTGGACTGTGCTCTTTAACTTTGGTATGGTAACCAGTCTGAGAGAAGGAAAACTCTGAATTCAAACCAGTTGTACTCAGCTTCAAGGGGTTGGGCAAATACATACTTGGAAGTTTGGCACATTAGCTTTTGAACATTAGCAATTGATTTTTTTTTTTTTTTAACTTGTACCTGTTATCTGTAGAAATGTCAACTGTGTCTTGGCCATCAACTAGACCCAGGCTTTATGCAGATACTTAAAATACCGTCTTAAGTGGAAATCTTCAGTGAGTATGTTATTGAAATTAGGTAGGTATAACTAAAAAATTTTGGAGATTACTGCAATGTGTTCACCAAACCCTTTGTATGTATGTGTTTAGATTTTAGAGCGTGTTCAATTTAAAAAAAGATTATTTTGTTAGTATTCTACTTTCCCCTCATCAAAACGCTTGTCCATGAAACAAGATGTGTATATTTTTTGCTGTTGGGATACTTTCATGTATTTTTCCTTATAGTACCATTGGTATAAAAAGGTTAAATGTTCCCGCATGTACAAAAGTATTTATCGTGTCTTTCCTTCTGTTGTGTTCACTGTTAACGTATAGATATACTAAAGTAAAGTTGGTGACCATTAGTCGAGGGTGACCTAAAGGCTCCCTTTTCGATAGCTACTACACCGAAGTGTAGGGGAGGTCACTACTCCTTTCCCTGGATTGCTCCACTTTACCCATGATTCTTACCTTATAATGTTGAGTGTTAAGCAAGGTAGCATCAAGTACCATTTTTTTTTTTTTTTTTTTTTTTTTTGAGTCTTTGGTGTGACTCGACCTGGGATTGAACAATTCTTCCCTTGGAGTTTAGAGGCATGTCTTTTGCTCCTAAGAATCCCAGAATTCTTTCTCATTCCTTTTTTTCTTGCCTCTGTTCTTTGAATAGTAGAGATGCCTTCACTTTGTACCATTTTTTTTCTGCTTAGTTCTTTGAGCAGAAGAAAGACTCTCCATCTTTGGTGATTAAATTCATTCTCACCAAAATGAAGGCAAATGATGTTTGTTTCACCATTATAATGAAAGCAAGCTGACAAAGACTTTTTACCATTTTTCACATACTGCTTGTTTGTTCAAAGAACAATGTGTTCATTTTATCTATTGAGACACGTTTGTGCAATCTTGTTTATACTATGTTTATTAAGTATATGTGAATGAGCCTATCTTGTCTTACCTTCTGTTTGTTCAGTGTTAGTGTATATAGTATTAATGGATATACTAATATTATTCCTTCATAAGTTGGGTCTTAAGTAAAATATCTTTCCTAACAGGTGACATCTCCACTCTAGACGGAACCCCTCTTAAACTAGTAGACAAATTCACTTACCTAGGAAGGAGCGTCTCATCAACCGAAAAGGACATTGACATGAGGTTAACGAAGGCATGGACAACTATCAATAGGCTATCGATTATATGGAGATCAGACCTAACCGATAAAATGAAACGCAGTTTCTTCCAGGCAGCGGTCGCATCGATACTGCTATATGGATGCACTACATGGACTCTAACAAAACAGCTGGAGAAGAAGCTAGACAGCAATTACACAAGAATGCTGCAAGCAATCTTGAACAAGTCCTGGCGGCAACACCCCACAAGACACCAACTGTACGGCCACCTGCCTCCCTATCACGAAAACTATCCGAGTTAGACGAACCAGACATGCAGGACACTGCTGGAGAAGCAGAGATGTACTCTTATAGACCCCCATATATGGCCGAACAAAAGCAGGACGACCAGCATGAACATACATTCAGCAACTATGTGAGGATACGGGATGTAGTTCAGAAGACCTGCCAGAGGCGATGAACGATAGGGAAAAGTGGCGAGAGAGGGTCAGGGGTATCCGTGCTACCAGCATGACATGATAAGTTCTTTTTTAATTCTTTAGTTCTGAATCATAAGTATTGCTATTTAACGTTGAATTGAGTTCTAACTCATTCAGAAATAAAGTTACCAACAAATTATTCACTTGAAAATTATATATATACATACAAGATTCAGCATTAAATAGCCATTAAGGGTTGATATGCTATTAAAACAAACAACCAAACCAGTAACTTAAAATATTTGTTCATTCTTTCCAAATTCCTTTTCCTTTGTATTAAGAAAAAGAAAAAAAAACACATAAAACAAAACTTGTAGCTCTAACTACTGAAAAGTTTAGATATTAATGAGCAAAGTCCAGTAATACAGTTTATCTTATTGCAGAGTTGTGCCTGTGAATAGCTAAAAAATGTTAATTTTACTAGTACACCAGAAATATCTCAACAAGACCACCTGTTGTTTTTTTCATTGATACAGAAGTGAGATTGCCAGTTTAATGTCAGCTATACAACAGTGTTTATGAGAAGTCTCCATTTTGTCTGCTTCTATCGTGACTCCGCTGTTTAATTATCAGTTTGGTTTCGTTGTCTGTCGGAGTTCTTTTGCTGTTTGGTCTTGAGCTTAATATCTGTCAATCTGTCAGTTATTTGATTGGTTATTTCTTTCCATTTTCTCTTTTGATTATCTGTGTGAATTATTACCGTCTTTCTACCTCATTATTTTTGTTATGATTCATGTGTTTGTCTTTATATGTTTTTTTCTTTGTTAATGTTATTTTGTTCTGTCTTAGCCACAAAGCTTGCATTTAGATTTTAAAAGCTTTTGCACTTATCTGATTATCTCCCCTTAATGCTGTAATTTTGATTGTTTTTTTTTTCTTTTTAAACCATTAGAAACAATTTTTTCTTTTTTTGAAAAAAATTGCTTGCTTGTTACATTTGACAACTAAAAGAAAATTAATTTTTTCAGGCTTTTAACATTAATAAGAATATCTTGTATAATAACAAATGAGGAAACACTTAAAGTTGTTGGTCCACACATAAGATTTAACTAGATCATTACGTTAGATTCAATATTTAAAAATTAAAGTGCTTCAAAAAATTTGATATTATTTTAGATATCAATATCCAAGAAAATGAAATTAAACTGGCTTTACAGAAATTATATAAAATTTTTTGAAACACCGTCTTTAAAATTAAAATGGACAAAATTTTTTTGTTGGTAGATGTTTACATTAGTTCCTGATCACTTCATTTTCCTTCTCAATCTCAATACGCAGCTTATGGAATCAGTGCCAAAAGAAATTTTTTTGGTCATTAGAAATAATTAGTTTGTTAGTGCAGAAAATGGTTGATGTTAAATAGGATTGATAGATTTGAATGACATGCCAACCTGTCTTGGGTTATTTTGTGCCTAGAGGTTTGGGAATCGTGTTCATTTTCTGTGTAGTTTCTTTGTTTTATTTTTGTTGCTTGCTCATGTACCCCACTAGCCAGTTCTTTCCTGACCAGCCATATGGGGTATGCTGTTGGTTTAGGATTGGATTGGGTTTTGGTGGGACGAGACTAACCTATTCCTCAAGCCTGAAGGGGGGGCATCACCCTAGGCTCTAACCCTCTCTGGAGGGGCTAGGTTTTAGGGGAAGGTTGTGCCTGCCAGGTGTATCTGGGCTATGGCACTGTGTCAGGACCCACCTTAAAAAAGTCTTGTGCTGCACTCACCCGTTTGGTGGGGTGTTGCTTTCTCATGGTCTTATCTGATATTAATATTTGTTAAGCCAATCTACTTGACTTTAGGATTTAAATAGGATTTGTAAGGATTAAAAGATAAGATTTCTACCAATACCTTTGAATGTTAAGGGTTTTTCTTTTTGTTGAAAAAAAGTACATTATAAAGAAAGGTTTGAATAAGTCTGAGTCTCATGATTTTTGTCGTCAAGAAGTAAATCCTTCAAGGAACAAAAAGCAAATTTTTAACTTTACAAGTTGTGGAGTTTTATGCTATTGAATATTTTTGGAAAATGTTGACATTTCTTTACTTTACTTGAGATACGAGTAAACTTGAGTTTTTATGCTTTTCTTTCAAGTCAAGAATTAATTCAGGCTTTTCCTACTGTTAGTATATGACATTGATCATATGGAAATCACACCTGACCAATAAAAGGAAACGCAGTTTCTTCCAGGCAGCGGTCAATCGATAATGCTGTATGGATGCACTACTTGCATGCTAACAAAACGGCTGGAAAAGAAGCTGGACGGCAATCACATAAGAATGCTGCGAGCAATATTAAACAAGTCCTGGTGGCAACACCCCACAAGGCACCAACTATAAAGCCACCTGACTCCCATCATGAAAACTATCCAAGTTAGACGAACTAGACTTGTAGGACACTGCTGGAGAAGCAGGGACAAGCTCATAAGCGATGTACTCCTATGGACCCTCATATATGGGTGAGCAAAAGCAGGATGACCAGCTAGAACATACATACAGCAGCTCTGTGAGGATACAGGATGTAGCCCTGAAGACCTACCAGAAGCAATGAACAATAGGGAGAAGTAGCGAGAGAGGGTCAGGGATATCTGTGCTGGCAGCACGACATAATGATGATGATAAATTCAGTCATATTGGTATTTTGCCTTAGGCAAAGATGCATGTTTGAAGGGGTACAAGAAAAAAAATTATCCCAGCTCATTTGGATGGGGCTGTAGAATAAGTCAACTGCATCTTTGAGGGGTAAGACCCACGCCCTGACAAGTGTCTAAGATATGATCTGATGGTGACACCTCCAGTCCTGGAACTTGAGGGACTGTAGAGCGCCCTTTCATTACCATTACTTCCAAGTCTGCTGTAAACTGATGTGATAGTACCTGTTAGGGTCCCAGATTGAATTATTTCTGTAAAATAGCAATACTTGAAATCATTTAACGGTAAAAACAAATGAGCGTTGGCTTGTTTAAAAAGGTGACCTACAAACTATTTGTTTATAAATCATGTAGACATGTATAAATAGAATTTAGCATTAATATTTCTTTGTTTTAATGCCACATCAACATTCTTGGATTATTTAATGCTAAATCAATCCTTCTAGAAGAACAGTAGTGGTATTATTTAACCCACAGCAAGGAGGATAAGGGGGTTCATACCTTTCTTAAGGGTATTTGTCCGAAAGTGAATGTAATAGCACGACTTGAGTTCAAACTCCCTTACTACAATTCTGCTGTTCATCGCTTTATCCATTATACCATGAGAACACCCTCCAAATTTAGCATTAAATAACCTGCCAGAGTTGTTATACCATCAAATGCAACCTAATAATGATCTCCCTTAGAGAATTTATGTTGATTAGAGGCCTCATAGAGTATCACACAAAAGTCTTAGAAACCCCTCTCCTGCCGAGTTGCCTCTGTTCTTGGAACAATAGACATGCTGTTGCGGACTCTTCTAGTTCATGTTGTACCTCATTAAAGTGATGAACCATACAGCTAATACTCCTGAGTGCTAATTCCTGAATTTGCCTCTATGACTTGGAGCACAGCACAACCCCAGAATCCATGGTTTTAGGCCTACATGACCTTTCCCGATTGTCCAGGTTCTTGGAACCTGGGCAAAATTTTTTCAACCATCTGGTTATTGTACAGTAATCAACTGAGCTTTCGTAATAATTTTTTTTGGTTGCTTCTGTGGTGTTATGGCCCAGTTCAAACTGCTGGTAAAATGTAAGTTCTTGAATTAGACTACATTGCATGTTCAACTTGTATTTTTCACATCATATATAGAGTGAAGCAATGTCGGTACTTGAACTGTTTTGGTCATGTGATATAGCAAACTAGGACATACCAAAATATTGCAAAACTTTTAACCCATCCTAACAGATTAATTGTTAGTTACTCTTTATCTTAAATAAGGATTTATGAAAAGAGGAAAAGGTATAAATAAAAAGATGGCAGAAATATAAAGAAAAAATGCAGAAGAAAAGGTTAAGAAAGTTTAAAAAAAACAAACCCCAAAACCTAACAAAAGCAATGAAGGAAATAAAATTAATTTGAGAGGGTAAAGTAAAGAAATATAGAGGAAAATACCAGGGGATGAAGGAGAAGAAACTACAAGAAAGAAAAGAAAAATTCAAAGGGACATAAAAGGGCCTTAAGGGGCTGGTAGGAAGTCAAATAAAATCTTGTTTATATGTCTTGACAACTAGCCTCAATATTTTAAAAAGAAAGACTGATAAGTCGTGGGTAGAATTTGTTGTGATCTTGACAGTTTATTTTTGGTTACTGTTGCTTTTGTTGTTAGTTTTCTCAATCAATTTACTTTCTTCACTCGAACCCCCCCCATTTATCTTCTTTTGCCTCTTCTTTTAGGGCTGTTTCTCTCCCACCCTCAAAAAAAAAAAAAAAAAAGATTTAATCAATTTCTCGACTGACTCTACTTCTCCTCTAACCTCTTTTCTTCTCCCTTGTTTATTTCATTGGTTTGTGTTTGGCCAGAGACCTTCTCTTAACTTATTTACCCTGTCTTTCAACAAGTAAAGGATTTATATTTATTTAAGATATAGACTGGATGGGTGGAGTTGGAGTGGTTGTTGTGCAACTAAGAGATGTTCTCCCCCCGACTTTTTTTGTGTAATGCTGTTTTATTTATAAAGCCGCTTTTATACAGGTGACTCCGCCCTAAATTTCTCATGCTGTTTTAAGAGTTTCTGTCTGTACCTTTTCAACTTGTCACAGCTTTTTAGAAGCTACTATCTGCCAACTTGAAAACAAAATATATGCCACAAGCACCTAAGTTCTCTCCAGATCTCATTTTTAAAAAAAATATATACTGAGCTTTATTCTCAAATATCAGTGTTGGTGTTTTTTTTTTAAGTATATTTATATGTGTGGATGTATATTATGTCGGTCTGAACCTCCTTATTTTCTCAACTATGGGTCAAATAGTATGACTGGTATATTTCTTCTAGGATGGTTTTAGCATTAAATAACCCATGAAGGTTGATTCGCCATCAAACAAAGAAACCAACAATTATGTATGCCTGTATTATTTTTGTGTGTATGTTTGTTCACTAGTGTGAAAAAGATTTTGCCTGGTGTATATTTTTAACATTTATAAATAATCAATACCGTTTTTGAGGATAATCATACATTTAAAAACATATGAACAGTAATTCTTTAATGGTGACAGTTTACTTATCGCAACTTCTGTGAATGTGAGTGTTTATATAATTATTCAATTTTACTATATTTTGATTTCTTGTAAAATTTTCAAATATTAGCATCATTAAGAAATCTTAATTTCAGTCATATTTTCATTATATGATATCAGCTTGCTCTAAGACCTTTATCTTATGTAAAGGTGTTGATTTTGTGTTCCCCAATGGGCCGGGAGACCGGAGCTCGGGTCATACCAAAGACTCAAAATATGGTACATGATACCACCTTGCTTAGTACTCAGCACTATTAGGTGAAGATCAAGAGTAAAGTGGAGCAATCCTGGGAATGGAGTAGCGCCCTCTCCTACACCTCGGTGTACTAGCTATTGAAAAGAGAGCCCTCGGGTCACCCTCGACTCGGATTGCCAACTTTTACTTTGTTATCTTTATTATGAGGTTTGAGAATGTTTACTATTGATCAAACATTAATTTTTTAATAAATTCTCTTAATTTTTCATTTGCAAAACTACTGATTGTATATTTCTTAGTATAAATCATCAATATGCCCTGAATATCTGATAGAATATAATTTTATGCATTTTTTCCATCATAAATAGGGAACTTCGGTTAGAATATAAAAATATTAAAAGTTTCTAGGTGTGCAGTACAAGTAATTAAGAAAAAAAAAAGATTGAAACTGGAGATATTAAAGACAGAAAAAAGAGTAGAAGGCCGACAAAATTATCTAAAAGTGATTGTAAATATCTAAAGATAACATCTTTATGAAATAGAACTAAATTTTGTCAGGAATTCGGCTCAGATCTTGCTCAACCATCAGAAGAGCACTTGTGAAAGAAGGCCTTCTTGGTCAAGTAGCTAGAAGGAAACCTTATGTAAGACAAGGAAACAGAAAAACAACTTGAATTTGCCAAAGAACACAAGAAATGGACCATTGAACAAAGGAAAAAATCAAAATTTGAAATTTTTCTTCAAAGAGAAGACAGTATGTAAGAAGGGTTGAAGAGCAGATGAAAGATATGCACTTGAAACCTACAGTTAAAAAATGGGGGAGGTTCTATTATGGTGTGAGTGATTAGTTCAGAATTGATGGAATAGAGAAGGCAGAGAAATATAAACACATTCTAATCCACCATGCAATCCCCTCTATCAAAGCATCTAATTAGTAATGGTTTCATTTTTCTGCAGGATAATGATTCCAAGCACACTGCACTAAAAGGTAAAAGTTACTTTGAACAAGAAGGAACAATCTGGAGACGTTAAAGTTATTCAAATCTGGACTTTGAGGAAGCCATTTCATATCATAGTGTCTTTGTGGGATTATTTGGACCAAAGAATGGCTGTAAAGCAATTAAAATCAATCGAACCTCGGTGACAAGTCCGCCAAGATGCCTGGTATAATAATATGGATTATATAAATAAAGTATCCCAAAAAGAATAAATGTTATTCTAGCAGCAAGAGATGGACACAGAATATGAATGATTTTTAAGTTATTAAATGTGATAAACATCAAATTCATATTATCAATTATATTATTATATATTAGCACTAAACACCAGTTCGAGTTCATACTCCAGTCGCGCTATTACGTTCACTTTCGGGCAAATACCCTTGGGAAAGGTATGAACCCCCTTATCCTCCCAGCTATGGGTTAAATAGTACCACTACCGTTCTTCTAGGAGAATAGCTTTGGCATTAAATAACCTATAAAGGTTGATATGCCATTAAACAAAGAAACCAAACCTAAACACCAGTTTTATTTTTCATTTTCTTTAATAGTATATGGAAATTTGCAAGTCTGTTACACATGCCTAATTCTTTTGTTTAGTAGTGTATGTATACCAACAAATGACTGATGTTAAATTGTGACTGTTTTATAGCAATACTTGAAACCATTTAACTGTGTGCAAAAAAAAAAAAGAGCTCAGGCTCATTTAAGAATGTTATCTATAAAATGGGTTTACAAATCTTACATATGTTTAGTGTATATTTATAAACAGGATTTGGCATTAAATAAACTGCAAGGCTTGATATGGCATAAAAACCAAACCTAACCAAACCACATTATTAATTAAAGATCCAGGAATTGTTTAACTACTTGTCACTAAGCTCCATAACTACCCTGAAAGTTGGGCTTAGACTGCATCCCATGCAGGAAGGTAAGACGACCCACCCAAAAAAGAAGTGGTTGTACCATCTATGAGTCTGATGGATCTATTTATAATGATTCATATTTGATTGGACTGTGTGTGACGTTGGGGATGAGAGAAAGAAAAAAATCTTGAGAACTGACTACACAAAACATGTATATATGAATGTGATTTCCTATTCTCTTGGCATAAAAATAAACCTCTATGATTTGACATGATGTTAAAAATCAATCAAAGCTCATGAATTGTGATGCTTGCAATTTAGAGATGTCAAACATAAGCCATGTGTCTCCTTTAAATGGAAAAGTAAAAAGTTCTTGTTTTTATAAATGAAATTAAAATAATTGTATACTGTGTTTATTGAAAACCTCTGCTATAATATGATTTTAAAATGATCAAGTAAATTTTTTGATCCAAGATGAAGCACTCTGTGAGAATCAAACTCGGTAGTAATTGTCTGTTAGCCTAGACTTAAGGAACCCAAAATGTATCCCCTGCTCTATTTTATTAGTTGTAATTAACTATAGTAAAACTTTATTACAATTCATTCTCAGTCGTCAAATATGAACTTTATGTAAAAATTTTAAATTCTCTTCCTAATAAGGAATATATAAGAATTCAATGATTAATACTACTTCAGAAAAGCTATAGAAATATTTTTAACATTAAGGGTTTTCGGACTATAGTCTTCATCTTTATTGTTATTTCCACAACGTTTTGGCCGATATGTCCTCTGGCCTTCTTCAGGTGTTTGTCGAACTTGAGAACCTTCACGGAACTTTGAAAGGACATAGTTTGAAGTTCCGTGAAGGTTCCTGATTTCAACAAATACCTGAAGAAGGCCGGAGGACATATCGGCTGAAACGTTGTGGAAATAACAATGAAGATGAAAGTCCGAAAACCCTTAATGATAAAAACCATCTAGCTTTGTCTCAGAAATTTAGACAACAAACATTTTTACTCTTGATAAATTGGGACTAATAATTTCATTTTTAAAATGAAATTATTTTTATTTGTTTTAACGCAGGGTTACAGAAGACAATGATGTAACTTTTTTTTCTTTTGAAAATTTTACAAGAAGTCAAAATGTAGTAAAGTTGAATTATTATATAAACACTCCCACATTCACAGAAGGTATGGTGAGTAAATTGTGACAATTTAAAATTAATTTCATTCTATGTGCTTTACATATTTCAAACTTTGTCTACTGTTGGGTTCTGTCTGTAAGGAAAATGGCATTCATGGCAGAACTGCCAATATGAAGATTTCAGTGTTTGGGTTTCAATTTTATTACATTCATATTGATGAAAATCAAACATCCAATCCACAACAGGACTGTGCCATACCCAAACAAACAAGAGAACCCCATCTTGGCTGTCGCAAAATTTCTCCGGCCACATCACCCTGACATCTGGCCACATAACAATCAAAAGGATTACAATCTGAAGAGTTACGTGTATGGCATAGTCGACCACAAGATAAAACTCTGTTCAATATAAAAGACGAACAGAAGGCAAGGATAATGGCAGCATTTACCAATTTAAACAAGGAGATCATTGTAAAAACTTGCAAGAGATTCTGAAGTTGTCAGGAGGCTGTGGATATTTTTTCCATTGAATAAATTCAATATTTATTATTTCAATGTAATTTTATTAAATATAACTGATAAAAGGAAATGTCAATATTATATTCATTTCTCTGTCAATTTACCCTGCACACCCTCTGTGTGTGTGTGTGTGTGTGTGTGTGTGTGTGTGTGTGTGTGTATATATATAATGTTGAGTCCTATAAAAGCAATTATTTTTATTTAAAAATATTACTAATGTGTGCAAATAGAAAAGCTATTATTTCACATGTCAAAGGGCTTCATCTAATAATAAAAAAAAAAAAAATTACATGCTGATAGAATATATTATTCTAATTTTTTTTCCTTTTTTTTTATTAGTTAATTTATAAATCAGGCTCAATAAAAGATTAAACTTTATCATAGGTAAATAAAAACTGTATCGGGTTTGTTGTTCTGTGATAAAATGAGGTTACAGTTAGGGCTACTGTATATGAAGATGCGTGGCTTGTGTAGAGGTTACCACTAGAAAGAAGAAATGTTGGGAAATTAAGACAGCATTCCAAGCAAGGTTTCGTACACACACTTTATAGTTTTGGTGGCATGAATCCTCTTTTCCCTGTTCATTCTCACGTCATCAAATATCTTAAAAATGTCTCGTCCCTAGCATGCTATGAGAGCTGATGGAGAAGAAAGTGGATGAAACAGAATTTGGGAAACCATTCTCTCATCTGTGCAGACTGACTTATAAGATTGTACCTGTTAGCCTGACACGTACAGTTCAATCTTCGTGTATCAGTTCGTTTTGAAGTATATTTATATGTGCATGGATGTATATTATCTAGGTATGAACTCCCCCCCCACCGCGTTTCCTAGCTATGGATGGTTTTGGCATTAAATAACCCACGAAGGCTGATATGTCATTAAACAAAGAAACCGAAACTAATTTTTGATTTACTTTCATTGTTCCTAATTTAGTACCGAAAGAAGAAATTGTCTCTGTAAAATAAAATATATATATATATATTTTTTTTTTAAATCTTGGGTTGTATTTATACAATTCTTCAATGGAAAGAAACTCAAGTAATCTTTGTTGGATTCCTGTTCTAAGGGAGGTAACTCAACCAGACAGCCTTTTGAGTTAATCCAAACCATTTGACCGTTTCTATGTTCGTTCGTTGCGAGAGAAATTCTGGAAATAAAACCATAAAACCTTTTCTTTTATATCTGTGTTTTTAGTGTATATTGTTATATATTCTGGGATTATGTAGTATTTCTTAATGGAGTCTCTATCAGAAACTTAGACTAATTTGACGCACATAATATAAATATTTTATTTCTTCTAGTTTCTCCTTATTTTAGGGTTGTTTGTCATAAGAGGGTGAGTTAAAAAGTAACCCCTTTTTCTTTTAGTTGTCTAAATTTCTGACGAAGCTTGATCATTTTTTTCATTAAGGGTTTTCGGACTATTGTCGTCATCTTTGTTATTTCCACAACGTTTCGGCCGATATGTCCTCCGGCCTTTTTCAGGTGTTTGTCGAACTCTGGGAACCTTCACGGAACTTAGAATTACGTCCTTCATTGAATTCATGGGGGTCACCTGTTCTGATTCCATTTGCCTATAACCGGGTATAAGTGTTAAGTATTTCTGTATTGTTACTCACCTGTAGTGAGGATTGAACCTGCAACCTCCAGATGAGTGTCTCCTTAGAAGCTTAGGGAACCAACGCCTATAACCGTTACGCCATGTGTCCTTCTTTTTCTTTTGTACAGGAATAATTATCAACATCAGAACATGTATCATACATCAAAATGAAACTGGTTCTCTGTAGATCACATCCCTACTTTTCAACATAGTCATCGTTTCTCTCAATAGCAATGTTTCAGGTTCGAATGAGAGCATGTATCCCTGCTTCATAAAATTCTTCTTTGAGCCACTTCATCACAACAGTTTTCACTTTCTCGTCACTCGCATAATGTAAGCCTCTTAAATCCTCTTTCATGGGGCCGAAGAGATGATAGTCTGAAGACGCTAAATCTGGTGAGTATGGAGGATGCGGTAAAGTTGTCCACCCGAATGAGGCGATTGTCTCCCTTGTCCTGATGCTTGTGTGTGTGGTCGAGCATTGACATGCAGAGCTGACATTATCAATTGACAAGCTGCTTTCATTCAAAGGTGGAACATTACTATTGAGAAAGAGGGATGTGATCCACAGATGACCAGCTTCATGTTCCTGTGTCAGAAGTTATTTCTTTATCAACGAAAAAGACATTACTTTTTGACTCACTCACGTAGTATAAAAAATTTATTAATTACCAATGTTTATAATCTAAGGGAAATAACTTCCAACAAAAACATTAAGAAAATTCTTTCCGTTATCTTAAATTTTGAAATTAAAAATGACAAATTCGTATGCAAATTTTATAGATTTTTCAACCCTCATTTATTAATGTATTTGCTAAGTCTTGTAAAAAAAATTAGATTTGAAATATATACTTTCATTTTTATATTAAATATCACCAATGCATTAAAGTATGTTTGAAGTTATTCCCCTTTAACTTTTCTTGGTGTCATTCTTAAAATTTTTCTTTTTTCGTCTGTAATTCAGTTCTCTTCTCAAGTAAAATAAAAGCAAATTATGATTTTAGTAGTAATCTGTGATAAACCAAATGGATTTTATCTTAACTTTAAAAAAAAAATCTTCAAGTACTTTCAAAATGAGATTAACAACAAGGCTTCTCAAATGCTTTACTTAATGCACCTGATAGAACCAAATTTAATTTTGATTCACCCCTAAACCATAACTAATTTACAAGTGTTTATTGCTGTTTACTTAAGAAAACAATCAGTAAACAATTAATGCAAATACACCTTTTAATTCTTCAATTATTCTTTTAATGGGTAAGATGGATTTGGTGGACATTGAGGAGATCACAAAAATCAGGTTTGAGTTGCAAATGACCACGTTTGTTGTTCAAAATGCTTCTGTTTGCTTAGTAAATAATACACATTGTTAAACCCAAATTCTGCCATATATAAATTTGGAAATGCTAGTTAACTGGGTTTAATAGTTGTACAAAGCTTGGGATATTCATTACAGGTTTCTTTTTCTTTGTTGTTGTTCAGCCTGTAATTTTGGTTTGGTTTAATGGCATATCAACCATTGTAGGTTACTTAATGCCAAATCCATTTTTATACATATAAACAGTTCTATTTCAAGCAATTCAATTTAGCATCAGTACACAGTTTAGTTCTATTTCTCCCATAGATCTGGTGATACCACTCCGGGCCAGAGTGGACCTGAGAGTGATGGCAATGAAAGAGTAATCCACATTCCCCAAAGCTCCTGCATTACTGGAACCTCACCATCAGATTTTTTGTGTCATATCCAGTACATATATATAAGGATTTATTAATGCAACACCCACCTCCCCTGGTCACTATGGACCACTTTGAGAAACTCTGGTTTAAACTGTTTATGTCAATTTTCATATTTCTGCAACAATTCAGTTAATCTATTTTTTTACCTTCACCAGGTGTCTTGTTTGTATGTAGACAAAAGGGTTTATTTTTCTGTTCAATCTATTTCGAATGTACAAATGTTTGCTTTACTACTGTAAACTGAGACACAAAAAAAAAAATGATGGCAAGCAAACAGCCCATTCAGATCAACCCTTTATTATCCCACTCATCACGCTATCATGTGTGACACAGGCGATTCTCTGTTCTACATTTGGATTTTTCTTAAATTCTTTTCTTAGTAAACAAACAAATTCACTCTGGATTTAATAGTTTTCATCTTAGCTTATTCATCCAGTTTCGTTGAATTTTCTTGTTTTTCAGTTGAAAGAGGAAAAAAGTCTCAGGTTCACATGAATCCAGAGTTGGGGGTTTGATCTATTGGTCAAATAGAACTATTTACAAATTATTTGTAATGGATAAAAATACTTGATATTATATAACATTGTATGAAAAATTCAAACTGTACAAAAAAATATTGGAGTAATCCTCGTGGCATAGACTGTGATGGCATAGTTAGTGTTGCTCAGTCGGCTGGGGCTGTAGAATTCAGTGCCTGCTTCTTCGCAAAGGGGTAAGATCCCCCTCCCCTAATGAGTGTCCTGGATATGACACTAAACAATTGGATGACTAGGCACCAGTAATGCTGGAGCTTTGGGAAATGCGGAGCACCCCTTTATTGCCTTTGCTCCCAGGTCCGCTCTGGCCCAGAATGGTAGCACCTGATAGGGCTCTATCTATGGGTTAATTAGAACTGAACTGCATGCTTATGCTAAACTGAATTGTTTGAATTAGAACTGTTTGACTAAACAGAATAGATTGAAATAGAAATGTTTTTGACGATAAAACTTTGTACTTACATTTAAACTGCATGTTTATGCTAAACTGAATTGTTTCAAATGGAACAGTTTTTGTCATTGAAACTGTACTTACACTAAACCGAATTGTTTTATATAAAACTGTTTTCACATTTAACTGTGTAAACAAAATCTGTACTTAGCTCAATTAGAACTGTTTGAATATACTGAATAGTTTGAAATAGAAATGTTTTTAACAATTAAACTGTGTACTCATGCTAAACTGAACTGTTAGAAATTGAACTGACTATTTGCATAAAAATGGATTTGTCATTAAACAACCTACAAAGGTTGATATGCCATAAAATCCAAACAACCAACCTATACTTATACTAGCATAGTGAGTTCTCAACTCTAAAAGGGATTATACTAGCCCGACTGGACTAATATGCTTGTGAAAGGAATGATTTTCTTATTCCCCTGCCAGCAGTGAGTTAAATAATACCATTTCTATTTTGGGATGATTACTTTGACATTAGATAACCCATGAAGGTTGATATGCCATTAAAACAAACTAAGATGATGTAAAATACACGTACAATGTATACAATTCTTTCCCTCTTGGCATAAAATAACCCTAAACGGGTTGACATGCCATGATCAAGGGGTTGTCTACACTCCCCATCAAATGCAGTTTGGTGTCAAACTCAGGACTCCTTTTTTTTTCTTTGTGAAGGGTCATGAGGGATATTATTTATTCAGCAAGATTACGTTAGATGATAATAACTTGATATAGCCACTGTTCAAGGTATTTACTTTAATGACAGGTTTGAATAGCTTTATATAAAAATGTCTACATTTTGGAATAAAGTTGGTTGTGTGTATAAATGGGGTTTGGTGCTCTGAATTCAAAGGCTTAATCAACTTTTCATTACTTTATTTTAAAAAAAATCGCAATTCAAAAACGATTGTTAAAATCAGCTGGAAATTCAGACATTTATTAGTTAAAATATCTTGTGTAATTTTTTATTATTCAATTCTTATTCAGTTTTCTCTTAAACCCAAGCAACAACAATTTTGAATTAGTGTTGCATGAAATTTAATTTATTTTTTTTTCAGGAACTTTATTTACAGTTCGCGAAAATGTTAAAAAAAATTTTTTTTTAAATATTAGTTTTAAACAGAAATGATTAATAAACTGTTTATAAAAATCTTTTAGTTTTTACTTTTGTTCTTCATAAAGTTTTTTTTTTTTTTTTTAATATTATGATTTCAAGGGAAATAACTCTAAATGTTATCAAACAAAATTATCTCCCCTGTATCATTTTTTCCCCCTGTTAACTCAGAGCTACTTGGATTAGATACTGTGCTGAAAGCAGAGGACACTTTTCTTAACATATTTGGGATTTATTCTTCAGAAAGACATCCCATCTCTTTCTTTCTTTCATGGAAGAAGGACAATGGATTTTTTTTTGCAAATCATAACTTATAAAAAAAAAAAAAAAAACTGGCCGATTTTACTTTTTTTTTTTTTTTTTCAGTGATTTTTCGCTATAAAAATCTGCACTTCAAGTGCAACCAAAACCAAAAAACCCCGTCATTTTCATTGCATTACTATTATTATTATTAATACTTGTCTGTCGTCATGAAATAATGGATGCTACTACATGGATATGTTTGATCTACCACAAGAGAAGGAGGAACAATTGTGCAAGAGAGAAGAAGGGAACAGCTAGGGACAATTAGGTAAAATGTTCTGATTTCTCTTTACCCTAAGGAAAAAGCCAAATAATCTTTTCTGTTGACGGGTATTGTCTCTTTCTTTTGTCTTTTCTATTCTGATTTCTCCCAACAATATTAAAGCTAAGAGTGGGTGGGGGAAACATGCATATACGACCTTCGTTTCCCCCTTAATTTAATTCAAAGAAATGTCTTTAATTGCGTTATTCCCGACTCTCTCTATATTTCTCTGTTGCAGTAGGTCTTTTTTTAATTTAAAAATTACAGACTTGCTAAAGGTCAAATTAATCTTTAAGAATATACTACTATCTAAACAAGTATTTTTCTTTTTCTCAAAGCGTAAAAGTCTGCACTATTCTTTCTCGAGATCTTGCTTCTTTTCTTACAAATAAGTGTGTGTGTGTGTGTGTGTATATATATATATATATATATATATATAAATTTAGTATGTGCGCTTTGAAATTTTCTTTTCAAAATGCAGAATAGTAGTAAATCACATGAATTATCCTTAATTCAAATTATCTTTCAAGTTCGTTTAGAACATATTTGAAGTTTATGGAAAAAGTGATATATTGATTTTCTGAGAAAAGGAAGAAATAATTTTACTTTTCCTTGCAGAAAACTGTAAAGTAAGGACTTACTTTTTTTTGAATACCACAACAAATTTAAGTATAGAGAAAGAAGCAAAATTAAACGCTTTTCAAAATTTGTTGAGCAAATGGAAGGGAATAAAACCTGAGCGGCCATGATGGAAGTAGGGAAATTATTTATAATTTTTTTTCTTTCTGTTTTTCCCCGTATTTTTCTTTTGTTTGCATATCAATCTAAAGTTTTAATTTTATATTTATTAATCAGATTTAAATACATTTTTCTCAATAGTGAAACTTAAAAGTCGATTTAAACTTGGAAAAAATTCTCAGTTTCAGGCTTTGACAAGCGAAAGACTGATGAATATGAAAAAATAACTATTGCTATGAATTAGTTTTGTGGAATAATTGATAACTGAGAAAAAACGGAATCAGTATGGAACTGTTTGATATGTTATAACTTTGTTAATTTAGATTAAAATTATTCATAAATTTTTTTTTGATTCAAAATATTGCTAGGATTTTTTTAATCTAAAGAAAATGGATGGTTTACTCCATTAAAATATCGAGATAATTTTGCTTTTTGTAAAAATTCAATTTTAGTTTCTTTGTTTAATAACGTATGAATCTTCGTAGATTATTTAATGTCAAAACTATCCTTTTTGAAAATCAATCATGATACTATTTAAATTGGGGGAGGGTTATAAGGGAGTTTATATCTTTTCCAAGGGTATTAGTTTAAAAGTGAGTAATAGCACGCGACTAGAGTTTGAAATCGTGACCACGGTCGAACACTTTAGCCATTATGCCCCCTGTAAACATTTTTGATATCACCGAAGAGGACTGAACAGGCTGTTATTGATTGAAGCGTAGTAAATTGTAGCAGTAATTGAAATTTTTAAATGTCACGTACAAATGTTTTAATTAACGTTGGGGCTAAAAATTGTTTTACTTAACCCAAGTATACTAGCTTTCACACACCGAAAAATCCCTGGCAAAGAAGTCTGCTGTATCTGTCTTTAATGCAACAACCATTGTATCATTTAAAATTTGAAGTATCATGATGTTTCGTGTATTCTGGTATGCAAAGGGTGCAGAGTATAGTTTTCAGCCAGCACATATCGTTGTATAGACGCTTTTGACACCAGTACAACCAGTAGGTAAGGGGTTAATATAAAACTTGAGACGTTTGATGGTAGGGAAATCTGATAAAAATTTTATTCATTCAAATTCTGAATTACTTTTCTTCCGAGAAGTTAATTCGTATTTAAATCGTAGAAAGGTTTTAGAATTAAAAAACAACAACACAAAAACACAGCTTCTTTTTAGAAAATAAGTATTTTGTATAAATTGTTCTAAATTAAATTCCCCCTCTCCTCCACCCCCCTTTTTTTATTCGAGATGTATTGTCGACCAATATTTTAGCGAATTATCAAACAATCGAAATTGACCCCGCGTACAAAATGCTGCTATTCTGTTCACTGTCAGTTGTGTTTAGCAGAGACCGTTTGGTGTTTAGTTTATAAGAAAAATGAAAATGATATTTTTATAACGAAAGATAAAGATAAAAAAAAAAACTAGCAATTTATGACATCTAGAGAAACTAAATATGTCAATGGGAATATGATAAAAACTATTAATAAAAAAAAAAAAAGTTGGCGACCGTTGTCGAGGGCGACCCGAAGGCTCCCTTTTCAGTAGCTACTACACTGAGGTGTAGGGAAGGGCGCTACTCTTTTCCCTGGATTGATCCTCTTTACCCTTGATACGTACCTTATATTGCTGAGTGTTAAGCAAGGAGGCATCAAGTATCATTTTAAAAGTCTTTGGTATGACGCGACCTGGTATTGAACACAGGTCTCCCGGACCATTGGTGAACACTCTACCCACTAGACAAATGAGCCAGTATAGAAAAGAAAGAAAATGAAACGTAATTTTCTGTCTTAAACATCAGAATATCTACAAGTACTCTGATTAGTTTAGTTGTGTTTTATGGCATATAAACCCTTGTGGATTATTTACTACTAAATCCTTTTTATACATATATATATATGATTTGTCATCATCATGTTACGCTGACAGCGCAGAGCTCACTGATACCCTCTCACCATCCGTCCCTATTATTGATTGCGCCTGGCAGGTACTCCAAACTATATCCAGTGTCCGTACAGAGCTGCTGTTTTGTGGAGTGCTGCTTCCAGGATTTGTTCAAGACAGCACGTAGCATTCCTGTCTAGTTACCATCTAGCATTTTCTCTATGCGTTTTGTTTGTATCCATATGGTGCATCCTTAGAGTAGTATAGACACAGCTACAACTTGGAAGAAATTCCGTTTTATTTTATTAGATAGGCTATTGACCAAATGGAAATCTCGTCTATCAGTGGCACTCACCTCCTCGCCACCGCTAAGCGTTTGTTGCCATTGTTTTCAGTAGATGAGACGTTGCTACCGCGTCATGTGAACTGGTCAACTAATTTTTGAGTTATGATGCTTAGAATGAAATGGGTCTTTTTTTTTTTTTTTTTTTTTTTAAACACGTGTACTCTTTTTTTTTTTGCATTCACGTAGCGGCTAATATCTTCTGCTGTTTGCTATATGTAGCAGGGATTCTGCTTGGGCTGGTGTATCTACGTAGTCTGCGTCTATCATTGTTTTAGCGGGATATCGTCTGCGTCTTGCCTTTTTTCAGTGTGAAAACAGTTTGTAGTCAATATCATTTTTGGGCGAGTCAGAGCTTATTTGTTTGCACACAATTAAATGGTTTCAAGTATTGCTAACACAAATTATTCTTAGCAGTTTCAAGTACAGCTATTCAACATCAGTGATTCTATTAAATATTCCTATCTAATACGAATAACTTGCACACAGTTCCATGGTTTTAAATGACAAATAATTATTGACCCATTGTTGGGACCCTAACAGGTATACCATTCCGGGTTTGAGAACGTAGTCGGAGTGAATTAACGAATATGTTTTAAACAAAACAAGTAATTATCAATTTATTAAAAGCAGTAGGGGCTTTGAAATTTTTTCGTTTGTATACCTAATTTTTATATGAGAAAACTCTGATCGAAAGCCTGGACAATGTAAACATATACATTGTCGATCTAAGTATAGTATTATATCCGTCTAAGGTACATGAGATAAACTAATTGTAATACATAGATATAACTTTCTTTATTCACACACACACACACACACACACACACACACACACACACACACACACACTAGAGAACCCCTTGCCTTCAACGTGGTTATTTGTAACATCTGCCGTACTGATGAATGTGAAAACACGAACCAAGGAGTGTTTATTTATATATATATAATGTAGAAAAACTGAAAGACAAAGTTATCCAAAGTACATTCATGTACAGTAAAAAAAAAAAAAGTCGACGTTATGACGTTTCGGTTTTAGTTAATAAACCATCACCAGGTCTTTAAAAATCGATGATACCGAGTGTTGTTAGATCAGCTGTGGTTGTATAATCACCCACCTCGAGCAGATGCGACACAAAGTCAACTTTTTAAGCGGAATTAAATAGGTTTGAATTCAGAGTTTGTTTTCTCCTAAACTGGTTACCATACCAAGGTTAAAGAGCCTAGCTTGCCCTACTATTTACCCAGAGCTGGGGGTGGGGAGGATAGTTAATGCGTACCTTTCCCTCTGGTAGTAGCGCTATGTGAAATGTAAACAGCTTCGTCTAGAATTTGAAATCGGGTCACATTGTCCATTTCCTACGACGATAACGATTATACTTCAAGCGCCTCCATTATATATATATATATATATATATATATATATATACACATACACTATTTACCAACACTTCCGCACGAGCAGGATGTCATATAAGATAAGTTTTTACGTGGAGTTTAATTGGATTGAATAGTTTTCCTTCTCCGAGATTGGTTGCCATACCAAGATTAAAAGGTCCGGCTACCTTACTATTAACTCATAGCTGATGGGAGGAAAATTGAGTTCCAAGGGTATTAGTGCTATGTGAAAATACAAAAAAAAAAAAAAAAAAAAAAAACTTGCTATGCTTTTATATATATGTACACATATATAATCGAAGCGAGATTGTTTTGATTAGAACATTGCCCAGTCACCTGGGGCTGTAGAATACACCGACTGTATTTCTGTAGAGGGTTAAGACCCCTCCTCAACTAGTGTCCTGGATATGAGACTAAACAGTCTGATGGTGTGGTTCCAGTAATGCTGGAGTTTTGGGGAATGCGGAGTACCCTCTCATCGCTCCCAGGTTCACTTTGGCCTGGTGTGGTAGCACCTCTGGGTGAAATAGAAGCAAACTTCATACTTATGCTAAACTGAATTGTTTGAAAAGGAGCCGTCTTCGTACGCTAAACTGAATAGTTTGAAATAGAACAGTTTTGACATTTAACTATGTAAACAAAAACTATACTTATACTAAAGTGAATTATTCGAATTAAAACTGTTTGACTAAACCGAATAGCTTGAAATAGAAATATTTTTGACAAAATATACTTCTGCTAAACTGAATTGTTTGAAATAGAACTGTTTATTTGTATAAAATGGATTTGGCATTAAATAACCAACAAAGGTTGATATACCATAAAACCCAAACAAACAAATTGATTTGAACAATACATTGAAAATGTGCAATTAAAGGATGATTTGGTGGGGTCTGCGTATGACTGGGGTGTGGTTTTTTAAAAAAATTATCTCAGATCACGAAACAACGGAGATAGCTATGAAATGCTAATTAGAACCCTTCTGCACCTCCTAGATAGAAACATCGAATCAACATAAATTACGGTTACACTGTAGTTTTACGGGTCGTTTAGTCAACTATAAAAAGTAACACTAAATAGAAACGTCGAGGTTTCCTTTATTTTCTTCTATTAACATGAATAATTTTAAGAGTGTACAAAGCTTATTGCTACGTAACCCCACAGAATTTATTTACCTAGACCAGATGTATGAAACACCTTGTGAGGTTCGAAATCATTTGTAATAGTATGCTCATCTGACTCTCTTAGCACTTCGCCGTGATGCTCCCTAAAAACCTGGTATACAGATACATTCATGGGGCATGTATCTAGAATCGATATTGGCTCAACTTCGTTTCGTACAGCACTAATAACGATTGTGTTGAGCCAGTTTTTCAAACGGAAAGACAGTTGATGCCTCTGAAGTCTTGGGGCTGCAAAATGTACCAATTGCATCTCTGCAGAGGGGTAAGACTTCCCCATGACACTAAACAATCTGATGGTGAGGGTTCAGTAATACTGGAGCTTTGGGGAATGTGGAATACCCCTTCGCTGCCATCACTCCTTGGTCCACTCTCGCCCCGAGTGGTAGCACCTGATAGGGTCATGTCTATAGGTTGAATAGAACTAAACAGTGTAATTATGCTATACTGAATTGCTTGAAATAGAACTGTTTGTACACGGATCTCCGACATCACTGAGAAATGCAAAACTATCTCAAGTAGAAGGCTAGATTTAATATTGATCTTCAACGAAGTGAGACGAATGCATTAGGGCTACAATTGTTTCTGATTGTTCTCTTGGTAAAACTTAAAGAATACTCAAATTGAAAACAAGAATGAATATTAATGTACGCGAAAGTTACCAGACTTTTTTTTTTTTTTTTTGAAACTAAGATATTCAATATGCAATTGAAAATCGGGCTTTTCGCTGAAAACTTTCCATAAATATTGCATTTATTCTTTCGATATTTTACACAATCTTCTCAAAATATAAGTTCATTTTAGTTGTCTTGGATTGGATTTTTGTTATTCTACGATTTTTTTCTGCCATCAAGTATTCCTTTCAAATACGAATAATTAAAAAAAAAAAGATCTATTTGACTTTTAGATGGGACCCCAGCTCCAGTTCAGTGTAGACCTGAGAATAATGTCAGTGAAAGTATTCTCTACACTCCCCAGAATTAGAGCCCCAACATCAGATGCAGTATAGTGTCGTATGCAGGATACCCCACATTTTGGGTTGGGTAGAGGAGTTACGCTATATGTATCCTCAGTTGACGGGTATTTTAAGTCTCGCCAACAGGTTGATTTGTCATATTCAATAAGTTTGTGGGAATTTTGACCCTTTTATTACCTGACATAACTGTTAGTGTCCCGCCAAGAAAATTTCAGGATTTGCCTCAAGCATTCTTCCTGAAGACCGAAGAGTAAATCCACAAGGAAATTTCTAAAATTCCTACTCAGATTGTTTTTTAACACATTCACTATGTCTGTCTGAAATAAGTTCTATTTGGAGTTATCTGCCTTCTTTCGTCTGTTCTGTACTTCTGTGATATATACGACGTTTTCCAATAAAGAACTTTTTCTTGTTTTATAGATATGAAAACTATAGTCAATATAAATCACGCAATGTCTTTGATTTCAGATTATGACCTGTTAGGAACACAAATAAAAAAAAAATAGATAACAATCTTTTTCTCTTTTGTCCTTAAATGATATTTTGTATGATCAACTAATATTAAATACTGAACAAATAAACTTTGATAATAGATATGTTGACAATTTTCTATATATATATTTGATAATATGTAGCGACGAAAAAACGCAAGGTTTTTAAAAGATGATTTTATTTGTAGAAATATTTGCTAACGTTCAGCGTTTCGGAATCAAGATAAATACTTCTGCAAAAAAAAAAAAAAAAATCTTCTGAAGACCTTGTGTTTTTTTCTTGTCTATTTCGTACTGCCGGATTTATTTCCAGTTTTTCCTATATATATATATATATATATATATATATATATATATGGGGGGGCGCATTTCTTCGTTAATGCATATTTGATTAAACAATATAGACATACTTTGTTTACACATTTTTGCATTTATCTTTTCAAGTCGCGGCATTGATTTTGTGGTATCCGGTGGGAATTGGTTTATAAACTTCCAATTATTAAATTGGTTCCCTAATACTTTCTGCTCGATGTTATAGAAACAGTTTAAAAGTAAACGCTACAACGACACACCAGTATAAATAATAAATGCTCAACACTTATAAAGTAGTAATGTATGTGCAAAGGTTATATCGCTTTTGCAATATACACACCCCTGATGATGGCCAAAGGGCTTCACAAACTTTTTACTTGATACGCCCCTTGAAACCAAATTTAATTTCTGTTCACTGTCAAATGAATTGAATATTACCGACGATTTTTTTATGAGTCACCCTAGATACTATTTGAGAGTTAACCTTCCATACTGGAAGTTGACATTATTTCTAGCATCACCCACAAGTATACTTATCTGGCATTTTCTGGGCTGTCTGGCAGTAGTGCTGGACGGGTATCGAATATCAATGGCAGACTCGTAGCCGAAAGGCCTCAAGCTTCGGCTGGGCCACGCTGTCCAATTCAAGCTATCATCAGGCATAAGTGCCTGGACCCAGATTTGGGTCTATGTCCAGTTTGGCTCCTCAGGCCCACATTGCACTAAGTGGGTCGATGACCAGCAGGGCTCGTACCCGACCTTCCCCTCTCCTTATCCCTACTTTTAGCCGACCTTTGGGTCATTGACCTTGTGTCAAGCCTTGTCTAGTGAGAGGCAGACAAATATGCCCACAAGTATGCAGAAATATTCCCCACAAGAAACATGACTTCTAGTCACACCTTATCCTGGGAGTTGAGGTGATTGAACCATACACTAATTCAGTAGTTCGAGTATCTTACATAACTTGCTGATTAGCGAGATTATCTCGCGAATCAATTCGGTTTAATGTTTAATCCTCTCGGAATTTCTCATACTTCTAAGCTAAACTTAAATGACAATGGAGTGTCTGTACTTTCGAGTAAACCCGTTCTCTGAATCAGTACTCGCTACGATATCTCCCGAATTACTTCCCTTGACTGTGTATCGATCGAGTCTCGTTAAAACCAAGAAAATTTAGCGATTTTATCCAGTCTGATTTTAATGGACGCGACTTAAATATTTTGATTTTAGGAAACTATCACCAAAAAAGAATTACGGATGGATGGAAAGTATTAATCGGAAGAAATTACTTTATGAGCAAGTCATCAGAATTTACTGATTCTTTATATTATTAAAATTAGTTTTTCCATAGGAAAATTTTGCATATATCTGATACTGTTAGAAAATTTTTGCACATACGCAATCGTTTGAAAAAATTTCAATTCTATACACAACTTTTTTCTTTCGGCGATAGTTTCCTCTCGTCAAAATGCTCTGTCCCAACTGCTGAAAGCAACCAAAGCTTTCTAAAAAGTAAGTAATTCCAGAAGTGTGATACTTCCACCTAAACATTACTTATTCATTGAACATTCCATGCATCTTTTGACGACTCCATTTCATCGAAGCTTAAAAAAAAATCTTATCAACTCAACTCACCATTGTCGAAAATAGATTTGCCAAAGGACAGTCTTGTTTTAAAGAAGTCTCAAAATTCAAAACAAAACTTACTTGTCCTGAAACCATAACGATATCTCTACAGTAGAATTCGATTAATGTTATCCATTTGTTTATCTTAGAGTGATGACAGACAGGCTTGTTTGTTCACCCTCAGATTTCTCATAGCTTTATCTTTATTTTTTTGTGATGATGAAGGCTTAGGTGGAGCCTTATAATCAACTGAATTAAAAAAAAAACGCTCAATAAATTTAAAAAGGTTTATTTTAGAAAAGAAGTACTATACCTATTCGCCACTATATATATATATATATATATATATATATATACTAATCTAATATCTACCAGCATTCACGGTTACCAGAAAAAAAGAAAAAATCCCCCGCCAGGAACAAGAGACAAAAATAGAAATATCTCGAATCACCGCCCGAGGGGAAAAAGAAAAAATATTATTGGACAAAAAGAAAGGACCAACCCCGTCACACCAGTTGAAAAAAATCAAGAGATATGCAGTCAGTTGGTCAAAAGAAAACTAAAACCCTCCGTAAACACTGCAATGCTACAATTACAAGAGTGCTCAACACGAGTGGAGCCAATTATAAAATTAACTTAAATCGCGAGTCGGAAATCTCCTATGAAAGTTTCACATTAACGGATCATCAGGAAGTCTAATATATATAATCTCCGACTTTTGGGAATGTATATTACTCCGTATATTTCAGTTATTTTCTTTTTATGTTTATTAAAACTTATTCCAAGGAATGATACTCTCGTATGACTCATAACAAATAAACAAGTTGCCTTTATTTTCTAATAAACATAAGTTAGTAAGACAAAGCTAAATAGGAAGAAGGAAAAAATAAGAGATTGAATAGTTACAACTCCAAGTATGTAATCGTGTCTGTATTTAACCTGTTCCTTCTTGTAAGAGCCTGTCTAGCTCTCTGATTATTTATCATGCGTACGAATGTAGCACAAAAAAATACCTTCGGCCCCGTCGGCATTCCCCTCAGGCGCCAGGCAATAAACCCAACTCCCCGAAGGGGATAAAAGCCTAGGGGGATGGCCCCCTGAGGCCGGAGGAACTCTCCAGTGCCGAGGCACACCCGGCAGAACCGCCCAGAGGTAAAACGGCCTACCGAATGCGACCCAACAATTGGAGAGGAAGCTCTCTGTTTCCTGTGACACGCATTCAAAATAACGGATAATATCTTGTGAAAACGAGAGTAGACATCTAATTTGCCTTGAACAGGGTTAAATAAAAAAAAAAATCTGTTTTTAAAATATTAGTACTTTATTTCTTAGTTTCTTTGTTTAATGGCATATCAACCTTCATGGATTATTTAATGTCAAAAACTTGTAGTTGAACAGTAGTGAGACGATTTAGCTAATAGCAAAAGATAAAGGGTACTTATACCTTTCCCGAGAGTAAGAGTCCGAAAATGAACGGTTAAGCTTGACCGGAGTTCGAACCAACTTACTTCCGATAGACCCCCCCCAGTTCTTCCTTTGCAGTCGTAGTAAATACCAACAATCTCAACCAAGGGTTAGTTTCTAAGCTTTTCTTCGTCTACCACACAATCGCTTACAGTATTTGTAGTTTCCTAAGTGGTCACCCATTTCAGAACTGAATATGTTCATCGTTGCTTAACTTCAATGATCTGATAAGGACAAGTGTTTTCAGCGCGTAAAGATCCTCAGTCATTTCAAATAAGAGCTGTTTGTATTGTCACTTGTATATCATTTAACTAGCCTGAATTTTTTTCATATGTTTGTATGAAGATTTGACCATCGGATCTCACTTCAGACTTCCCGAGGAAGAAAAGGGGGACGTGAATTCGGATCTCACCGAGAGCTTATTCTTTATTGTTGTTCCCGATACATGCTGTCTTAGAGATAATGATACCAGTGAGTTTTGATTATCCACGACTAAAGAAAAAAAAGATAACACAAACAAAATTAAGATGAAAAATTCTACTTTTAAACTGATAATTGTCCAGTTATTTCCCTTGCCTATTTTCAAATTTTTCTCCGTCCGTTGTCCTTCAGTTGTAATTTATTAAGTAACACGACACATGTTTTTAAATGTCTAGACTCTTTGAAATTGAGGATTTCTTATATAAAAAGTTTAGTTTAAAAAATCGACTTTTATTCTGTGTATACGTTTGAATTAATAAGATGATCACCTGATTTTTAGTTGGGGTATGTTTATGGGACCCTAAATTAAAAGCTTTTTTAGATAGATATGGATATATGTTGAATAGTAGTAATAATAATTATGTTTGAACAAGGAGACTTGCTGCCACTTGTTCTCAAGAGAAGAAAGACAATTTTTTTAACAGCGTTAAATGGATGATAGTAAATGTAACAAAATTGGCTCCAGTAAATCAAGAGAACACCCTTAGTGCTAAGAAGGATTTGATTCATGACTCCTTGTTACTTCCTGTTTCGAGTTGAGAGATTCCCCCTTTCCTAAAAGAAAATTCAGTTGGACTCGGGACTCTGGACAAGTAATATGGCGAAGGAACTATAAAACAAAGATACGAAGGGCCTTTGATGAAAATAACCTTGACGATTAAATATATATCCAGAAGATTATAAACTCATTACAGGACTTTGTAAGTAACCATATTTACTAGATGCAAAACCTTTAAAAATATTCTTTTAGATATAAAATTTCTTACAAGAAGAGACCAAAAAGAAAACCATTTATCTCTGCTCATAAAATATCCTCATTGTAAACGCACTATTCATATACCCCTTGTTTCACATAAAATTCATATATGTATATAGACCTACCAATTCTTGTTTTTTATGTTTAGATTTGTTATTTTGTATGTCTGTCAAAAGCCTAATAATTTGTATTTTTTAAATGTTCTTTTCTACTTTCGTAAATACTTTTTTTTTGTATTAGGACAACTGTTAGCGGCGACTATATCTCAAGGTTAAGTACCGGACATTGGCCTAGCGGTTAGAGTGTTCGCCAATGGCCCGGGAGACCTGGGTTCAATCCCAGGTCGAGTCATACCAAAGACTCAAAAAATGGTACTTGATGCCTCCTTGCTTAACACTCAGCATTATAAGGTACGGATCAAGGGTAAAGTGGAGCAATCCTGGGAAAGGAGTAGCGCCCTTCCTTACACCTTGGTGTAGTAAGCTATCGAAAAGGGAGCCTTCGGGAAAAGGGAGCCTCGACTAAAGGGAGACAACTTTACTTTATATCTCTAACCCTGTTTATTATAGAAGTAATTCTAGTTTAGAGCAAAACCGTTTGCTACATGTTAAGCACCCAATATATATCGTAAAAATAACAAACAAATAATAAATTTGCCTCCAACACAAGCCTATTTGAATAAATATGTTCTGTGGTATGAAATGATAGTGTCATAACTATTCAAATACTTGGTAATCATTTATCTTGCATTACAATTCTGACCACAGTGTTGTATAGCCACATAATACATCTGCATACAGAATCATAACGACGACACAACAATAAAGAAGAGCGACACAGTTCTTTAGAAAAATCTACCTCTCACTTTATTGAAAGGGTTGTGTGTGAGAGGGAGTTGGAAACCGAACAAAGACTGCAACATATTGATCCCACTCTTATGGGCATAACAGCGTTTCTTTTCCGTTCTCCTGGGTTGCTCAACCGGGGGCCTGGGGACCATCCTCTCTGGGACAAGGTCCTCATTCCAGCATCTTCTCTGCAACTGCTCAATCGGGGGCCTTAGGCCCCCCTCTGCTGGGTGCTGGTTTTCTCTACCGCATCTTATCTCCAACTGACTTGACTTCCTGCCTTCACCCGGGTTATATAATTATTCTACGCCCACCTTCTTCTTGTGGGCGTCACAAATCGTACTCATTCAACCCGTCCACGGTCAAGGTTATATCCTGATATTCCTATAGTTTATTCAATGGTAAATCTTGTTCATACATGTATATTGAATTTATATGATTTGTAAACGAATAGTTTATTAGAGACATTTTAAACAAACCGGAGCTAACTTGTTGGTACATAGTTAAATGGTTCCACGTACTTCCATGTTATACTAATTCTATTTGGTATTAATCCTTTGTTTGCAAACAGTTGAATGGTTTTAAGTATTGCTGTGTAATACCCATAATTCAATTTTTGCACATGGTTAAATAGCTTCAAAAATTCCTTTCTGACATGAATAATTCTATTTAGTATTAATTATTGGTTTGCACACAGTTAAATAGCTTCAAGTATAGCGATATAACACCAATATCTACACACAGTTAAATGATTTCAAGTATTGCTATATAACACTAGTTATTCAGTTTTATATCAGTCTTTTGTTTGTACACATGGTTAAACAGATCTATTTGATCCATAGTTGGAACCCTAACAGGTATTTCTACTTCAAGTCAGAGTGCACTTGGAACGAATGGCAATAAAGAGATACTTCATATTCCCCAAAGCTCCAGAACTGGAGCCTCATCTTCATTGCCATCGCTCCCAGGTCCACTCTTGCCCCGGAGCGGTAGCACCTGATAGGGTCCTATCTATGGGTTAAATAGAACTAAACATTGTACTTATCCCCAACTGAATTGTTTTAAATAGAACTGTTTATATGTATAAAAATGGTCTTGACATTAAATAACCTACAATGGTTGATATGGCATAAAACCCAACCCAACCAAATCTTATATCTTTGAATATATATATATATATATATATATATATATAAAGAGGATTTGGCATTAAATAATCTACAATGTTTGGTTTTATGGCATATCAACCAAAGTTAAAGTCAAACTCTCTAACAGCCGAGCTCGCTAACCATTATACCACATGAGACACCCTTGTTATTTTCTAAGTTAAGTACTAGGACACCGACTGAGAATCAAACTCACTAGTAATGGTCTGCTCGACCTGGCTAGTTGACCGTTACACCTTGTGAGAAAGCTTAAAAACGGTTGTCTTTAGCTCTACGGCAAAGTAGACTTTTGATTAATTCTCAAATGTACATATAACACTTACAGGTTAATTGAAAATTAATTTCCTATCTTAAAATTCTCCTAATTTATTTCTGGTAAAGAATTATTGTTTTAGAAATAAATCATTAGAATTTTGAAATTGGGAGATAATTTTTCAATCACCCTGTATATATAATAATAAAATAAGTAATTATCAGTAAAACTGGGTGATGCTTCTTTCAGTTAAGAATGAGGCCATGAAGTTTTGTCGAACAATAATTAGATACACCAGTTTGGGATTTTTAAATTGGTACAGAAAAGTTTCTCATCGTGCGTCACTTTCTTGAAACGATTCAATCCCAACCTTTGTGCGTATTTATAGTTTATTGTATTAGTGAATAATGAGTGCTCAATATATATGTGATAGAGCATGAATATCAAAGTTAGGATTGCGAAGATACAGTCAATGACTCACAGGCGAGAAACTGACCGTCACCAAATGCCTTTGCTATGCGCTTTCAACGATACTGAACACTCTTTTTGCACACACATATATATATATCGCATATTATATTTTATCAATATCATCTATCTACACAAACACGACTGAATATCGTTGTTTTAAGATAAGAAAGAGTTGTATTATAGGAATCTTTTCTAAAGCAACACAAAAAAATTCGGGGGGGATGTCCTCGTGGTGTAATGATTAAAGCGATGGACTGGGGAATCGTAGTACGTGAGTTCGTACTCCAGTCGCGCTATTACGTTCACTTTCGGGCAAATACCCTTAGGAAAGATATGAACGCCCTTATCCTCGCAGCTATGGGTTAAATAGTACCACTACTGTTCTTCTAGGAGAATGGCTTCGGCATTAAATAACCTAAAAAGAGTTGATATGCCATTAAAACAAAGAAACCAAAGAAAAAAACTCATGAAATGATATATCTAATTATCACCCGACAAAGCCTGATGGCCTCAATCTAAACTGAAAATACTGACAATTTTACTAATAATAGCCCCCCCCCTAGGGTTAGGAAGCCTTGTTTATTCGTAATGAGTGGCTGCAAGTGATATCTGTGTGTCGGGCGGTTATTAGGAGCGTTCCTAACAAAGAACATTATCAAATATGAGTAAATCATTTATGAAGAAGGTGATCGATACCTAATTGGCGTGTTTCATACCCAATTAGACCATAAAAAGAAAAACGATTTTCGTGCCTATATTTGGAAATATTTCTTCCCAAAATAAGTTTATTTATAAACGAAAAATAAACAAATTGCAAAGAAATAAAATGATATGAAAATAAAACAATGGCGATGTTTCATGGAATCATTAGTCGATTTAAAAAAGATAAAAGGTTGGCATAGTAGTGAGGATACGACACAGTGCTCCACAAGAAGTCAACATAAATCTAGATCTATCTCACTCTTACACACACGTCATTTTGTCAGTGGGGCTTCCCCTGCAGGTGTGTGTGGGGGGTAAAAACACCTCAAAAAGGTGTGTCTGGAATATGACACTTAACTCCATCTGGTAGTGAAGCATCACTTCAGATCTTCGATGTCTGGAGTACTTTTCATTGCCATACTGCTCACTCTGACCAGGAGGAGTGGTATTACTTATTAGAGCCCAATCTATTAGTCAAATAGATTTAAGAATTATCCATATTTGATAGGATCGTGTATAACCGCCTCTACCTTAAAAAAAACTTTAAGAAACAACTAAATAAAAGAATGTAAATATAAGTAGACAATAAACAGGATTCTTTAACCTCAACTATAAAAGAGTCCAAGACGGGTTGACATGCCGTTAAAATCAATCACATACAATGAGAGAAACGTTCGTTTGATAATTAACAGTTTTGTTAGGGCCAGCAAGAGTTGAAAGAAACGTTTTATAAGTGGAATATTACCAGGACTGAACAAGCTACTAATTATAAACTTTTTGTGTAATGATTTCTTTCCATACTGAGTGCTTTAGATTTTTTTTGTGGTCTCATGATAAGCTAAGTAAACATCACGTTGTTAGTTTGTTGAATTTATTATCTACTGTTATATATTTTGTATGACATCATTTAAACAGAAGAACGTCTATTTCATTTTTTTTAGCTTTTTCTCTCTCTGGATTTGGCATCTAGATAATTTTTAGATCATTCTGTGCTCGGTTTTTAACACACATGCTGATTGAAAAGTGACTTCCAAATTTTAAAATCCGTATATTTTATTAACCATAATTTTACAAGAAATAAATAAGTATTTTAAAATTGGGAGATTGGCTGCCTGTAACCGAAACTACGTTACCACCCATGTAACAATTCCTTTAGTTATTTACGCCACATTCATCATTACTTAATATCTATTTACATCTTAGTTGTTTTATATCATTAATACCGTTGGCCTTAGCAATATATGAAGAACGGGCAATTTTATCTGTATATTCAACCAAGTAGCGGTTTATCTTATAAACGAGATGGTTAATCTAATTATTGAACTAAAAATCTTTTTTATAAGTATTTGCTTAATTTTATTGATTTCTAATTGTTTGGTTTCATTTTAATAAATCTGAGCAAAAATCTCGTCGATAAATCTCAAAAGAATTTCATTAAAAAAAAAAGAAAGAAATAACTTATTTTATTTTTACTGTCAAATTTTGTTGTGAATGGCGGGAGTGATTAGGAAGAGCTTGTGTAAAGATGTTCTGTTATTCGATTATACCCCCTCTGTTTCAAATAGACTTAGAGTAACAATTCCTTATTTATTTTTATTTGTTTTTCTTATTTAGTATCTTAATTACATTAAAACCTAAATACACCCGACCGGCGAAGGGCGCATATTTTTGCTAGCATTTTTGATGAATGAAAAAATAGACACCAACATATTTTAAATAAATTTGTTAATCCCGACCGCTTTCAGTCTTAGGCCTTTATCAGAAGATAGCTCAAGACTGAAAGGCTTGTAAATACCTTGGGATTGTCATCTGAACTTGAATTTTATGAATATTACCCAACTTAGAAGGTATTTATAAATAATTTCAAATGTGGAAGTAAACATTTTTTTTCTCAAAGATGTTTGGTAGATCAACTTATAAATGGTGTTGAATTTTAAATAATGATATTTAAAAAAAAAAATTTGATATTTCTGATATGAAAGTTAATGAACGAGAGTGTATTTTCTTGGTGGTTTAATTTATTATTAAATCCTTTGGGGTTTGATGGATTCAACACGTAATATATGACTTCGTAAATTTCAAGAATTAATGTGGTTAATTTTTTTTCCTCAATCTCTTCTCCAATAAACTTATTCAGCCCCTCCGTCACGGGTAGGATGTGGGACACAAGGTCAATTTTCTTGCGGAGTACAGCTGATTTGGATTCAGTGTTTTCCTTCTCCTAGACTGGTTGCATAACTCAATCTGCTCTATTTCCCTATAGTAGTGGGGAGGGAGAACGGATGGATTCATGCCTTTCTCAAGGACATAGGGGGAGTCTCTGAGGCATATTGGCTAACGTGCTAGATTGTGACATTGTTTTGAGTTCAAACTTTAGTCACACTGTTTCTTTCGGGGGGTGAGTGGTGGCGGCGATGTCCTCGTGGTGTAATGGTTAAAGCGATGGACTGCGGAATCGTAATATGGGTTAGTTAGTACCATTACTGTTCTTCAACAGTGATTGGTTTGGCATTAAGTAACCCATGAACGTTGATATGCCATTAAACAAAGAAACTAGACCAATCAACCAACCAGTATCCCACCAGCTATGGGCTAAATAGTACCAATGCTCTTTTTCTACAAGGATGTCTTTGGCATTAAATAACCAACGAAGGTTGATATGCCATTAAACAAAGAAACCAACCCAATGGCATTTGTATAAAATACAGCCTCATCCAGGATTTGAACTTTGGTCATCAATTCTATTTCCTATGACGATAACCGTTACGCTAAACCTCCCTCTCTTCTAATTGTGTTGTAATGCCACATACATATATAAATATATGCGGAACATAATCAAACATCATATACGAACTTCAATGAACGAACGAATACACTTATAAAAATATTTCTCTCACACTGTGGGTCACCGCTGGTTCTCAATTCGGCATCTTGTCTCCAACTCACTCGAACTGCCCCGGGCGCCTGGTTATATTATTGTCTCACGTACACCTGCTTCCGCTCTTCTTCCGCTTATTTACACTGGTGCATCTCTTGATTGACGGCTCGGTCGAGGGTCAATATATAACAATTGAATGAATTCAACAAATAATAAAGTAATGGTCTGTTTTATAGTGTGTGTGTGTAAAAAGTCAGCCAAGCAAGAATGCATGAACGATGTTTCGCCTTCCAGATCAATAACAAAATGGGTCACATAAATTAACTGTCGCCATCTTCTCCATGAATACGATTCGCAAAATTAGTATTGAACTTGTACTAAAAGGATTTCATTCTATAAACGAGCCGATTTAAATATTTCCCAAACTCTGCACCCCCCGTGCAACCTTGGATCTTATCCTTAATCTAAGCAGAAAGAATAATGCTATGCAAATGTGAAGGAAGTGTATTACAGGCTTCGTCAAGGTCAATAAATATTTCAGAATCAAACATGAGATCAAATCTCGAAATCAATGATCCCTTTGGCACTAATTAAACTTGATCCATCCAGTAGATAATCCCAACCCCCACTGTTTCTACACACAATGTGAAAAATCAAAAAAGGGATTACTACTTCTTATGGCAATTAATCTTGCTTTTGATCCGCACGTGATGAGAAGATATACTCTGAGATTATAGTCTGCCACAAGGCAACAATATAGGAGCACCTAATGAGGATCAAACTCACTACAGTATCTAGTTATCTTGAAGATATGACTGCTAGGTAGCGCACCTCGGAAGGGTCTCTTACGTATAATAAAATATAACGTGCTATCTTGACTTACGTAGGAGGCGAAAATGAAGTTATCAAAGCGAGCGTGAAAATTGAAGTCCATTATTTTAATTAAATCTGATTAAACCACCGGTCAATTAGTGCAAACATACTTTTCATTTGTTTTGTTTCATGTGTTTTATTTTCTTCCTTAATTTCAAGACCTTGGTTCTTGAGCAATTTATTCGGATATCAGATTGGAAAAACACAACCCTAAAATAATCAGAATCGATCGACTAACAAGAATGTCGGTTAAAAAGATTCACTCCCTATCGGCAGGGATTAAAGTGTAGTGCTCGTCTCTTTCCCATGTTCATGTCTTCAGATTGGACTCGGCAAAACTCGTGGTAAGCTTGGTCCAGGAGATTCCCATCCTGCAACTTCTCATTCCCACTGGACCGAAATATAGGGGCGGAAGATCTGGTCGGAATAGTCCCGTGTCTGTGTGACACCGTTAAGCTGTTTATATGCTGCATACCACTCAATTGGGGAGGTATGTACTTACCTGACCCCTCCGCCATGGGCAGGATTTGATACACATTTTGGGAGAAGAGATGGATTAATTGTCTTTTCGAAGGGTATTAACTCCAAGTGAAACGCTAGTAGTTATGACGATAACTGTTAGATTAAGCGCGCCACACTCGGGTAGATCTACTTTAAGACGGACTTAATGCCAGCTACAGGGACTCGTTGGTTAAACATAGAAGTGGGGAAAATGATACAGGAATTATTTTCTGAAAGAACTTGATGAATAAAGTGTTTTCGCCAATGGCCCGGGAGAACAGGGTTCAATCCCAGGTCGAGTCATACTAAAGACTCAAAAAAATGGTACTTGATACCTCCTTGCTTAACACTCAGCATTATAAGGTACGGATCAAGGGTAAAATGGAGCAATCCAGAAAAAGAAGTAACGCCCTCCCCTACACCGAGATGTAGTAGCTATTAAAAAGGGAGCCTTCGGGTCACCCTCGGCTACAGTCGCCAGCTTTACTTACTTACAATGTTTATGAGGAAATTGGGAGGTGCTGCAGCAAGGTTGAAAATCTCAGGATCAAACTGAATTTTATAAATCAGGAATATACAGGGTGTAGCAGGAATACCTCCTCTATTTTTAACTGTTACTTGCGTGGTACAAATGAATTAAGGCAAGTGGCAATGATAGCTCCATCTAGGTAATGTCATACCATTTTTTAATAGGATCAGTTATAATATGGCTTAGACAATATTGCTTTTGAATCGTTTTTTTAGACTGGTTAATCTATAATTGTTAGAGGGAGAGATTTTCGTGCTCATTTCATGTTGCATCGGAATGATGCTGTTCCGGATGATTTTCTCACTGGAACAGGATCATTTAACAATTACAGATTACCCAGTCTTAAAGATCTTTTCAATTGCAAATGCACAGTGTGTACCGGCCCAAGCTCTGACTAAAAAAAAAAAAAAAAGAAATTTAAATTAAGACATTAGTTTGACGGAGCAACCATTGCCTCTTGCTTAAGTTCACATGCACCACACAGTGACAGTTTAAGACGTGGGAAGTATTTCTGCCACATCTCGTATAAAACGTCTGTGACAGAGAAACGAATTTAGAACTTATTTGTTATATGTCACTTGTAAAAACAACAACTACTTTTTATGCAAAACAATTATCAGGTAAAAGATTGCACTTGGTAAATAGGCAGATTGCGTCTTTCAGCTTTGATAAGGCAATCAGTCTAGGAGAAAGAAAATTATATTCAAACCAGCTGCAACCTGATTAAAAATTTTCCTTGTGTCGCATCCTGATTTGGTATAAGGAACAACCTGTCACATGTTACTTGAAAAGGAAATGGGCAACAGTGAAGGGAAAAAGGAGTGATATACGATTATACACGTGTGTGTGTGTGTATAATCGTTACACTGCGATGACACCATAGTGAGATTTATATTAAAGCAATCCACTTAAAATGCTCTGAGAGAATAAAGTAATTTCCAGGTCAGTTTGCAGTTAAATGATGATTTTGTAGGGTCTGTTGACGCTGAAAGTCATTTTTATCATCCAAATTCTTGATAAAAAAGGGTAACTATGAAATGAGAACCCTTCACGGAGAGTTCCCTTTGCTTTGTGGCTAACGTGCTGGACTGTGAGATCGTACGTAGTAAGCGAGTTTCAACTCCACTCTCCTTCGGACTAATATGCATTGGAAAGGTATGGAATTCCATTATTGCCCAGCTGTGGGTTAAATAGTACCACGACTATTCTTCTACAAGGATGGCTTTGGCATTAAATAGCTGTTGTGGGAACCTTACCCATCTTACTATAATGGACTCTTCTCACCGTTATTTGTACAGAGATTTCGCTGCCAGAAAGGCAGATCAATATCGGTGTTATACGAACAGTACGAGACTTCTTACCTTTTCTTTGTAACTCTATCTTTCATAATCTGTTATCTAATATCCGTGTTTGCGTTTTCATTAGTGACCCTTTCCGGGGCCACAAAAATAACCCACGAAGGTTGATATGACATTAAACAAAGAAACCTAACCAAGAATCCTTAACAGGAGGGTAAACATTCATGGATCTCTGTTAGAATGGAAACCGAACCGGTTCGCAGATTGTCTAATTCTAAAGAGAATTGCGTTTCCTCGCAAAGAAGAGAGAGAACAGAAAAAAAAGCCGAAACAGAAAATTGGAAGAGAGTTAGAGTTTATAGTTTTTGTTGGTCAAATGAATTATTAACACAAAGTCAAACGATTTGTTAAATGTCATCAAACATAAAATCCTGTAAATTTCTTATTGTATGTGGGTTGGTTTTCATTTATTTTTTTAAAAACTCTCTCCTGGTTTGTTTTAATGTGTAGGTATCGCTTGCTTTATTATGTTATTTATTCAAAGTGTTTTATCTCAAGTGTGTCACATTCGTTTTATCCACGTGCTCAAAGTGAGTGGGTGACTATATCATGGCTGACATCAGCGCCAGCCTCGATTTCAGATTCATCAGAAATACCAACGTAAAACTCGATTATTATCAATTCTCCTTGAAAAAAAAAAAAAACAAACAAAAAAACAACTGAACAAAAAACTCCAAAAAAATCAAAAACAAAAAACAAACTTTATAACAATATGACGTTATTTGAGGGCGCACTCTACTCTTTTGCAGCAGTTCATAAAAACAAAAATATGCGTGCTAATTAAAGCTCTCAAGGATCGATGCAGAAAAAAGAAAAGATCTAATTTTCATTTATCTATTTGATAATGACCATTAACGACTCAGTCAGCTGGAGGGGACGCTATAGAGGGGTAAGACCCCAAACGGGTGTCCTGAATTTAGAGCTTTGGAGAATGTAGAGTACCCTTTAATTGCCATTGCTCCCCGGTCCACTCTGCCCGGAGTGGTAGCGCCTGATGGAGTCCTACCTATGGGTCTTATAGAAATGTTTGATATTTAAACTGCGTGCAAACAAATGACTAATGCTAGATTGAATTGTTAGAAATAGAACTGTTTGAGTGTTTAACAGTATATAAACAAATGACTGATGTATAATTGAATTGTTGGGGATACATGGCAATAGCTGGAACCATTTAACTGTGTGCAAAGGAATGAATAATGTTGAATAGAATTATCAGTGTTGATTAATAATATTTGAAACTCTTTAACTGGGAGCCTAAATTGAAATATTGGTATAACATAGTAAAGTGGTTACAAATATTGCTGTGTGCAAATAAATAATTAATATTGAATAGAATAATAAGTATTAGGTAGCAATAATTGAAGCCATTTAAATGCGTAGAAACTGTAGCAAAACTAGTATGCAAACAAATTAGTTCAATCATTAAAAAGATATCTCCAAACTATGTGTAAAAAATGACTGATGTTAAATTGTTATTGTTGTATAGCAATATTTAATGCCATTTAACTGTGTTCCAGTAAACGCTTGGTAGTTGATAGAAATTAACTGTGTGCAAAAAAAAAAAAAAATGAGACCAGGCTAGTTTAAAAATCTTACGAACAAAATTTCTTTACAAGTCATATATATATTTAATGCATGTATATAAACAGGATTTGGCATTGAATATCCTATAAAGGTTGATATGTCATAAACCTCAACCAACTCGAATACAGTTGATTTGTTTATTGTGAGGAAGTCTAGGACCCCCCCCCACCTAACACTTTAAACAGTACTCCTAATGTTTTGTAGTCACTAGTCAATGTGGCTCAAAATACACTGTCTGTACCCCTTGTAGAGCGGTAAGTTCGCTCCCACTCCACAGAAAAAAAGAAGTGTCCTGAATATGAGACTGAACTTCATATGGTTGTGAGGTTCCAATTTTAGAGTCAAGAGAGAATGTGGAGTACCCCTTCATTGTCATTACTCTCAGATCCACTGACCTGGAGTGGCAGTACCTGTTAAGGTCATCATCTATAGGTCAAACAGAACTGTTTAAAAACTATTCTAATTCGACAGGAACAACGTCGGTATAACTATATATTAAGATATAATTGTTTACGAAGGGTTATTAATATTTACTTGAAACCATTTAACTGTGTGTAAAAAAACGATTATTAAATAGAAATAATTACTTCACACCATGTAATTATTAATATTAGGTAGGCATACCCGATATTATAACTGTAGATTATTTCTATTAGAAATAGTTACTTAAAGCTACGATACTTCATTAGTTAAATGAAGCCATACAACTGTGTGAAACTATTTGTATTAGATAGGAATACTTGATGTCGTATAACTGTGTACAAAAACCTCTTAATGAACAACTACACAAAAAATGTAAATATAGATGTACAATGAACACAATTCCCTAACCTTTTGCCATAGATAACTCCAGAGAGCTTGAGGGAGAGTCCTCATGGTGTAATGGTTATAGCGATGGACTGCTGATTCGTAGTAAACCAGTTCGAATTCCAGTCTCGCTATTACGTTCACTTTCGGACAAATACCCTTGGGAAAGGTATGAACCCCCTTATTCACCCCAGTTAAATAGTACCGCTAATGTTCTTTTAGAAGGATGCTTTGGTATTAAATAACCCAAGAAGGTTGATATGCCATTAAACAAAGGAAACGAAAGGAAACCATCCAGAAGGCTTGACATACCATAAAAATTAATCAACCAATTTGTGACCTAAGAAAGCATCAAAAAGAAAAAGTAAGATAAAATGCAACAGAACTTTGGAAATATGATCACAAACATTCAGAGATGAATCTATGTCATTAAATAACCCCGAACGAATTGATACTATTTACCCAACCCCTCCGCTCGGGCAGGATATGACACAAGGTCAATTTTTAAGCGGAGTTTAACACGTTTTAATTCAGAGTTTTCCTTCTCCTAGACTAGTTGCCTCACCAAGGCTGATGAACCTAGTCTGTCCTACTATTTACCCATAGCTGGAGAGAGAATAATTGGGTTAATACCTTTCCCAAGGGTATTAGTGCTATGTGAAATGCAATCAGTCCAGGATTTGAACTCGTGTCACCGTGTCCAATTCCTGCGACGATAACCATTACACCACGGGTACCTCCCCGAATGAATTGATATGTTATGAAACTAATAATCCCAACCAAATTAAAAAAAAATGAGGTATATAAGTGTTCTCTCTATAAATTTCCTTGTAATAAACCTTCTTCGGTCCAAACGATTTAGTATAAGAAAGTATTTTTTAAAACTCAGAAATTTTAAAATAAGGAAGCCCCGTTCAACTTCTTTTTCTATTTCATTTTCAACATACTGACTAAATTTAGAGCTACCAGCACAACGAACTGTTGTGTGTTTCTTTTTATCTCTTAACGTAAGATGTCTTAGTTGCGTAAATTGTATTATTACAGCTTGCATAATGTTCGATGTGCATTTTAAAAAAGAAAAAAAATTATCGATTCTTTGCTTTATTTCTTTAGCCTAATTAAAGGAAATTTTTTTCATATTCTTTTTCCTTTTCACATCTTAATAATGCTCGACTAATTTTTGATGAGAATAAAATCGAAATTTTATTCAAAAGCACACTAATCGTAATGATCCCCCTTCACCAGAAATGTCAATTATTGTGAACTGATTAAATATCTTCTAAAGTCCAACAAATTAAACACGCTTCATCAGATTTTTTCTTTCGTTTTGGAACTCTTAACATATTTAAGATGAACATGTGCAAGTATTATATCTATTTGTGTGAAGGAATTATTTAAAAAAATCCTTGTTAAATCAAGGGATTAAAAAAAAAACGACCTTTTTTTTTTTATAGCAGAATACCGAGTTCATTTGTATAGTAAAAGAAATCTTGTTTAATTATTGACAGGATATGAACGGTTAATTTTCATTATAGTTGTAATGTAATCGCCATCTTTTGGTTGCATTCGTCTCTGTGTTTTAGGGCTTCTTTGTTGTAATGGGGGGAGTCTCTGTGACGTAATGTCTAAAGTGTTGGACAGCGATATCTTACTGAGCAAAGTTCAAACAATTTCACTTTTGGACTAATACGTTTGGGGAAAGTATGATCATCCTTATCTCTCCAGCTATGGATTAAATAATATTAGTACTGCTCTACAAGGATGGCTTTGGCATTAAATAACCCTCGAAGATTGATATGCTATTAAAGAAAGAAACCAAACCAACCTTCATCGTTGTAAGAAAGTTTACAAGTAAACCATAACTCTTTGTGCTTATTTGTCATCAGATTTTATGCCACCCCTTTTTATAGACTTTTCACCAAGATGTTTTTAGTTTATCAACTTCAGCTTGTGCATATTCATTGATATATCAATGCCCTCTCAACCTGTTCATATTTACCGAATATACTCGGGTAATGAACGACCTTTTAAGACTAAGGGGTCGTTCATTACAAGAGGTATGGTTTTAAGACTAAGGAGAAGTTCATTACATGAGGTATGGTTTTAAGGGTTTTAAGACTGAGGGGTCATTCATTACATGAGGTATGGTTTTAAGGGTTTTAAGACTAAGGGGTCGTTCATTACATGAGGTATGGTTTTAAGACTAAGGGGTCGTTCATTACAAGAGGTATGGTTTTAAGACTAAGGGGTCGTTCATTACATGAGATATGGTTTTAAGACTAAGGGGTCGTTCATTACATGAGGTATGGTTTTAAGACTAAGGGGTCGTTCATTACAAGAGGTATGGTTTTAAGACTAAGGGGTCGTTCATTACATGAGATATGGTTTTAAGACTAAGGGGTCGTTCATTACATGAGGTATGGTTTTAAGACTAAGGGGTCGTTCATTACAAGAGGTATGGTTTTAAGACTAAGGGGTCGTTCATTACAAGAGGTATGGTTTTAAGACTAAGGAGAAGTTCATTACATGAGGTATGGTTTTAAGGGTTTTAAGACTAAGGGGTCATTCATTACATGAGGTATGGTTTTAAGGGTTTTAAGACTAAGGGGTCGTTCATTACATGAGGTATGGTTTTAAGACTAAGGGGTCGTTCATTACATGAGATATGGTTTTAAGACTAAGGGGTCGTTCATTACATGAGGTATGGTTTTAAGACTAAGGAGAAGTTCATTACATAAGGTATGGTTTTGAAACGTCGAAGTTTATTTTATTTCTAGGCCTAAGCTTACCGATAAAAACATTTTGTGGCTTAAAATTGGAGGTTGTTCATCAAACAAAGTCGTTCTACCGTGTCTATGTTTCAGTCGATACCTATCTCCCTATCTAATCTCATCGCAAACTGTTCATATCTATTTCTTTATCTAATTTCCTGCTGTTTATCATATTTACCCAACCCCTCCGCTGGGGCAGGATATGACACAAGCTCAATTTTTTAAGCGGAGTTTAACAGGTTTGAATTCAGAGTTTTCCTTCTCCTAGACTAGTTGCCTCGCCAAGGCTGAAGAACCTAGTCCGCCCTACTATTTACCCATAGCTGGAGGGAGAATAATTGGATTCATACCCTTCCCAAGGGTATTAGTGCTATGTGAAATGCAATCACTGCTGTTTATATCAATCTCCCTAATCTCATCCCTATACTTCTATCCTTTATTTATTATGTTTGTTTTCCTTGTTTTTGCTATAGTTTCCTCCAAGTCGTACACAAACTTGGCATGTTTTAGAAACGGAAAAACATTTTCACCCTTAAAAACTTTGAAGAAAATAAGAACGAATTTCTAAATGAAATAACTTTAAATGCATTTGATGAAATACTTTTTTTGTTACCGGAGGAAATTCAGAAAATCTTTTCAGCCTTTACAAATTATGTACTGAGAGAAGACGCCTGTCGAAGAGATCATTCATTTAACTCATTATGATCGAATTATTACTTTTTGAAGAGCCGATTATTTATTTATATCATTATATTTCATCTATTAAATAATAATCATAATAATAAATGAGTCAAGACAGACAGACTTTTGAAGTTAACGAATTTAGAGAAATGACTTAGAAATGTTCGAGATATAATTTCACGGATAATCCATTTTAAAAACGAATGAAAGAATTCATTCAGAAACTTTAATCATAGAATTTTCGTAGACATAAATATCTCACGCCTCGGGCTTGCTGTAGTGCAATTATCAAGTTGGTTAAGTCATTCGTTTAGTGAATTTGTTCCTTAGTGACTGGCTAGTGAGGCTACATGCCAGAATCAGCTAAGCATTGTAAATACCTTGATATCGCATTTTTGATTGAAAAAAAAAAACGATCTTTGAAACAGATTCTTTTGCAAAAAATATTTTACATTAGAACAATATTTCATGATGGATTTCATGGTTCTCTCCGTCATATTAAGAATTCGGGTGGTTAAAAAATGACCCAACAAGATTATTCACTATTTGAAAAATGAACTGAAAATAGCTTTATTCTCTCAGCTGTGATATTTTACATTTACTAACCAAATAAGAAAATAAAGCTTTTATCTCACACTCTTGAGTTTTATCTGATGGTTGCATTTTTAATACAATTGATTTGGTTTGGTTTTATGGCATATCAATCTTTGTAGGCTATTTAACGCCAAATCTACTTTCATACATATAAACAGTTTTATTTCAAACAATTCAGTTTAGCATAAGTACATAGTTTAAACGTCAAACAGTTCTATTTCAAGTAATTCAGTTTAGTATAAGTACACAGTTTACTTCTGCTTGACCCATTGATAGGACCCTTTTTAGGTGCTACCACTCCGGACTAGAGTGGACCTGGGAGCGATGGTAATGAAGGGGGTACTCCGTATTCCCCAAAGCTCCAGCATTACTGAAGCCTCACCATCAGATTGTTTAGTGTCATATCCAGGACACTCGCAAGAGGGAATGGGGGTCTTACGATTGCGGTTGGTGTACTCTACAGCCCCAGACGATTGGGCCAATATTTTTAATACGTAAAAAGGTGAGATATAAGTTTCTTTTAGGTCTTATCATGCTCTGATTTTTACCATCAGGTCATATCATGCAGGCGATTTTTACACGAGTTCAAATCCTGGACCTGACTGATTGCATTTTCACATAGCACTAATACCCTTGGGGAAGGTATGAATCCAATTATTCTCCCTTCAGCTATGGGTAAATAGTAGGACAGACTAGGTTCTTCAGCCTTGGTTAGGCAACTAGTCTAGGAGAAGGAAAACTCTGAATTCAAACCTGTTAAACTCCGCTTAAAAATTGACCTTGTGTCATATCCTGCCCGAGCGGAGGGGTTGGTAAATAGTATCATGCTCTGCTGGAAAGTTATTAAGAACGTTCTTGATTTCAGAAAAACATTTCTAAACGATTTGTTTGCACACACACACACATATATATATGCACACGCACACACACTGCTGGTGGACCTGGATTATTAGTGGTAATGCTTTGACCCTCAAACTATCGCTGATGCCTGTCATCATCTGATAAAAGCTTTGTAGGCTTCACAGCTATTTTTTGGCAGCTGCATATATGTTTTCTCACATCTTCATCACAATTTCATGTATTTTTTTCCAAAATAAGAAAGAAAACGAAATTCGTTGTAATGAAACTGTCATGAGGAGGTGAATAGATATTTATGATAGATTTTATCCTTTTTTACAGGCCAATATTCGAGCATTTTTCTGATATATATTTCTTTTCTTTTTTTTTTTTTTTGAACGATTTGTTTATTTTACTATATTATGAGAATTTTAGTAATACATTTTTTCGGGTTAATTAAAAACATTCTCGAGATATTTCACTGAATTTTTAACGAAAAGAATCAGAACAACGTATTTTGAAAAAAAAAACAACAACAAAAAACCGGCGAGTTCGGTCAAAATGAATTATGATATTTTCGTGTAAGTTGAGTACAGCAAAAAATATCAAGTTGTGATTTTCAGCAATGAACAAATCCAACACACACAAAAAAAAAAAAATGGAATTATTTTGACGAAAAATATTGTTTATTAAGAAGTTATGAGTAAAGTAATATTTTCATCTTTTTGATGTTGTTGTGCCGTCTCTGTAAATAAGTAGTGGATATATTGTTTGCAAATATATGTAACTCATTAATAAAGTATTAAATGTAATATTGGTTTGATTTCTTGATTTAATGGCATATTAACTTTCGTTGGTTATTTAATGCCATTGCCATCGTTGTAGAACAACAGATGTGGTACTATTCAACCTATAGCTGGGGGGATAAAGAGGTTCATACCTCTTAATGACATATCAATCTTCATGGAATATTTAATGCCAAAGCCATTCTTGTAGAAGAACAGTAGTGCCATAGCTGGGGGAGGGATAAAGAGGTTCATACCTTTCCTGAGAGTATTAGTCTAAAAGTAAACGTAATAGCGCGACTGGAATTCGAACTCGCTACTTTAGCCACTTCGCCACTGAAACTCGCTCCACTAAATAAATGTAATATCAATCTTGATTGTTGTGTTTTTTTTATTAAACCGTGCAATTTACACGGCTTCAGTTTGTATGTATTTATTCAACCTATCCCCAATGGCTAAGACCTGACACAAGGTCAATTTTTTAAGTCTAGTACGACCAGTTTGAATTTGGTTTTCCTTCTCCTGGACTAGTTGCCTCATCAAGGTTAAAGAGTCCAGTCGGATGTATTATTTATCCATAGCTGGGGATGGTGGTGAAATTATACCTTTTCCAAAGGTTTTTAGCACGAAATGATACGCAAACAGCCTCGTCCCGGGTTCGAAATCGGGTCGCCGATTCCATTTACGAGGACAATAATCGTCACGCTAAGAGTGCATCGTAATGATAATTCATTTATTCCTAGAAAAAAAAAAAACTCCTACATTTCGTCTTGTTTGTCCTGCAATCGAATCAGAATATGCAACTCTTCTTTACTTCTACCCCCGCCACTTTTTATGTCATTGGCTTTTTTAGACGGTAAAGATTAGATTTGTAGGCCCCACCCCCGCCCGAAGCATTTTGTTAGCATAATGAGACATTTGTTTAGACCAACGATTTCTAGATTCTCATTCATCTTGCTTTGGGTGATAACATTTCCGGCTTGCTTAGACAGACCGGATGTAATCTTGAAGAATTTTCTTTGCGTCGATACGGACCGAGATGAACAGTTTTATCGGTCGGGTCATCAAGCAACAACCAATTGATCATGACAACTGGATTACCAACGCCACCTTCGGTCATTCAACAATATCCAACATCATTCTAATTCATCCAACACAAATTGCCTTCCTGATTTCCTAAGAAGAAGAGCTAAAACTAAGAGTAGTATAAGACCTCAGGAATACTTTTAATTTTAATTTTTTTGGAAAAAACAAAACAAAACAAACAAAAACTTAAAAAGAGCAAAATAATGTACATAGAATCACTAGTCGTGGGTTAAATTTTGCCATTATAATAATTCATTAATCTTAGGTTAGTTTGGCAGAAAATTAGCTGTAAGAAACACCCTGTGAGAATCATGCTCGTTGACCATTACAGCTCGTGATGCGCACATATTTTTTTTTTATTGTGGAGAGATAAGTAAATGACATTGCTTTGATTTAAAACTTGAATACAATGAATTCTTTCCTGCTACTCAAAAGTCTTTCCACACGAAAGAGCAAAGTCTATGGTGGATTAGTGTGTGCCAAAAAAAAAAAAAAAAAAAATGGCGTTGGGAAAAATCTCTAGTGTAGCGAATAAATACTGCTTTCCCGTTCGGAATGATTCTTTCCACAAAAAAAAATCCTAGCCTCAATAACCGGGATCGTCAATACTTTTAGAAGACGAGGAGAGAAATATGTATTGGCCTACGTAGCAAAAGCCAAGTGATGGAGGTCATTTTTCGTCAAAAGGGCTCTATGCAAAATGCAATGAATAAATGGTCAATGGAATAAATACTTGAGACTATGAGCCATGAGGTTCAAATCTCGCAAACCAGAAGAAATAGCGTAAATAATTTTCATCCATAATTTTGAAATCCAGCACGAGACCATTCCTTAATAAAAAAAAAAATCCCAAAGAGACACTTTTACTGTAATCTGGTTTGATTGTGGGATCGCTTCTTATGTCGCCTGTCTTGGTCAGAAATAGTAAAAAAAAAAAGCCCATCCCTATCCAGCTCTAGTTTGAATTTTGAGTTTTCTTTTTCCTAGACCGGTTGTCATACCAAGGTTAAAAAAAAATATTCTCCTTCCATAAATGGAAGGAGATTAGTTAGATTCATACTTTTTCCTATGCGAAATGCAAACAGCTCTAGTCCAGGATTTGAACGCAGGTAGCCGAGTTCATTTCCTACTGTAATAATCGTTACGCCACAAACACCTCCATTATGTAAATATGAACAGATCTTTAATAGTCTAATCTATTTAAACTATTTCAAGTGAAACGCATTTGATTAGACCATACAATTAGAGTTCTGCGTAATTCAACGCGTTTCCCTCTTGTTTACATTGTAACCATTGAGCTACTTCCGCAAATGATCAAACAAAGAGATTTGTTTTCTCTTCTACGCATAACCCAGATCTAGGCACGTCATCACCAGAAACCAACATTGCGGTAGTCACGTGTTCATTGTGGAATAATAACATTCTGCAGATTCTGGTTATTTTTCGAATGGAACTACTCGCAGTTAGCACTAGCCTAGCTTACGCAGAATTCTTTGCAAGAGACAATGAATTACTGGTTCACATGGCAACGGTTTTGATTCTCCATGCCAACAAGAACCGTCAGATAGCGAACGGCGAACAGATACAATAACGACAATAGCAACGTCTTAGCTAGAAGAGGCCATCTTTTGCTAACAACGAGAGTACTCTCTTCGTGATGTTAACGATTGGTAAAAATTCGTTGCTTATTTGAATAGCCCATTGGTACCTACTTTAACGGTAGAATAAGACTGTTACACTTACAGCAGTATTCCTTTCCCCACCATTATGAATATATTATATTTATATATATGTTTTTACACGTTTCTTTGTTTTTGTTTTTTTATCTTTCTTTTCGACTCTCCCTCGTTTTTCTTTTCTTATTCATGATTGCCTCATCGGCTGGGTCTGTAGAATAAAACCGACTGCTTCTCTGCAGAGGAGTAACCCCGCCCCAGAACGAGTCTCTTAGATATGGCACTAAACAATCAGATGGCGAGGATCCAGTAATACTGAAGCATTGGGGAATGCAGATTACCCCTTCATTGCCATCGTTCCCAGGTCCACTCTGTCTCGGAGTGGTAGCACCTGATAGGGTCCTATTTATGGGTAAAAAAGAACTAAACTGTGTACTTTGTTATACTGAATTGTTTGAAATTGAACTGTTTTTGACATTTAGACTGTGTGCTAATAGTAAACTGAATTGTCTAAAATAAAATTCTTTTGACATTTAAACTGCGAACTTATGCTAAACTGAATTGTTTGAAATAGAACTTTATATGTATAAAAATGGATTTGGCATTAAATAACCTACAATGGTTTGATGTGCCATAAAACAAAACCAAACCTCATTAATTATTGTTTCTTCAAAATTTCTAGTTATGTAGCATTCAGTTTGTTTATATAGTGAAATTTTCCTCACAGAAGCCTAGAATATTGCTGTCCTTAATTATATTGATTGTTTTGTTTAGAAAGGAGTAACGGTTTGGTTTGGTTTCTTTGTTTAATGGCATATCATCCTTCGGGGTTTACTAAATGCCAATGCCATTCTTCTAGAAGAACAATAATGGTACTATTTAGCCCATAGCTGGGAGGATAAGAGGGTTCATACCTTTCCCAAGGGTATTTGCCCGAAAGTGAACGTAATAACACGACTGGAGTTTGAACTCGCTTCCTACAATTCCGCAGTCCAGTGCTTTAACCATTACACCATGAGGACACCCACAAAGTAGAGAAGGATTCTAGTTAACATTTTGTAGAAACCTTAATATAAACATGGACTGCTATTAACTATGAAATGTTAATTAAAATCCTTCACTTCCTAAATAGATAACTGCGGTCCATGATGATATTGATGCTTTTATTTTGTAATAGGAGTCATCTCTGTTATATTGAGAATTTGGATAATCAAAAATTGAATTTTAGCATAGACGCTGAACTTACAAAAGTTTCATTCTATTCCAAACTGGATTCATCTTCTAAGTTACAGTATTGTTCTTAAAACGTTCTAATGAAGATCTCGTTACAATGTGCTTTTTTCTTTTTTGTTGGTTAAAGTTACAATGATAAATTTTGATAGCTTAGAGTTTGCGATCATCAGGCCAAAATCTTAGTCTATTTATAGCATCGGTGAGAAACTGACAATCACCAAACACAGTTGATTCAATGTCTACGCCATTTAAACATAGAGCTGCATATGCTCTTTCATGGAAATTGAGCTCTTTATCTATAAATATAACAAAACATTATTTTCAATGAGAATTTTAGAATTGTGTTGGTCTTATTTTTCTCACTTTCCCCTCATCGTTAGTTTTTTTTTCTTCTTTTTTATTGACAATCTGCAATTCGCTATTTGCTTTTTCTCCTTATCTTTCTATCTATTTTTCTTTGATTCCCCTCGTTTCTTATTCTACTCTCTACCAATAGGCTTCATACATATCCGCTTTCAATTTATCTCAGACCATTTCGCATATCCACATTGACAGGCATTTAATGGTGTCTAATGTCTTCCTTTCTTATAACGTCTCATTGCGCATGCGTTCACACAATTCCATGAGATTATGTTTTTAAGAACACTAATTTTCGCGTGTATATGTGCATTCTTTTACTACCTAGTCCCATTATAATTGTAACATAGGGCATTTGGAATTCTTAAAAATATTGCATTTACGATCTCATTAAACTCAGCTAGTTGGATTCGTCGAAATTCAATGGAGCGTATGTTTCTTTAGAAAATTCTTAAAATACACTTAGCGAATAAAGTAATATCTATTCCAATTTAGAACTGAATGAGAATCTATGAATGCTTACTCCAAAGTTTACTTGGTTAATTGTGTTTTACGGTATATCAAACCTTGTAGGTTATTTAATGCCAAATCATGTTAATACATATATATTGAATATATGTGATTTGTAAACGAATAGTTTTTAAACAAGCCAGAGATTATTTGTTCGCAAACAGTTGAATGGTTCCAAGTATATACATATAGCCCCCCCCATATATATATATATATATATATATATATATATATATATATATATATATAGCCACAGTAATGATTTTAGCTTGGCTCAGTTGTGGCAAAAGGTTAAGTAAATCTTTAAAAACCACTCAAGGTACCTAAACGGTATATCTAGTTTCTGGTATATCATCCTTCGTGGTTTATTTAACCAAGCCATTCTTTTAGAAGAACTGCTGTAATATTAATTAACCCATAACTGGGGGGGGACAAGGAGTGCGTACCTTCCCCAAAGGTATTAGTCCGAAAGTGAACTTGATAGCACGATTGGAGTTCGAACTCGCATACTTCGAGGTTGCAGTCCAGCACTTTAGTCATTATGTCACGGGGACCCCTATCACTTCCTGATTTTTGAAAACAGGCGATTTGATATCCACGATAAGAGAAAACGTTTCTTTAAAAAAGCTGTTTGGATAATAATAATAATAATAATAATAATAATAATAATAAGTAGTTGTACCACCACCACCTGGAAGTATTTCAAAACAACTTTAATCTTCATATAGGACTTAAATGTATTTCCTTTTTATTTTCAGGACACTAAAAGAAACGCAACTGCTTCTACGCATGAATGATCCTAAAAAGGTCTTGGTTGGAATCTATGGAATGCCGTAAGTGTTACAACTCCAATTCCTGTAAGTCAATAACATTTTTAAAGAAAGAGCAAGATGTCAATTTGAAGCAAACTCAACCAAGTCATTTGACCAGTGACCCGAATAAATTGGACAACTGCAGTGTTCAACTCCAACTCTTCGAAGCTCGGAAGTTGAATAAGAAGTTTACATTGGAGATGTATGTGCGTTATTGCAAATCCTTTGAGATAAAATTCGACAAACCACATGATATGAAATACCCGAGAGAGTTTTAAAAAAATTCTCCTTGATGGGCGGGATTTAATTGATCAGAGTGACAGAGAAATGTGGCGAGTAGGGTTAAAGTAGAGAGAGGGAGTCGGTTTGCTTTCTATTCTTTCAGAGCATAAGATATAGTACAAAACACTTTGCTCCGTTTTTCAATACACATGGGAATACTTCTTTTGGCTTACAGCCAGTTTCCAAGAATAATGGTTAACATTATCGAAACAACGAACTTTTCTCTTTCTTCTCGACTTCATCTAATAAAAATTTAGTTCAGTTTTCAATTCTTTTATTCACTTTTCATCTTTTCTTTTATCTAATTGATTAATTCTCTTGATTCTAAACAACACTGACAGGGCGGAACATCATCCTCATGTCGTGCCGCCAGCACGGATATCCCTGACCCTCTCTCGCCACTCTTCCCTATCGTTCATCGCCTCAGGCAGGTCTTCTGGACCACATCCTGTATCCTCACATAGTTGCTGAATGTATGTTCCTGCTGGTCGTCCTGCTTTTGCACGGCCATGTGTGGGGGTCCATAAGAGTACATCACTTATGAGTTCGTCCCTGCTTTTCCAGCAGTGTCCTGCATGTCTGGCTCGTCTAACTTGGATAGTTTTCGTGATAGGAGGTAGGTGGCCGTACAGTTGGTGTGTCGTCGGGTGTTGCCGCCAGGACTTGTTCAAGATTGCTCGCAGCATTCTTGTGTAATTGCCGTCTAGCTTCTTCTCCAGCCGTTTTGTTAGAGTCCATGTAGTGCATCCATATAGCAGTATCGATGCGACCGCTGCCTGGAAGAAACTGCGTTTCATTTTATCGCTTAGGTCTGATAAAAATTGTTTAGAATGCACGGACTAGATTCCCCGCGGAGGAGGTAAGACCTTGGTCCCTTTTCCCCTAAAAAGATAGATGAATACTCATTGTCTTTTATGCATGTATATCTAGTAATTCGGCAGTTACGTGAGGACTGTAACATTTTGTTTTCGTTAAGCATTCACAAGTAGCATTTCGAAAGTAATGCCTTAAAATTATCTTCACAAAAATGCAGAGCCAATGATATTGGGTATGCGGAAAGATGTGTTCTGTAGCTGAAAACTATTTCTATCTATCTAATAGCCACTATATCGATTGCCCAGTCGGCTGGGGCTGTAGAATACACCGACTGCACCTCTGCAGAGGGGTACCCCCCACCTCAATGAGTGTCCTGGATATGACACTAAATAATCTGATAGTGAGGTTCCAGTGATACTGGGGTTTTGGGAAATGCAGAGCACCCCTTCATTGCCATTTCTCCCAGGTCTACTCTGGCCCGGAATGGTAGCACCTGATAGGGCCCTATCTATGGGTTAAATAGAACAGCATACTTATGCGAAACTGAATTGGTTGAAATTGAAATGTTTTTGACAATTAAACTGTTCTTACATTTAAACTGCGTGCTTATTCTAAACTGAATTGTTTGAAATAGAACTGTTTTAGACATTGAAACTCTACTTACACTAAACTGAATTGTTTAATATAGAACTGTTTTCGACATTTAAGTATGTGTTAACAAAATCGGTACTTATAATTATTTGAATTAGAACTGTTTGAATAAACTGAATTACTTGAAATAGAAATTCTTTTGACATGTAAACTGTGTACTCATATTAAACTGAATTTTTTTAAATAGAACTATTTACATAAAAATGGATTATGCATTAAATAACCTACAAAGGTTGATATGCCATGAAACCCAACCAAACATAAAGCATACGCCGACTCCGCCTCTGGAGCAGGTTAGGATACCTCCTTTCAACGATATTCTGATTACGATATAAAACCATATATGGTAAGGCTCAAGTTCAGAATATTCGGTAAGTGTGGAACGCCCCTTCATTGTAATTACTCCCAGGTCCAATACGACCCGGAGTGATTGTACCTGTTAGGATCCTCTCTATTGGTCAACATATTTGTTTCAAAATTATTTGAATTGGATTAGATCATGTGCAAAAGGGAAAAAAATCTCCTACGAAACTGCAACTCAAAAATATAAATATAGAACGAACGCTATTCACTAACAACTAAACCTAAATAACCCTCGACAAGTTGATTCAATCAATCATCTTCCCAGTTTTATCTCTTAAGACTTTCTTTCGCTTTTTGATAAATTCTTTCTCTCCTCTTTCATTCACTCTCTCTTTAGATCTTATTTCTCTTATTTGATTAATGTTTGTTATCATTCATCCTTTCTCTTCCATTGCCTCTCTGTTTTTCATTCATATTCCATTTTCTTTCTTATTTTCCTTCATTCACTCGCTTTTTCAATTTCTGTAATTTTTCATTTTTTTTCTCTTTCGTTCTCCTTTCATTCATTCTTTTTATTCTCTATTTCTCTCATTAATTTTATATATTTCTTCATTTATTCTTTCTTTATTTTTTCCTTTTTTTAATTTTTTCCTTCTTTCTTTTCCGTTAGGCATCATACTCTTTCGATTGCTAACGCCATTTTTTTTTTACGAAAAATTGCCCAACTTTTTTTTTTAATAGTCTGAATACATAGCTGTAAAATACTAATGTTTTATTTTTCAACGGTTCGTTTTGCTCTTTTAAAATCGACGACGATATCCGTAGTCGGAAAAAAAAGTATTTTTCAAGTGATAAGATTATTAAAGATCAATGAAATCGATATCTGTTATTGAATATTATGTGAAAAACATTTGCGTCTAAGCCGATACAACCATTTTCTTTTATCGACATTTCTTTCGCTTTAATTTTGTTTGAGTAGAACTTTTGTAAGTCTGGCCAAAAAATATCGATATCATCAACCATTTTGTTTTTGTTTTGTACTTACGTCTAATGTTAAGCAAGATTGTACTTAGTCAAAGCTAAATGAGAAGCCATTACAATTCTTCCTTGATTCATAGCTATCAACAAACAGAATTCCTCCTCTTAAGTTATTTCAAAAGCAATGTCGAATTTTTAGAGAAGGAATAAATAATTGTTAAAATACAGCAAAAGTTGAATTCCACCACAAAAAACAAAACAAAAAAACCAACCCTAACATGGTCAACGTTATTTGCAATGAAAAAGACCAACTTTGAAACTATTTAATTTATTGTTTTCTGAAAGTATTTTCATTCAAAATTTCAGATCCTAAGTTAAGATATAAACCAAAAATAACGCCGATGAAAGGTTTTAGTGAGCAGTCGGTAGAATGTCATATGATAGTGGGTTTTTTTTTCCATTTCAATTTACTTGATCGTCATATCGAGGGAGTAAAACGAAAAAAAATACTTGTTTAAAAAATTTATAATGATTGAAAAGATTTATCTAACAAATAAGCAAAATATACTACTACTACTACGAAGATAACCGTTAGGCTAAGCGCACCTCCACTTGAGTATGAGGATAGGACCCCACGAATAGGTTAAGTATTTAAAAAAAAAATAAGAGAACTCTTGAATTGTTGGTTTAAAACTAAAACAACCAATTTTGAATTTAAAAAACGAAAACAAAACGGTAACTAGAGTCTATAGAAGATGAACTTTGTCATCGTATATTACTGGTACACCATGTAGAGTATTTGGGACAAGAGCTAGGTTTGTTGGTCGGGTTTTATAGCATATCAATCCTTGGAGGTTATTTAATGTCTATAAATATAAATGGTGGATTTTGTAAATCCAAGATGAAGAAAAATAAATGAAAAAGTGGATAAACTAAAAATGGGCCACGGATTTAAATTGATATTTCGTCGTTATTTCAGAAAGACTTCTTCAGAATGATTGAGTTTTTCTAAAGTTCAACAAAGGAGTAAATAGACAATTAAAAATAGAATAAAATAAAAAGCGGGAGGTGTCATAAGAAGGAGACAGAGAAGACAGAAATAAATATATTTGTAAATGAATAGTTTGTAGATAACATTTTTAAACGAGTCAGTGCTTATATGTTTATACACAGTTAAATGGTTTCAAGTAATAGTAAATGCTCTAACAGTTCTATTTGACTTGTAGATGAGACCCTAACAGGTACTACCACTCCGGCTTAGAGTGGACTTGGGAGTAATGGAAATGAAGAAGGAATCTGCATTCTCCACAGCTCCAAGCCTTACCACCAGATGGTTTCGTGTTATATCTAGGACACTCGATGAAGCGGGGGTGTCTTACTCCTCTGAAGAGGTGCAGTCGGCGTATTCCACAGCCCAAACCGACTGGGCAGTAAAAGTGAGTTTTGTGAGGGTAGAATGGATAAGGTAAAAGAAATGTGTCACAAATACAACGTCAATAGTTTAGCCTCTCTGAAGGGGATCAAAATTCAAAAAATGTTTCTGTTTATCTACGTGCCCGCGCGCGCACACACACACTTGCGCATATATATGTTTTTATTGATACTGTAGTGCCTTTTGCTCAAGTAATGTATATTTACAGAACCGATATCACCTACCGCGAATATAAGTATGAGTCTAACCATCGAGGTAAAGTCTCATGTCCCAGGGAAGAGAAACCCTCGTCCTCCTCATCGTTTCTAGGCTAACGATATCTTTTAGCGTTGGAAAAGAGGCCGCCCATATTGCAATGATTCTGTGGTATTAGTCACAAGTAGCGGAAGTGAAGTGGTTCTGAGACATCCGGACCACAGAAAAGAAGTCGGCCATTTAGTGTGAACTGACGAGCTTAAGTGTAAGAAAACATACTGGAAATGAAAGAAAGGAAGATGTTGCTACTACTACTTAAAATAATAATACACATCATAGTTGATGCCCATGGATTAGTCCTCAAGAATCTGGAAAAGAGACCGGCTGAGATAAATACTTGATGAAGAACAGAGACCATCCAAATTACAACACTACTAAAACCGATGTCTTGGAGATCTGAGAAGACTTGCTGTCACTCAGACTTCTGTGAAAAACCACAAGTTAAAACTAATGTGAAAAACTCGTAACAAGTATTGTTAATAATAATAATAATAATAATAGAGCGAGAGGATGAGGAGTAAACGTGAGAGAAAACAGGACGAGGAAATGACTCATATTTTACTGAAATTCTAGGTCCGCCTAGTTGACAAATTTTGCACTGTAAGTTGATATAGTAAAATTCATATCGAATAATAAGCCATTAAACGAATGGGGTTTATTAAAATTCCACTTCTATTGTCCAATATGAAATGTATATATATTTATCAATCCTTCCTCGTAAGCAGGATGTGACACAAGGTCAAATTTTAAACAAACTTTCATAGGTTTAAATTCAGGATTTTTCTTATAGACCGGTTGCCATACCAAGGTTAAAATTTACAGTCGGCCCTACTATTTACCCATGGCTGCATGCATATGAGATTTATATTATTGTTATTCGCTGAGCCTTGCTTCGTTTACTGTAACTGTTGGTTGTAAGTCGAGATTTATAGATTGCTGTGGTGAATAAAATCATTTTTGTAAAGACACGCATGATATAGAGAATAGAATACAGTGATTACTTCATACTCCAGGATTTCACATACTCGTGATAAATATCAAAAATAAACAACTCCTAAGTTTTATTCAAGATTGAAGTAATTAAAGCATTGGTTAAAAGCGGCAACTATCTTGTGCTTACAAAACAATTTTCATTTTCAAGTTGATCGAGCAAAGGTCGATTCTTTAGCACATCGTTTCCCACCTTCAATGGATGGCGGTTTCGCTAGCGTGAAATTTTGTTCGTTACGTTTCGCATGCCAGGTTACCAACTAACGCCTGTTTTTCAAAATCACCAACTCTTATGTGTGACCGTCTTCCGCTCTAATGAAAGTTCTCGGGATTGACCTTTTGGTATTGGGCACATTGCTGGGTACCATGGTCACTGGTGGTAGGATGTGTCTTCTAAATGATGATTTGTTGGATAAAAAGAAAAAGGGGCATCTTTCCTTTCTTCAAGGTAATTGTTACTGCAACAAGTGGTGGGGGGGCTTTCAGTGAGGATTGAACCCGTAATGACCTGCAGAATTAACTGGCTAGCCATTGTCGTGCAATATAACTTTATAATAAAATTAACTAAACATTTATATACAATTTAATTAGTCATATCCCTTTATAGCTGATTGATTTTAACGGCATTTCAACCCATCCGGGGGTATTTTATGCGTATATGTTGGGTACTTGCGTGCTTTATACATCTATGTTTCTATTTTTGTTTAATTTCTTGTTCATGGTTATATATCAGAACTTCCTATCTATTACGAATACTTTCAAACAGACCTGTTTGATTTACAGATAAGACCCTTACAAGAACTCCCACTCCTGGTCCGAGTAGAACGGTGAGTAATATCAATCAAAGAGTACTGCACACTTCCCAGATCTCCAGAACTAGAGCCTTGCCACGAAATGCAGTTCTGTATCAAACTCATGACATTACCTGTGGGGAAGGGTCTTCACCTTCCCAATAGATACAGTATAATCCAAGTCCTGACGACAGGACATCTTATACAGATAGTTATTTACAGGAATATTTGATTCTTGGCGGTACTATTTACCAACCCCTCCGCTCGGGCAGGATATGACACAAGGTCAATTTTTAAGCGAAGTTTAACAGGTTTGAATTCAGAGTTTTCCTTCTCCTAGACTAGTTGCCTCACCAAGGCTGAAGAACCTAGTCCGTCCTACTATTTACCCAAAGCTGGAGGGAGAATAAGGGGGGTTCATACCTTTCCCAAGGGTATTTGCCCGAAAGTGAACGTAATAGCGCGACTGGAGTACGAACTCGCGTACTACGATTCCGCAGTTCATCGCTTTAACCATTACACCACGAGGACACCTTCTTTGCGGTTAATGTAAATCACTGCGTCTATTATGAGCAAGTCAACCGATTGGGTTAGTTTAGCATAACCTCTTGGCAGTATCAAGGAACATTAGGAACAGATCAATAAGACTAATACATTGATTCCTTGAAAAATACCAATCGATCATTGGCTGGATAAGAGAAAGGTAGACACATTGGACAATCTTGGATCGAGTTTACTTTATATTTAATTCTCCCCCAATACTCTCTAATTGCATCGTGGAGTATGAAACGGAAATTCATTTGCTCCCAATGAAGGCGTACTTTTCATTCAGTTCTGAGTCCATTGGGGAAAATATGGGATACAAATTTCTTCCGAATTTAGTTCGTATATATCTATAACAATGTAGACAGCTTCTTATAACAGTACTCACACACACGCGCACACATAAGGTACAGAGATGGAAAAAAATCTTCAGAGGAAAGTTTTATTTATTGAATTATTTGCCAAACGTTTCGTTTTTTAGACCTTCATCAGGGCGCGCGAGTTAATAAATGAGACGAGAAAGTTTTAAAATATCCTATTTCTGTTGGTAGCGTTCTGTTTCAATTTTGGGTGATGTAATTAGCGTTCTAAAATTTATTTTTAAAAATCCATATCACAAATCTCTTTCTCGCTCTCTCACTATATATATATATATATATATATATATATATATATATATGAGAGAGAGAGAAAGAAATTTACATTGATAATGACGGATTGATATGTTCTCAAATATTTATAATAGGTAGATATCAAGTAATATCAATATTCACTCACACACACGCATATATATATATAAAAAGAGTGAGAGAGATTGATAAAAGTGATATGAAGTTTTTTTTTAGATAAATTTTCGAACGCTATTTACATCACACAATTTGAAATAGAAAGTTTTAAAACTTTCATCTTTTTCGCTTTCCAGATGAAGGTCTAAAAACGAAAACGTTTTACGTTGGCAAATAATTCAATGAATAAATTCATCCTCTAAAAAACATTTTTTTTATCCATGCATTTTCATATGGTCGAATTTCTTTCTAGTTTTTCCTAGATGTGTGTATATATATATATATATATATATATATAGTTAGACGAACCAGACATACAGGACACTGCTGGAGAAGCAGAGATGAACTCATAAGAGATGTACTCTTATGGATCCCCACACATGGCCGCGCAAAAGCAGGGCGACCAGCTCGAACGTACATTCAGCAGCTGTGTGAGGATACAGGATGTTGTCCTGAAGGCCTACCTAGGTTTATGAACGATAGGGAGGAGTGGCGAGAGAGGGTCAGGGATATCCGTGCTACCAGCACGATATGATGATGATATATATATATATATATATATATATGAGAGAGAGAGAGAGAGAGAAATTGAAAAACAAAGCAATCCAAAGTGAGGAATTTATTGTGAAAGAATACTGTTGGATTCTTTTCCATAATATATATATATATATATATATATATATATATGTTATCAACAGACAGAGTGTATCGTTGTATCACAACTCTTCAGTGTGGCTAGACACGCGGGGCATTTCAAACTGGAATCGAAACCCGCCGAACTTTACATCAGACCGATAGCACCTCTCAACCAATAAACAACCCAGTACAGGTGAAGGAATTTAACTTATATCTATTAACTTCCGTTTGCTTTACATTTTACGATATCGGATACCGAAGTGCTTAATTCATTAGAAGATATTTGCATTATACGAGTAGCAACAGTTAGTTCCTTCGCCAAAGCGCTCAACCCCCGTGGTAGCATATATATATATATATATAGGTTTTATTCGGTCCAGTTAAACCGGAGTTGGGAGTAATTCCATCAAGACAAAAAAAAAAAAAAAAAACATTCAGCAGTGAACATTTAAATTTTCCTGGTAAAGAGCTCAATGTAACTAACATTACAGAGCAATAATTTCTTTAAGAAAAAACAAAAAGGGTGGAAGGGGATAGAAGATAAAAAAAATTGTTTAATAAGAGATGGGAATTAATAGCTAGATGTAGACATCCGACTAAATTTAACAATAGAAAAATTATCATAGATAATGATTAAAAAAACAACAACATAGGATTAAATTGAGATTTAAGGTAAATGAATAAAAATAAAATAAAATAAAAAAAATGAGAAGAAACCATACGTATACGTACTGTTCAATAAAAGGATGAATTAATTAATAGGCTCGAAAACAAAATTGAAATTTAATAAATTTCAATTTTAACTTTAATTCTTGAATTTGATTTAATGTAAGTAGTACGTAAAGTTATTAAATAAAGTTATTTTATCTAGTTAGGTTAGTTAGCGACCATAGTCGAGGGTGACCCGAAGGCTCCCTTTTCGATAGCTACTACACCAAGGTGTAGGGGAGGGCGCTACTCCATTCCCAGGATTGCTCCACTTTACCCTTGAACCGTACCTTATAATGCTGAGTGTTAAGCAAGGTGGTATCAAGTACCATTTTTAAAGTCTTTGGTATGACTCGACCTGGGATTGAACCCAGGTCTCCCGGGCCATTGGCGAACACTCTTAAGTCGAAAAGTAATTAGAATTTAAAAAAAAAATTAATTTACTATAATTCCAACCGGCAATAAAATAAAAAACCGGAAGTGGGCTAAATGAGGAGAAAACTCTTCATCCCTCTTCTATCCCCTCCCACCCTTCTTTCCTGTGTCTATTCTGAATTATTTTATACATAAGATCTGAACAAGTCCTGTTAATTTTTTTTGTTTGTTTTTTATTCATATCAAAAACACATAACAGGATGGAAATAAATTTATAATCCTAATATGACCGGTTTTGTTTTTTTCTTAAGGAAATATATGTATATAAATTTATGTGTTTAGAATTCATGGAAAATGGACAGCTACCATAGCGCATTGATTAGCAAGCTCCTCTTTCAGACTGATTAACAATTGAAGCGATTTCGGTTCTAATTGGAAGACATTGTTGCAGACTAAGCATTGTAAATATGAATTGTAGACTCTACTACATTTACCCGACCTCAAATATCGGAGGAGGCACACGTGGAACTGTTTAAGTGGTGGTGGGAGAAAGGGCGTTCCATTAGTGTGAGTTAGGAGGGATGAAAATCGAACTAAAAACGAGGTTATCAATAATCAATACCAGATTAGTTACGAAGAGGAATACAAAAAGGTGCTTTGTGAAAGCATATTCAACTTTGCAAAGATGGAAAAAAAAAATCTCCGTTATCAATGCAGTTTCCCCTGGAGTCGTTCGCTAAAGATTTTCATTTTGTTTATAAATTAAACCGTTTTGATAAATAATGAATCGACATTCTCTGCAACAGGACGAAGATAAAATATTGTTGTATTTGAGTTAGAATAATTGATTCAGTTGTTTAAGGGAAGCGGCTTGTCTCGTGGCTGAGAGAGATGCATATTTCCCAACTGGCATTGGAAATCAGAGTTCGAACCCTGGATTCAGATTTTCAAATAGGGAGGAAAAGCCTTATGGCAATGAAGTGATTGATTTTAACGGTATGTCAACCCGTTTCGGGTTATTCTGACCACTGACCGAATGAGTATAGTGTTCACCAATGGTCCGACAGACCAGGGTTCAATCCCAGGTAGGATCATATCAAAGACTAAAAAAAATGGTACTTGATACCGCCTTGCTTAACACACTGTTCTATAAGGTAAGGATCAAAGTAAAGGGGAGCGATCCAGAGAATGGAGTAGCGCCCTCCCCTACTCCTCAGTGTAGTAGTTATTGAAAAGGGAGCCTTCGGGTCACCCTCGACTAAGGTCGTCAACTTTACTTACTTTTATGCTTAGAGGTTAGGGAATTCATTGTAGGTTTATATTAAATTTTTTGAGCTGTTATTTCTTCATCTCCATAATCATCAAGTTGCACTGACAGCATGGATTTCCCAGACACGCTTTCTCTCCATCCGTCCCTATCACCCATCGCTTCCGACAGGTCCTCCAAACTACATCCTGTGTCCGCATAGAGCTGATGTAAATACGTTCTTGCTGGTCAGCCAACACTGTCACGTCTATGTGAAGTGTTCCTTTGAAAAGCGTGACTTAATATTTCGTCCTTGCTTCTCCAGCAGTGTCCTGAATATTTTAACTATCTAAGTTATTTTTTAACCGTTTGCAGAACCCTGCCTAAAAAAAAACCCAACTCTTCTGTGATATTAAGTGTTACTATCTAATATAAATAATTTCCACAGTTCTATTGTTTCAAGTAATCTTCTTCAATGCTTATAAGGTTTCAAATAATTATTTCAATCTTTCAAGTTACTAATGATCATTCTTTGTAAACAAACTCAAACAGCTTCAAATGATTATTCTGAATACCAGTAATATGGCATCAAGTATTCCTATCAATAACAAATAATTTGCCTTCTGTTGTATCGTTTAATACTAATAATTATATGGTTTCGTATATTAATACACATCCACATCAGGTTGTGCATTAACTCAAGAATAACGATAATTTCAGTATCAAGATAGAGAGAGAGAGACAAGAAGGCGAGAGAGAGAGAGACAAGAAGGAGAGAGAGAGAGAGACAAGAAGGAGAGAGAGAGAGACAAGAAGGCGAGAGAGAGAGACAAGAAGGAGAGAGAGAGCAGTAGCAATTAAACTGCTTCATATCTTATCAATACAAAATGAATATATCTGTCCAAAAAAAAAAAAAAAAAGAATATAAAAAGCCACTGACTACAAACTGGAGCTTGAAAAAAAAAAAAAAAAAAAAAAGGAAGAATCTTTTATCGGCTGCCAATCGATTTGTCGGTCATGGGGTACTTAGGAAAATAACAGAATTAAACAAAAAGGTTTCTTGATTTATCTGAAAAGCAATACAAAAGAGATCCCAAATGGATATTTTTGAGGGTGAGGGTAAGCAAAAGAAATCTTTGAGAAAGAAAAAACAAAAAAAAAAAAGGAAAGAAAAGAATAAAGGATTCATATTTGTGATATAAATTTATGTTCAATTCAAAGAAATATATGCATTGTAAAGTTAAAGAGTTTTAATGTATCGAAGTTGAACAAAAGAAAAAAATGCTTTTATTCTGGTGTTTATAAAATTACTGTACTCCATATTATAACTTTAATGATCGTTCAAGAGTTAAAGTGAAACAAAGAACGTATAGAGGTTTGGAGTAAAAAGACTTTGAAAACAAACAAACAAATAGGGGTATAAACCAAATATGAAATCAGAGAAACCGTTACTGTTTTTAAAAACGATAACAGCTGACATTTCTCGATATTTCCAGACGACCCCCAAAAGTCTAGCAAAATGGCTGGAAGAACAAGAAATAGAGACACTTGAATCTGAAGCACTGGATCTTCCGTTGCAAATCATATCCCTAATGTCACGTACTACTCAGCCGAGAGAGAGAGCTTTGAGTAAGCTGAGTATCCCTTGCAGAGGGATAGGTCCCTTCACTCCCCTCCCTGTGTTATGCGTCGGGTATGAAAAACCTAATCTGATGGTGAGGATCCAGAGTGTGCAATACTCTTTCATTTCCTTTGAAAAAAATTATAGCATAATACAAAAATAATTACAATTATATAACATCAAGTCCTCCTCCCGAATACGAAATAATTTTCAAGCCAGTCCACTTGATTCATAGGGGATTTGGGAGTACTCATGAAGGAGCACTCTACACTCCTTCTGCTGAGTCAGTTGGGGCTGTAGAATATACCAACTGCATTTCTACGGAGGGGTAAGACCCCATTAACTAGTGTTCTGGATATGAAACTAAGCAATCTGATGGTGAGGCTTTGGGGAATGCAGAGTATCTCTTCATTGCTGATCTGGAGTAGTAGTACCTGACAGGGTCCCGTTTATGGGTCAAATAAAACTGTTTAACGATTTAACTGTGTGCAAACAAATCACCAATATTAAATTGAATTTTTAGTGTTACATGGCAATGCTTGGAACCATTTAACTGTGTGCAAACAAAAGATAGGTGATTTAATAAACATTTTACTTAGATGTGGCACAAAGCCGTACGAATTGGGCACCCACTGAGACTCGAACTCACTTGTGAAGGTTTGCTAATTTTGCATGTTAACCATTACTCAACCTGAGGTGCCAGCAAACGAAAGATTAATCTTGAAAATAATTAGTAGCAATGCTTAAAGCCATTTAACTGTATACAAAAATTTAATTATTAATATTGCATAGCAATGCTTGGAACCATTTTACTGTGTGCAAATGAATGGTATTGAACAGCATTTTTGGTGTTAAATAGCAATCCTTGTAACAACTTCATTGAATACAAACAAAAGATTGATATTGGATAGTTTTATTAACATCGGATAGCAATACTTGAAGCCATTCAAATGTGTGAAAACAATAGCAACACTTAATAGTGCAAGCAAATTAGCTCTAACTTTTTAAAAAGATAAAATTGTCTACTAATTGTTTCCTCAGAAATCATATTTATATCTATTCAACTATGTGCAAACAAATGACTGACGTTAAATTAAATAGTTCGTGTTACAGAGCACTACTTAAAACTATTTGGCTGAGTGCAAACAGGATTAAAACTAAATGGAATTATTCGTGCTGAATAGAAATACTTGAAACCATTTAACTGGGTGCAAAAAAAATGAGCTCTGGCTAGTTTAAAATTATTATCAACGATATATGTGTTTACAAAGCATATTATATATATATATATATATATATATATATATATATATATATATATATATATATATATATACACACACAGGATTTAGCATTAAATAACCTACAAAGATTGATATGCCATAAAACCCAACGAGCATCTACTCTCCCGAGAGATGAAACCTCACCATCAGATGCAGTTTTTTAGTGTCACACCAAAGATAACCTTCTTGGTGTCTCACCACTCTGCTGAAGATCCAATCAATGTTTACTAAGCAACTCCGGGACAGGGCAGATTTGATTTTTTGACGTGAAAACTCAATGAAAATAATAAAAGGGGGTATCCCCCCTTTTTAAAGGAACTTTTTGATGCTTTTGTAATAATAAAGTCAAATCACTTCCGCCAACTCGTCTCGAACGCATTTTGGTGGATGTCTGTGTACTTATCGGCAATTTCTTTATCAGGATCAGCTCTTCAGTTTTGATACATTAGAAAGAAAAGAAAAGCTTATTTATATTATATGGACATTGCAGATCTTGTAACAGTAGATCGGCTCGGCAGAAACTTTTGCCTTTGTGTCTAAAATAAAGATTGTCATAACACCCCGAATAACACGATGGGTTAAATATGGCGAACAGGACGTGCCAGTACCTTGATTTAACACCCGATCGAAATACGCGGGAATTTTACCGCTAAAAGATACAGACAGTAGACATGAACGTCTACTGCAGCTGCAACTTGCCGTCGTCACTCAAGAGCTGAGCGTAGCGATTTATTAACCGACTTTGTAACTCAAATGCGGGATGGTCAGGGAGGTGTGTATTTGGGAAAAATCAAACAGACGGAAGACGCCATCCGATCGAAACTGAAATCCAACTAAATGGAACCACTGATGCGTCTCCTATTTCATGCCTGTTTTAACAAGGTTTCAGACCCCATCCCTGAATACTTAATAGAAGAATGTCATCTCAGCACTTCAGATTATTAATTCTTTATCAAGATGAGTGCTTTCTTGAAGGTGTTTAAGATCTTCCGATTATAAAAATGAATCTGTATTGGGGTGTGTAAGGGAGAAGAATCTAATAATATAAACGAGAAAAGTTTGCGATATATATATATATATATATATATATATATATATATATATATATATATATAATTATCCTGTTTCTTTATATACCGGCTAATCATAAAACTTTTATATTTGCTCAATGAATAATACCACCTTCGTGTATCAAGAGGTTTTACAGAATTCTGCTGAATCAACACATAGGAACGATGTCAATATACATAATACAAACTGTTTCTTTCGAACATTGTGACGATAAAATGATTTATATACGTGTATACGAGGAGGTGTTCATGGCGTAATGATTCCCGTTGTAGAAAGTGAACTCTGCTACCCGAGTTCAAAACCTGGACAAGGCTGACTGCATATCAGATACCGGAAATAACCCACGGGAAAGATATGTATCCAACTATTCTCCCGCCAAGTAAATCGTAAGGCAGAGAAAAACTAGATTAAGCAAGCAAGCTAGAGGGAACAAAAAATCAAGTATCCTCGTCTGTCATATTCATAAAACACGCACAAAATAGAATCTAATGCGTGCATATATATATATATATATATATATATATATATATATATGGAGAAATGGTAGATTTTGTTTAAATCTTAGATGATAAAAATAAGTGGATAAACCAAACACTGACAACGGATTCAACCGATATCTCTTTTTTCACTCCCTTTCTTTCTTTTTCTGTCTCTTTTCTTTAGACCTTTCCTTTCTTTTATAATATCATTATTTTATCTATTTCCTCAATTAATAAACTTTAGAAAAACTCATCTTCATTCTGATGAAATTCTATTTCCAATAAAGAACGAAATATCAAATTTGTTGCGAGCATTTGGTTTATCCACTTTTCCTCTTATTTTTGTTATATTTTACGAGGCAGAGATACATGCTCTCATTCGAAGGTCGAACGTTGCTATTGAGAGAAACGGTCACTATGTTGAGAAGTAGGGATGTGATACATAGAATATCAGCTTCATTATCAATTGGCAAGTTGTTCTTTAGCTTGGATTAAAAATGATAACTTGAAGCTGAAAAATTTACTTCATATTGAATTATTATATATATATATGAGGGTGAGTCAGAGAGTAATGGTTTTTCCTTTAGTACAGGAATAAATACAGACACAGAAATGTGTATCATACATCAAAATAAAACTGGTTCTAAGTGGATCACATTTCTTCTACTCAACATAGTCACCATTTCTCTTAATAGCAATGTCCCACCCTTGAATGAGAGTATGTATCCCTGCCTCGTAAAATTCTGTCAACTGTTCTTTGAGCCACTTTATCACAGCAATTTTCACTTCTTCGTCACTTGCATAATGCTTGGCAATTGATACCCTCTTTTATGGGGCCGTAGAGATTCCGGTGAGTATGGAAGATGCGGTAAAGTTGTCCATTCGAATAAGGCGATTGTCTCCCTTATCTTGATGCTTGTGTGTGGTCGGGCATTGTCATGCATAAGGAGGACATTATCAATTGGCAAGTTGGGTTCCATTCGTTGGATTCTTGCTCTGAGCCTCATTAGGCTCTCAGTGTATGGATCAGAGTTTATTGTCTCTCATCTTGTCTAGAAATCAACCAGAAAGAACAGTCAACAGAATTTTACGAGGCAGAGATACATGCTCTTATTCGAAGGTGGAACATTACTACTGAGAGAAACGGTGACTATGTTGAGACGTATGAATGGGATCCACAAAAGACCAGCTTCATTTTGATGTATGATACATGTGCCTGTATCTGTAATTATTCCTGTATTAAAGAAAAAGGCATTTTTTTCGACTCACCCTCGTAAACGCACACTCCCGCACGGGGTGGGGGATGTGTATTTTGAACTAGGGGCATCGTAGTATATTTCAAAGGAAATTACTCCTGTGCGAAAATCAATAATTGTCGAATATGTCATCGTGAGAAAAAGTCATCTTGTTCAGTCATCGATGCAATCGACAGAGTTTCGTGGGGTTGTGTCAAAGATTTTGTCCAAGTATCCTACTTCCCGGTACGGATAATTGCATCGAGCAAAGTCTGCAATAAAATTAGTTTTGTTCTTCAGCATGGATTAAAAATGATAACTTGAAGCTGAAAAATTTTCTTCATATTAAATATTATCTGGATATTCTTTATAACATAAAAAAAAAGATTATTAATGATGTATTTTTGAAAGTATTGAAGCTAAAGAATTTCTTCATAGGTGTAAAGTTCTTAATGTACATTTGTTTATTCAGATATTTGCTTTCAGGGGTATCCGACTTTGCTCGATTAAAAAGAGAGAAAATCTGCCGGTAAAATAATCCTGATATGTATTAAGACGAGACTATGCCTAGAGAAATTTTAACTTGATATACACACACACACAAATTCAGTTTAGTTTTTTGTCTATATTTCCCCTCTTATTTTGGCAAATACATAGAGTTCGCTTTCATGACTTGCTCAGGAACATCCAACATGTAACTGGCCATATGAAAACATTAATCTGACTTCGTCCGTACCATTATTTATATGGTTTAGCGGGCAGAGTGTTCGCCAATGATCCGGGAGACCTGGGTTCAATCCCAGGTCGCGTCATGCTAAAGACTTTTAAAATGGTACTTGATAGCTCCTTGATAGGTACGTATCAAGGGTAAAGTGAGGAAGTTTAGGGAAAGGAGTAGCGTCTTCCTCTACACCTCAGTGTAGTAGCTATTGAAAAGGGAGCCTTCTGGTCGTCCTAGACTACGGTCGCCAACTTTACTTACTTTTTTTTTTTTTATATCAGTCTATCTCACTTTGTTTTATAAAATAAGACATTTTTTATGGCATCCAGTGGCCCTTAATTACCTCGGAGGTCAATTTTAGATGGGTACGTTGGAGCGTGAGGTCAAGTCAATATCCATGCAAAAGAATTTAGTTGCTTTAGATTTTTAATTTGGCGATGACCCAAAAAGAAAAATGCGTAAAAATTGGTGTTGTACAGATTGATTGTATTAATCAATTGATTTCCTTAATTTGATTAAGAGATATGTAGGCATCCTTGAAGTGTTTTGTTAAACCTATCCTCTTTATTTCAAAGTTGACTATCAAAATAGTTGTATTCTTGTTTTAGCAGAAGCCTGGTTTTGTTCCGGCTTAAAAAAACTTATTATTGAGTAATAATGATAATAATAGTATTAGTAAAAGTCATCAAATGTTACTGTTTATGTCCCCCCTTGTCACTTTTAGGGTTATTGCTTGTATTGCAAATATAACCAGTTTTATTTTAAAATCTTGATTATCTGGTGAGCGAAAAAAGTAACGGAAAAGGTATTTTTTTCTTCTTTTTTTATTTTTTAGCTAGGAAATGTTCAGCTAGATATCTACTTAATATATTGTTTGATTGTTTGGGTTTTATGGCATATAAACCTTTGAAGGTTATTAAATGCCAAATCCATTTTTATGCAAATAAACTGTTCTCTTTCGAAAAATTCAGTTTAGCATAAATGCACAGTTTAATTGTCAAAAATTTTCTATTTCTAGCTATTCAGTTTAGTAAAACAGTTCTAATTTAAACAATTCAGTTTAGTATAAGTATAGTTTTTGTTTATACACAGTAAATGTCAAACAGTTCTATTTCCAACAGTTCAGTTTAGCGTAGGATAATTTCAATATCAAAAACAGTTCTAATTAAAGTAATTCAGTTTTGTATAATTATGCAGTTTAGTTCTATTTGACCCATATATAGGACCCTATCAGGTGCTACTACTCTGAGCCAGAGTGGACCTGGGAGCGATAGAAACCTCCAGCATCACTTGAACCTCACCATCAGATTGTTTAGTGTCATATCCAGAACACTCGTTGGGCGGGGGGGGGTCTCTTACCCCTCTGCAGAAGTGCAGTCGGTGTATTCTACAGCCCGAACTACTTAATATAGTGAAGAAAAAAAAGATAAAGATACTGTTGAGAAAACATGTCGGATAACAAATCAAGAGCCTAATTCAGCCTTGTGCAAAGATTTTAAATTCAAATCTTTGCTAAAAGCTTTACATTTGGATATTATAGAAAATTTCAAAATGGAGTTTCGTTAATAAATATTGAAAAATTCGCGGCATAGCCGGAGCCATCATTAAGTTTAAGCTTTGAGAGACAAACGAACAACAAAGACATTTGATAAATCACAGCAAGATAATCTTAATGGCAAAATTGGCAGACTAATATGTTTGTATGTGTTACAAAAAAAACATCCTACTTTTCATCCCATGAAAGAATTCTAAACATTTTTGACTGAGTAAATTAAAAAAAAAAAAAAGTTGGAAACCTTAAAAAGTTCTAAAGTAAAAGCTACGTCTAAAAAAGAATTATAGATGTTAGATCTTTCTTCGTAGATGAAGCTATTGAATAAAATTAGACAAAATCTGAAATTTAAAAGAGTATGTTCCTGGTTTATCATTAAAATTTGTAGAATTTATAAGATTCACGTAAAGGAAATGAAAATAATTCTTTTTCCCAACAGAACTGAACACTACTTATATAAATATTTATTACCACCCCACCACATTTTTTGGGGGGGGGGTCTTATTTTTCGGCTGGACGGAAAAGCAGCTTCAAAAGAAAAGAAATAAAAGACAAAAAAGAAAAGAAACGATCAGTAAAAAAGTCTTGGGTCTCTTTTTTTAAAGAAATCGCAGTTTTGGAAAAAAAAAAAAAAAAAAAAAGAAAAAAAAAAAAGAAGAAAAATAACAAAAAACCCTAAACAAATAAAATAAAAAAAAACAAACAAACAAAAAAAGTTCATAATATAAAGAACGTGGGTAAGGAAACATGCGAGAGAATAAAAACATTTCACAGACTTGAAAAGAAGAACTATCGACTAAATGAGGAAGAAAAATAGAAGAAAGAAAATGAAAACCAAATAAAATAGAGTATCTTTGCTTACTGCACGAGATAATCTTAAACAGCTATAAATTCTGGCGAAGATACAAGCGCAAGGCGATTTTAAGCATCAAAAGATGTTTTTTTTCTTCTTCCTTTTTTCAAATGAACGTAACTCCGAAAAACATACTTATTAGCAAATAATATTAAATTCATTTTTTGTTAGTTGTCTGAACCTCTGAGACGAAGTTTGATCATTTTTATCATTCAGGGTTTTTGGACTATTGTCTTCATCTTTATTGTTATATTCACAACGTTTTGGCCGATATGTCCTCCGGCCTTCTTCAAGTGTTTCTTGTCAAACTCGGGAGCCTACACGGAACTTCGAACCTTGTCCTTTATCTAATCCATGGAGATCGCTTGCTGTGATTCCGTTAACCATAACCGGGTACAAGTGTTGAGTATTCCTGTATTGTTACTCGCCTGCAGTCAAGATTGAACCTGCAACCAACTGGTGATTGTCGCTTTAGATAAATGGAATACAGGACGTGGTTCGAAGTTTCGTGTGGTCTTCTGATTTCGACAAGAAACGCTTAAAGAAGGTCGAAGACATATCGGCCGAAACGTTGTGAATATAACAATAAAGATGAAGACAATAGTAAAAAAAACCCTTTTTGGTTGTTTTTGTTAGGGTCATTTTGCTAATATATCGATATTTATCCATTACCATGATGTAAATAAATCCTTTTCTGCATGAATTTCAGAGACGAGGAATTGTTAGATATTATGTAATTATATAACCGGACATTGGCATGATGGTTAGAGTGTTCGCCAATGGCCCGGGGGACCTGGCTTTAATCCTAGGTCGAGTCATACCAAAGACTCAAAAAATGGTACTTGATGCCTCCTTGATTAACACTCAGCAATACAAGGTGCGGATCAAGGGTAAAGTGGAAAAATACCAGGGAAAAGAGTAGTGCCCTCCCCTACACCTTGGTGTAGTAGCTGTCGAAAAGGGAGACTTCGGGTCACTCTCGACTACGGTCGCCAACTTTACATACTTTTTTTTTTTTTATAAGTGTATATTAATAAGGAAGATAAAGAAAGTTGTCCTAGAAAATCAGAGTTTAATAATAATTTCCGATCTCAGATTCAGAAAAAATTGGTCTGGTCGGTTTGTTTTAGTTTACTTTCTTTGTTTAATTGCATATCAACCATCGTTGGTTATTTTATGCCAAGCCATCTTTGCACAAGAACAGTAGTGATACTACCAATAGCAGGGAAGATAAAGGGGGTTTATACTCTTTCCCAATGGTATTAGTCCGAAAGTGACCGCAATAGTTTAACTTGAGTTCGAACTCTTTTACTACGATGTCGCAGTCCAGCTCGTTAACCATTACACCACCGGAATCTTCTAACCTAATACGAATGAAAAAAATTAAAATGCTCAACCAAAAAAGAAATATAGAATTATCTTAAATTATTATTGTACTAATCTAGAAATCTAGAATAATTCCACTCGGATTAAATAATGAAGAAAGCCCGAGTGTACAGCAATCGAAACATTGTGATTATAACAATAATCAAAATAATCCCCCCTTTATTGCTATCACTCACAGATCCACTCAGACCCGGAGTGGCAACATTTGATAGGGTCATGGACCCCCACATATGGCCAAGCAAAAGCAGGACGACCAGCTCGAACCTACATACAGCAGCTATGTGAAGACACAGGATGTAACCCTGAAGACCTGCCGGAGGCGATGAATGATCGGGAGAAGTGGCGAGAGATGGTCTGGGATGTCCGTGCTGGCGGCACATGATGATGATGAACTATGAGTTAAATATGACTGAACTGTGTAATTATGCCAATCTGACTTTTTTGAAATAGAGCTTTTTGTATGTATAAAAATGGATTTGGCATTATATAACCTACTTTGGTTGATATGCAATAAAACCAAACCAAACAAAGTGACTTAATTTGGCGTTAAATGATCCGAAAAGGGCTGATACGCCGTGAAACAATATAACCAATCAACATATTCGTCTCTCTTTATAATGTGAATTAACATCTAAATATCTCGGAACTGTGCACAATTCTATCCACTCACCCTAAACATTTATATCCACCCTGCTATTAGGGCTGAATGGCGACCTGACTGTCCACCAGAGCTAACTATCATGTTTCAAATCTAGATGAAAGGATTTCGAATGCCGATTTTTCAAGTCAAGCAGGCAGATCTTCATTTACTTTAAAGATTGACGCTCCTACTCTTCTAGCCAAGCCCTCAAGCTTTGTTACATGTAAAAATAAGGAGGCGTAATTATAACCACGGTTATCTTCGTAAGAAATGAACTCACCGACATGATTTCAAATCAGGACGAGGCGGTTTGCATTCCACTTTTTTGTTAATGCCCCTGGGAAAAGGATTGAATCCATGTATTCCCGCGCAAGCTATAGGTAAATGGTAGGACTGACTAGGTTTGGCTTGGTTAGGCAACCAGTGTAGAAGAAGGAAAACAATTCAAACTAGCTCTACTCCGCTTAAAATGACTTTGTGTCACATCCTGCTAGTGCCAGAGGATTTGGGTAAATACATGCACAATAATATCTACAATTTCGGAAAGGCATGAATCCAATTATTCTCCCTCCAGCTATGGGTAAATAGTAGGACAGACTGAGTTCTTCAGCCTTGGTGTGGTAACTAGTCTAGGAGAAGGAAAACTCTGAATTCAAACCTGTTAAACTCCGCTTAAAAAATTGACCTTGTGTCATATCCTGCCCGAGCGGAGGGGTTGGTAAAAGGAGGTGCCCGTGGTGTAATGGTTACCGTCCTAGGAAATGGACACGGCAACACGAGTTCAAATCCTGGACGAGACTGATTGCATTTCACATAGCACTAATACCCTTGGGAAAGGCATGAGTCCAATTATTCTCCCTCCAGCTATGGGTAAATGGTAGGACAGCCTGGGTTCTTCAACCTTGGTGAGGTAACTAGTCTAGGAGAAGGAAAACTCTGAATTCAAACCTGTTAAACTCTGCTTAAAAATTGACCTTTTGTCACATCTTACCCGAGAGGAGGGGTTGGTATATATATATATATATATATATATATATATATATATATATCAACAAGTGCCCGGCTCATATAAAACTTATTTGTGTTGCTTTTTTTATTACAGTTCGGGGAATTTTTCGTTTCAATGTATGTCGCCATTATTTAATTTGTTACGGAAGCTTCACGGTGAGACAGATCTATAGGCATATTTTCTGTGTCTTCCAATTTTTCTCTGCAAAATAATATTAGTGGGTGTCCTCGTGGTGTAATGGTTAGAGCGATGGACTGCGGAATCGTTGTAAGCTAGTTCGTACCAGTCGCGCTATTACGTTCACTTTTGGGCAAATACCCTTGGGAAAGGTATGAACCCTCTTATCCTCCCAGCTATGGGTTAAATAGTACCACTATTTTTCTAAGAGAATGGCTTTGGCATTAAATAACCTACAAAGGTTGATATGCCATTAAACAAAGAAATCAAACCCAAATAATATTAACACTAATAAACAGGTTCTATCGCATGGCTCCGGGATCCCTGGGCAAGCTAAGCGTAAGTACAGTTTATTGTTCATTTATTAGGGAAAAGAATACGAAATCAAGTCTTTTACAATTATCATCTAAGGAAAAACTGTTTAGAAACAGTATAAATTACTTACACTTTTGCAGATTATGTCAGGTATTTAGTCAAAAAGTGGTTGGTTTTGGTTGTGAGAAGTGTTAAGACTTTGGCTGCTACAACTTTGAGAGAGTAGAGAAGAGGTTCTGAATCATGAGAGAGAGAGAGAGAGAGATTGGGTAATTGATGTGGCGATGAACATGGTACAACAAATGGCAAACATGACAGGAAATTCTCTTGCATCGTTACCTTTCCTGCTATTATGAATACGCTGATTTTACACCTGAGATTTTTTTATTAATTATTTTCTTTTCATTTTTTTTCTCTTTATATTTAGGAAGTCCTACTTTCTCAAATGGGTGTCACCTAGTTATCAGCGCATTAGGTGACTGTTGCTGATATCTTACTTCAGCACTGTCTAACATTAGTAGTCGTATATAATTTTGAGATTAATGTGACAATTAATATATTGTGAAACAGGAACTAATTTTTTTTTTAGAGATACATGCAAATGTACGTATACGTGGTATATTTGTGTTTCGAGCGGGTATCTAATGTTTGTCATGAGAGAATAGTAATTGTTCAAATAGTTGGTGCTTGTTGTTTCTGCCGATATGCAAAAAAAAAAAAAAAAAAAAAAAAAAAAATGAAGATCTAACCAAGGGAGGTAATGAATATCGTGCAGGAGGGTGTTTAAAATGATTAACAAATTTGGTTAATACTAATGACTAAAACAGAAATATAGGTGGTGGGGAAAAAAAGGTGAGTAAAGAGAGAAAAAAAAGTCACAGACAAAAGTGTGTTTGAAGTTTTTCTTACCTGTATCCAAGTTTGCCGAAGGAAACAGGGACAAGATACCATCGTCAAGATTGATTCCTTCCTCACAAACTAACAAAAGACAATGATAGCTTGCGTTAGGAGTTGGCTGCGACAGATTGGGCGAGTAGAAATCAAAGTAGAACAGAGGGAATTAAGATGAATAAAAAAGAAAAAGCTCACATTTGCTTTTATTGCACGAGGACTTTATAAATTAGTTGTGCAATACGTATTCTTCACAGATTCATTCTATCATATGTAAATTAAGGGTTATACAAATTCAAAATTACACGAGGACCTTTTTATGATCCCATATATATATATATATATTGTGATAACATATATACCATATTGATATATATAAATATATTATTTAATATTCTTATATTATATCATATCATGTATTATATTCATATATTATATCATATAATATATTAATATATTATATCATTTATATTTTATAACATATATATTATATGAATATTTTATATATCATATCATATATTATGTTAATAAATCAAATAACATCATCTATTATATTGATATATTATAAACGTAAATTGATAACTCAGTAGGCTGAAACGAATTTCAATTTTATAACTTTCCTCTGTAATGTTCACACAATAGGATTAAGTGCATTGACAAAAAATTAGATTGAAAAATGTATATTTGTTTTATAAAATAAGTATTTTTCTTCATCAGGCTGCGGATTTATTTATACATCCCAGTATCTATCTTTGTATGTATATTTTCTTTTGGTCGGGGGAGGATGTTACAGGTTATCTTAGGGAATACTCTTATTCAACCGAATTATATATAAGTGAGGATGGCGTAGGAGGAGTTAATGATTGTCAGATGATTACATGAGTGAGAAATTGACTGTCGACTGTCGACGCTAGCCTAGCTTATATATTACTAATATTAAAATCTTTGCATACATATATACCTACACACTTTTATTAAAGTTATTGTGTAGTTTTGTATGCGTGTACTAATATTAAGATCAATATATATATATATATATATATATATATACAAATTTTAAAATTAGTATATATATATTTATTTATTTATTTATTTATTTATTGCACGCATGCGCACACACACGTGTGTATATGACATTTTGAATAGTAAAAACGATTGTTCTTTCTGAAGTAAAAAAAATTTAACACGACTATATTTTCTTATCTGGCAGGGATGACATATATTTCAAATTACTTTTTGTACCAAGAAGAATTAAAAATCATATAAAAAATATCCGACAGATAATCAGACAAAAAAAAAATTCCCAGACAGAGACAAATCAGAAATATGCAAATTATGAACATTAGAAAGAAAAGAAAGTCGTAAATATAGTCGTATCTTTAATCTATATCCCCCCTTCTTCCCAGCTCATCCAATCAGAAGAATAGGATTGATCTGAATGATTAGTGAAGCTGAGATTCAAAACAATATCTTTCACACACACACACACACACACACACACACACACACACACACACACATATATATATATATATATATATATATCATTATAATATGTTTAAAGCCGAGTTAAAAGTGCAGTAAATGTAACCAGAAGACGAACTTCTTTTTTTAGACCTTATTTTTCCGATCCAGGTATCGTTGAGATGCGAGAAAAGTTTTGGTTTGGTTTAGTTTTATGACATATCAACCATTGTAGGTGATTTAATGCCAGATCAATTTTTATCAATATAAACAATTCTATTTCAAACAATTCAGTTTAGCATAAGAACGCTATTTCGTTCAATTTGACCCATAGTTAGGACCCTATCAGGTACTAACACTCCTTCATTATAAGATAACAACTTAAAGTTGCTGCTGGCATAGATCACCAATGAAATAAGAAATTGTTTTAATTCTAACTTTGCGTGAACAATTAATGAGTTTCTTGCGTTAGTATTCTTCACGGCTCGTAAATCAACATTTTTTACAATGCTGGTAAAAACCACCATGTTTATTCTAAAGAATCAGAGATACAACGAGTCAGTTTGCATTGATCTAAGATTTTGGGAGGAGGTTCTCTCCAAAGATAATAACTGTGGAGAATTTTGATATGGCAAAGAAATTCAAGTTAGTGAAAGAATGAATCATTTTGCACCAAATATTTCAAAATAAACCAATGAATGATTTGATTTACTGATTCTTATTACATTAGTTAATTCTGTTGGTCAGGGGGTTGTCTCTGTGTTGCCGTGGCTAAAGTGCCGGATTGTAACATCGGAGAAAACGAGTTCGAACACCAGTGAAAGTATTACGTTCATTTTCGGACTAATACCCTTGGGAAAGGTATAGTAAAGTTGGTGACCTTAGTCGAGGGTGACCAGAAGGCTATTTTTTCGATAGCTACCACACCAAGGTGTAGGGGAGGGCGCTACTACATTCCCTGGATTGATCGACTTTACTCTCGATCCTTACCTTATAATGCTGTGTGTTAAACAAGGTAGCATCAAGTACCATTTTTTGAGTCTTTGGTATGACTCGACCTGGGATTGAACCTCGGTACCACTACTGATAGCTTTGGTATAAAATAACTCACGAAGAATTTGGTTCCTTTCGTTTAATGGCATCCTTTTAGATGAACATCAGTAATATCATCTAACCCACGGCTGGGGAGGGGGATAATGGGGTTTAATACACCAAAGTGAACATCATAGCGCAGTTAGAGTTCGAATTTGCTTACTTCACGGCCGCAGTGCAGCATTTTAACCATTACACCACGAAGGCTCCCTTGCTCACAAAAGTTAATATGGCATTAAATTAAAGACACCAAACCAAACTATTTGTCAGATGTACATTTTATTGGTTTAGTTTGTTTGTCTAACGGCACGTCAACTCCTTATGCTTTATCTAATGTTAACATTTCTGATGCCAATAATTTCAAAATGCTTAATTACAGCCATAACCAAATTTTCAATTTTCCATTGTATTTTTTAAAATGACGCCTATTTGTCTTTGCCCAGTCAGCTGGGGCTGTAGAATATACTGACTGCACCTCTGCAGAGGGGTAAGACCCTCCCTAACGAGTGTCCTGGATATGACACTAATCAATCTGATGGTGAGGTTCCAGCAGTGCTGGAGCTTTCGGGAATGCGAAGTACTCCTTCATTGCCATCGCTCCCAGGTCCACTCTGGCCCGGAGTGGTAGCACCTGATAGTTCTATTTAACCCATAGATAGGGCCCTAACAGCATACTTATACTAAAATGAATTGAGTAAACTGAATAGCTTGAAATAGAAACGTTTTTGACAATTAAACCGTACTTACACTTGAGCTGCGTGCTTGTGCTTAACTGAATTATTTCAAATAGAACTGTTTTTCGACATTAAAACTGTATTTACACTTAACTGAATTATTACCTATAACTGCTTGAATAGTTTGAAATGGAAATGTTTTTGACAATTAAACTGAACAGTTTTCAATAGAACAGATTATTTACATAAAAATGGATTTGGCGTTAAATAACCTACAAAGGTTGATATGCCATAAAACCAAACAAACCAAACCAAACCTATTTGTCTATGATCATTTCTTTGCGCAATAATATAATATTATTGTATAGTTGCTCGTACCATGTGACTTCCGGTATCGTGGAAGTATAAAAGACGCTGTGTCTCTTAGGCACGCAGAAACAGAGGAGCAGAGACAGACCGCTCTGAAAGATCTCGGTCAGCAGCAAGACCAACTTCGGACGTAATACCAATAGCGCGAGACTTATAATACTTGTCGGACTGTACCACTTCAGTTAATAAATTGTTTGTTGTTGTTGGCAACCGTAGTCGAGGGCGACCAGAAGGCTCCCTTTTTAATAGCTACAACACCTCGGTGTAGGGGAGGGCGCTACTCCTTTCCCTGGATTGCTCCACTTTAACCTTGATATGTACCTTAAATTGCTGAGTGTTAAGCAGGGCGGTATCAAGTATCATTTTTAAAGTCTTTGATATGACGTGACATGGGATTGAACCCAAGTCTCCTAGACCATTGGCGAACACTCAACCAATTAGACCAACCACGATACAACAAATATCAAATATTCCTTTAAGATCATTTATACATTTAAAAAATCTATTCATGTTATATCGTCATCTACAGCATCATAACGACACAATAATAAAGACAGACGCAGGAAGACTTCTTTAGAAAAATATTGTACCTCTCGCTTTATTGTAAGGGTTCGAAAAGGCTACTCAAGGTTTGCGTGTGAGAGGGAGCTGGAGACCGAACAGAACTGAAATATTTTGACCCCCACTCTTATGGCCGTCAGCGTTGTGTCTTTCTTGTTCTCCTGATGCTCAACCGGAGGCTCAGAGGCCCACTCTGCTGGGTGATGGCTTTCTTTAATGCATCTAATCAGCATCTTCTCTGAACCCCAACTCATCAGGGCCCCAAGGCTCCTTCGGCCTGATGTGGCTTTTCCTACCACATCTCGTCTATAACTCGTCCGATCTCTAACTGGAACTGTCTTGACTGAGTTATATAATAGTTCAACGCCCACTCAGTCGCCTACTCGATCTTTGAAATCGCATGTTTGATCGTCATCAAGCGGAAATAACTGTCATGCAGTTCACAGGTCACTCTCTTCTGGTGCATCAGTCTATGAGTGTACCATGGGAATTTTTTTTACCTCGTCTCATTTCGTCAGCCAATTTCCGCCCACGCGATTTCCTCTCATAACTGCCATTAGAATGTGTCACCTCCTTCCGGTGCATCACCTTGGAATGGCATTTTTGGCCGGGTCGAAGGTCAAAATACCACATTCATATTTGATAATATCCATTTGCTTGCAAACCATTATAATAATGCCGAGTATTGTTATCTAATAGTAATAATTTGCAAACAATCATAACTAATAATAATAATAATTCTAAGTAACTTTATTTCTTCCGAATCTATTATTGCTTCAGTTAACTATTTTTGACCAAAGTAATTTACACACATGGTATCAAGCATTGTCTAATACGAATAATTTTCAAACAGATCTATTTGACCGAGAGATAGGACTCTAACAGGCTCTACACTTATGAGTCAGAGGAGACCTGAGAGTTACGACAATGAACTCAACACTTTCTCAGATCACTAAGCTGAACCTGGTGGTGAGTCTTCGCTTCTCTATGGATCCAATAGATATATTTGAAAATTATTTGCATGTGAAGAATACTTGATGCCACATAACTCTGAAAATTATTTGTACTAACAGTGATTACTTGAAGCAATAAGACTTTAGAAGGGATTATTGCTATTATGTACTTGAAACCATATAATTACTTGAAAGTTATTGGTGTTGAATAGAAATACTTGAAACCATATAACCAGGATAATAAACCCGCGTCTATTATTATAGAAGCTCATCTTTTATGGATTTTAATTTATCTCATTTAAAGTGATAGTTACAGAAGCGATTTGATATGCGAGATAAGTTTGTTAAAAATGAACTTCCGGTTACATACCAATGAGTGCGAGCGCCATTTTGAATGAATAAAAAAAAGAAGAAATTCAATTAGATGTTTAACATTTGGTTCTGTAATCCCAACTAACGTCACTGTATTCCAATAATAAATACTGGACTTTTCGATCGACCAAGCAACTAACTAAATTTGCCAGTCATGTTATTCTCGCAATAAAACGCATCTCTTGACTTATCTTCAACTCTCCCAGGTCGAGTAACTTCGATTTTTTTCACTCGCCATAACAGGACTCTTTCCTAGAAATTGTGCTTTTGGCATCAATACCAACTTCCAATTGAGCATTTCCGTGCCAAACATCTGGATATAAAAACACATAGAAAATCTAAGAAGCATAGATCATTTTTATTGTGTCTTCGCAGACTATCTTCAGTGAAATTACGATGTAATCTGCAGACTTCTCAAAAATTCTGTCGTGACGTCATGGCAAGGGGGTCAATTTGTTTTCTTTAGATAGAAAGTCAAATACTGGTTGCTGTTTTATCTAAACATTTACACAGTTGTTCCATATATTGTTCTTCATCAAAATCGTGCAGCTGATGAAATATATCTCAAGAGAAATTTCTTCATGTTTCCTGTGAAGGAAAAGTGATTCCGTTCGTAGATAGCGAAGAAGGGAGTAATGGTTCAAGAGCAGCTGACGAGATATATCACAGAAAATTTATTTGTTGCATGCAGGAGCGACTGACGAGATTTCTTCTATCCTTGAACAGCTGACGGGATCACTAGTCTGCCAATTTAGACACAAATTTTTTTTTGCAATATATATATGTATATATAAGTAAAGTTGGCAACCTTAGTCGAGGGTAACCCGAAGGCTCCCTTTTCAATAGCTTCTACACCAAGGTGTAGGGGAGGGCACTACTCCATTCCCTAGATTCCTCTACTTTGCCCTTGATCCTTACTTTATAATGCTGAGTGTTAAGCAAGGAGGTATCAAGTACCATTTTTGAGTCTTTAGTATGACTCGACCTGAGATTGAACCTCGGTCTCCCGGACCATTGGCGAACACTCTACTCATTTGGCCAATGGTCCGATATATATATATAAGACAATTCGTACATGATGAGGAAAGTATTGATGGTTTAGGAGCGACTGATAAGATATTTCTCAAATATGACATCACGCAAAAGTATGCTAGTCCAAAATAGTTTCTTATTTACAATTGTTTTTATTATAATTTCACTATTTGCTTTTTTTGTCCCGGGTATGACAAGAAACTTCATCTGATGGTGAGACTTCTGTTATGAAACTTTGAGGAGTGTAGAGACAATTTTTTGGTTTTACTCTCCGGTCCATTCTGACCCAGAGGGGTAGAATTTGTTTGAGTTTTATGTATGGATCAAATAGGTATGTTTGAAAGTGGTTCATATTAGAAATTTACAAATTATTTGCAATGGGAAGATTGATTTGGTTTTGTTTGATTTAATGACATATCAACCATTGTAGGTTATTTTATGCTAATTCCTGTTTATTCATCAACATTAATTATATATATGATTTGTAAACACATTTGTAGATAAAATTCTTTAACGAACGTGAGCTCTTTTTTGCGTACAGTTAAATGGTTTCAAGTACTGCTATATAGCAGTAACAATTTAACATCAGTTCTTTGTTTGCACGCATAGTTTGTTCTATTTGACCCATAGATAGGACCCAATCAGGTGCTACCACACCGGATTAGAGTGAATCTGGGAGTAATGGCAATGAAGAGGTACTTCACATTCCCCAAATCTCCACAGCTGGAGCCTCGCCATCAAATGGTTTAATGTAATATCCAGGATACTCGTTGGTGGTAGGTCTTACCCCTCTGCATAGGTGCAGTCAGTGTATTTTATAGCCCCTCCCAACCGGGCAAGCATTGAGAAGAGTTTCCTGTATTGTTTACAGAAGATTGTTATTATTCGTTACCATATAATCACACAAAAAAAGTAAAAATTTACCTTGACTTTAAATAGCCTCCAAAAGGTTGAAATGCCGTAAAATCAACCGACTATTTGCTTCTTGATGATCTAAGGTGTAGAGCAAGGAATCTGAGACTTATACAAAAAAGAATTTCAACGCGAATATAACTAATTGACTCGTAAAACCTGTATATTTTGTTCTAACAGCGGTCCATGATGATATTGATGCTTCTATTTAGGAAGAAGTGAAGAATTCTTACAAGCGTTTCAAGGCTACCGCCGTTATATTGAATATTGAAAGATTGAAAAAATGACACAGACACGACACAATTATTTCGTCTCAATCTAAACTGAAAATTGCATTTTTTAGTCTAGCGCCCAAATAATAATCTCGCTTCGATAACTTTTGTCCTTTAGGAAAAAATTGTATTATTTTTCGTACATTTTAAAGCAGTGAGATCAAGTCAATTAAGATAGAAAACTATTAAATTGCCTAACATTTTCTGTTAGAATTAATTATTTTCTAATAAAATTTCTTCATACTCACATACACACAACACAGAGGCAGGGTATATTTTGATTGGTTAGGGTTGATATGTATCTAATAATTATGAGATTCTTTTTAATCAGAACCTAACTGAAAGATAAGTGTAAACTCGAAGACGCCCATTTTAATGCTTGAGAAGTCTTCAACTTTGCCGTTCTGAACACAACGTTTTAGCCGATACAGTCTTCAGCCTTTATCAGGTATACATTATATCCGTTCTTTTGAATTCATCAGGTAATTAAAGAAAAAGTAGTTAAATCTTCCTTTTTATTCTGAAATTTACAATTCAAAGCGTGACTTCGATTTAAAATCTCGTGTTAGTAGAAAAGCTTCAGTCACGTGATACCTGTTATGCTTAGTACAGAAAAGTTGGGGAAAAGATCATATGAAAACGAGATGTTAACGTGCATTCGCGTGATTATATTGGTTTGAGAAGATGAAAAGGAGCAATCTTGTGGCTTAGCGCCCACTGCTAAACTAACGTCTTAGTAATTAAATCACGTGATTCCCTTGAAAAAAAAAAGAAAAAAAAAAGGAATTTATTACATAAAAAAAGAAGAAGAACAGCTTATTCTTAATTCCAGATGCAACAGTCACTTGAGAAAGACCAAATAATGCATAAAACCAAAGAAAATAAAGGACAACAGAAGCGAAGATTTAGAGACTGGATGATATTTGAAGCAAATAAAACGTTTATGGCAAAAAATTTCGAAAAACAGCACATTCGGTTCCCCATAAAATTCATTTTGTAATTACATCGTTAAAAATATCTTCAAATCTCTGACAACACTTTAGTTTTTCTTTTGAAGAAAGAAATTACTTTGTTTTTCCGTTGGTAATGTAAAGAATATCTTATTACTGCCCAAATTATCCAGAAAATAGATTTTATTGCACGTTGATTTATATTATATGTACGGACGACTTGCGTTTGTTTGCAGATCTTACTTAAAGAAAAGAAAATTACATTATTTTCGTTTTTTTTTTTTTTTTGAAGCGTTGAGATCAGGACAATAAATATAGAAAACTATCAAATTGCTTAAAATTTTCAGTTAGAACTAATTATTTTCCAATAAAATGTCTTTAGACACACACACACACACACACACACATACAAGATTCTCTCTGAAGTTTTCTAAGTCTAACTGAAGAAAAATAAATATATTAATGACAAAGTAAGAAAACGCTTTAAAGTTTTCATATTTATGATTTTTTTTTTTAATACAACACGTGTTGCGACAGTCATAAGCTTCTCTCTCTATCTCTCTCTCTCAAATTTTTTTATTTGCATAGATTCTTGTTGGAAGGGAATCGTTGTAAGATCTTTTTCACATTGTGAGTTTTAACTGGCTGTTTCTTTTTCGATTAGATTGATTAGCAGCTTCATCGTTGACTCTTTAAACATCTAAAGAGGCTCTTGCAAGCCGACACACGTGTATATATATATATATATATATATATAAACTAAGCTTAGATGAAAGGCCAAGACCACAAGTGTAAGGCATGCTATGATTAAACACTCGTGTGAAAATTGTTTGCTAAAATCTATTCCACCGCTAAGTAGACTTTTATCCATGTGTAGTGAGTTCACAATCTTCAATGACTAAAGAGGCCTTGTGCTTAACGTTAGTCTTTGTCTCTCTCTCTCTCTCATATATATATATATATATAAGTTGTACAAATGTTTCGTCGAATTCTTGTGGAAAAAAATAAATTAAAAAAATGATATTTTTTATGAAACAGAAGCTTTAAAAACTAAAATTAAGAAAAATGATCTCATTTGTATTATTCCGTAATTCGGAGTTTCACGTCTTTTGTAAGCATGATTTTCAGACGGATATATGACTAAAGTGGTTTGATTTTTAGATTCATTTTTAGAACAAAAAAAAAGAATCCATGAAGACATGTAATTAGAGAGAGAGAGAGAGAGAGAGAGAGATTTAAATATATGCATATAAATTTATATATTCATGGCTTGCAGTATAAATGAAAAAAAAATGTCGTGACACAAGCAAATGTATTCATACAAATACATATAAATGCACCTACATATAATCTTATTTAGAAATCTTTCTTATATATATATATATAAATCCAAATGCATAAATATATAAATAAATACATCCTCTGACTCTTGTTTATTTATGATAAATAAAATTGTGTGATAAAGTTTACAGCATTTTTTTTTTTAAAATGATGAGCTGAATCTACACACGGCTGAAAGCCTTTTTGTTGGAAATTTTTGCACATACACAAATATATATTCCCTACGTGTGTATTCGTTAACACATCAAAAAGTCCCCTGACTAATGAAAAAAACCCAACTTGTTTGGCATTAAAGTATATCATTTAAACTAAATCATCTTTGTCAATGCACTTAATTCAGTAGTGAATATTTATTAGACAAATCAATCCTTCTGCACTGAATTTTTCTCATCAAAATTAGCTAATATGTAATATGGATCGTTTTGTGTGTATTTAAAAAAAAAACACGGCCAAATATTCCCACCACCACCACACACAGTACAAGTCAAATGTTTAACATCTAACCCAGGATAAAAGCATGGCAAAGGTAATCCAAAATCGAAGCATCTTAGGCTTTATTTTACTGATGCAGGTATTATTAGGGAACGAGAAAAGTTTTGGTAAACGAGCAAGGCTTTTGTTATTTTCCCATAGTTTTATTTGAAAATTACTTGAAAAAGAAACAAATTTGTCTAAACAAATTAGTTTCACTGTCCAGAAGAGGAGCAATTTGAAAATTAATCTGAATTTAATGAATAAATGCTTATTCGTTGGTTGGGTCAGACGTTCGTACCTGAAATAAAGTGTTGTAGAAAGGAGGACGAGGAAGAGGAAACCTAGAAGCAGAAGGCAATCTATATATATATATATATATATATATATTTCAATCATACATCTTAGATGCATCAGGGAGGTCTTCAGTGATGCGTTGTCTTCATTGCCGATATATATATATATATATATACACACACACAAAGGTAAGTCTTTGATGCTCAAATCCAAAGAATATATCTGAGATCAGTTGGAATTTGTTTTATATTGGGAATTTCCGTGCTTTACAGAATAAGCCGAACCAAAACTTTTCTTGTTCCCCAATGATACCTGCATCAGAAAAATAAGGTCTAAAAACAATCGGGTTTTCCTTGCCGTGCTTTCAACCCGTACTAATCTCTATATTCATCGTTATGGTCAACGTTTTGCAATGTTTTTTTCTTCGCAGTTTTTTTTTCAAAATTTGAACAAATTGTAAATTTTATAAAAATGAAGAAAACCAAAAGACAATTGGAAATTCACTTTGGTGTTCGCTGCTTTCAAAACCAAGTACACAAGAACAGCTCAGGAATGTTTTTGTTTTTTTTTCAAATTTACTTTTTTTATATGAAGTTCTGTCAGTCATTACAATTAATAATTCTAACTATTTTTAATCTCAGTGTTTTTTTTATCACTTCTTATTCGGGTCGTTATTCCGATAACAGCAAGGAAAATTTTTTTTTTTTAAATCTTCCGGTCAGACTCGAACTCAAGCCCTATTTTTGCTTTATGGGAGTTTGTTTCTTCTCTATGTAAGCTATGAGAGCATAACATCATACAAGACCGAAAACAATATAAAGACATACGGGACCCACTGCTATTTTACCTCAGAGAAACTATCTTATTGGAAAGAAAAAGCAAAAAGAAAGATAAGTTTCATCGGCAGTTCAGTCATCGGGGGAGGGGAGGCTGAAGGATACACTGTGTGTTGAGGAGTAAGATCCCCACGCCAACAAGTGTCCTGGATATGATACTAAACCATCTGATGGTAAAGGTTTAGTCCTGGAGCTTTGGTGAAAGTCGAGTACTCTTTCATTGCCATTACTTCCAGATCCACTCAAACCCGGAGAGGTAGTACCTGTTAGGGTCCCATCTATGTTTAATCATTTACAATACTGGAAACCAATTAACTGTGGGCAAACAAATTAATATAAAATAAATTGGCCTAATCAGCAGAGTGTTCGCCAATGGCCCGGGAGACCTGGGTTCAATCCCAGGTCGAGTCATACCAAAGACTCAAAAAATGGTACTTGATGCCTCCTTGCTTAACTCTCAGCATTATAAGGTACGGACCAAGGGTAAAGTGGAGCAATCCAGGGAAAGGAGTAGCGCTCTCCCCTACACCTTGGTGTAGTAGCTATCGAAAAGGGAGCCTTCGGGTCATCCTCGACTAAGGTCGCCAGCTTTACTTACTTAGATTGCAATACTTGTAACTGTGTGCAAATAAAACTATTAGTGTTAGATAGCAATACTTGAAATCATTAAACTGCGTGCAAACAAATGAGTTCTGGCTCGTTTAAAAATGTTGCCATCAAACTATTCATTTATATATCCGCAGGAGCCGGATGTGACACAAGGTCATTTTAAATTGGACTTTGATACGCTTGAAATCAGAGTTTTCCATCTGCTCGACTGGTTGCCATACCAAGGTTAAAGAGACAGTCTGCCCTACTATTTACCCATTGATAGAGGTAAAATAATTGGATTTATACTTTTCCCAAAAGTATTAGCGCTATGTGAAATGCAAACAGACATGTCCAGAATTTGAAATCGTGTCGCTGTGTCCATTTCCTACGACGGCAACAATTACACCACGAATCCCTCCATCATATATATATATATATATATATATATATATCCTATTTACCCAACCCCTCCGCTCGGGCAGGATATGACACAAGGTCAATCTTTTTAAGCGGAGTTTAACAGGTTTGAATTCAGAGTTTTCCTTCTCCTAGACTAGTTGCCTTACCAAGGTTGAAGAACTCGGTCTGTCCTACGAGGGAGAATTGGATTTATACCTTTCCCAAGGGTATTAGTGCTATGTGAAATGCAATCAGTCTCGTCCAGGATTTGAACTCGTGTCGCCGTGTTCATTTCCTACGACGATAACCATTACACCACGTGTGTGTTTGTGTGTGTATAAACAGAATTGGCATTAAATAAGCTACAAGGGGTGATATACCATAAAACCCAACTAACAAACCTATGGTAAAAAATAACGATACGATAAGCAGCAGTTCGAATCAAAATGATTAAGGATAGTCTTTATGAGAATTTGTTCTAATGATTAAATTATTTTAATAGAACTCATTCCAGAATATTCTAATATCAGTATTGTTCATGACGACGTGCCGCCAGCACAGATATCCCTGACCCTTTCTCGTCACTTCTCCCTATCATTCATCGCCTCTGGCAGGTCTTCAGGGTTACATCCCGTGTCTTCACATAGCTGCTGTATGTAAGTTCGAGCTGGTCGTCCCGCCTTCGCTTGGCCATATGTGGGGGTCCATAGGAGTACATCACTTATGAGCTCGTCCTTGCTTGTCCAGCAGTGTCCTGCGTGTCTGGTTTGTCTAACTTGTATAGTTTTCGTGATGGGAGGCAAGTGGCCGTATAGTTGGTGTCTTGTGGGGTGTTGTCGCCAGGACTTGTTTGTTAACGAGGTTTTATTCCTTAAGAAAATACCTTCACATGGAACCTTCAAAGAAACCAAATTAAACAAAACTGATTTAATTGACTGAGCTAATTTAACAGCATGTCAACCCATCCGGGGCCATTTTATGCCAAAAGGTAAATTGTGGGGGCACGGTCAGATTTATTTTTGTTTTTTTAAGGATCTTTCTTGATTTTTGTTGATAAGAATATTTGGCGTCGCTTTGACGGATAAAGTTTAAGTTTGCTGTTAAAATTTTTTGGTATGATTTTTATTTTTTTCGGGAAAGATAAAATGTCATCTCTATCGATATTTTTAAACGTATATCTCATGCTATTTGTGTAATAAAAGAATTTTCTGGTAACAGCGAAATCACTGCATCCCTTTAAAAATTAGTAACCTAGCAACTCCTATTTGCTAAGACTTTTGTGTAGCTTTCATATACCTTTTATTATTTAAAAGGCTATTATGCAGATTATAAGAGTTATCGTTGATAATAATTATTATATTAATTTCATCGTGTTTAATATTACTACTTGTATCACTAAAACTATATGCAATATATTTGTAAAATATATTTGTTTCATTAATATTTTTCAATAATTTTTCCTTTAATTGTAATCATTGCTTATTTAACCAAAATAACACCTCATAAACATTGCATTGGCTGTACTATTTACAAATAAAAATACGAATTACTAATCTTTTCACCTGACATTGGCATAATAGAGTGTTTGCCAATGGCCCGGGAGACCTGGGTTCAATCCCAGGTCGAGTCATACCAAAGACTCAAAAAATGGTACTTGATGCCTCCTTGCTTAACTCTCAGTATTATTAGGTACGGACCAAGGGTAAAGTGGAGCAATCTAGGGAAAGGAGTAGCGCCCTCCCCTACACCTTGGTGTAGTAGCTATCAAAAAGGGAACCTTCGGATCACCCTCAACCGTGGTCGCCAACTTTACTAATTTTTTCTTGAAATGCCTTGCTGAAATTGGGGCGCGTCTTATATGTCGTCAATACGGTAAACAAAAAGTTGGCAATGAAAAACAAACTCCAAGGTACAGCAGAATGATCTTTAGATTTTGGAACAAAGAAAGCAACGGATCCAATAAAAAAATTCAATTCTACCAATATCTACCACTGAGTTTACTTATTGTCATTCCTGAAGGTTTTTGCAGTGCTCACTTAGTCATTGCATAAGTACACTGTTTAGTTATTTTTAATCTATAGATAGGACCCTATCAGGTGCTATCACTCCGGGGACAAGGTGAACCCGAGAGCGATGACAATAAAGGGGGCCTTCGCATCCCCCAAAGCTACAGCATTACTGGAGCTTCAGCATCAGATCGTTGGGGAGTCCTACCCCTCTGCAGAGATGCAGTCAGTACATTCTGCAGTCCCACTCGACTGGTCCAGAGAATTATTTTCCCAGATGAATGTGTTAACCGTTGCGTTACGGTGAGCACTTACATTGTCTAACTTAGTCGGCAACAAAATGAAACAGTCATTGTGATGAGGCGTGCTTAAGGATTGAACTCATTACACTCGCGATTTGATCAGAGAGACTAGTTTAAAACCAAAACCAGCCGTGCAGTGTTATGGTTATCGTCGTAGGAAATAAAATCGCTGATACAAGTTCGAGTTCTGAGTGAGGCTGTTGGCCATTTACTTGACGCTAAGACGGATTGGGTTCTCAAGACTTGCAGCTCGTCTAGAAAAAAGAAAACTAAATTAAAAGCATCTTAAAAATGACCTAGTGTCATATCTTACTCGTGGAGGAGTTAAATAAACGCATACATAGCTAAGGACATCTTAAGGATTGAACTCATTACACTAGTTTGAAATTAGGTCGCAATTTGTTCAGTGTGAGATACAATTATAATTATTTGTACGTATTAAGCTAAGGTCAGTACTGTACAAAGTTACAATGGTGAGACGCTTGTAGGAATCGAACCTTTGACAGGCGTAATTAAAGACTACATTGAGCTTACAACTGCCAGGAGTCCGTATTCATTTGATATTTAGCTTTACTAGTAAATAAAGAAACAGTGTCAAAGCACTCGTAGAGATGATCTAACTCTCAGAGACTATCCTTATAACTATCGCAATACCTTTTATATGTGTCTGTTGTTGTGAATGTATTCCAACGTTATTCACAATGAATAGAATGAGAAAAGCTATGATAATAAGGACGTATTGTTTCGAATAAACGGAGGCGTGTGCACCTGCTGTGTTTGTAGCCAAAGCTGGTGGGCTGCAGATATGAATGGAACGTCTCTTGTAGAAATGCCGAGACAACAGTATCATAGCGAAAGCTTAAGCTCTGTGTATGGCCACACTTGCTAACCATATTTATCCAACCCCTCCGCTCGGACAAGATATGACACAAGGTCAATTTTTTAGCGGAGTTCAACAGAGTTGAATTTAGAGTTTTCCTTCTCCTAGACTAGTTGCCTCACCAAGGCTGAAGAAATCAGTCTGTTCTACTATTTACCCATAGCTTGAGGGAGAATAATTGGATTCATACTTTTCATACTATGTGAAATACAATCAGCCTCGTCCAGGATTTGAACTCGAGTCGCTGTGTCCATTTCTTACGACGATAACTATTACACCACGGGCACCTCCACAATTGCTGTGTGCATATAAAACATCAGTCATTCACAGGTTTAGAAAAACCAGTTAATGCTGAAGGAAAATATCAATTCTTTAACGAGGCATAAAACCCATTTGTAATTATGTTTTCTAGAATTTTGAAATCTATTTGAGTTTTCTTTTCTGTAAGGATATCATATTCATATCTATATTTTTCAAAGGATTAAAGATATTTTTCTGCCATTTATAAATGGGACCGTGATTGATTGACTGAGTTAAAATATGAAAATACCACACAAAAGTTGAAATGTCATAAAACTAACTAACCAAAGACTTTAGTAAGATTGATTAATGTTAACACTAAACTCGTTGATATACCGTTACTTTCTGCATAAGTTAGGGAATCGCATTCAATGTACGTTCATATTTACGTTTTTTGTGTAGTTATTTTAAAAAGAGTTTTTTTTTTTTTTTGTCGGGGGAAACGGTCTTTATCTAAACACGAATATCTTTTGAACAGTTCTACTTGATCTACAGCTGGGATTCTAACAGGTATTAGCATTCCAGGTAACATTGAACCTGGGAGTAATGGCAATGGAGGGGTACTCCACGTACTTTAGATTTCCAGAACTGAAACCTCATCATTAGATGTAGTTTAGTGCCTTACAGAGAACACACCTTTTTTATGGCAGTGGGAGGGTGGTCTTACCCATCTGCACGGGATGCTGTCAGTGTATTCTAAACCTGGACGACAGGGTGGATGTCGAGTTAAATTTTCCCTAAGTTGAACAACTACCAAACCGGCTTGGGATCGACAAATATTGCAGATTGACATGGGTGAGCTACTTGTTGAAAATCTAGTAAGGACTCGGCTCAACTCCATATTTAGTAATAATTAATTGGCAAAACTAGGTGGACAAAGATGTACTTCTGTCACTGCATATAGATTTTTTAAAAGACGATACGCAGATGATAATAACCTACCTTTTTTCCTTATATATAAAGTTAGCCTGATGTGTTTACAGAACTTTGGCCAAAGCACTCATTGTACGCCAGTCAGTCACGAGTGGATGGCTGCGGTTATTAAAAATGAGTAGGAAAAAAACTGGGGGATCCAAATCTTCAGCGCAGATGTGGAACCATCGGAAACGGATGTGTTTCTTCCCCCGATACGACAGGTGGAAGAAAGGGGACGACCCATTTATGGGAGGAGAATTGAAGTGACCGGCGTAGAGGGAAGTCGGGCCTTAGTTTTATCCCAAGAGGAGCTGCGACCTTTTGATAGAAAATTCTAACCATTCTTTCTCTTTCTTATCGGACAACTCACAGTAGCGAGCTAGCTATAAACCCTAAAGAAAAATACTAAAGTGTCTGTGTTGTTTTTCTGTATCAACCTTCACGTTTTCCGACAAATGCCAGAGTGACCACGTGGCATACCTGTCCCTGCTGGCTACTTATATCTATGCCTACGTTACAACTGTTCTGAGTTTCAATTTTATTGTTTTTTTAAATCCTGTCCTTATATCAAACTAACTGAAGCTTAATGAATATGAAAGGACTTTACCGTGGATCGGAGTTTAGCAAGATAGCCAAATAGCTTCATTCCTAGTTCAGATAAATCTTCGCTGGACTGAGTGCTCAATAATAGGGAGATTGATTTTCAATGTGTGTCATGAATTACTGTTACACTAAATTATATATATATATATATATATATATATATATATATATATATATATATATGGAATAAAATGGAAAAGTGCATAAATATTTTCTTTATAAACGAAAACAGTGATTAGAGCCCCTGCTTTGGTGAGATGATAAACGAGCTTGTCTTATGAGGTCCCATTCGGTTGTGTAACAAGTTCAATACTTAGAAAATACCTAGGTTATGCTATACTGAGCCAAAATGTAATAAATGTCGTGACCGAAGAAGATTGATAGTCAAAGTAGTAACTCTATAATGAATTGCGTAGTTGTTTTTTTTTAATTAACTTTGTGCTAGACTAAGCTTAGTATATATTGAAATGCTATTGTAAAATTTTTTGAAAATTCTGCTAATTTTTATTGCGTTTGTCGGAGTTGGAAAATCAATAGGAGAATTAGTACGCTGTTTGCGTTGTCAATAATGATAATAATAATAATTCCAAGCTGGTTGAGGCATAGGTAACTGTTAATCTTCAAGGCATTTAGTTTTCGTGCTTTGTTGAATTAAATTGAATTAAATAGAGAGAAAAAAAGATAACATCTGAATAACTAAATTTCTTTATTCTAAATGATTAAATATATACTCAAAAGAATTTTATAGAACGTTTTTCCTAAAGCAAGACACAAACACACACACACACACATATATATATATTTATTATTTATGAAATTCGATATTATAAGACAAAAGTGTGGAAAATCAGATTGATATGTTTTGCTATAGGAATACTATCATCAGAATTGACATATTACAAAAAGGTTTGGTTTCTTTGTTTAATGGCATATCAAACTTTGTAGGTTATTTATTCATCCAATGAGACAAAAGGGAACTTAATTGCGAGAGTGGTGTTTGAACTCTTTTACTTAAAGGGAGTAGTCTAACACTTTAGGCATTACGCTCTCATTTAACTGACAAAAACGATGTTTAAATTCATTAATTCAGAAAAAAAAGATTATTCTAAAATTTGACATAATTTTCCGAGCAACCTAATATATTTGGTTTTGGAAGCAGTTTCGTTTTTATAATGCTTTTCGTTGTTTTTTAAATGTCAAAATGAAAGAAACAATTTTAGGACGTGAAAAAAGAAAAGAAGATTGCATAGCGTCAAAGCTATTGTTTGATGAACAAGAGAATTCCTCGTTACAGAAGAAACTGAAAGCAAATATATTTTGCATACAGAAGAGGAAATAGAAGTAAAGAAAATTTTTTTCTTCTTTCAAAACAAGATATTTCTACGTGACACGGACATGCAGAATAAGTTTCTATAAATCTTAAGGAAAGAAAAAAATTAGTTGACATGCCACAATCCTCTTCAATCGTCTTTTTTAAAACTCCAAATGTTACCTTGCTGAACAGTCAATAAACCGCTAGTAATCCATGCAACCTTTTCCCAAACTTACAGTCAGATCCAAATAGAGTCCGTCCATGATCTCGTGTGACTAGATTATGTCATGCACAGAACTAGAAGTGTATACAGGATTTTGCTGCTCAGGCACATTTTCCTCAGAATGATTTACTCTTGGAATTCACGCATGGTGAACATATATAAATCTCCAGTTAAAGACTGACATAGAAAATGTCCCTGAATTTATATATATATATATAGTTAGGCAAATTCATACTTATAGATATCCCATTCTCCGTGACATATAACATCAAATATATATCATCATCATCATATCACGCTGGTAGCACAGATATCCATGGCCCTCTCTCGCCACTCCTCCCTATCGTTCATCGCCCTAGGTAGGTCTTCAGGACAACATCCCGTATCCTCACATAGCTGTTGAATGTATGTTCGTGCTGGTCGTCCTGCTTTTGCACGGCCATGTGTGGGGGTCCATAAGAGTACATCTCTTATGAGTTCGTCCCTGCTTCTCCAGCAGTGTCCTGCATGTCTGGTTCGTCTAACTTGAATAGTTTTCGCGATAGGGGGCAGGTGGCCGTACAGTTGGTGTCTTGTGGGGTGTTGCCGCCAGGGTCACGGAGAATGGGATATCTATAAGTATAAGTTTGCCTAGGTGGGATGCATCGCAGAGTCAATTTTTCAGCATAGTAGTGCAAGTTCGAATTTAGAGATTTTCTTTTTCTAGACTGGTTGTCTAACCAAGTTGAGAAAGCCCAGTCTGCCTTACATAGCTGGGAGGAGAAGAGATAGATTCATGCTTTTCCTGAGGGGTATTAGCGTCGTGAATTAAGGGTCCTTTCAAACAAAGTTTTCAAACCATTATTCCATGTTTAGACGCTTCCTGATATTCTGCTTAGCTTATTTTCATCCAGCACAAGGATGAAATTAGAGAACACTCTTTGAACATAGTACTGTATTAGAAAATTGTTTTAGTGAGACGAACCTTCTATCACACTACACTACTCAAGGCGTTCACCATACCTGCCATTTAAAAGATAGTTTTAGGACAAAAAAAAATCACGTGAATTTTAATCGACATCTCGTGACCTATAAGTATGAAAATACTCAGTGAACATAGCAGTAATTGAAAAAACGAACGTAGATCAAAGAATGTTTTATCTAAAAACCAAACTCTGCGACGCGAGACATGCCAAAAATATTTGTGGTTTTCTGATCGAAGATTCGTACTAATATGTCTTTCAGTCTTTTACTTTGTTGAGAAAATTGGCGAAACATTATCTGCCCACTCCTATTCGTACCGATTTGTCCTAGTGCCATATTAAGCTAAGGTATGTATGTATGAGAAATTTGAATTGGACACTTTCTTTAGGGTTAAGTAATACCAATTACACCATCTGCAGTAAAGTCTGCAAGTTTTTGCCTAGCTTGGCGTATGGTGGTGCATAAAAAAAAAACAATCTGCAAGAAGGAAATCAAGTCATCACTAATTCGGAGTGGTAGTAGTAATTTACTAAACTTTTTGCTTAGATGTGGCACGAGGACATATGAATGGGGCATCTAATGAGACTCGAACTCACTCGTGAAGGTTTGCTAGTCTAGCTTGCTAACCATTACACAACCGAGAGAGCCCCTGATTTGGAGAGGTAAAATCTTTTAGGGTCCCATCTATGAGACAAATATATCTGTTTAAAAATTTGTACTAAATGGGAAGACTTGATATATAAACTTATACAAAACCGTTTAAGAAACTATACAAAAAGGTAACCATAAACGCTTGCAAATCCCTAACGTATAAGCATGAAATAATCCCGATGGTTTAACATTTCGTTAAAAATCAGTCTGTCAACCAAATGAAAGATGAGAGCAGTACTACTTTGATTTCTATATCATCTGGTCTTGTTAAAGGTTTTGGTGTATTTGTTCGTGTTTAATTAATCTTTCTTGTTCTTTTCTAGTAAAAGGCTTTCCTTCCTGTTTAATAAATCTTTCTTGTTCTTTTTTGTTAATGGATTTGGTGTATTTGTTCTTGTTCAATAAATCCTACTGATGCTACCACAGAGGACAAACATCTGTACAACAGTTGTATCTTTCATAGCTATGGTCTCAAATCAACAAATAGACAATACTAGTTTTTCAGTTTCATAATTTACGCATGTACAAATGATACGACGATGACTGATTATTTGATTTTAATGACATGTCAACCCTCTAGGATTATTTCAGTGCTTAGAGGTCAGGGAATTGTGTGCATCCTGCGTTTATTTTTATATATTTTGTGTTGTTTTTAAAGAGTTTTTTGTGCATAGTTATATGATATCAAGTATTTCTATCTGGTACTAATAGTTTTTGCACAATTATATGATTTCAAATAACAATTTCTTTTTAATAGTCATTTGTTTGCTCATTGTTATTTTGTTTCAACTAACCAATAATAATCCTAAGTAAATAATTATTACTGGGCTATTGGCCTAATGAGTAGAGTGTTCGCCAATGGTCCGGGAGACCAGGGTTCAATCCCAGGTCGAGTCATACCAAAGACTCAAAAAAATGGTACTTGATGCCGCCTTGCTTAACACTCGGCAATATATGGTACGGATCAAAGGTAATGTGGAGCAATCCAGGGAAAGGAGTAGCACTCTCCCCTATACCTTGGTGTAGTAGCAATCGAAAAGGGAGCCTTCGGGTTACCCTCGACTAAAGTCGCCAACTAAAACTAAAAAAAAACAATCTTAGATTCAAATAACTATTCTTAATAGAAATAATTTACAGTTATGTAGTATCAAGTATTCCTACCAAATACGAATAGTTTAAAAGATCTATTTGACCCATTGATGGGATCCTAAGTGGTACGACCAATCGAGTCAGAGTGGACCTAGCAGTAATGTCAATAAACACTTTCCAGAACCTCACCATCAGATGCAGTTTAGTCTTATATCAAAGACACTCCATTTTTGGAAAGTTGGGTCTCAACCCCTTTTCAGAGCAAAACACTTTGAAGAGGAGGAGTAATGTACTTTCCAATTATAATATTAAATAGTAATTAAAAGCACTTCTTGTGTAAATCAATGATAATAATAAAAGAAAATCTTATTATAGCCAGTGTCAGCATTGGCGTATACAGCGAATAATAGATCTGAGCAAACTCTTGGTAATTATTCACGAGCTACTTCATTACAATCACGTCGTCTTTGGCTCGGGTCCGACAACAGAGAAAAGAAAATATCAGGAATCCGTGTTGCGAACGGATAAATGAAACCCAAGTTGGTTTCCATCAAGTGTGTTTGTAAACACTGATTATTCCACTATATCCGTCGAAGAAACAGTCTCGCACGTGCCTGGAGCAGTAGTAATCCTCTTGAGAAACACGGTTCGTGGTCAGTTCCGATCTAACCGGGCTTTTGCCAAATAATTTGGATATATACCACAAGAAAAAGAAAAAAAAAGAAGAAAAAAGTAAAAATATATTTCTGAGGAGGATCGATTACAAAGATTCTTTTTTGTTCTTTGAGCGTCGGTAGACAGGATGTGTACGCGTTAATATCTTTAAAGCTAGTCTTAGAAAATGACTTAGTTCAAGTATCTTTTTAAATAATTTATATATATATATATATATATATATATATATATAGATAGATAGATAGAGAGAGAGAGAGAAAATATAGATAGATAATGTGTGTGTGTGTGTGTGTGTGTGTTAGTAAATTTACCCAACACCTCTGGACGAGCAGGATGCGACACAAGGTCAATTTTTAAGCGCAGTTTAACTGGTTTTAACAATCAGCCGACTATTTACTTATAGCTGGAAGGAGAATAATTGGATTTCTTAAGAGTATTAGTGCTTTGTGAAATGCAAACAGCCTCGTCTAGGATTTGAACTCGGATCGTAGTGTCAATTTCTTACAATGATTGTCATTACACAACGAGCGCATATATGTACATATATTTCAGATTGTCAAACAAATCGATAACTTTTATCAATTTTATTTATAAATCTATAGTGAATATTTTCATGCATGTGTTACTGTACATTTTGCTAGTGAAAAAGAGTTAAAATGCTTACTTATATAAATTAAGTCAACGCTAATCCAATTTGTACATTATTTATCAGGGGAGATAACTTTAAATAATTATATAGTATTTTCTCTTATTCATTGGCAATGAATCATATGATTCTACAAATAGGATTTGACTGAAGTGACTCTTAATTTCCCGAAACCGACAAGGTTTTTTTTACCATTGGCCTAAGGAGTAGAGTGTTCGCCAGTGGTTCGGGAGACCGGGGTTCAATCCCAGGTCGAGTTATACCAAAGACTCAAAAAAATAATTATGAATCGACATTCTCCGCAACAGGACGAAGATAAAATATTTTAGTATTTGAATTAGAATAATTGATTCAGTTGTGTAAGGGAAGCAGCTTGTCTCGTGGCTGAGAGAGATGCATATTTCCCAACTGGCATTGGAAATCAGTTCGAACCTTGGATTCAGACTTTTAAATAGGGAGGAAAAGCCTTATGGCAATGAAGCTTAAAGTGATTGATTTTAACGATATGTCAACCCGTTTTAGGTTATTCTGGCCATTGGCCTAATCAGTAGAGTGTTCGCCAATGGTCTGGGAGACCGGATTTCAATTCCAGGTCAGGTCATATAAAAAGGTGGTACTTGATGCCGCCTTGCTTAACACTCAGCATTAATAGGTAAGTATCAAGGGTAAAGTGGAGCAATCCAGGGAAAGGAGTAGTGCCCTCCCCTACAACTCTGTGTAGTAGTGATCGAAAAGGGAGCCTTCGGGTCACCTTCGACTTAGTACCAACAGCAAGTAAAGTTGACGACCTATCTGGTAAAGTCATGAACCTAAAACTCCCTGAGCTCATACTAATCTCGAGCCATTTGACTATAATCTTGTTACTGATAAACGAACATTTGGTATGAAATTGGATAAGATCGATGAAATAAAAGTTATGTAACCCCAATAATCACATAAGAGCAAGTTTTCTATCCGCTGGTTTGTGTGTAAGATTTGGCTTAAAGGTAAGTGTTTAGAATGAGATGCTGCCAGTAATTGTTCGACTTCAGAGAAAATTCTTGATGTGTCAAACATAATCTGTGGGGCTTTTGAGGAATTTCAATATCATTGAAACAAAAAAAAACAAAAAAAAAACAATTTTTCACATAAGGATGTGATTTGTTCCTTAAAATCATTGCCGGTTGGCATGGAGTAGAGTCTATAATACAACTAGAAATGTTTCTCCCAGAAGGAAAACTGAACGCAAACCAGGCCTGGAGAGAAACGTCTCCTACGACCAAACCAGGTTAATGGATAAGTATAAGACTAAGAAGGGCCAACCAAACGAAGTAGATGGTAATTCAAAAATGGCAGCAATCTGTGTTCATTTACACGTTTGAAGCAGTTTTAAATTCATGTACCTATAAAAATATTGCAGACTTATATAACTTCTAAAAATGGAGATTTATATATAATGAACAGACTTTTTTTTTTTTACCGTAACGTCCATCACAGTAATTCTTACAGATATAAAAAAAAAATCAACCATTGAATCTTGAGTTGATTCGAACTTCCGACTTGGAGATAACCAACAACGAACATATTTACTACGCCAGCATCGTCCGACTTGGAAAGTACCGTAAAATTAATTTGGAAATAGTAAGTTTAATAGAATGTACCGCTCTAAACGTATACAATTCCGTAATTTTAGGCTGATATTATATTGGTATTTAGTAATTTACTAAAATTTTTGCTAAGATATGACACAAGGCCGTGTGAAAGGCGCACCCAGTGAGACTCGAACTCTTTCGGTGAATGTTTGCTCGTCTAGCTTGCTAACCATCAAGAGGTGCTTTTACACTGGTATTTAGGAAAGATTAAAATTGTAAGGATTTAAAATTATCAAGATCAGCTTAGCTTCGACGCTAAGAAAGTCAGGATTTTATTTACTACTATTCCAAATCGTTTGAGAGAGAATCTTGTTAATCGATGCACTGCCACTGGCACCCAATCCGTGATCGTTTGATCATTATGCCATCTGTATTGGCTCGAATAAAGGCTGTAAGTGTTGAGTACAGTGTTAAAAAGTCTTTTTTGAAGCCCTTTTAACACTTTGGCCACCCTGTTGTCTGGCGCAGCAGAATACGCCGACTACTCCTCTGCAGAGGAGTAAGGACCCCCCACTACGAGTTTCCTGGGCATGACATTGAACCATCTAACGGTGTGACTCCAGTTCTAGAGTTAGGGGAATAGGGAATTACTCTTTGTTACCGTTACTTTCAGATTCACTCTTATCGGGAGTGGTTGTACCTGTTAGGGTATCATTTATGGATTAAATAAAAGTTGGCGACCATCATCGAGGGTGATACGAAGTCTCCCTTTTCGATAGCTACTACACCAAGGTGTAAGGAAGGGCGCTACTCCTTTCCCAGGATTTCTCCACTTTACCCTTGATCCGTATCTTATATTGCTGAGTGTTAAGCAAGGAGGCATCAAGTACCATTTTTAAAGTCTTTGGTATGACTCGACCTGAGATTGAACCCAGGCCTCCCGGGCCATTGGCGAACATTATTTGAAACCATACAACTGTATGCAAATTGTTCGTATTTGGAATACTTGATGAATAAAATTAGAAAAGTTAAATTGCAATATTTGAAATCATTTAATCGTCTGCAAACAAATGAGGCCTTACTCGTTTAAAAATAGTTACCTCAATCTATGCACTTGCAAATCACACACTCATATTATATATATATATATATATACATGCATTAATATACATTAACGAGAATCTTCTGGGTACATGTAAATTATTTTCTAAAAAAAATCTGCTCAATGATCAGAAAATTCAACCTGAGTCCGTATAAAGTCTAATATGTTGATCTTTAAAAAAAAAAAATCACGAAAATGAAATCGAACGTGATTGCTAAAAGCTTCGTGTGGGGAAGATTGTCGTATAATCTCACGAGAATCTGATTGTACTGGACTTGTAGTCCGTTGGGAAGACACAAACTTTCTTGCCTGTACCCGATTTATTTTATTAAAAAAATACAAATAAAACACTGAAATGTTTCCATCTAATGTATGCTGTCCAAACTTATATATAATGAAGAATGGTAATCTCGACACTCAACACAAGCCCTTACCACTATAAACAAAAGAATTGTGTAAGTAATCCGATGATTCACACCTTTAACTGTTGGGCACTCACTGTTGCTCTGGATTATATATATATATATGTATGTAGAGAGAGAGAGAGAGAAATTTAAAAACAAGGTAATCCAAAGAGAAGACTTTAATGAAAAAGAAAGTCAACTTTACTACGTTTCGGTTCTAATGAACCATCATCAGGACTTAGAAAATTTGATATCGATTAACGTCATAACGCTGACGTTCTTTTACATTAAATTCTTCTCTTTGGATTACCTTGTTTTTTAATTTTTCTCTATATTGTTCGATACATTTCCATTATTTAATAATATATATATATATATATATATATATATATATATATATATATGTGTGTGTGTGTGTGTGCGTATGTTTACTGGAATGACATGGATGTTTTTCATAATCGGCTGGATTGTTGGAGTGTCATGCCGAGTAGTTCCCCTATTTCCATTTTTTATTAGTTTTAAAGATTTAATTAACGAATCGTGAAGATCGTTTCTGGTTAATCTTACTGATCATTTAAGAAATCTATAGTATCGATATATTGATATACTGTTTTTATAGGTTTCCTAGTATATTTCTTTTTAAAACCATAAAAAAGACGGTACGATGAAAATTAAGATTCCTTTTTATTAGTTAGAAATCAAAGTTATGAGAAACGTCTAAGTGACATGTCGAGTATTTCCTCCTATCCTAGCTCCAATGACAATTGATCTCACTTGACGACATCCGCACTCTTTTCCTTTCCAGTTAATAAACTACAGGTTGTATTGGGTTACATGGTACAAGTAGCAAGGTACAATCCTTATCGAATTGCTTTCCCAAGACTTCAGAAGCCTTGCAAACAAATGAGGATAGTAGTTAATTAAGACCTATCCTAAGGGCATAAGGGTGAAATACAAACTGTCCCAATCAGTGTCCCGAATCCAAACTGAGAAAAAAAATTTAGGTTAGACCCATTTTTCAAGTTTCCCTATGTGCCCCGAAAATCAGGTTCTTGGATTCTTAGAATTTCGCGATCCCTAGAAGAAACATACTTTAATATCTTACCTAAGACACCCCCCTTTCTTTTTGGAGGGGAAAGGAGATGTGTTACCCCACCTGGGGATGCAAGCAGCATATTCTAAACCTCATTAACAAGCCGGAACGAGTTTTCGTTTTGATAACCAGCTTGAAATGATTTCTCGTTTTTAGAGTGATCGAAAAGGGACTGGACTGCCTGGAAGACTTAATCGATTTCCTAATGGAGCATCTGGTTGACACGTAGGTTGATCGACCTCGAAGTTGGTTGGCTGAAGTCTCAGAACTTTTAAATCAATTATGTGCTCAGTATCGATCTGAGAAATCGTGGAGCCAAGCATTTCAGCTAGTGGACTTGCTGAACTTATGTTGAAGTTCATCGAATAATAAAAGTGAAACAAGCAACACATCTCACTCTCCCTTTTTCTCTCTTATTTTTCTTCTTTATTATATAATTTCCCTCTCTACATCTCTTGTGCTTCTTTCTTTTCTCCTAAATGAGTAGTGGAGGTTTGCTTGAAACGAATAAAAGTCTACAATTGAAAAATCTATGTTCGTAAGTAGCCGTTTCATTTCTGTTAGTTTTCTAAAAAATATTTAAGTTTGTCATTTACCAGAGTGATGATAGCTCGGCAATTTCTGAACCTTTTGTAATAATGGTCTATGACAATATTGATGTTTCTATTTAGAAAGAATAATTACTTTATATTAACGGCGTGTAAACCCGTATACGGTTATTTTAAGCCAAAATATTAAGGAATAACGTACATTGCAGGTTTATATTTTTTTCTGTAGTTGTTTAAGGAACTTTTTTGCACATGTCACTTTCAAATAGAAATAACTTGTAAATTGATAGAAGCAACCCTAACAGGTACTACCACTCCGGGTCAGAGTCAACCTAATGGTAATGAAAGAGTATTCCACACTCCCAGTAACTTGAGGGGATACAGTCAGCATATTCTAAGCCCCACCGACAAGGTGGTTGTTACGAAGGAGCGGAAGATTATTATCAGAATATCACACGTGTGTGTGTGTGTGTGTGTATATATATATATATATATATATATATATATATATAGAGAGAGAGAGAGAGAGAGAGAGAACAAATGATTATTGATCTGAACTCTAAATAACTGGCTAGACAAACAGTGAACCCGTTGGATTCCAATTAGCATTTCATTGTTATCTCCGTTGTATAGAGAATTTGGATGATTTTTTTTAAATGAGCGGACCCAGACCCCATAGAATTATTCTGTTATAAATTGGACTGGAAATTGGTGTGTCTTCTAATTTAGGTTATTTATTTTAAATGTATTTCTCTAATAAAAATTTCACTTTAATATGCCTTTTTTTTTTTTTTTTTTTACTGATAATCGTAAATATCCAGCAACTTCTTCAGTATAATCACAGATTTTGGCATTGCTTTAGTCTATGCAGTTTCAATCCTTCGATAAACTACCAATTCAAACCAGGAGAGGGTCCAGCTCTCTCGGATTTAAAATTGTCGCCGCCCTGGAGTTATTAGCAGCGAAGGCGTAAATAAATAGGTATGCCAATGAGCAGCACCACTAATGCCATTTTAATTACTACCATAGCGTAGGAAGGTACACACTTAAGGTTTATGATTTAAACTTATTTAAGAAACGATGACATTACGATGACATCCCACGATCGACTCGTACGTCTGCTCAATTCACTTGTGATTAATTCCTGTGGAGGATACGTTAAGGCTAAGGTCTTTAAAAGTTGAATTGAGACAACTAACATTTTATTCGTCACTGCAATATCAGAGGTAATGATGAGGCTGAAACTTGAAGAGTGTACCGATTGGCAAGGTAAGTAACTGAGCGATGTAATCTTTCAAAAGGTGATGTTTTGGTTTGGTTTTGTGGCATATTAACCATTATTGGTTACTTAATGCCGGATACATATGTATTGATTATACGATTTCAAAACGCATTTTGTCGATAACATTTTCAAACGAGCCTGAGCTCATTCTTCTCCCATCTAAATGGTTTCACTTATTTTAACCAAATACGAATAATTCTATTTACTAATAATCATTTATTTGTACACAGTTTAATATTTGCAAGTATTACTATGTATCACCAATAATTCAATTAAACATCAGTCATTTGTTTACACAGAGCTAAATGATCAACCAGTTCTATTGCAAGAATTTCAGTTTAACATTAGTCATTTGTTTGTACTCAATTTAAATGGCAAAGTATAGTTTAAATATCAAACAGTTCTGTTTGACCGACAGATTGGACCCTATTAGGTACTACCACTCCGGGTCAGAGTGGACTTGGAAGCGATGACAGTGAAGGGGTACACAGCGTTCCCTAAAGCTCTAGCATTACTGAAGCCTAAACATCAGATTGTTTAGTGTCATGACCAGGATACTCGTTAGGGGAGTCTTACCTCTCTGCAGAAAGGAATTCGGTGCTTTCTACAGTCCCAGCCGACTGGATCACAAAACATGAAAGTAATACATGACAAAATGGCAAAGATGGATCTTTGTGATGTACAAGCGTCGTCTAAGTTCATAGGCTAGCCATAATATTCTCAAACTATGATAAAATGAGTTTTATTTTTTAACAATCCCTCTTGCGATCATACACTTCTTTGATTGGTGTTGCTGTGCTTGGATCCTATTGGTTAAAAAAGTCAACAACAGCAGATATGACGTCAAACTTTCGGCCAAACTTCACAAGAGTTAGCAGAGCTTCACTTGTAATTTTGATTTATCCTAATTACCACAGGTTTGTAACCTTGTGCAGCCCCTCCCCCTAAAAAACAAACCCCCAAACAAACTATGATATGCTTAAAAGATAACAGCTCTAATAATTATAGGCACAGCCAAACCTTTGTGTTTCTCAGTTCCCAGAAGAAATTCTTGGTTTTTATTTTAAATTTCTTCTTTATCTTGTGATTTATTGCTACAGTTGTATTTACAACATGGCAGACCCCCACCCCCGCCGCTTATCATTCTAAGATTCGGTTCTTTTGCTTGGATGACGTTAGACTCACCGAATCACTAAATCTTAGATTATTTCCCTGTTTTTTTAGATTTTCTATGACAGCGTCTAGTTTTATGGTCACACCAAAGACATTTTTACAATTCCTAGTTTATCATTATGCATATTATACTGATTTTTTTTCTATTTTTCTATTGAAGCCGCTAAACGCATTCACTATTTGCAGTCTCATCTTTTTCCTCAACAAAGAATTTTGCGGTGTTCTATACATTTTTACTTTGAGGCATTTTTTCTGTAAAGCTGTGATAAAAATTCTGTTTCTCTGTCATTATTATTATACCCGCTACGAGTTTTTCATATCAGTTAAAACTGGTGGATCTTCACTGAAGATCAAGTGACAGCAAGTTTCCTCTAATCTCTAGGATTCTTGTAAGTTTGTTTTTGTTATTTCATTGCATATCGACATTCATTAGTTATTTAATGCCAAAGCCATCTTTCTAGATGAACTGTAGTGGCACTATTTAACCCATAGATGGGAAGATAAGGGGATTCATGCCTTTCCCAAGGGTATTTGTCCGAAACTAAACGTACTGGAGTTCGAACTCGCTTACTACGATTCCGAAGTCCAGCGCTGTAATCATTACGCTGCGAGATCACCCCCTCATTCTTATAAGTATTTCAATCGATTTTATCAGTGCTGTGGTCTGAATATTCTCGAGTCTCCCTTCTGCTCTCCAATCCCCCCAGTGTCTTTCCCGGAACTTTCGGGGCCGTTCCAACAACTCCAACTACGAATTGTATCAGCGTCACCTTAGTGTTCCACAGCTTTTTCAGTTTTCTAGTAAAATTCATGTATTTGTCGTTTCGATTTCTTTTATTTTCTCTATAATTCACTGGAATGATAACATTCCCAAGATGACAAATTCTTTTCTTGTTAATTTGGCATATAAAACTTCATTTTTTGTTTGTACTCAGTTTAAATGTCAAAAAGTTCTATTTGACCATTAGATAGGACCCTATCACTCCAGGCAAGAGTTGACCTGGGAGCGATGGCAATAAAGGAGTACTCCACAATCCCCAAAGCTCCAACATTAATCAAGTTTGGTCTTTTGGCTTGGATTGGTTGATCCGTTTGAACTAAAAAATCCCAGAAAATTTGACGCATCTCATTTTCGAGGATATATTCTGGTTTGTGACCCTGTGCAAAAAAAAAAAAAAAAAAAAAAAGAAAGAAAGAAAAAAAGAAAGAAAGAAAAAACCCACAAAAAACTAAGATATACTAAGAAAAAGATAACTCCATTAATAGTTATAGGCACTGACCAAACCTTTGTTCGGACGGACGGATGGTCGGTCGAATACGGACCATACGTTTATTGAGGTGCTCATGACGTAATGGCTACTGTCGTAGGAAATGAACATGGTGGCCAGAGTTCAAATCCTTAGTTAGGCTGTTCATATAGCACTAATACCCTTGGAAAAGATATACTGTTCATATAGCACTAATAACTTTGGAAAAGATATGCATCCAACTATTCTATCTCCTGCTATGGGTAAAATAGTAGGGTAGACTGAACTTTTTAATCTTGGTATGGCAACTGGTCTCGGAGAAGGTAAACTAAATTCAAACTTGTTAAACTCCGATTAATTATTGACTTTGTGTCGCATCCTTCTCGTTCGGCGGCGGGGGGTGCGTAGATATACATATTCTGGCTTATGCGTATATCATTTGTCAGAATGGCTAAATTTTTCTTTCTTGCACCTGTAGATTACCTTTTCTGCCCCATCATGTATATATTTTGAACCAGTTGGATGCATTTTTGTGGTCACTTAAGCTACGCTAATTATTCTTCTGTGCATAATCAATTTTTGCGTTGATATAATTCATTCTTATGCTATTATTTAGTAGTAGTTGTAGTAGTAGTAGTATTTTAAATACTCGTTGAATTTTCACATTTGTACGGATCGGTGATTTCCTCTGGAATTCAAAAGTCAAAAATGCTCCAGTTTTGTCGATGATTTTAATTACATAGATTGTCTATTCTTTACAGAATTCCCAGGCCTCCCAAATTTTTCGAAAGATTCTTTGGAACCATTTCCAGCGTCCCGATAACAATTGGCACTGCTGTCACTTTTCGTCAACTATTAAGTAATTAATGTAAATGGCGACCAGAAGGTTCCCTTTTCAATAGCTACTACACCGAGGTGTAGGGGAGGGCGCTACTCCTTTCCCTGGATTGCTCCACTTCACCCTCGATAATACCTTATATTGCTGAGAGTTAAGCAAGGAGGTATCAAGTACCATTTTTAGTCGTTGGTATGACGCGACCTGGGATTGACCCCAGGTCTCCCGGACCATTGGCGAACACTCTACTCACTAGGCCAATAAGCCGGTGCTTTAAAGTCTTGATAATTATCTAGTCTTCCGTTTTCTTTCAAACAGCAAATTGACACGATCTTTTTATTTGTTCCCAACAATTAAACAGATTGTAATTATAAATAATGTTGACAACAGCATCTGGCAACTCTTTGCCGTGACAGCAAATCAAATCATTATTTCGGCATTTTTATTATTTTGGCCTACATCAAAAATACAGTTCTCTAATGTCATTCATCTTTTCTTCGATTCATATCATGGCGAATATCATTTTTACTTCAATTCTTTCTTTTGCCACATTTCCTCTTTTTCATATTAGATGACGACGACGACAATAATTTCTATCTCGTCTCGTATCAGAGCAAATGAGTAATATACACCGTCGACTTTACATCTTAATAAATTCACCTATTTGGATTGTGTTTTTCTGCTATCTTACTGACGGATTTTAATCCATATTTACTTGTGTATATATATATATATATATATAAGTTGTGCGTGTGCATATTCGAATAAATAGGATGTTGGTGTATATCAGGTAACGAGTGTAATTCTTTAAATTTTACACTTGCATAGTTTCAAGACTGAGTATACAATTAGTATCAAGGCTAAAAGAATGTTAATTTGAGAACGTTCAACACTATAGCAGAGCTGAGATCAGCTTGACTGCTTAGAGGAACATTGGAGGGCTGAGACTTGCTGTTATTTAGACTCTAGTGAAAACCATGAGTTATTCACATTAGTTGTAAAAAGCAACAACAGTAATAATAATCTACTTATATATGAAATTAAGCTGGAAGCACCGATCCCATTAGATCACCGAAGGTAAGTAGCGATAAGCTTGCTCAGTACTTAGATGGGTGACATACTTGGGAACAGCTAGGAACCGTTAGCAACCTGCGTGTCAAACGATGCTAAACTTGGTAATTTTCTATTTATAAAATATGTGATATTGCATTGTATTTAGGACATGCAAAAGTTCCCAGCATTGTATTTTGTTTAATGTTAAGGAAAGCTAAAATCATCTATGGTTTAGTCAGCTTTTTATAGGTGCTTTCGTATGATGTAGTTGTTGGAGACAGACAAGGAGATCATTGCTAGTGAATTTGATTTTCACTGGGTATCCTAGAGTTAAATTAAATTTCGTAAATGGCTTGCTTTTTAGGCGTGCTAAGAGAAACGATTAACGCTGATGGAAATTGACACTGCGGCCCAAGTTCAAAACCTGGACGAAGCTGTTTGCATTTAACATCGCGCAAAAAACCTTTGGGAAAAGTAGAAATCCAACTATTCTCCCTCCAGCTATGAATAAATCGTAGGGCAGACTAGGCTTTAAAAACTTGGTATGGCAACCAGTCTAGGAGAAAGAAAACTGTTGTAGACCAAGAGAAGGATGGACTCCTCCAAGCAGTTCCTTCCCAAGATACGTTTAATAAGTAATGCCTCTAAGACTCAGCCATTTTAGTCTAGTAAAATGGCTGGATTCCTGTTCTCAGTGAGAGAACAGGAATCTCATGACTCATTTGAAGACAGTATCGACTGAAAACTTTCTCTACTCTTTTAACAAGTGGAAACTAATATTCGTTGGTGTTTGGCTTCTCAAGGAAACGATTTAGAAGGTGATAAAGTTGATTTCTAATTAAGTTGATAATTTCTAATACGAGCAGTCATTACTTTTAAGACAGACTTTGTATTTCTTTTTGGGATTCGAACCAGTATACACCGTTTAAAAATTGACCATGTCTCACATCCTTCTCGTGGCGGATGGCTTTATATATATATATATATATATATATATATACACACATTAGATTTGTCGCACATCTCTTACCGTGTATCGGTCTCACTTGCACAGAAATTAAGAAACATCTGAATGAGATTTTCACGTTTTATAAAAACTGGTAGTGTGTTATCATCCCTAAAAGTGCTACTTCAGCTCTTCTTTTTGGATGAGGCTTATAATATCACGAACAACCCTCATATATAATTCACGCAGCTTTTTTTTTCTGTCTACACCAGTCGATAGATGTGTTTCCGCTTCGTCTTTAGACACTTATATTTAAAATAACAAGATTCTTGATTTGGGTTTCAAATTCCTTGTAAATATAAACATACCTGTTGGGTCTTCTTTTTCTTTTCATTACTTTCAGATTTTAGTTTTTGGAGTCACTGATTTTTTATTTAATTTCTCTTTCAACTTATTCTTTCTCAGCTTTTGTCTTTACCCCGTGTTTTCTTTCTCTTTTGTGTAATTCGAAAGTTATACCTGAATTCGCAAATCGTCGACACGACTGAAAGACCATCGTCTCGAATCTATAGAGAAACACATGTGCCGACCAATACGTAAATAATTTTGTCATTTATGACAAGGACTCTACTAGTAACGATGATATAAAACATGAAAGTCATTCTAGTGTCAGTCAACTGTGTTCTCTTTTGACGTAATTTTTCTGTTTTTTTTACCTCCTGTTTGTTTTTACTTTGACATAAATGCTACTGATATATTTCTTCTACTTGCAATGATGTCACTGACGCTTTAAAAAACAAAAACAAAAAACAAAAACAAACTTTGTGTATCGAAGAATGATTTATTATCATGACAGAAGCAATTAATATTTGGTTTGGTTTGGTTTGGTTTCTTTGTTTAATGGCATATCAACTCTTTTTGGGTTATTTAATGCCAAAGCCATTATCCTCGAAGAACAGTAGTGGTACTATTTATCCCATAGCTGGGAGGATAAGGGGGTTCATACCTTTCCCAATGGTATTTGCCCGAAAGTGAACGCAATAGCGCGACTGGAGTACGAACTCGCGTACTGCGATTCCGCAGTCTATCGCTTTAACCATTACACCACGAGGACACCCCCGCAATTAATATTTGATTTAATGCTTGAATTATGCAAGATTTTCACAATCTTGACGAGTCGAAAAATAAAACATATCTAAAGATGTTAAGAAGTGTTCGGGAAGGAAATCCCATTTTTTCAAACTTATTTGTTTTTTTTAAAACCCGGCTATTTTATTTGTTTTTTTTAAACCCGGCTATTGGCCTAATGAGTAGAGTGTTCGTCAACGAACTGAGAGACCGGGGTTCAATCCCAGGTCGAGTCATACCAAAGACTCAAAAAACAGTACTTGATGCCGCCTTGCTTAGCACTCAAGCACTATAAGATATGGATCAAGGGTAAAGTGGAGCAATCTAGGGAATGAAGTAGCGCCCTCTCCTACATCTTGGTGTAGTAGCTATTGAAAAGGGAGCCTTCGGGTACCCCTCAACGACGGTAGCCAACTTTACTTAATTTTTTAAAATTGAAATTAGGGAAATACTTAAATCGACTTGATAAACGCTCTATGATCCATTAAACTGAAAGATGAAAATGATTTTAACGGCATGTCAACCTGTCTGGTTTTCTTTGGATTGATTTTATAGCATATCGACAATTGTAGGTCATTAAAAGCCAAATCCTTTTTTATAAATATATTAAATATATGATTAATAGTTTTAAATGAACTTGATCAAATTTTTTTCGCAGAGTTAGATGGTTTCACTTATTTCGATCTAATACCAATACAGTTAAATTTAAAACCATTATTATTTCAAACAATTCAGTGTAGCACATGTACACACTTTATTGTTTACAAAGTCATTTGTTTAAATACATTTTTTGTTCACTCACAGTTTATATGTCAAAACGGTTCTATCCAAAACAACTCAGTTTAGCCTAAATACACAGTTTAAATGGCAAACGGTTCTTTTTTACCTATTGATAGGACCCGATCAGGTGGGATAGAACCCAGGTCTCCCCGACCATTGGCGAACACTCTACCCATTAAGCCAATTAGCCGGTTTTACATATATATGTAAACAAATAGTTTTAAAAAATTTAATCAAGCTACAGCTTATCTGTTTACTCAAGGTTAAATATTTTCAAGAGTATTCCAATCTAACACAAACAATCCTACTTAGTATCAATCATTTGTTTGCACACACTCAAACGGATTTAAGTACTGCTATGTAACTCCAATAATTTTATTTGTTCACAGTTAAATGATTTAAAGCATCGGCATGTAACACTAACAATTTGATTTAGCATCAGTCATTTGGTAGCACACAAATATTTAAACAGTTACATTGGATCCATCATTGGAACCCTAACAAGTACAACCACTCTGAGTTGGAGTGAACCTGAGAGTAATGACATTAAAAGGGTACTCCACATTCCCCATTGGTCTAGGACTGGAGCCTCACTATCAGATGCAGTTTAGTGTCATATCGAAGACCCTTGTAGAGGCGGGAGTCTTCCTCTCTGGGGAGATTCAGTCTGTGTATTTCATGGCTCCGACCGACTGGGCTACCAGATAAAAGATGAGATTATACTGATCTAAAAAATGCTCTCCCTCAATTGGAAGATGGGGTTAACACAATCTTTCTGGTTTCTAATGAAACATCCTACTTTTTGTTGTAGCAATCTAAATTAACGGGCCTTTGGCCTAATGAGTAGAGTGTTCGTCAATGGTCCGGGAGACCGGGGTTCAATCCCAGGTCGAGTCATACCAAAAAAATCCCCAAAATGATACTTGATGCCGCCTTTCTTAGCACTCAGCATTATAAGGTTAGAATCAAGGGTAAAATAGAGCACTCCATGGAAAGGAGTAGCGCCCTCCCCTGCACATGGGTGTAGTAGCTATTGAAAAGGGAGCCTTCTGGTCGCCCTCAACTATGGTCACCACCTTCACTTTTTTTTTATATTGGTCACAAAATGTTGACAACATTTTATAATCATAACCACCAGGGTAATAGTCATGGCAAAAACAATTATTAAAAAAAAGAAGCTTTGTTTCACTTCAAGAAAGTGTTCTCTAATCCTGTGGTTTTCAAGGTTTGTGGAGCTGGGAGCCCTTTCTATTTCAAGGTCTATATCGTGGATCGCCATATTTATAAAAAGTAAAATTTATCCCAAATTTTTAACAAAAATCACATTCAATGTTTGTACTGCAACATATGGGAGGGATGTACTTGCTTTGCTAGACACAAATTGTCAATTGTTGACAAAGATACAATGCAATTCACTTTGCACAAGTTTAGATCTGTATTTGGTCTGCCTAATGTTTGGTTACTGAAAATTTTGTTTCACATAAATATGTTGTTGCAAAATATATATAGCAGCATTTTGAGCGCCTTTTGAGACAACAATGGACACTTAGAAGCTACGCTAAGACAACATTTTGGGGAATGATTACTGTTTAAACTGAATTTTCATAGGCGTCTAATACAAATTTGTGGTTTTATTGCTATTCGGATGATATAAATTTTCTAGACATCCATTGCAGCCACTGAGAATCATTGCTGTTGACGTCACGGCCTCCCTGTGGTCACCGGACCACAGTTTGATTAAACGAGTTAATTAGATCAGTGATTTTCATGATTTCATGAAGAAAAAAAAACTTTGCTTCATAGAAAAGATGGGTTTCATATTCTATTCCCGAGTCAATGGGCAGTGTTTAATTTCAGATAGGCGAGATTGTGAATGCTGCTTTTAAAGGCAGGCAGGTTTTTCTAACTAGTCTACCATGTGATGAACTAAGCTTATTCAATAAAACACTGATAATCAACATTGAAAGGCGTATATATTTTTTTATAGATAAGTATTCAAATTTAGATTAATTCATAGCAGTGTTGATCATGTTACTGGAAATATTAGGATTACTTAGCAGAGGCTCGTTTAATGTAACGGTTATCTATAAAAGAACTAGAATTGGCACCCAAAGTTCAAACCCTGGACGAAGCTGTTTGTTTTTCACTTTACACTAATGCCCTTGGGAAAAGCCGTAATCTATCTGTTCTCGATTTAGCAATACGTAAAATAGTAGGGAAGACTGGGTTCTTTAGCTTTGGTTTGGCAACCAGTCAAAGAGAAGGAAAACAAATCAAACCTGGTGTATTCGGCTTAAAAACTGACCTTGTGTCACATTCTACTCGTGACAGATGGGTTGAATGAATGCATCATCATGAAGTAGTGCTGAGAGCATGGGTTTCCCTGACTCTCTCTCACAATCGCTCCCTATCATTCATCACTCTTAGCAGGTCTTCTAAGCTGCATCTGGTGTCCGCACAAAGCTGATGCAAATCGAGACGCATTCATCTCTAAGTAATAAGGGAGAGAATAATTACCGAGTGGATGTATTGAGTGATGGGGAATACTTTCTTTCTCAATAAAATTTATACGAAATGAAAACCAATTATGACGGTTGTACTGAAAAAAAAATGCTTATTCATCATTCCCCCTACACTTAATCGAAATGTGATTTTTTTTTGTATTGACATGAAACAGAAACAAAGAACAGTGATTGATTTCTTGACCAACGAAGGATGAAATGCGCTCGACAGTCATGTTAGTGTTGTTCCGGGGATTGTGTATGGTGATGTAACAATTGACGAGAATACTGGACGAAGATAGGTTACAAAATTTAATGAGTTTGAAACTAATGTTAAAGACAAACCAGTTAATAAAAGGCCATTGATAGAAAATATATTTTCTCGCCTAATTGAATGCGTTCAAAGGATGACATTTCAGATGGAGACTGTTTGGAATTTTTTTCTAAAGACAAATAATTATTTTACACACATCAATAGTCTCGGGTTCTTAACCCAACTGGACCCATCTTCCTATTTCTCGGACGTTATATAGATATAATTTTGCAAAATTATTCGTCTCTCGCGGAGAGTACAATCAATGTGGTTGGTTGGTTGTCGTGTCATGGCATATCAACTCTTGATGGTTATTTAATGCCAAATCATCGTTATACATGGTTTTTGCGTGAATAGAGTGTTGGCAACATTTTAAAACGCGGCAGATTTCATGTTTGCCTACAGTTCAATGGTTTTAAGTATTGCAATCAGATACTTATAATACAATTTAATATCAATCATTTGTTTGCATTCAGTTAAATGGTTAAACAGTTCTGTTTGATAGGAGCCTAACAAGTACTACCGCTTTGAGTCCGAGTGGACCTAGGAGTAATGGCAATCAAGGAGTATTCCAAATTCCCCCAAGCTCCAGTACTGGAGGCTCAACATCAGGTGCAGTTCAGTTTCATAACCAGGAGACTTATTGATGGTAGGGGGCTCTTATCCTTCTGTAGAGAAGCCATCAGCGTATTCTATACCCCAACCGATTTGGATGACTATCAATGATATTGGAAAAGTAAGAGTCGAATATAAGAATGAAATATATTAGGCATATAATCACTACTTTCCCTCATACTAGGTCTTGGGTAAAAAAAGAAAGAAAAAAAAAACAGGTGAAGCCAATATGAAGCCCAAAGTAAAGTTGAAATAATTCAATAATTATAGATCTTATATAATTTAATAATTATAGATCTTGCCAGAGAACAAAAATGCTGTGGAACATTAGGGTGACTGTAATACCAATTGTATTCGGAGCGCCCCCGCAAAGGTTTACAAAGGAGATTTGAGGAATTGGAAATCAGAGAAAGAATCAAGACCGTACAGACCACAGCTAGAATATTCATAAGAATCCTGGATATCTGAAGAGATCTGCTATCCTTCAGAATTCAGTCAAAGACCATTTGTTAAAACTATTATGGAAAACTTGCATTGTGAAATAATAATTCAATTCCATCAACAACAACAATAGTGTTGTGCTGCGGTCTTTATAACAAAACTGTGCTTCATATATGCCGATAAAGCAATGAGACAAACTGTATTAATTCCAAACGACTAAAAGCGGACAACGTGAAAATTTTAGTTGCTATTTTCATTGTGTATTTTAGATCCCTATCGTTGTATCGAGCTTAAATTGTCTATACATTTTTGAGCAGCTCCCCTCTTTTGTTAATTATTCAATAAAATTTAAGACTTCCCTTTAAATCATTTCGTCGGAAATTGGTTCAAATAAAGGAGTTATAGACTGGTAGAGGTAACTTAAAGACTGCTATTGTACTTTAGCTGAGATTTGAACTCAGTTCGCCGGTTTGATTTTTTCGTGTTGTTTTCCCGAATTTAAAGTCTAAGGGAATTGTTAAGAAGAAACACTTGGTTTGAAATCTCCGTTGAGTGTTTGCTTAATAAAAATAGTTGCATCAAGAAACAAATTATCCTTGTTCGTTTGATTCTCTTTTGAACCACCCAGTATTTCGACCTTGTGCCAAACTAGCTTATGCTTAGTAATTTTTTTCATTAACACCAAATAATTTGTGCATCTTTTTATTTTTTTCTGTGTAATATTTTGAGAACACCACAAAAAATGTTTTCTTTTTGTGAAGAGGACGTGTCTGACAATAAAAGTAAACAACGTAAGAAATAAAAATGAAATAAAATTAAAAAACAAATCTCTATGACGATTATTAAAAATTGTGAAAAACTATGAAACGAAAGATACGAAACGAAACGAAACCAAGCATGGGGAGCCTGGCATACAAGAGGCAAAAAAAACAAGACCCTTTTAAGGGAGTTGTATAAAAAATAAAGAACCAAAAAAAAAAAAAAAAACGAAACGAAACCGATACGAATGTACACATACACACACATATATATAAATATATGTAGAAAGATTATATGCATTATCTTCAATACATACAAAATATATACATACATACATATATATATATATATATATACATACATGTACATACACACACAAATATATATAATCAAGCAAATGTACTTCACAGAAATTAAAGAGACTTACATAGTCAGGCTACTTCTACAAGCATTGACTTCTCGAGATATAAGAATAAAAAGGCATTCCAAAGAAGAAAGATAGGAAGAATGAAGAGATACTCACATGCCTTAGAGTTTAGTTCGCAGAACGTACAATGTCCTAACACTCCGCCTATCTGACCTGCACACGAGAAAGGAATGGTTTCGAACGATGTTTTGCGAGACAACGAAGAAAAAGGAAACATAATGTCTCAACAGCTGTAATTTGTTTTCCATGGATGTATGTAATATGAATTAAAAAGAGTCGAAGAAAAAAAAAAACACAAAAAAAAACACAAAAAAACACACACACACAAACAAACAACGTCAATGAGATAGAGAGAAAGAAAAAATATAGAAAAAAAAAAGATATCGGAGAAGTAATTAATTTTTAATTAAGAATTGTTTTAACCCTTAGACCTTCGTTTGAACAAATTTTCGAAGAAAGGAAAGAAAGAAAAAAATGAAAACAAAGAAAAAGTGAATATATAAAAAGAAGAAAAATATAGACCAAATGTAAGTTAAAATAGAATTTGGAAATAAATATTGGAGTAAATGATAGAAAAAAAAGAAATCTTAATCCAAAAATTTTATTAATCATTGTAAATAATTTACAATAAACTTATTCAGTTTCCATCACTTTTTTTGCTATGTAAATAAGATATTTGATTAATTAAACATTTTAATAAACAGGAGAGATAGAGAAAAAAAGATTCCAGAAAGAAATATGAAGTCAATCTAAAAAGTAATAAGACTGATCGTGTTGAAAGAAATTATCATCAACTTAATTAGAAATTGACTTTATCCCCTTCAGAATCGTTCCTCTGGAAATTCAAACACCCACGAAGCTTAATTCCCACTCGTTGAAATAGTGCTGGAAGTTTTCAGCTGACACTGTCTTCAAATGGTTTGTTCACAATCTGTTCTCTCATCAGTCTAGTAATCTGGTTTAGTTTTGAGGTCACAACTTATGTAACGTGAAAAGAATAGCCTGAAGGAATCCATCTCTCTTCAGGTCTATTACTGGTTTGAATTCTGTTTTCCTCCAAGACCAGTACTTATACCAAAGTTAAAGAGCCCAGTCAGCTCTAATATTTATACACAGCTGGAGGGAGAATAAACAGTCTCGCTCAGGATTTGTACAGAGGTTCCCGACTCAATTTCCAATGGCGATAACTTACGCCACAAACAATCGATTATGTATTCTTGATATGTCCAAATAGCGAGCATAAGAAGTTGGAATAAAGCAAAGAACTAAAAGGGATTGTGTTACTAATCGAATACTTCTTTTGGATTTAAAAACCGATTAAAAACTTCACGGTTAACATTTGAGAACATACAACAGGTCGTTACGAAGCAACTGAAGGCAGTGTCAGATAAAGACTTTTACCACTGTTTCAAGGAGTGGGGACTATATGTGTGGCTTTCCAAGAGAAATCTTTTGAAAGAGATTAAGCTTATATGCATTTAAGTTGCCTTTTTTTCCAACACAGTCTCACTGCATAATAAACCGACTTCCTTTTCTATTCTAAGAGTGACACTTCTTCTATAAACTACACAACGTTTTCAAAAATAATGCAAATGATCTCAAATAAGACGGCAGTTTTTTTTAAAAAATAAAATATTCGTATTACAGAAAAGGATTAATTTTTGAAACAATGGCATGTTTCTGGAAATCTTAATTATTCTTTGCACGAATTTTTTTTTTGGTCATTTTATAAAACTGATTTCCACTAAAGAAAATTCTTTTCTGCTTTGATTCCAAAACTTTGTTTTTCTAATAATGTATCTGGAGTTAAAATACAATTCTACATTTCAAAATTTCTACATTGTCATTAAAGGTATATGACAGTGCGATGTAATGATAATATTGACAGCTACATCATTAGAAACCAAACGAATTTATATTGAATAAAAAAATACGACCGTCTTATTTCTGAAAAAATATTTATTCATTGTGAGTGCGTCGTTTATAAAAAACTGCATCTCTCTTAATTAAATGATATTCACTCCACATAACAAATATTCAAGTCTTTGAATGAAATAGCTGTAAAAAATTTACCTTCAAATAACAATGCTAACCACAATAATGACGACAATTGTAACAAAACACATACGACAACGATCTTCCGTTATAGCCTGCACTTTCAAGGAAGGAAAATATGATAATTTTTTTTTCATTTTACACACAAATATTAGCGCATGCGTATAAACGATGGTACGCATGTCCGCGCCCATAAGAAAGAAACGATTATGTTAAACTCCAGTCGACATTGTATAGAAAAGATAAATATAAAAAATGACATTAAAAAAATGTGAGAAAGATACGCTATTCAACTAGAAATAATTTCTTGAGTTGAAGTTTTCATATTTTTTGACGAAATAGCGATACAATAGTTTATGTATGCTGGTTTGTATATCTGCACAAAATACAACTGAAAGAGAGTCGTACAGAAATAGTTATCACACCCGCACACAAACAAACGATCTACTTTATTCACACAAAAGATTCCTGTTTAAATGAGATAATAAATATAACTTTAAGGAATGAAAGACATTTAAAAGTCTTCATTAATAAGATTTAAGAAAAGTTCGAAAGAATGGATCCCTAACAGTAATCGTAATAAAATGGCCACTTCGTTGCTGTTTAAAAAAATTTGCATTTTTAAAAATTTCTAACGCAAATTAAATCAAACTATGTTCTCAAATTTTTAAGACATATTTAAATTAAGAATGTTCACTTTAAATTAATATAAAGATCGAGTTTCTCTTTCTCTCTTATATATATATATATATATATATATATATATTGGACGAGTGTGAGCTCAGTATCTATTCTCTGTAGATATGTATCAATTACCTCTGGTGAAAGATCTTTTGTTTCTCTTATTAATGTCGACAAAATCTCAATTAAAATGGATTATTTCAATTAATTTGAAGTATGTTCTATGAAGTCAGAATGTTTAGCTATAAAAAAATAGATTTTGTCTCAGATTAAGGCTTAGTTTATTTTACAAGGATTAAAAATAACTGCAGAAACATTTTCAAGAGTGGTGAGTTCATTTTTTTTGCCAGTTGTCTATTCTGACAAAGTAGCCCATGAGTGGAGGTGACCCTTGTTCGCTATCATTACCCCTTCAGCATAAAGTCTCAACAGAGTAGCTTTTTATGAGAAATTCACCAGAGAATTTGTTTGTTTGAGGAGCTTGCCACTCATTGTGTTAAAAAAACATTGTGTATATTTAAAAAGATGAACAGAAATATACGTAGAGGAGAAAACCAAAATAGTAACAGTTTTATGATTTGAACACACGCAAAAGAATAGTATTTTAATGGTATCTGAAACCATTTTAGCTGACCATTACTACTGTCTTTCATCCTCATGGAGTCCTCAATGAAATGGCCTTGTTTCAAACTTAAATGCATATATATTTCTTAGACATGTTATAGACTCCCCCCAAAAAAGAAAACCCCCCCTTCCCTGAAAATTATATGATGACTTGGATTTAAGTCCCGGTTTCGAGTCCAAAGCATTTTTACCACCAAGAAAATAATATCCCAGCTGTACCCAACGCTATTACCATAGGGTTTTCTGTCACACTGAAGATATAGCTTGATTAAAATGCAATCTCAAATGTTATACACCCTGACACACAAATATATCACACGCATACGAGGATCATTAAATAAGTTTCCAGACTTTTTTTGTATGGGCACTTTTATTGATGGTACACACATGAAACTCTTGTCCCCTTCGAAGTAATCTCCTGCTGCAATGCACTTGTTGTACCGTTCAAACAGCTTCTGGAAGGCTCCATGGAAGTCCTCTCGTGTGAGCGTGTCAATGACTTTCGTCACAGCCTCTTTCATCTCCTCAATTGTCTCATAACGACAGCCTCTGAGCTTAGGGAATAAGCAAAAGCCACAGGGAGCAAGGTCTGGACTATAGGGAGGCTGAAGAACTGTCCCGATACCCATCTCGGTCAAATAGTCTGTGACAAGGATAGAGTTGTGGACTGGTGCATTGTCCTGGTGGAAATGCCACTGATCCGATTTGAAGAGTGCTGGCCTCTTCCCAAGGAATCTCTTGCTGAACTCCCTTAAAACCTCAACATAGTCACGCTAACCCTAACCTTTTGGCCCATCAACTCTGGTTTATTGACTTCCTTACTCCTCCCAAACCTCTCATCATCCGTCACAGACTCCTTGCCTTCCTTGAACCTCTTATGCCACTCAAAAACTGATGCTCGATTCAGGCAAGATGCTCCAAAAGCAGTCTGAAGCATTCCATACGTTTCTGTGGAATCATTTTTTCCAAATTTAAAACAGAATTTTATTGCATATCGTTCTTCTAAAGTGTCCTTACGTCCAGATTGCATTTTTGAAATTCACCAGCTGTGACAATCAGGTTTTAGTAGGGTGTATTCCAATTGCTCCTGTAGCAGTTCATTTTAACATGAAATCATAAATATTGGTCAGTGAGCTCATAAGATGTATAGCAATAA